>JAQAHW010000009.1:10000000-11220190 GCA_027580185.1 Tuta absoluta
TTTTGTAATATTATGTTTTATAATATTAGACATATAAAACACCCAGACTAAACACAATCATTTGTAAATTGACTTCACAAATAAGTTTATCCTATAGGCAGAGGAACTTTCCGCTATGCCATTGGGCCAGTCTAGTATTTTACTATATTTACGAACTTTATTCTACATGTATATGCTTTTTAAATCTGAAACAGAATATAGCGTGTTATTCATTATGCATTTAAACCTCTGTTTAACGAAGAATTATACGTTTCACAGCTGCCCGATATTTTTTCCCTTTGGCTCTTTCACTTTTACTTACTATCCTTTCAATAAGTAAGTACTATATTATCTATATAAATAGGCTATAGGCTGTCAAAAGTATTAATTATTATCCACTACAGCCGTAAGACGTCTACTACTGGACATAGGTCTCCAAGGTGCCTCTGTAGACAAGCTGTCAAAGGTATCATCTTAAAGTAAGAAGAGTACAGATACGTATTTGCGCGCGTCGAATCCAACAGCGACGAGTTTTCATGGCTGCATGCTAATAGTTTATTAGGTTCCCTATAAAAAAATTCCCTTGCTCTGCGGCAGCCCCTAGGATAAGATGTATGGCTCTGGCTTTGACCTTTGTAAGGTGATCGAAAACATGAAGTCACCTTTAAGAATTTTCGTTTACATTTTGGCTTGTATTTTGGTCTATAAATGGAGCTAATGGACTAAATAACTTTTAAAGTGGCGGTCTGCAGAGTTTTGAAGTGTTGATAGTAAGTTATATTTATGTGTCCAGTGTATCTAATTTCAATAAGAGCTTTTATTCTATAGGTACGTAAAACATACATGATCATTCTGTAGATTTTAGATTTTATTTTACAATAGCTGGTTGTATCGGGCCTTAAGGTAGCAAGCAATCAAATGTCAATAAATTTTCAAACTTGAACTTATCTATTTCAAGGTTCAAAACGATCTGCAGCTCATAGTATAACAAAAAAGCGTCACCCAATAGCTACCAATGAGTACATTATATCCAAGAAGCATCTTGATTTTACCACTATACTGAGGATGAAAATATTTTGCTACAGCTGATGCTACAAACTGATAAAGGGTCACTGCAAACGCGCAGCACCTAAATGTTGAGAGCATCGCACTTTCACATACATATATGTCGTAGTAATATGGCAGAATAAAGAATTCGGCAAAATTGTAGAATTCATTCCAACGTCGTCCTAAAAAAATCCAGCAATTCTGTCAAATTTCAAGGATTTGGTAGTCGTATTTCTACTGATCTAGGAATTTGACAAAACAAAGTTCAAAAGCTCATTTTTTTCATCACATGTCGTCATGGCTAATTAAACAAAATAGAGCATTTTGATAGTTACTCCTAGTTTCTTAAAAAAACTTTGACTTACGAAGAAAATAAACCATAAAATTACCTAAGTTTTATTGAGATATATTTTACAAAATGATCCCTTAATTAAAGTTAATAGTAAATTATTGGTTAATTATTCCAGATGGGTTGATTTCATTCGGCATATTTCTGTTTTTTTTTAAACGACTTAAATTTCTTTTAATTTATAAACAATCTAAAAGAAGTGGAGCTTTTCTGTTTCACACTTTATTTGAATAAAATATTTTGTTTTCGTTTATAAGATATTTTTTCAAAAATAGTCTTGTTCGTTCAAGACTATTTTTAGCAGCGTATTACCACAGTGACAGGTTGTCACCCCAACGCCTAAAATTGCATTTTTGTTTCGAAAAGAGCTATAGTGTAAAGGTGAATCAAACTTGCAGCCCTTTCACTAAAGCTCTTTTCGAAGAATTTCTAATTACCATTTTCCACTTTCAAAGTATCAAAGAGCGTATTAATTACTTAGCCTTTGTGACTTTTCTCTTTTCGCCGACCGTGCATTAAATGTGGATAATGTTTTAATAATGTTGTAAACAGAACATAATCACATTTGGTGGCTTGTTTAAAATTTTCGCTTATCTGCGAACAGCCTGCGGCTTACGATTAAACCTTCAAAGGTTTCGGCTACATTTATTCGTGAAAGTTAGTTTTCGAACGAGTTTTCCAAGTTATTTATTACCCCTACTATGGTTGTGTCTTATGTATTTCTTTGAGTTGTTGATAACTTATTTGACTGCTTTCAATTACGGAAAACCGAGTTGACGGATGCCCGGTGTCAGAGTTTTAAACCACCTACTACCACCAGTAAAACTCTGCCATGCTCGTGTAATGATTGCTGTCTACAATCAAATGACGTCACACAAAGGAAAAATATAATTTTGTGTCACAGTTACCGGAGAATTTTGTTGACTAGTTAAGTACTACGCGTCGTCCCATCTCATATTATCTCAAGCCTTTACTGGCGATTTAGTTTGTTTAAATTTTAAGATCAAAAGTTAACTGGTATCTGTCTAGTGGTCTGAGCATTTGCTCCAGGATCTAGAGGTTGATACACAAAATTGATATTCATAAATTTGTCACTACGGTTAAACATTCATATTCATATTCATTCATATTCATATTCATAATCATATATTTATTGCAAGTCACATGTATTTATAGATATTAACAATACATTATAGGCTGAACCACCTGAATTTTTGTAAGCAAGATGCTTCTGTGCTTCGAAAGAGGAAGAAAGCTTTTTAGAAAGACAGTCTTATTAAATAATTCTGTCAGACCTGTAGTGCCTGCAAGACCAGCTGTACACTTGAGTAGTGCCAGTAAGGACAAATCCTCCCATACTAAAAATTCTATGGTTTTTTCCTTTTTTACTCTCATTTCAGAAGTGAGTAAGAGGTTAGAAGGCAGTGAAAAAATTGCCAGCATATTTAATGGAGTCGTTCGTTAACTTATTGTTCCAGAAGACAATCAAGCGTCTTCATATACATATTGATGTTTTACAACCAATAGTAAGGGTACGCCAAAGAAGTTCACAGTCGTGATTCTCCCCTGAGTACGTGACGTATTTAAATCTTCCAACATCGATTAGGTGTTGCCAGTACTTGCCGGCAACAAGGATTAGGACGACTCCCTTGAGTAAGGTGTTCCTTTCCTGATTAGGAACATTCTGAACTTTCCTCAAGAGTTGCTGGAGTTTATTTGTCGAAGGGTAAATGTTTTTAAAATAAAAGAGATTTCAAGTTAGGAAACTGCTTAACGTAATTTTATTGTTTAGTGAACTTCCGGTATTGTAAATATAAATATATGATGTTAAAAATTTATAACAAAAGTCGAGTACACACTTACCCACCCTATCTACTTACTTCTATTTCTTCTTTCGGTGTCGTCCAACGAGCCGATGAACCCTGGTGTCAGCGTTTTTCAACCTACTTAGTCAACCACACACTATTTATGATGAAATACAAGTGACCGATAGCGAAAACTGTGGACTGAGGACTGGCTAGTAATAAGACAAATCCTTCCTTATAGCACATAGGTCGAAATATGAGAAACTTAGACACAAATTGAAGGACTTCCACATATAAATGTATTTAGCCGACCAAATCCATTTGTATGGCAAGTAAATTTGATTTTACAAGTAATAATAATAATAATAATAATAATAGCCAAAAAATATAATTTGATTAAAAACATAGACCCTTACTATAAATATAAACCTCAAAATGTTCTTGAAAATGAAACAGCTAAACTTTACTGGGATCGCGACATTATCACAGACAGAACCACACAAAACAATAGACCAGACATAACTCTTACAATAAAATTAGCTAAAATAACTTACTTGATAGATATCTCTGTACCTAACACAGACAA
The DNA here is from genome assembly GCA_027580185.1 of Tuta absoluta. Taxonomy (NCBI): domain Eukaryota; kingdom Metazoa; phylum Arthropoda; class Insecta; order Lepidoptera; family Gelechiidae; genus Tuta; species Tuta absoluta. The sequence goes on from JAQAHW010000009.1 coordinate 10,003,767, forward strand.
CCTACAAAAGAAACATACAGAAAAAATACAAAAATATATACCCCTAGCGGAAGAAATACAGGCTATGTGGCACCAAGATCAAGTCCGCATAGTCCCCATAATAATCTCTTCCACCGGCATCGTCCCTAAAACACTTCACAAGGCAATAGGAGAATTAAAGCTTCCAAAATCAACTTACGTAAACATACAAAAATCTGTTATCCTTGACACATGTTCTATAGTCCGACGATTCCTCACCAATGCGACCATCTTCCAAACAGAAAACGATAGAGCATCGGAACCAAGTCACTTGGCTTAGCCCGTACTTGGTTTTGTAGACACCGACAAAATGTCGAGATAAGTAGATCAGACTACATGAAAAAATAATAATAATTGTTTATTTCAAACTTCTCAGGTTACATTTAAATGAACACTGAAAACTGTGTTAATTTACACTGTGCTACAGTCTTCAGGGTCTTCCCAAAGTAATGCTAATAAAGCTTGATAGATTAATATAAACAGAAAAAAAGAACAAAAACTTGTGTGTTATCTTATCATAATAATGAAAGAAGGAATACATATAAGTAGCTAAAACTTACAGACTTAAAACTTAAAATAAGAACTAAAAGTAAAAAATAGACAAATGTGTATGTGTAAGCAAATGTGTGTGTATGTGTGTATGTAAGTTAGTGGTGGTTATGTGTGTATTTAATTATTTGGACTATATAATATTTTTTCAACCGCATCGTAATCCAATTCATTAAGTATATCAGGAAGTAATTTTCGAAATTGGTAGTTGGAGATTTTTTTAATTTTATTTAAATCTTTGAAAAGTTTATTATATAATACAGGGGCATAGTAGTCGAAACTTCTTTTTGCAAACACAGTATTACATTTTGGCAATGGTACTCGAACCACACGTTTGTTACACTCAGGAAGAGAGGGAACAGTAAGACGATGAAGCAAACTAGCAGATATAACTAAATCAATGTAAGTAGATGACCTAATAAAACCAATTGTGCGTGAAATGAAGTTAGCAGCCGTAGAGAAAGAGATTTTTGCGGAAGAAACCCAACGACAGCCAGAGTGAAGCTATGAAAAACTCGTACCAATCGGACTCGACTCGCGAAAAACAAGTCCATTAACGTTTTTTATGAGCAAACTAGCAGATATAACTAAATCAATGTAAGTAGATGACCTAATAAAACCAATTGTGCGTGAAATGAAGTTAGCAGCCGTAGAGAAAGAGATTTTTGCGGAAGAAACCCAACGACAGCCAGAGTGAAGCTATGAAAAACTCGTACCAATCGGACTCGACTCGCGAAAAACAAGTCCATACAGGAAACATTGAATATAATATCCTGGAAATTTTTCCACATGACCACCTAGTCCCAAACCAAGTAAAGCGTACATGTTCTTTTCGTGTGGGCGTCGTGTCCTCTAATGACTCGATGAACGCTTGAACTACGGGAACTAGATAGCTGAATACTTTATTAATTTTGTAATATTATGTTTTATAATATTAGACATATAAAACACCCAGACTAAACACAATCATTTGTAAATTGACTTCACAAATAAGTTTATCCTATAGGCAGAGGAACTTTCCGCTATGCCATTGGGCCAGTCTAGTATTTTACTATATTTACGAACTTTATTCTACATGTATATGCTTTTTAAATCTGAAACAGAATATAGCGTGTTATTCATTATGCATTTAAACCTCTGTTTAACGAAGAATTATACGTTTCACAGCTGCCCGATATTTTTTCCCTTTGGCTCTTTCACTTTTACTTACTATCCTTTCAATAAGTAAGTACTATATTATCTATATAAATAGGCTATAGGCTGTCAAAAGTATTAATTATTATCCACTACAGCCGTAAGACGTCTACTACTGGACATAGGTCTCCAAGGTGCCTCTGTAGACAAGCTGTCAAAGGTATCATCTTAAAGTAAGAAGAGTACAGATACGTATTTGCGCGCGTCGAATCCAACAGCGACGAGTTTTCATGGCTGCATGCTAATAGTTTATTAGGTTCCCTATAAAAAAATTCCCTTGCTCTGCGGCAGCCCCTAGGATAAGATGTATGGCTCTGGCTTTGACCTTTGTAAGGTGATCGAAAACATGAAGTCACCTTTAAGAATTTTCGTTTACATTTTGGCTTGTATTTTGGTCTATAAATGGAGCTAATGGACTAAATAACTTTTAAAGTGGCGGTCTGCAGAGTTTTGAAGTGTTGATAGTAAGTTATATTTATGTGTCCAGTGTATCTAATTTCAATAAGAGCTTTTATTCTATAGGTACGTAAAACATACATGATCATTCTGTAGATTTTAGATTTTATTTTACAATAGCTGGTTGTATCGGGCCTTAAGGTAGCAAGCAATCAAATGTCAATAAATTTTCAAACTTGAACTTATCTATTTCAAGGTTCAAAACGATCTGCAGCTCATAGTATAACAAAAAAGCGTCACCCAATAGCTACCAATGAGTACATTATATCCAAGAAGCATCTTGATTTTACCACTATACTGAGGATGAAAATATTTTGCTACAGCTGATGCTACAAACTGATAAAGGGTCACTGCAAACGCGCAGCACCTAAATGTTGAGAGCATCGCACTTTCACATACATATATGTCGTAGTAATATGGCAGAATAAAGAATTCGGCAAAATTGTAGAATTCATTCCAACGTCGTCCTAAAAAAATCCAGCAATTCTGTCAAATTTCAAGGATTTGGTAGTCGTATTTCTACTGATCTAGGAATTTGACAAAACAAAGTTCAAAAGCTCATTTTTTTCATCACATGTCGTCATGGCTAATTAAACAAAATAGAGCATTTTGATAGTTACTCCTAGTTTCTTAAAAAAACTTTGACTTACGAAGAAAATAAACCATAAAATTACCTAAGTTTTATTGAGATATATTTTACAAAATGATCCCTTAATTAAAGTTAATAGTAAATTATTGGTTAATTATTCCAGATGGGTTGATTTCATTCGGCATATTTCTGTTTTTTTTTAAACGACTTAAATTTCTTTTAATTTATAAACAATCTAAAAGAAGTGGAGCTTTTCTGTTTCACACTTTATTTGAATAAAATATTTTGTTTTCGTTTATAAGATATTTTTTCAAAAATAGTCTTGTTCGTTCAAGACTATTTTTAGCAGCGTATTACCACAGTGACAGGTTGTCACCCCAACGCCTAAAATTGCATTTTTGTTTCGAAAAGAGCTATAGTGTAAAGGTGAATCAAACTTGCAGCCCTTTCACTAAAGCTCTTTTCGAAGAATTTCTAATTACCATTTTCCACTTTCAAAGTATCAAAGAGCGTATTAATTACTTAGCCTTTGTGACTTTTCTCTTTTCGCCGACCGTGCATTAAATGTGGATAATGTTTTAATAATGTTGTAAACAGAACATAATCACATTTGGTGGCTTGTTTAAAATTTTCGCTTATCTGCGAACAGCCTGCGGCTTACGATTAAACCTTCAAAGGTTTCGGCTACATTTATTCGTGAAAGTTAGTTTTCGAACGAGTTTTCCAAGTTATTTATTACCCCTACTATGGTTGTGTCTTATGTATTTCTTTGAGTTGTTGATAACTTATTTGACTGCTTTCAATTACGGAAAACCGAGTTGACGGATGCCCGGTGTCAGAGTTTTAAACCACCTACTACCACCAGTAAAACTCTGCCATGCTCGTGTAATGATTGCTGTCTACAATCAAATGACGTCACACAAAGGAAAAATATAATTTTGTGTCACAGTTACCGGAGAATTTTGTTGACTAGTTAAGTACTACGCGTCGTCCCATCTCATATTATCTCAAGCCTTTACTGGCGATTTAGTTTGTTTAAATTTTAAGATCAAAAGTTAACTGGTGTCTGTCTAGTGGTCTGAGCATTTGCTCCAGGATCTAGAGGTTGATACACAAAATTGATATTCATAAATTTGTCACTACGGTTAAACATTCATATTCATATTCATTCATATTCATATTCATAATCATATATTTATTGCAAGTCACATGTATTTATAGATATTAACAATACATTATAGGCTGAACCACCTGAATTTTTGTAAGCAAGATGCTTCTGTGCTTCGAAAGAGGAAGAAAGCTTTTTAGAAAGACAGTCTTATTAAATAATTCTGTCAGACCTGTAGTGCCTGCAAGACCAGCTGTACACTTGAGTAGTGCCAGTAAGGACAAATCCTCCCATACTAAAAATTCTATGGTTTTTTCCTTTTTTACTCTCATTTCAGAAGTGAGTAAGAGGTTAGAAGGCAGTGAAAAAATTGCCAGCATATTTAATGGAGTCGTTCGTTAACTTATTGTTCCAGAAGACAATCAAGCGTCTTCATATACATATTGATGTTTTACAACCAATAGTAAGGGTACGCCAAAGAAGTTCACAGTCGTGATTCTCCCCTGAGTACGTGACGTATTTAAATCTTCCAACATCGATTAGGTGTTGCCAGTACTTGCCGGCAACAAGGATTAGGACGACTCCCTTGAGTAAGGTGTTCCTTTCCTGATTAGGAACATTCTGAACTTTCCTCAAGAGTTGCTGGAGTTTATTTGTCGAAGGGTAAATGTTTTTAAAATAAAAGAGATTTCAAGTTAGGAAACTGCTTAACGTAATTTTATTGTTTAGTGAACTTCCGGTATTGTAAATATAAATATATGATGTTAAAAATTTATAACAAAAGTCGAGTACACACTTACCCACCCTATCTACTTACTTCTATTTCTTCTTTCGGTGTCGTCCAACGAGCCGATGAACCCTGGTGTCAGCGTTTTTCAACCTACTTAGTCAACCACACACTATTTATGATGAAATACAAGTGACCGATAGCGAAAACTGTGGACTGAGGACTGGCTAGTAATAAGACAAATCCTTCCTTATAGCACATAGGTCGAAATATGAGAAACTTAGACACAAATTGAAGGACTTCCACATATAAATGTATTTAGCCGACCAAATCCATTTGTATGGCAAGTAAATTTGATTTTACAAGTAATAATAATAATAATAATAATAATAATAGCCAAAAAATATAATTTGATTAAAAACATAGACCCTTACTATAAATATAAACCTCAAAATGTTCTTGAAAATGAAACAGCTAAACTTTACTGGGATCGCGACATTATCACAGACAGAACCACACAAAACAATAGACCAGACATAACTCTTACAATAAAATTAGTTAAAATAACTTACTTGATAGATATCTCTGTACCTAACACAGACAACCTACAAAAGAAACATACAGAAAAAATACAAAAATATATACCCCTAGCGGAAGAAATACAGGCTATGTGGCACCAAGATCAAGTCCGCATAGTCCCCATAATAATCTCTTCCACCGGCATCGTCCCTAAAACACTTCACAAGGCAATAGGAGAATTAAAGCTTCCAAAATCAACTTACGTAAACATACAAAAATCTGTTATCCTTGACACATGTTCTATAGTCCGACGATTCCTCACCAATGCGACCATCTTCCAAACAGAAAACGATAGAGCATCGGAACCAAGTCACTTGGCTTAGCCCGTACTTGGTTTTGTAGACACCGACAAAATGTCGAGATAAGTAGATCAGACTACATGAAAAAATAATAATAATTGTTTATTTCAAACTTCTCAGGTTACATTTAAATGAACACTGAAAACTGTGTTAATTTACACTGTGCTACAGTCTTCAGGGTCTTCCCAAAGTAATGCTAATAAAGCTTGATAGATTAATATAAACAGAAAAAAAGAACAAAAACTTGTGTGTTATCTTATCATAATAATGAAAGAAGGAATACATATAAGTAGCTAAAACTTACAGACTTAAAACTTAAAATAAGAACTAAAAGTAAAAAATAGACAAATGTGTATGTGTAAGCAAATGTGTGTGTATGTGTGTATGTAAGTTAGTGGTGGTTATGTGTGTATTTAATTATTTGGACTATATAATATTTTTTCAACCGCATCGTAATCCAATTCATTAAGTATATCAGGAAGTAATTTTCGAAATTGGTAGTTGGAGATTTTTTTAATTTTATTTAAATCTTTGAAAAGTTTATTATATAATACAGGGGCATAGTAGTCGAAACTTCTTTTTGCAAACACAGTATTACATTTTGGCAATGGTACTCGAACCACACGTTTGTTACACTCAGGAAGAGAGGGAACAGTAAGACGATGGTACCTCCGCAGACTGTTACAGATGAACAATTTTCTGGCTGAAAGTACATTGCTCAACTTATAAAGATCAGTAGTTGAATGTCTAAAAGGGAGCCGATGCATAATTTTAAGTATTGTTCGTTGAGCGCGCTCTACCTCTATAAAATATGTTTTAGCAGCACCACCCCAGGCACAAATGCAATATGTGATGACACTTTGGCATAATGATTGATACGTCATTCTAACTACTTCTGGAGTGGCTACGTCTCTTAGATTCTTAAAGACATAGATCAGTTTTCTTGCTCTGTTGGCTACTGCAGCTATCTGCGGTATCCAGTTGAATTTGTCGTCTAATGTGACTCCTAAATATTTTATGCTATTAACTCGGGATAGGTAGGTACAATGACAATAAGCTGGTAGAAATTCCAATCTGTTACAAGGGTATGTGTGTATTTGAAGTTTAAGACTTTCACTCGGCTGTGTGCGTGCTGTTATACTAAAACAAACATACTTGGTCTTAGAAGCATTTAAAGTAATAAAGTATACGAGTACCTCCATTTTCACGAATATCTTCCTGTTTTATGTCTTATTCTACTATGTGCAATAACTTTAATTATTATGTTCCTTGGGGAAAATTGTTCCTTATCAACCAGCCCGTTCTGAGTTTTTTGCATTCGAAACTCTTTTACTATTCGAAATGTACATTATCCCTTAGTAACATAAGCTACTTTTTACAACGAAAACTTTTATTCCTGCGTGAAAATGGGTGACAAGATTTTACCATTTAGCTAATAGTAATCTAAAATAGTTAGTAAAAATTATAATAACGTAGATTCCCTATATAGTTCTTTCTAAATTTTAAATCAAGTCCGATACCAAACCGCTCTTTTTACAATTTCCCAGTACTCATTTATTACTACGCCCTCAATTGGCCCCCATTGAGGGAGAACCATTTAAACCACTAGAAATACATCCACAGCGAAACTGCAGGTTATAAAAAGGCGAATACAGCTGGATAGCACCGCAAACATTAAATCGTAAACGGGTAGTACAGGGTGTTAGGAAATGGTACCTCCGTGTTGTTTTCCAGGTGTAAAAAAATACTAAAATAAATGCCGTGTGATGCCGGCTTAGAAAAGCATCACCCCATTTCTTACCCATGGGTGTCGTAAGAGGCGACTAAGGGACTCGAGGGTGTGTATTGCAATTTTAGGCGACGGGCTGACAACCTATCACTATAGTGATACACAGTTATCTGATTGACCCTCAAACTTTTGTCAGACGTGGTGTTAATATCCGTTTTGCGGCCGTTAACGCTCTGCCTACCCCGTAAGGGATATAGGCGTGATTTATGTATGTATGTATGTATGTTTGTAAAAAAATACTGCTCGTATAAAATGCTAACTTAAATTTTGGTTGTCTGCAGACGGCCGCTCCGTCAGTAGCAGAATCTGTGCAGAAAGAAAATACCTAGGCATGGGCAAAAGGTTAAGTAATAACTTTATTAAAGGTTTCTACGAAATATCTCATAGTGAGTCACAGAGACGCTTTTATCCCCAACGCCTATAGTCTTTCTGTACAGAGTCTACTACAACTAAGAAACAAATCAAGGTAATGAACAGTAACGTGTTTTGTGCGAACAGGAGTCGTTCTCTGCCAAGCCTGATGAGTATAACAAACATTTTAAGGTCCAGCGACAGACTGGTAAAAGTTAAAATTCAATACTGGTACTCTGTATACAGGTATCTACTGTCGAATAGCTTCATCGGTATTTTTTAAAAAGCTAGTCTGAAGTTGCACGTAACAAAAACAGCAGTGGACTCCGTATTGATTTTTGTGGAGGGCATGCTTACAACTTTTGTAAAGCCTGACCTTTAAGTTAGGCCTTTTTCTTTTGATTATGAAGTTATAAACCTTAATTAAATCGCTCCTATTAATTTTGCTTCCACTAAATATTCAACTAAATATTATTTAATGAACATTATTAAAACATATCTTGTTCATAACTGAATGTAATATAGCACTGAGAGTGCATAATAAAACGTAGTACATCTAGTTTAGTTGCGGATTTCAGGTGATATGAATATGACATGTCACGGCAGAACGGTATATACGTTTGGGATGAGAGAACGTTTGGGTGTGGTTTGCCACGACAGAACGGTGTATGCGTTTGGGGTGAGAGAATGTTTGTGTGTGGTTTGCCACGAAAGAACGGTGTATGCGTTTGGGGTGAGAGAATGTTTGTGTGTGGTTTGCCACGACAGAACGGAGATGGTGTATGTGCCTGGGGTGAGAGAATGTTTGTGTGTAGTTTGCCACGACGGTACGAAAACGGTTTATGCGTTTGGGGAGAAAATGTTTGTGTGTAGTTTGCCACGACAAAACGGAGACGGTGTATGCGTTTGGGGTGAGATAATGTTTGTGTGTGATTTGCCACAATGGAATGGAGATGATGTATGTGTTTGGGGTGAGAGTCGGTATTTGCGTTTGGAATGAGATAATATTTGCGTGTATACTTGCTAACTAATATTATCATTTATCTCCAAAAAAATTGGGATTCAATTTTAATGCGGTTTTTAGTGCTGGCTTTGCTTTTCATTAGTGCATGTTTTTAAATAAGTGTTACGCTAGAAACTCACTAAAGAGCCCTGCAGTAAACCGACGTGTGTTTTTTCAAAATCAATATTTTATCTTTACTCATAGATTATAATATCAACTAACGTACTGTATTTCCTTCAGTTCCATAGTAGTAAGTGGGTCATATTCAAACAATAAAAATTCTGTGCCTGATCTACACCCTGAGCTCGCGCCTAAAAAAAACCTATCATAGTCAGCGGAATCCTATCGATTCTCGCGCGTTCAAAATGTCGTGTAAAAACCAAAATGGCGGATGCGGCACTAACGAACCTCTTTTGTTACACCTGCGAGTTGGGCACTGTGACGGGAGCGACCATTATTTTAGGCTTTGCTGACCATTCGCTCTCGTTACCCACGGGTTTGGCAGCGATGAAATCTAGATGTAGAAAATGGTGTTCTTGTAACAAAACTGTGAGTAAAAAAGTTCAGGTTTGTGTGGGATGTGATAACTCGTGCGGAAATCTTTAATGTTACTCTCAAATATTCTGAAATTATGTTTCTTAAACTACCCCAATTGAACTAGTAGGTTAAATTTTAAATTGTGGTTTTTGTAGTGCCCTACCAAAGTATGGAACGATATGTATTAAATCAGACCTAATATAAATTGTTAACTCATGTAAGACAAAATAAATTATGTAATAAGACTATAGTATTACTGATAACTTACAATATCTTAGCTCCCAAAAAGAAAAAGAGAAAATCTTCAACTTGTACTTACAGTAAAGTAGTTAACATAGTTTTAGGTCTGGAAGTTTCGTATGAATTTTGATTTGATATGACATGTTTTCCTCGCAGCTATAAACGGATTTATCCTATTTTAATATGTTTTATTTTCATTTAACTTATTTATTCTTGTCAAAAAAATCATTACTTCATATTCTGATAGAATTAATCACTCGTAAAATTATAAGTCGGTCTTTATAGCAATAAATTCCAGTAAATAGAAAATAATTGAAACGATTCCGAGAAAACTAGATCAAGATCAAAATTTATTTCATTATATTCGTTCTTGGAAAAAAGGATTCTGTCTAAAGTCGTAAATAATTTTAATTAAAATTAATCCAGTTTGATTAGATACTACATTTTTATATATTTTAAATTGTATTTATTTATACGACCCAAAGTTTGATTTGAAAACTAAACCAAGTCCTCAAAGTAGATTTATATCTAGTTTCTTTGGAAAAGGTGTAGCACCCTTCGCAGGTTTTATCAAAGTTTACACCTGAGCACAAATAATTTTATAATTAGAGAGAACTTTACGGTTAACCACAATGAAGCTGTCACAACCAACCGAAAAAATAATAAAAATAATATCCGTGTCAGTATCAGTATAAATCGGTCTGTAGCAAACGATCATACTTTTTAAAGATATTAATAGTGTGTGTGTTTCGCCTTTGGGTTGAAACATACCTTTGTATATAGTTCAGTGTTACAGTGTTATGCCAGCTTAAAATCAACTGCCAATCGCCACAGCTATCCGGCGAGCGGAAGACAGGAGTGAATGGAGGAACCTAGTTGCAACCTCTACCAAAGCGTTCCAGAATAAGGAATTATGATCGGACACGACCTTCAGTTGAAGGCTACGATAACGAAGAAGAGAGAAGAATGTCAAGCAATGGACTATTATAGGTGTTGATAATATTAATGGTTGTTCTAGGAACTCCTTCTACAATCTCTTCGCTCTGAGGTTTAAACTTCGAATACCGTAATGCCCCAACTTTGGGGATCGGGTCTTATGTTGCCGATATGCGAACCGATAATGCTCTTACCGATATCATCATTACTGGCTGTTTGCCTGGAACCGATTGCTTGATATCTTTGCTTTTTCTTGTGCTGTTGCGTACAGGTACCAGGAAACGGTCAGCAGCATTCTCAGTGAATGTAACATCTCAGACTGTGTTAGCCAACCTGCCAAGGGAGGTAAATATCGGAGAGACCCCTTTTCTCATACTCATGTCCTGCAGTAGTTGAATTGCAGTGTTGGGAATGACATAGACTCGGTGAATGGAGAGTCAGAGTATACCTTGCTTCCTTGAGGTGGTGGTTCTACATACAAACGAAAAACTGAAATTCAATGGACTTAAACATGAAATAGCGCATAAGCGAAATAATGAAGGCACACGTATATTTACGCAATACTAGTCCTTCAGTGTTATCCCACATTTTTCGGCCGCTGGCCCCAGTTTACATAATAATATGTACAACATAAAAGTAAAAATGTGCACTCAAAAAATGTTCTCTAACAAAACAACACAAAGATAAACAAAAAATAAATAAAAAATTAAAAGACCACGAACACAACTACTCTCCTACTTTTGGGCAGCAAGAAACTACGGTTAAAAAGACATAGTCCATTTTTCTTTTGTATAAATAACGTCCCACCTTTTACGAGTTATATTAAGTACATATTGCTTAAATTATCAATTATTATGCATAAATTTTTTAGCCATCTGACAATATTGCTAACGTATCTTGCCAATAGATGGCGCCACATGTGCCAAAATCGACTCGACTCCCATCACGTTCAACAAGTTCCATAATCTTTCCCATAACTAAACCCCTTCTACGTGACCGCCTTTAGGAAATTCGAACCGATTATTTTTCCATAATAATGTTTGTTGTTTTCCGCAATTTCGTAGCCAGTCCGCTACGAGCCAGCGTAGCGTTGTGACGGGCCTACGGGACCGCTACGACGGTTTTCCGCGCGAAATTATCTGTTAAAAAGCCGGCCGGTGTAAGAAAATCATGAAAATACACTAATAAGACGTATCAACGTGTATACTGAAGTTCCACGGAATAAAATTATTGTTAAACAAGACGTATATGTTCAGTTGAAGTCCCAAAGGATTTGCTAGTGAGTTTTTTATTAGACTTTGTAAAAAAAGGAGAATTGTGAAGAGAATAACCTATTTATTTGATGATGGTGAGTTTTTTGACTTATTATAAAAGTATGTGTAATCCAAGACAATGTTATATCAGCAGCATCTCGAGTTACCCCTTTCTGGTATAGACATTTTCTAGTTTTCCGTAGATTTATGAAGAAAAATTAGTATCTATTACTTAGTTTCTAGGCGGAAGGCAATGCTGATAGAACTTAAACAAATCTAATACATCCATACACAAAAACTTTCAAATTCGACAAAACAGTTAACTATGGCCACGACAACGGCCATGCTTAATTATCCGTATAGGTTTGTAGACAAGTCTATTTGTTTTTTTTTTAGTCAGTACTGTACTATCAACAGCCCTCCAAGTTACCTATGTATAAGATCAAAATATATCATTATAATAATCATACAGGTTATAAGGGACAGCGCTCCGAATACTGATAGGGTGCATGCAGACCATATTCCCCTATAACCATTTATGTCAGGAAACGACAAAAATATTCACCCTCAGAAGACGTCAAAAATGTTCAACCTCACGTACCAACCTAACATACAAAATCACGATCAGCTTACTGCCTTTACAAGTCAAAAGAAGAAAGAAATAGGTTTCCTGAAATATACTCCTCTTTAGTGGAAAGTTGTTCAGTTTCATGGTCTCACACACACAAACACACACACATCACGCCTATTATCCCTTGCGGGGTAGGCGTTAACGGCAGCAAAAAAACTGACATTTACGCCACGTCTGACAAATATTTGGGGGTCATTCGGAAAATTGTGTAAAGCCATAGTGATAGGTTGTCAGCCCATCGCCTGAAATTACAATACACACCCTCGAGTCTCTTAGTCGCCTCTTACGACTTTCCTAGGAAATAAATGGGGGGTTGCTATTCTAAGCCGGCATCACACGGCGAATTCATTATTCGTTAAAAAAAACATGGTCTAAACTTACACTATCAGTATTCGAAAGGGCCCTTTTACCCCGTATATTATTATGTTGAATCCCAAATTTTAAAATACTTCCCGTGTTAGGTATAAAATTTTTGATAATTTTCAGTATAAAATTTAGTATAAAATTTTTGAAAATTTTCTCTGCTCGCGCTTGAAATATTGCAAATAATTATTGACTTCTTGGCTAATACGACCATTATGAAAATGTTCAATTTACCTTATAAATTATATTTTAATCCTATCTCAACTTCACTGATCCGGAAACAATTATCTGCTCAGCATTCGCTTTTCTGTGTGAAACTACTGTTACAGGTTGTCATTTGTATGGTGGCTGTTACAAACCTAAAGAATTATACAGTGCATGGGAACACACATACATACATACATCCAACATTCAGGTCCAATCCAAATGCTGTCAATTTGTAATTAAGGATACTTTATTACTATGAAAAAATACAAATAGATCCTTTGCATCAAATGCATATGATATCATTCGTTTTTTTGACATGTTCTTCAGCATATGAATACCTATCGTCTCTATATGTACTGTTATATAGGTATTCAAAATAATTGAAACTACTTTTGTATACGAAAAACCCTTTTGAATACGAAACACCTACTATAGTGTCTAGATTGTCGGTTATTAAAAATCCAATTAGACTACACCAAAATCAGTGCTATAAAACTTAATTCTACCTAATTACGTCATTACCTTACATGTTCATATAATAATGTGAGTAGGTAGGAGTGAAATTGTACAACATTAATGTTCCACGGCTCGATTCTGAAAACTTTTCTTAATAACACTTCATCGCCAGATAAAAAGTTGCTAACTCTGTAAAGACTTTTGTAAAACAAACAAAGTAGAATCTCCCAACAAAGATGGATGATGAGGACTTAATAAAGCAAGTATTTTTCAGAGTATCTTTGACAAATGCTTACAACGACAAAAAGGGGTTGCCTCCCTTTTGTGACATTGACTGAAGCGATAGATTTCATGCCACTGTTGTTTGTACATGGTCGAACTAATTAGACTTAAGGACAATAATATTAAACCACTCAATACCTTAGCTTTTAGTAATATCTTTTGCGGATTATTTGTCACTTTTGGTGTGGTGGTTGGCGTTTGACAAAACATGCGTTTTTTATGTTTGTTTGCGTAACTTATTAAAGTAATGCTCCAAAATGTTCCGCAAGCTCGAAGAATCGAAATGTTTTTGGATCCATGCAAAAAAGAGAACAGAAGCACACCCACATACAAATATCACGCCATTGTCCATAGCAGGGTAGGCAAAGCGTTAACGGTCGCAAAATCGAGGCAAAATCGGTCGTTATCGCCACGTCTGACAAAAATTTGACGGCCGTTTCGAAAATCGTGCATCACCATAGGTTGTCAGCCTGTAACCTAAAATTGTAATGTACATGAAACCCCCGAGACCTTTAGTCACTTCCTATAACACTTGAAATTTTCTTAATGGGGAGTACAAAAAGTACACACAAAAAAATCTTTGACATCTTTAAAAGAAAGATGGGCCAGACTGACCAAAAGAGTAGCAGCAAAATCTGTTGGAGCATAAATTTAAGAAAAATCGTCTACAAGGGCGTTGCTGGAGCAAATTATATATACATTACAAAAATACGCCGTGTGATGCCGGCTTAGAATAGCCTCACCCCATATCTTACCCATGGGTGTCGTAAGAGGCGACTAAGGGACTCGAGGGTGTGTATTGCAATTTTAGGCGACGGGCTGACAACCTGTCACTATAGTGATACACAGTTATCTGATTGACCCTCAAACTTTTGTCATACGTGGTGTTAATATCCGTTGAACGGCCGTTAACACTCTGCCTACCCCGTAAGGGATATAGGCGTGATTTATGTATGTATGTATGTATGTATTACAAAAAAAACGATTTATTGTCCAAAGAGAGTGAAAGTTATTGATAGTTATTTTTAATAATTTGATTTGTTTCTCTACACTCTAGTAGGTACTAATTGCAAATTAATCTTCTATATATACTAATCTACCCATATTCCCTGAGCCACAGGAGTAAGTAAGTAAGTACTCATTAGAAGACTCAGTAAGTTGCGGGTGAATCCGCGGGACGGAAAGCTAGTAACGAATAAAATACAAAAAGTCCATTAATATCTCAAAGTATACGAGTCCCAAAAAAATACATTGATTAAATTAAAAACGTTGACTTAGGAGCGACAAATGGACAGAATCTCCTTTTCTCGTATTTTTCATCAGTTGAAATTAGGGATTTTCAGCGAGGGTCCTTCCTAGGTAATTACTCTATTTGGCCCAGCGAAAGGGTCTGGCCCTTTTGACCCGTAGGTTTTCCCTTTTTCGAGTGCGGTATAATTCTTACTGACCTGTATGTTTCGAGTGGGTAATCAGCCTTGTGTATCTTGGAATGCTGTGTAAATAAAATTTTATGGGAAAGATGATGAGAAAGTGGGTTTTCTGATTCGAGTTTTGTAAAGGAATAAAGGAACAGGCAGAATTGTAAATAAAATTGTGAATGGTCTTGATAAAGGATGTTTTTTATTCACTGAATGTACTGATTGTAAGTATGGGTCGTTATTCATTTAATTGGGTTGGACAAAGAGATTTTAAAAAAACATTCAAGAAATTCACGTTTATAAAAATCTCACCCACTAATACGTGTTTTCTAGTCAGGAATAAAAAGTTACTTAAAAAAGTAGGTTAGTAAGTAGTGTGAGGTTAATTTATTGTATTGTAATTTTTTGTGCCGTGTGATGCCGGCTTAGAATAGCATCACCCCATTTCCTTCCCGTGGGAGTCGTAAAAGGCGACTGAGGCACTCGAGGGTGTCTATTGCAATTTTAGGCGATGGGCTGACAACCTGTCACTATGGTGATACACAATTTGCCGAATTACCCTCAATTATTTGTCAGACGTAGCATAAGCGATACAGATTCACTGGATACAAAGACATGTGAGGGGGTCCTATAAATTTTTGAATTAATGAATTAATTAATTATTTGTAAATCTATTCAAAATTAAGTTCTTATTATTTTTACTTTTAGCCTTAGACTTAACTGACTGTGATACTTATATTCATTTTGATTAGGAAATTTTACTACTGTGATTTTGAACTTAATGCATTTTAAATTGACCTATTGTATAAATATAACTGCCATTTTTAATTGTTTTTAAACACGTGAACGCTATGCCAATGAAATTGTTATTTTATTTTATTTTGTTATTTACCCAAGTCTCTTTTAGTAATTTAGATAGGAAGTACTGTTTTTCTTCACTGTCAAATACGGAAGCCGTGCTAGAAAAATATTCGGGCTGTTAACTTTCAGTTTTGCAAATAGTTTTCCCTAGTTTTAAGCTTTTTCCTTCAGCACCCATCTCTTTTGGCGAAAAAATTAAATCTCATATTAAATAGAAAAAATGGAGGCCTTTGAGCAGTAGGACAGTTTAGGCTCATATAATAAAAATAATTAAATTGTGAAAACAATATACTGACTTATATGATTAATTCAATAAGGCGTAAATATTCGATTTTTACACTCGTTTACGCCCTGCCTGCCCCGCAAGGGATAAAGGAGTGATATACGTCGATATGTTTGATTACTTAGAGTTCGAATTAACTTGCGTAGTTGCGAAATTTAGGGTAATATGGAATAAGTTTATTAACCCAAGCAGGAAATGTTTGTTATCATAATCAAGCCATTCTTTATTTTGGAATAGAACCGTAAGCAGGTGTGTTTTGACCTTTAAAAAAAATGCCTTTAACTGTATAGTTTCGAGATTCTGGCCCGGTTTGCCAAAGTCGCAGTTCGCCACATTTTAAATTTTATTGATTCGTCAAAAAACTATTATACTTATTTATTATATTAGTCCTGGTTCTTGACATTCTTCCTAAAGCTTCTAAAGTACAGTCAGACAATTATTTAAACATACAAAGCAAATATTAACAGGACCACATGTTTAAAAAAAATCTAGACCACTGAAGGTCATAGCCCCCATTAGAATGGTCGTCCACAGTAGTTAAGATAACTAAGTTACCTCTATCGGACCCGTGCAAACTTTGACATGGGGTTGGATTGAGGGCTAAATTAAGGTGGCACTGGGTTTAAATTCGTAGGTGACCTTTCGTGGTGAGGTACCGTCACGATTAATAGCACCTCAAGCTACAAGTTTAGGGTTTACTTTTAATTACAGATTGGAAATCCAAAAGAAGTTAAAGCCGTTAAAAATGCTTTTGAAATTTAGTTGTATAAAATCTGGTTGAAATGGTATGGCACTCCGCTGCCATCATTTATGATTTTGAGAATACAATAGTGTTAGGTAAATAATTGGTTCGAGGACAAATCTTTCATCTAAGACAATCGTATGTCTTTTTAATTTTCATGTTTTGAAATTAACTAGGTAATATAACTATTTTCCTAGTTTTAGCACCTGTAAAGATACTGTAGGCATACTTTGTGGTACTCCGAGTAGACGAGTGACCCAATCAAACAGCGATAGTACCTGACGGCTTATCGTGCCTCTCGAAAAGTGATAAATTGAAAAGAAGTGGTATTACAAAAAAATTTGGCAGTTTTTAAAATATTTTTCTATACAATTTGATTTGACGCTTTCAAAAAGCTTTACCCACGTCTCACTTATCTATGTGATAGTATGGACAGATTCAAATATCAGGGCAAGTCGAGATTGGGCAGTTAAACCAGGATCAACACGTCACGAACTTCTATGCGCGAGTCGGCTCCACCGCTGATCTGCACTCATATGGCTCAATCTAGCTTGATACTGGCCATTTTGTAGAGTCAAAAGTGTGTTGCATTTATCATGATTACAAACAGATACACGAAATAAAACGACATTGAAATTAAGAAAAAATTAAATTCCAAAGAACTCACGGCCAAATAAGTAATTCCTGAACTAAAGAACTTTGGTCCAAAAATTTATTTTAATCAACAAAGCCGAAGACTATTTTGGCAATTCCACCAGATAGTAGTTACAATTACAGTAATTTTACTGTAAAGAAAGAACTTCAAGATGCTTAAAATTATTAGTATCTCGAATACTAAATTGATTCTCCTACGATTTTATTTCGAAGGTACCCAATTTCAGAATTTATGGACTGTATTTCTAGCTCAGCTTGGAAAACTAAAAGCAATTTGTGAAGCTGAAAGTGTGAGAAGTTTAGACGAAACCAACCCAGATTTTTGTCGAAAAGCATACCGGTACCCAACTGCTTTTAGAAAGAATCTTTGAGCTTTATACACTTGCAAATTCTCCTACGCGGAAAGTTCAATCATTGATATTTTAATTTGTATTACATTATCAATCTGATGTGCGTAGAATCTTTGATCAAACAGCAGCCAATATAAGCAGGTAGAATCTTTGTATGAAGGTGTAGTCGCACAAGCATGCAACACGCTGCGAATTGACCACGGTGTTTGATAAAAGCATCTATCACTCTGTCATAGTGTGGGATACGACTAACTGTAAAAATTTGCCTTTCCGTGAAGCAACTGCTGTTCGTCCCAGTACGTGCAGTTGGCACCAATAGTTACTCTAAGTCGCACCTCAATAAACACCGATTTTACATACATTTATTGTCCAAACCAATATAGGCTGGTCAGTTATATGGAAATGCTGGTTTTTGTACTCTTGCACCTTTAAACTTTTAATAAAAAAGGCTAATATTAGCAAAGTGAGAACTACCGACACCGCCAGGTGGCGTACATAGCTACGCTAAAACTCTATTTGGAAATTTTCGTTACCGGGCTTATTAACAAAACTTCCGAGAAAATCTTGAACCTGCCGGAAAAAACTTCACTTATGTTGAAACTGCAGGTACCTATCAGAACTGTGTAGGTACTTCTAAATAAATTATGGTAAAAGATAAATTTTTGTATGTACCCATTCGGTATTTATTTGTACTAGCTACAACAAGCAATTGGCAAAAAAGACGGATAAATATCCGTATCAAGCAAAATAAAATAATAATACGTTTGGCGCCTAGATGAAACCCCAAAAGCTATTTATGAAGGCGAGTAAATCTTTTATCAAAAACGTTTCAACATAAAACGGAAACCTTACGCTTCACCCAAATACGTCGGGATTCCGTAAAACCGATACGTCTCGTATCCTTAAAGCTTGATGGAGGCTTAGACCACATGAAAAGTAAGACAAAGCCCTGCAACATAAAATAACAGTCTGCATGTGATATTAAATACAACGAATAAAACAATAAATACGAATAGCGAAATATTTGACTAAGTAATATAACGGTTATGGTGTCGTGCTTTATTAAAAGTTTATGGATTCAATTTCATTTTCAGTCTATGTCGTAGATTTCAGATTGTGTGAAAAATGACTTCAACTATTATCTGCGTAAAGTTGTTATATTATCTCATACGATCTAAAATGTTGCTACCAAATTATGCGCATGGTGCATAGACCCTTAGCTAGCCAGTTAAGGCAGCGCCGACCGTCCAGTTTTTTAATAATTCCTCATCTGTTTTTTAATAATTTCTTAAAATCTAGAACAAACGTTAAAATCTAAGACGGACAAATTGTTGTCCTAAACGATTCGTTTATTTTAAGGTACAACAATAAGCTTTACATTGTTATGCGTGTCTAAAATCACTAAAACGGCCACTATTTTCCGTTTTAGTGATTTAAAACACAAGAAAAGCTCATTGTTGTATTTTGGAATACCCTTATTGTATAGGGCAACAATTTATCTGTTTTAGATTTCTGATAATTGTAAATAAGTTAAAATCATGGGCGGGTCAAGCTCAGGCTGGGATAGTTTGGACTTTAGATCGCTCTAACGCCACGCGGCGACTACACGACTTACATTGGCTCTAACCGGAGGTGAGCTTCAATATACAATTCTAGTGCAACTTTTTGCTGATCATACTTTTAAGTCATCTGTAGAACTCCGTCTGTTATTCTTTTTTGTTGCAGCAAATCGTATAGCAAAAGCTTACTGGAGGTAATAACATAGAAATGCCATATTTCAATCGATTACCCCACAGACCTCATCAAAGTTATACGTATATTGTACGAATATAGAAAAAAAGCATTTTCCTTTGAAACAGTTTGTTACTTGATCTTGTTTGCTTGATAAAATAACTGGTAGTTTGAGGTCACTGCCGACACACTAAACTAAGAAAACCACGTTTTATAAAAAGGAACAAGAATTTTTCCATTGAGTGTACATATTTCTCATTAAGTGGGTTCTGTGATTATGAGGATACGTCAAGCAGGCGATTGCTTGTAGAGTACTTAGGTGGCGGTCTTTACGCAACCATGCTAGATGCTTAGGAACTTCGTCGTGATAATCGATACGCAAAAATAAGGTACTTCTTACAAAGTAGTAGGCAGTTTAAAACTTTGCTACACAGAATACATTAATAGTATCAGTGCTGGTCAAGTGATAGGTCGATCGTGGACTCAGTATCCCGACAGGCGAAGAACAGTAAGTGGCAGCATTAAAATCATGCAAATCTACACAAATGCGAGCCGATATGAAATTCTAATTACAGATCGGCGATAGAATATAAATTCCCGATATTCTTTCGAAAAAAAATCTTTGACGTAGATGTTAGAGTAGATAACGAAATGGCTAGTCGAATTCAGTTGTAATTCGATAGAGTGACAGTGGGATGGTTTTGACCGTTCCTTATTCAAGTTCCACGTTGAATTGTTTGTTTAATTATGTCACTTCTTTTGCCTCGTGATAAGATGGCACGTCTTTACAGAATTCTCAGATAGAGATCCTTGTCTCTTGGAACAATATATCCGATAGATTGTAACATACTGTGTCTACTGGAAGTCAGACACCTTTTATTAATGAAAGCTTTAATTTAACTTGCAACGTATGTAAAATTTGTCAATCAGTTCCTTTATGCACATTAAGTCTACTTTCCCGAAATGTCTATTTCCCGAAATGACCACTATACCTACCTGACTACTTTCTTACCATATCTATTTTTTTGCCTTATGACAATGTAACACATGGTAGCATATCTAGATATACTCTAGATCCTTTTCTCCTGGAAGTGCGAGCTAACGAGCGGGGATGTATGCGCATACATTGTGCACACCCGTACGATTCCAGGCTACGATTTATTTATCGTATGTTTGATACGAATTGTGAAATATTCATTTTAAAAACAACGTTTATTTATTTTTATGTTAAATTTTTATCTGTTTGTTTAATACCTCGGTACGTTTTTTATATATTTAAACTTTTAAGTTAGTGTTTATACTTTCACACATACATACACATATCACGCATATAACCCCTTGCGGGGTAGGCAGAGCAAAAAAGGCCGCATAAAACGGACATTTATGCCACGTCTGACAAACATTTGAGGGCCATCCGGAAAATTGTGTATCGCTATAGTGACAGGTTGTCAGCCCATCGCCCTCAATACACACCCTCGAGTCCCTTAGTCGCCTCATACGACTCCCACGGGCAAGAAATGGGGTGATGCTATTCTAAGCCGGCATCACACGGCAATTTATAAATAATGCATATCAATTAAGGTTTGTAACTTATTTGTTATTTATTAGCTATTTGGAAAATTAACAGCATATTAAAATTATCTTACATACATATTATAGGCAATTAAAATATAAGTTAATATCTAGTTTCAAGTTTCCATCTATAAAAACGTTCTATGGTTTTATTTTGCGTTTTAGAGTGCAAAATAAAACCATAGTACATTTAATTAAGCAAAGCTTCATCGCATGGTTCGAATTTCACTCTTAAGTGGACTGACCATAGTATTCGTTTCAAATAACTTATACTAGATGTCGCTTGTCGTCGCTTCGAGACGAGTACCAAGAGGTTGAAGATTTCGTCGGCTTACGTCGGGGCGCCGGTAGCTCAGTTGGCAGAGCAGTGGAACGGTACTCCACGGTCCCGGGTTCAAGTCCCGGCGGGCGCTGACATTTTTTCAATTTCTTATTTTCATTTATAAAAACGTTATTAAATAAAGTTATTGAAAAAGTTTTCTGTTGAATGTTAATGTTGATTTAAATTTTATTCGTCTACGTTAAATTTAAGACCTACTTACACAAGGACTTGTCTATGAACAATTCGATGCATAGTAATCTTGTCAAATAATGTAATTATGCATGGACTAAATATTACCATGAAAGTGCATCAATGTGGTATCAGTTTCCAAGTTACCAACTTAAGGGATCAAATAAAATAATAAAAAATCGGGCTGAAAATAAGAAAAATTTGGTCTGGCAATAAAAATATCAGTTGCATCAGATATTATTGGTAAATACGCCAATATTGTATTTAGTTTTTTTTCCTCATTTAGTCCCATATATAGGTAATCATGACGAAATCTGATGGTTTAAATGATTTTCATCTTTGCAAAGAACACAATGTACATATTTATAATCAAACCAATAAGAATCACTCAATGTGTGGTGAATACCAAATTTTCAAAAATCAATGTGTTGTGTTTAACAGCTTACTCGACCAATTAAATCTATCATCTACTTATTTAAGTCGTTTAAAACAAAAATAAATAGTTACTCAAATTATAATCAGACTTAAGCACAAGAATTCATCACTCAATCTACGAAAACCACAACTCTTAAATTAGGCGATGAATGAGGTCAATTCGGGATTTAAATTTTCCTTACTTGCCTTAAATTAGTGCTGTCACTTTCCGTCAAATAGGTTTAGAAAAGGCTAGAAGATATCTAAGTCCTGTCATTTTTAAAAACGTCAAGGGTTTTTTCGCCTTTCCTAGTCAATTTAGTCGCCATTGTTTTGATTGTCGCCTTATTTTGACAAATAACACGTATTTTGCATGAAATTATAAGACATGACACGACTAAAATATCTCCTATCCTTTTCTAAACCTATTTAACGGAAAATGACAGCACTAATTTAAGGCAAGTAAGGAGAATGTACATCCCGAATTGTGGCCAGTATCATACTACAGAAGTCAATTCGCGAAATCAAAGTTTCGCATCTAATTCTTAAGTATTCAGCTAAAACAAAGTTGATATCCACTGATGGATTATGAAAATTCCTTTAATATTCTTGTTCGCTTGAAATATCCAAAGTTGGAACTAAAGTTTGCGATCGACTTCGCAGGAAATGAATTTCTCTTTGGACTAATGAAAATTCTTTTGGACTTAGTATAAGCGGCCGAATTTTTTCAAGATGCTTACTTTATTCGCACTATTACATAATATTCTATGGCCGATCTCAGGAACATTTATAAACGAGCTCTTCCAAGAAGAACTAAGTTGAGATTGGTTTTGAGGGTAGCATATTTGTATGTGTCAACCGGATGTCGACGTTTAACGAAGCCTTCTTATAGCACCACTTCAATTCACACTCTGCCTATATGAGCAGGAAAATAGTAAGGGCAGCGCGAGCATATAAACAGGTTACTCGCACCGCTACTCGTCATGCCGCTGCCACTTCCCGTGTGTCAAAGGAACAGCAGCACGAGCGCGAGTGAAATTATTGCTATCTCACTCACTCGTATTGTTGCGAGTAGTGTATCACGAGAATGTGTAAATACTCACTCGCGTTGAAGTATTTCAAGCAATATTCGTGGTAGCGGCAGGAGAACAAGATGCTGTAATGCTACGGCATTACATTTCATCGTCTAATAAAAAAAATGCAGTTATGTGATGATTGGGTGGTCAAAATCGAGCCACATATATTTGACAGCATTTATGACATTATATTTGGTAATTGATATGATAACCGCACAGCCAGCGGCTTCTATATGTGGTTTCTTATATATTTCCATAATTAACACCGGTTGACCGTTATCTTTTCATGACTGCTCGGTTCGCCAATTAAATGTTTCATCGAATAATAAGAATTAAATTTCAAACGATATCAAACTGAACACAAAATGTGAAATCATTCTAATATTAGCACCGTTGATTTTATTCTTCAGAGTTCAACGAACTATCAAACCACCACAGATCTCTTCAAACCACCATGGAGCTGGCTTCAGCTTGCGTGTTCATTCATGAATAACTGAGTTCCTATTAGCATGAGCCATCGAGATGATTGCCGTATTGGTTTCGGATATATGCATCTTCTATTTCTGTAAATAAATTACCACAAAACTGACGGCCGATGTGGCGCAGTGGTAGTGCGACTGCCTGCGACGCAAAGGTTCCGGGTTCGATTCTCGTTGGGGCACTCACATAGTTGATATTTATCACTTTGTGAATTTGCTCCCAGTCTGGTTAGGACATTGCAGGCTGAACAACCTGATTGTCCGAAAAGTAAGATGGTTCCGTGCTTTGGAGGGCATGTTAAGCCGTCGGTCCCGGTTGCTATCTATGATCACTTAGATGGCGGTCGTTACACAACCAGGTCAGAGGCCTTTTACTAGTTGCAGGCGGTTGAAAAACTTGAGAGACCACAAAAAAGTTATGACGTGTGCAGGGACCGGAAGCGCTTTCCCTTTAAGGGGTTTTTACCAGGGTTTGGAAGCAGAATATTTCTTTTATTTGATAAAAATACACGGCGATGTTGCTTGATATTTTAATGACTATTCCTTCACACGGAAACCCAATGAAAGGCTTTCCCAACGGGTAAGTTAAATTGTTGCAAAGCCAGAACAAAAAAGCCTATTGATCGACTATCCTAATCCGCTAGGGAAACCCTTCGATAGCGCTTCACGCGAGATAATTCATGCGAGTTAGTGCCGTATGCGTAGTTAATATGAGTGAAATTGGCTTTGCAATAGTGCCGCTTGGAGAAGGTGGAGATTCATTATCACTAGACATTTTCTTCAACCAAATATTGAATAAGTACGACAGAAAACATATATTTATCAAATTTAAGAACAGGATATTATTTATGTACCGTCAGATTTTGCATTTTTCAAAAAACATCATTTCTAGTTCAAGTTCAATCTACCCTTATTTTGTTATAATTTATAATCAACAGAGTCCGTCCGTCCATAAATACCAAAAATGCTGGGTAAGCCTATGAAAGACTTTGGTTAACGCTAATCACTTTGATTTGTTAAGTTTTCCCAAAATAAAAAGGGAAAGCTAAACATTTAGCTTGTATCCCAACGCGGTTAGCAAACGTTGCGCTAGCCAAATGAGTGGGAAACCCCTTCAAAGCGTATTGAAAATTAATCCGCTCGTCCGGTCCCTGGACGTGTGTCTAGAGCTTTGTTTTATGGAGATTTTTGAACACGTGTTCAACGCGTGTCTAATTTTAATATGATAATGTCTTAAAAACACTCTTACGTATAAAGGTCTGTCACAAATTTATTGAATGTGACATCAAAGATTCCTATATCAGGTTGTCATAGTTACGAGTATGTTATAAAATTATTATTATGTTGGTACTTTTTTGGTCTTTTGAGACTAGGGCCGAAGCCAACGTCTATTTTTTTACTATTATGTTAGTACTCTTTCAAACCCTGACCCACAGGGGCCCGGTCTTTTAAGGCATGTGTGAGGCCGATGCCAAGCAGCATAGAAGCCTTTATGTACCAAATTATGTATCGTGATGTGTACATGAAGCGGGTACTCGCTCTGTCTGCACTAAAGAGTACCTACACACAGAGTCAGTACTCGCCGATGGACTATTGCTGGTGAGGGTGGCATTACTAGGGCTATGGGGAGGAACTTCCTGGACTGGTTGCTGGTTTATTGATTGAAATAACGGGAGGCCTGCCAAATCAAATGTTTCAATTTTGATAATCTCGTCCGTCCGCTAGGTAGGCCTCCACTACTGGCAGTACGCGTGGTGGAGGGATTGTTAGGACTTTCCAGATCCATGATCTCGGTTGCTGTCTATGATTACTTATACGGCGTTCGTTAAATGCACAACCGTGTTAGATGGTTTACTCACTTGTCGTCCGTCGTTCCGTTTTTTTAACCCAACGTAACGCAGGCGTCTTTCAAACGAAAGGAAATTGCGAATGACAATCTTCTTCCCACACAAACACGGCTAGGCTGGGTTTACGGTGAATAACGTAACGCGTTGCGTTAAAAAACGGAAAGATGAACGACAAGAAAGTGAACCGCCAAGCCCGCTAAGTATCGCCGTTCCAATAATAATAAGCCGTATTTGACAGCTGTCAGTTTCGTGATAATACAATGGCGGAGGGTCCACTTTCCTTTGTTGACATCTCTTTTAGTATGGAGATGATAGTTTTCAAATACGACTTATTGGAACGGCGGTACTTTAGTAGCAGTAGGTAATTCAAAAATATATGGGAATATCAGGTCGATAATTGACTCTGTCTAATACGTCACGAAAAAGAACAACAACAACCTGGGCCTTTTCAAGGCGAGAGTGAATAGATATTATCGAAGTGAGCATGTTCCAAAATCGTTAGCGTCGTCACTGAACATCCGGTGAGATGGCAGACAAATGCTTACCTATTTTTTATAAAAAAAAAACCTTCTTTCAGAATACTTACTCTTCACATTTTACACGTAAAATAAATTCTTCTACAATAATTGTGCCAATTCATACGTGAGGAGTGTGCACCGATGCGTTCAGCTCACTCTGATTCACGTGACGTAATCGAATGTAACTCCTCATTTTTACCCATATCCGGCATTTGACGATGATGGGGGAAAAGGGCAGGGAAAATGGCAGCCAACGAAGCCATTTTAATCAGCGAATTGATGAAAATTGCTATATACCTGCTTGAGTTGAGTACATTTCTTTATGTACAAATGTAGAGTATTGTACAAAGCAATGATTGTCTCGCACTCTTGAGTATCGCAACATACCTTCTCATAGTTCAGTTGCTGGATTTATGATTGTTAAAAAATAATGTCCAATATTTACTGTATTTTTTCTTTATCTTAAATAAGTACAGATCATAATTAATAACAACATTGTTATACATATCACCATAAACATTACTGAACTGTACGCCGTGCGATCAGTGTTCCCATTTCTTGAAGGATACGATGTTTCATAAATTTAAATTACTTATGCATAAAATCTGTACAATAATTTCACCAATTTCACCTTACAACATGACATGTTCGAGAAATCCATCAACAAATGCAAAGGGAAACACACCGCAGCTCGCTCAGTCGGAGACGATGGCGAAATTGGCTGTCCTGTCCGTGAAACAGATTGGTACTCTCACCGACCTAGCGTGATCCCTCTAAGAATGATGCCCTAGATTTGTGCCAAGGAAATCGGTATATACTTATTTATATCTTTTACATACATATATAAGTCAAGAAAAATATTATTAAATAAAATCCTATGCCAGTTGGAAGCAGTCTGAACTTACTAATGGTGGAATTAGATGCTATAAAATATTGGCGATCTCTCTGACCTAGCGCAAATTTCAGAATAATGCCCTAGATTTGTACGTGGGTAATTGATAAATTGAAAATACTTACCTATCAAAATAAAATAGGCCGCTCATGAAACCGACGAACTATCCCCAGGGAAGATAGATTGAAATATGAAAATAAATTACCTCCCATACAAAAAGTGTTGGCTGGTCGGGTTAATTATCATATTCTAACCAAACTTCATTGAAGAAAGTTGTTAAGTTTCATGGACTGGTTCACTCCATAAAATAGCAAATTTTTTACTCCCTATAAGTTGATATTTTATACAGGTGAATCGAATCAAGCTTATACATCAGGGCTCGCTATACCCTGGTGTTTGTGTAGGTATAATGGTCAACCCAGTAGGAGTGTAGTGTACACGTGGAGTGTCCCAAATTGGTATGCTCCTGCAAGAGGCCTGTTGTTTAGTGAAGAGCATAATACTGCGGTTCTGTAGTTTATTGAGGTCGGTTTGGCATTTTGTTAACATTTTGTTTACCTACAACGTAATACAAACAATTTAACACTCTTTTTAATTTATAATACTTGGACAAAAAGGATAAGACTTAACAAACCAAAATATTCTACAAATTTTAAGTGAAAATAAGGGCTGTAATACATAGGTACCATTTTTGATTGGAATCAATTTCTCTAATTGTTTTGCGTTGCATTGCTGCAACGTGGTTATGTGTTTTCGCCCTAAATATATACAAAGGTTATTTTACATATTATGTTTTTAGATTGGATCTTTGGTAAAACCAGGTCCTCCTCCTCTAATTTTGTGTTTCTTATTACCAAGGGTCGTGATTCCGTCGATGTGAAATTATTTTCTCATTCACAATGCTTTTCCGTCGCTGCCTCTCTATGGGGACATGCAACGCAATGTTCAGCTTTGTGAAAATAAATTTTGCGCCAACAATCGCAAGTATTAACTATATTTCAGCTTTGTGTATAGTCTACGTTTAGTGTGGGCCACTAAGTCGTCCAACGACCCTATGAATCCTGGTTGAACTGCGACCTCTTGGTCGTTTGCCATCGATTTTTCTGGTTGTCATAAGTTGTTCTAAGTTGTGTCCATCTTTTCAGGCGATGTGGCCGAAAAAAACAGAAAATCTTATACAATTAACGGAGAGCCTAGTTTTGGTGCTGAGTTCAAGAAGGATGGAGACTTGCACTCTTGGTTAATCTGATACGTCTCCTAACTTATTTTGCGCAAGAGCCTGTATTGCTGATGGTAGCGCCCAGGCACATGAAGTCATACACCTATTCAAGAAAGAGGGCGCCTGTTAGCAAGAGCGCATTGGTGCAGTCCATCACCATTACTTCTATCAAGGAAGTCAACTTTTTCAGCCTCATTTGCAGCGAGAAGCGTGGTATCTTTTGCAAATCGGACGTGAGTGGTTTTCGTTCCACCTTAATGTGTGATACCTATGGTGACGCCTCTCAACAACTTTTTAAATGTTTGCCTTACGGTGTATTCTCTGTATATGTGAAATTAAAATATAGCCGGGTAAACTTTTACAGAATAACACTACTATAAAAATAAATAAATTGTGCAGATATTTCAATTTTAGACTTATACTCGAATATATGCGGTTTTGAAATACCTAAATTATTGTTTTGATCTTGTCACTAGCGCATCAGAATTAACAACGATGTTTTCCAATCCTTTATCGTATTTTGCGTTATTGCATGTATTGTTAATCTTTAGCCTATTCAAAGTAAAACTATAAGCAATACTCATCGAAGAGCTGTCAGAATCACCGCTCAAAGCAATAAAACTGGCCGCTTTGCTATGTTTTATTTTACACCGTTCCTATTTCAAATTCAAACCGACTAGAACAATGAAACCCTATCAATATCGCATAGCAATTATTCCCGGGAGCCCCATCTCTCATTTCCCGGGTCGGGAAAAACGGACATCTGGTATAGTCCGAGATTGAACAGAACGAGGTGAATAGAAGTGGATGCATTTGCCAGCCGTATTCAACATTGCTCCCTATTCTGGCAGTACATTTAGCAAAATAAGAGATATAGAAAATCTCGTCCGGCAATTATACGTATACACTAATTTACCATTACTTGTAGGTATTTCTCAATCATTAAGAGCTTGAATTAATTAAAGATACTTTGGTTGTGAAAGCTATTTGCAACATCTGTAAATTTTGAAATATACCTAATTCTTTGCTCCGTCTCCTAAAAAAGCTGTCGCAGCTGTAAATCCTTGCGATTTTTTTTCAAACCATTATCAACTCATGACACAAGAGGATTAAATCAAAATATGTAAACGCTTGAGAGATCACCGTAGTTGATTAAAAGACGAATTTAATATAACATACTTTAATCAGAATTCAACAGCCAGAATAGCTACCGTATTGCCTATTTGTGTATTTGGCCGTTTCTACAATCAACACAACATCTTTCCACATCGTTTTATTAATATTTATGGTATAGTTCTGAGGGAAGTGAGACTTGATAATTGGACTGTCAGAGCATCTCGGACACCCGGACAGAAAACACCCGGACGCTGGGGCAACACGGTACTAAACTACTAATGGTACGGGCAATACGGACATTATTTGCTACTTGTGGTGCGCCCAGTGGTTTCAACTGCTGCTACCTAATTTCCCGTGGAGATAGAATATTCTCAGATAAATGTATGAGCAGTTTGATAAAATTGACAGAAGTTGTTTTAGGCTGCCCAAATATTGTAGTTTATCAATTACACATAAACGAATCTTGTCTCTTCACCATTGTTAATTGCAAAAAAATCGAAATAAAAATGGCAATCGAGACACTGAATAATTTTATACATTTTTAAAGTTTGTTGCGACTCTAAAATTGAGAAATTCACTAGAAAATAAAAAATAATTATTGAAATCGTTTTGGAAGGTATAGAAGGTTCTGAAAATTTTCTTCACACCTTTTCTTCCCTTTCTTTATCCTTTTTTTGGAGATAGTTAATAAATAATAGTTTAGATGACGATAACTATGGTAAAACAATTTCATCTCTAGTTACTTTCGTAGAAAATAAGATAATAAAGAAAAGGAAAAAAGGTCCAAGACGATTGAATATTTGAACAGATCTAATGAAAAAGAAAATGTATGTTGGGGACTTACACAGAAGCTCTAAGCAAGAGAAAGTAGTGATAATTAAGATTGATGACAGTATGCAAGATTTATTCAAGAATTAGCTTTTCGACCGTAGTTTACGTGAATAAACTTCTTATTTGTCTTCTAGTTTGCGAAGTGTGGGTAAGGAAATATTTTTATAACAGGTGTATGGCACCAAAATTATACAAGCATGCTGAAAACATTTCAGTGGGTGAACCAGAGCTTAAACCACGTAATTTTTTTTCTTATAGTTCCGTTACGACCGGTTTCTTTTGAATCGCATTTTTTAAATATTTAAACAAGTAAATAACTCAGTTTAAGGAAATATTTTTAAAAGAAGCCAATAACAGTTATCAGCTGCCGATAAAGACCCTGGACCGCTCGTTTGAGAACTCTCGGCTCAGATCACGACACCATCCAACATCATTGACCCACCCCAAAAAAGTAAGTACCTACTATAAGAGTGCATCTACGTTTTGTTAAAACAAATCACAGGGGAAATAAACGAACTATAAAGGAGCACCTTAAACGCCAATGCACTACAACCATCAGTGACCGCCAAAACGGTTGGTGCACCCAACTCTTTTGTGAAAAAAGTTAAGTTATAGGGCTAAAAGGTTTGTTGGGCAACCATAAAGTATCCTATTAAATACAGCAAATTAAAGAGGAAAGCGAGAGAAAAAAATTCGAGGAGTAGGTAGTTTGTTAATTATTAAGTTCCGAGGCTAAACTCAGAGTCAGTTTACGAATTTAAGTTTGACCTAGATTCCTTGAAAGGCCACTGTTAACTGCTTCTTTAATTAAAAGAAAACAATGAGTAATGGGAAAAGAAATATGCTTAGCTGGTCTTATTGGAAACTAGCTTTTACCCGCAACTTCGTCCGCATTAGATAGTATAACAACTATATATTGCCGGTTCAGCGGTTTAGGCGAAAACGTAACAGACAGGCGTTACCGATTTTGATACAATTTGGCATATGCATACAAAAGAACCTAAGAAACGACATAGGCTACATTTTACCGCAGGAAAATCTACCAATCCCACGGAAAACAAAGTTAATCATAAGGAACATAGCGCATAACGCCGAAGAAAATCATCAGACGAGGATTCGTTGTGTGGATTGCTTTGCTTTTTGTGTCAGGCAATATATAGTTGTTATACTATTTAATGCGGACGAAGTCGCACGTAAAAGCTCGTCTATCTATATAAGGGCTCAACTTATACTCGTTTTTCTTATAAACCGTATGAAATTGAGCACGTGGCGTGTCCGAAACATAACAGTTATGCCTTGATCACACGTAAAGTGTAGAGTTGCGATACAGTGGCCAGTGACAGTCATAGTCATAGTCTTGAGTAACCATTCAAGAAGTCAACGTCAACATCAACAACTAATACACTTTTGAGAGTAGTCATGTATTGAATTATAAAATAGTAACTTAAAGTGCTGCTGGTAATAATTATGTACATACATTGAAATCGTACATCGTACATATTTCTCTTACATTCATATCGCCAAATGTATGGAGTCGGGACATCCACGCGCGATTAAACTTGCACTTTGATGTATCCTACGCTATATGGGGCCTTTATGTACCGGGAGTCATTTTCTGTTTATATTTCAAGCGATTCACAATTCCTGGTTTAAATTACTAATATAAAAATTTTATAGTATAGGTTGATCCCTTGATTGGTTATTTTCTACATTGAAATCCTACACGATTAAACGCTATTTGGAACCTTCATGTAATATAACTATAATTTTTTCAATTTTAATTTATTTTGTGGGACACCAAGCCGACAAATTACTCGATAAACTGCTGTGACGCAATTTTATATTATCACCTACGTAACTGTAGGTACTAGCCGTGGTTGTGCAACGATTGATATTAAAATAATCAGAAAATTATGACAGCGGCAGGGAAAGACGAAGGCTTTACATCCAAATACCTACCTCATGGGTGGTGTACCCAAGAATGGAATCCAGGACTTCCAGACTTCGAATTAGGCCGTTAGATCAAGGAGGCAGCCGTGGTACACGAGCCTCACCTAAAGCGATATTTGCCAGTCGGAATAAACTCACAAGCTCAGAGATGCCGTTTATCTTTCTTATTCAAACACAAGTCGCTTGTGAGTGTAAATTATTACTTCATGTTCCACGGGGTTTGGGTTTAATAACTCATCAAACTTGAAAACGTGTAGGTTTGACAACACTTTGCTTTGAGTGTCTGGGCTGAAGTTTGGCAATTTAAATAAGAAGTAAATCATTTTTGAACTTTAATCGTACTGGTAAAGACGATTATGTAGGTGTAGAAACAATTTTTGCTGCTTTTCAAATAAGTTATAGGTAACTTTTTTCGGGTCTTCGTCAAATGGTTATATAATTGAGACCCTATTAAATTCAATACAAATATATTAAGTGTAAGTTCTATAAAATTGATAACTTTCGCGAAGTAATTAATGAGGTCGAAATTATGAAGAACAAAAAATGGATCTCCCATGCATAGTGACACTATTTTGTATGGAAGGCCCGTTCCTTGAGGAAAGTTGTTCAGTTTCACGAGTAGAACAACACTAGAAATATCTGCACCGAATTTAATAGGACTTTATAGAACAAAAAGGTATTACAATTAGTACTAGAAGAACAATATTAGCTTTTTCTATACATACATACATACATATATCACGCCTTTATCCCTTGCGGGGTAGGCAGAGCATAAACGGCCGAAAAAACGGACATTAACGCCACGTCTGACAAACGTTTGAGGGTCATTCGGAAAACTGTGCATCGCCATAGTGACAGGTTGTCAGCCCGTCGCCTAGAATTGCTATACACACCCTCAAGTCCCTTCGTCGCCTCTTACGACTCCCACGGGTAAGAAATGGAGTGATGCTATTCTAAGCCGGCATCACACGGCAAATTCTAAGCCGGCATCACACGGCATTCTAAGCCGGCATCACACGGCAAATTCTAAGCCGCTTTTTCTAGCTTAGCTTAGCTTTTTCTATAGTTTAAGGTTTTAAGTCTCGCAACAAATATTGATGTTGTAAAGCAAAACAGTGCATTTTATTATCATGAAACAAGGCACAGACTTCAACACAACTCAATAACTATTATTTTCTTTCATCATTTAACGGCAAATCTGTAAAAATAAAAACTTAAAACCTAATTACATCAGATTACTTGATTACATCAGATCACCTGATTAAATCAAAGAGTTTTCGCGCAAGTTGCCATTATACATTTTTTGTAGCCTATAATGTGTTCCACTGCACCGCTAAGGCCTGCACTCTTATTCGCCAAGTTTTTATGTCTTGAGCCTCTGATGCTATCACTCGCAAAAATATCGTCTCTTCATCCTGCGTGGTATACCTCGCCTTCGGCAACCATTTTCCGAATCCATCTTTTGCCATTCTGATCTATCTTTTGGGATCCATGTGGAAACATGTCCTGCTCAGTCCCATTTAGGTGAAGGAGGTTATTTTGAGTTCGTCTACATTACTTGCCCGAGTGCGAGGTCTGTGTTTTATAACATATAAGCTTCCACGCTCCATGGTGCGTTGGCAAACTTTGAGATCAAGATGGGCAGAATACACATGTCAACGAGCTTTCTTTAATACAACTGGAAGGTTGCCCTTCAGAACATTTTTAATGGACCAGAAGCTCTTCGAAGACTTCTCGTATTTCGAACTCTTTGTCTTGCCTGTATACAGAAGAAGATTTTTTTAACGAAAAGCATCCAATAAAATTAGCAACATCTACCCTGACAGGTTGGTGAAAAATCGTCCATTTAGCTCGTGAAAAACGTTAATAACGTGGATTAACGTAAATGGGCAGTCGCGTGCCCGTAATTGGCGCAGGCAAAAGCTAAACTTAGGATACAGTCAAGTGGATCGATTTGCGGGAATATAGCACTTTTAGATATATTTAAAAGTTGTTCATAAGTGGTTTTGGTTTCTTTATGCTAATTAATATTTAACGCGGTTACATACATTTATTTTACTGATGTACAAGAAAAAGCTCCTGTACTGCGTTGGTAGATTTGTGGTTTTCTGCCATACCCTTCATATTTCGAAGCGTGTTTTTATATCTTAGATGTTACACCAGTCTATAGCTACAAAATAGAGAATTACAGAAGAACGCCTCACCCCGAACTTGCAATTTTGCAAGGTCTCCAAAAAAGCTAAGTAGGTATCTAAACCTAAACTGTAAGTTTCTTAACAAATTACTATCTTTTCAACATTTTGCATGCTAACAAGTAGAAACTATGTTTTTACTTATCTTTGAATATCACCCGGGAACTTGAAAAATGACGTTGCACTTATCAGACGTATTTAAAAAGCCAAATTTGTATTTTCGCTACGTAATTTTTTCGTGCGCACTAAACGCTGTTTGACCTGTCGACATTTGACTACTTGCAAGACAGCAAGACGAACCAGTTTTATCCGTAAATAGCGGCGTGTACACGTGTGCGTGAGATGTTGACGTTTTCTTGTAGCAGTCCATCTGCCTTGGGCGCGCGCGTCAATATTTAATTTGTGCTGTAGCCAACACGAAGCATTTGTTACGTAGCCATTTCCGTATCTCTTTCAGTTTAGCAGGGCTTCTGTTGGTCTAAATATCCACTTAATCGTATTTCTCATGGGAACGAGTGATTTCCCCGCGGTGAAAAGAAGCATGTATGTCAAGTTAGCTTAGTAGTTATACGACACAATAAGTTTTAATCAAATCCGTCCTTTACTTGCGAAGATTAGCGTGCACAAACACACTGAGAAACTTACAAACAGATAAATAGGCTAAAATGTAAATTTTGAGTTAATCAAAATTAAACCCCGTTGTTGCTTTTTGGATTTATTTGTCATGTACAGACAGCAACCCGTTACAGGTTTATTAATGTATGGTATACTTTATAATAGATTTCGGTGTATCTATTAAATAGAGGTCCGCTTTACAGTTCCTTTTCCTATATTAAATATAATAAAAATAAAACTAGTTCTTCTTGAGAAAAAAGTAGCCCAACTACTATTAAGTCAACTAACTTTGTAACGGAGAAGAAATCTTTGCCTTAATATTATAATAAGGTTATAATAGATGAATAAGTTTCTTGGCGGAATGAATAAAACAGCTTATTCTTTATTTTATAATGACTGACTGATTTATCGTAACGATTCACGGATTAACCTTATAGTTAAGCAACTACGTGTTCATTTAATAATCCATCATTTATACCTACAGTAAGTAATTGTAACAGAACGGATAGAACTATAATTACCGTTCAGCTGAAACTAAACGAATGAACAGATACTATCGTGACAGCCATTATTCGCGTTATCGTGGCCGTAACACGCGAAACCT
The DNA here is from genome assembly GCA_027580185.1 of Tuta absoluta. Classification (NCBI taxonomy): domain Eukaryota; kingdom Metazoa; phylum Arthropoda; class Insecta; order Lepidoptera; family Gelechiidae; genus Tuta; species Tuta absoluta. Next base: position 10,039,209 of record JAQAHW010000009.1, read on the forward strand.
TGTAGACTATTACATTATTTTGAACAGAATTATAGAGAACCTCGTTTAGATGGTTTTAATAGTTGCGTAACTTACGATTGTTTTAGATAAGTATATTTCAGATGGTGATTATTTCTTATCTTATCTACGCATTATCCTACAAAAGCCACAAAAAACCACTGCTGGACAAAGGCCTCCCCCTATTGGCATGTATTTGCCATATTCGCCACGCTTGTCACTTGGATTGGCGAGCGCACTTCAAGATGTTATCTAGATGTTCACAGAGAACTCTGCTGACCATTCCCCGGATTCATTCCTATTTCACCTTTTACGACACGGGTAGAAATGGGGTTGGCACCACACAGTCATCCCAGGCGTTATCCTACAGCTGTTTAAAGGCTTTTTCTTGTTTTGCGACTTAGTTCTGTCCTTTATTCCATAAATCTAATCGCGAATAGATTATGCTTAGGTACGTACGCATCTTGAATACGCACCGTTTTGATCTAAAATAAAAGAAGTGTAAAAAAAGTGATAACGACTTCAGTTTCTAAAGTAATGAACATTCAAATTTAGTCTTTGGACGTCACTATTCGGACCTCTCTGTTTTATAAACTAGGTTCATATTTTGGTGGTCTATGATATAGTTTCTATATGACATTTACAAGAGGCGCGACTGCTTCTACCAAATTATTTTGAAAATCATTACAATATTGAGTAAATGCCTACAGCCTTGAAACATTAATATGTTTGATTGAAATAATTGTTATTGTACCTACGAAATATTGAAATAATTTACTGTATTAAAAATAAAATAAACAACAATTGACAGAAAAGGCTTGGAAACTGGGAAAACTATTAACAAAACTTAAAGGGCGGGGCACACCGGCTCCGTATCCAGCTCTCGTCCGTAGTCACGCACGAACTGATGACGTTGTAATGTATGGGACTGTATGAGATACGGCACACCGCTTGCGTGCAGCACGGAACGGATACGCAACGCAAGCGGTGTGCCGTATCTCATACAATCCTATACATTACAACGTCATCAGTTCGTGCGTGACTACGGACGAGAGCTGGATACGGAACGCATACGGAGCCGGTCTGCCCCGCCCTTAAGGCCAAATAAATTCATAACCCATTATTAGAACTTCCTATGGTGGGCGGATACAGATACGCGCAGCCTACGCGCTCACCACGCGTTGCCCCCGCGCTCAGCAAGAGCGTGCGTCTCAATCCGCTTGTGGGGTTGATAGATTGTCTGTAACGCCTGGGTCTCTATGTATACAGGGTGTAAGGGACAGCCATCGGAATACTTATAGGTTGCATTCACACCATAGAACCGAACAACTTCTCATGAGAAAATATTTCGGGACAGCAAAAACATTTTTACTTTCCACAGTAGTTGCAGCCAGCTAAACGTGATTTTGTATGGCAGGTCAAACATTTTTTGTCATTTCCTGAGATATGTTCCTGAGGGAAAGACGTTCAGTTTCATATCTGAATGCACCCTATCATTATTCGGAGGGCAGTCCCTTACACCCAGTATATTAATCGCATTAGCTTGAAGGCCACGCGCTTAATGTTACGGTTTGTTTCTCACTTCCAACGACCAATAAACACATAAACCGGCTTTGTAAACCGATTTCCATGGAATAAAATTTTGCTGTTATTTCGTGTGAACGAAACGTAACGGTTACGGTGATTGTAAATAATGTATTATTGTATCGGAACGCGTATTTGAGCTCGCGGCTACATATTTTTCATATGTTTACGTTTATTATACCAATTCGAAGGATCGACAGCCACTGGTTATTTTTATTAACTGCATAGAAAACCAGTTTATTGAAAACTTTTACATGTGGATTAATCGAATAGCTGCTGATAGTATAGATAGGCTGAGACACAGCCATTTTCAACATATATTACGCTTTATATCCCTTGCGGGGTTAGTATAGGCCGTAAAATGGTCATTTATGCCACGTCTGACAAACGTTTCATGGTTATTCATTTAATATAACCATAGAGAGAGTTTTTCAGCCCATCGCCTAAAATTGAGGCCCTTAGTTGCCTCTTACGACACCTACGGGCAAGAAATGGATTATGTTACTATAAGCCGGCATCATACGGTATACAGTTTGAAACTAAATTAACAAAAGAAAAATACAATCTTTTAATTTTACAAAAAATGCGTAATTACAGTTACTTTAACATTACGCTTGCTTAGTTAACAAACCTCTTTATCAACCCATTAAAAAATAATGGCTTTGCGTGTCACAAACTGACAAACCCTCTTTGTAACACTTTATATTAGCAGCGGTAACACCATGCGGAATTTTCAAATTAATGTGAAAGTGGTTAAGTTTATGAATGTACACTATTTATTAGAATCAAGAATGTTCATATAAAGACGGTTTTTTTTTCCAATGGGATAAATTAGGTTGTTTACGCTCTGCCTACCCTGCAAGGGATTATAGGCGTGATATGTAATATGTGTGATAAATTACCTAACAAGAGTTTAACTTCTTCTGTTGAGTAGACACAGAATCGTTTAACTGTACCTAAGCAAGTGATTGGAACGTTGATAATATTTCTGTTTATTATAAAATATTAATATTTGTAAATTGTACAACATAATAATGACCTACATCGTTGTTACGCTAGCTATAAGTTGTAATAAAAATGGCACTTTTTGATGGTTTCTGGTTTTGTTTTATGGGAGCATTCCCTTAACTTCAATACAATTTTTTGTACATTTTTAATATTTTAGTAACAGAAACAACCATCTGTGAAACAAAATTACAGCTGTAAAACTATCACGGTTCATGAGACACAGGTATCGAATCATTTTTGATTAAAACGAGCAAGAAAAACACGTTTTTTGCATGGGACACCTAAATATTTATTTTATTATAGTTCTTAGTTTCTAGTTAGATACTTGTTATAGTAGCAATAAAAAAACTATGACTTGTACAAAAAATTACTATGTAACTATCACGCCTTATTAGATACAGCCTAGTTACAAATATATAGGCGAGCTGTATGTTATATTTTTTTACAAACAACATGTGGCAATATAAAATAAATTTTCTACAACAAAATAGGCACTAAATCTACCAAACTAAGCCCCGGTACCGCAAAATATTTACCTACCTACATTGCAAAGTTAATTAAATGCCGTAGATTATCTTTACAACTTAACATTTCTGTAATCGTGTAATCAGGTTTTAACTGATGGTTGCGCGAGAAATAGGCTGTTCTAGAAGCGTTCTAGTTTCGCTGTAGGGTAAGTTGCTTTTTATACAAAGTATTTTTTTCATAGTTTTAGAATCACTGTAGCGTAAAAATTGAAGAAGTACCACAAAGATCGTATTAGCTGGCCGTGTCGGGTTGCTTGAGATTCATATGGAATCTCAAACATTTATAATATTCCGAAATTACAGTGGCCCTATGACAATAACCTCTTTAGAATACGTTTTCAAACTCTTTATGCTGTTATGATTTTGACTTTGACTTGTATTTGACTGTCGATCGCAAATCAATGTTATTAAACTAAGGACCCACTATTTTTGGCAGAAATCAGGATTTAGGATCACTCTTTATGTGAGTGTGGCCTGGATGAGGATACTTTGGATCACCATTTTTTTTTGTTTCCTGTTTCTATATATGATCTACTTCCTGACTGTATACCTAGTCCTATTTCCATTTACCATCCAGTATCCTATGTTAAACCTCCTTGTTTGATTATTTTATTTAAGTACATTAATATGTTTAATATCCGTTTATGATAACAACATAACAAAATTCTTTATTGCACATTAAATAAATAATACAACAATAGATAAACACAAATAAAAGAAACAGTACAATCAGGCGGCCTTAATGCTAGGTAGCATTCTCTACCAGGCAACCAACTATGACAACCAGGCAACTATGATATTTATGTTCTGTATATATCTTAGCAAATTTTTTAGATGTTTAGTTTTTGCGTGTATCCCCCCAACTTAGACATTGGCAAAATTGTCCTATGCTGAGGCCATTTATAGAAAAGAATTGAATTGAATTTAAACCCTGCAAATAAACCTTCAAATTCTTGAGGTAGGGTGCAGTCTGAACCAGAGTAAAACAGAGCAAAATTTGACGTACTCAAATTCTACTGATTAGTGATTAGCTTAGGAAGGCATTTCAGTTTAAGACACCTGCTGCCAGAAAATAGTTAAAACTAAATTAAATCGTAAAAACATCTAATACAGAGCTTATTTACTGAATGTTGTATCAGTAGATAGCAAAAAAGCTTAAACTTTAATGACCCGTTTATTATTATAACGATATTCTGTTAATAGGCTTCAACATCTGTACTCCAATTTTAACCTTTGGATTTTCTTTATTTACCGCGCCTAGCCTTTGGGAACGTCTTAAGGAAAGTGGTAGGTAGATGATATCATTCAAATATGTTAGACAGGCTGAAGTATGTTCAGAGTATCTATTTCTTCTACTCAAGTTCACATCAAGCATCGGAGAACGTAAAAGGTATTGTCAAAAATCAAAAGCAAAATCCGTTGAGATAAATACCACAAATTAGCTAGAGAGAAATGTATTTTGATAAAGCTGATCCAAAAAAATGAGACGTACACATATTGATGAGATGTACCTAAGAATGAAATTTTGAATATAATCTACAACTTAATCGAAAGTTTACGTAATTACTTACGACACAATAGTTGAATTAAATTAACTACTTACCGGCGATTATCTTTGAAACCAAACAACCATAATCTTGTAATCGGCGTTAAAATGTTGATTAAGCTCAAAATAAGGCACTTAAAGCGATCGATTTTCGATCTTAATCTTTTGTGGATATAGTCTGAAATAAGGCTACAACTAAGTCAACAAATGCCTTTACACATTACAGGTTTCTTTAAAAGCCTGTATTGAGAGCAAGTGAAATAGGTGTATGGGAAATATGGATAAACAGTACACTGATGAACCGGGTAATTCGGGTCGTTCGTCGACTCGGTGACCCACACGAAAGAAAAAGAAGAACACTGATATCTAATTATAAATGCTGTTGATTTTGCAAACTATCAAGAAGAGGTTATTGTATATTTTATTTTGGTTTGGAAATTGTGTGAATAATTTGTTTTGTTAGATTTGTCACATTTACGGATATTTTGATAATAATTTATATTGATAAACATAAAAATATTTGTCTGCCAAATGGCTAAGCATGTTTTATCTAAAATGTATTAAAGTAAGTTCTATATTGTCCACATGTTTCCAAAAATAAATTAATTTAATTGAATTAGGTAAGGTAGGTTATGATTTTTTCCAAATAGGTATATATTTAATTCAGAAAGATAGTATAGGTAAGCGCTAGAGAGCTTAGGTACAATCAGCATAACATAAATTTACATATAAAGAGTCAATCTTAACTGGTAAATCTTGATGACTGAATAAAAAACCAATATAATTTGATGGTAACTCGAAATGCTCCTGATCTAGACGTTACGTCTAGAATTATAACAAAACGTCGCTTTTTTTATCCACCCAGTCATAAATGACACAGACGTGTCCACTTGGGTTTATATGCCATCATTGGATGGTAAAACAGCCCAATCGACCCCACAATAATGTAAATGGATACGCTCACGCAAGTTTCCGGGGCGTGGTTGAAGCTTGAGCGGCTCTCTTTAAATTTTGAATTCGTAACCTGTGAATTTGTGGAATGAATTTTGGTTTTGTTGAAATAATGTACCTAGTATGGCCAAATATGTCGGTTAAAGAGTTTTTACATTCTAGCGTCAATTTATAATCTGAATTAACAATATTATAAAGCCAATACGATTGCTTGTCAATCTATCTATATGTCGCGGTAAAATAATAAAAAACAGCTTTTGGACAAAATCCTGGGAATTTGCCCGAATCCCTAGATCTGTTGAGGAAGATGGCAGAATGAAGTTACGATTTTTGCATACTCCGGCTTTTGTCCGAATTTCTGACATTGTGACGTTGCTTTCCATAGTCAACCATCTAACTTGGCGCATAAAAGACTACCAACTATGAGTCGAGTTGCAAAAATGGATCCAGGAACAAACAAAATAGAGATGGCTTTAGTATTAATCATATTCCCTTGAGCTTTTGCTGGGTGAGATGAGGCATTAAAATATATAGGGAATAATTTCTTGATTTATATCTATGTAACCTTAAATCGAATACAAGCCATGCGAACAAAGTCCCGGGCATTAGCCATTATTAATATATCTTTTCTATTTTTGTTACAGATACTAAATCAACCACAAATCTTGAAGCTAATGCTACATTCGCATAGACTTGGATGCTAATATGGAGTTGTTCGTAAAATTATTCTGGATTTTACTACAGGGATTCATCTTGCTGCCCACCATCGCTATGAAAGGTGAGTTTACTGAACCACTGTCCCATACTAAGTATGTTTTGGTAAAATACTGATTTTGAAATGCACTTTAAAATTGTTACTTATCTGCGTACCTCTATTTGGTGAATTTTGTTTTTTATGATATGACAACTTGTTCTTGTTCTTGCATAACAAAAAATCACAGAACTCAGTATAATTTTACCAAAATTAGAACCTTAGAGACGTGCAGATCCACTTCAGCGTATCTTCACCATTTATCACGTACTGATCCTTCCTTCTTCGCCTTATTCTTATGACTGAGGGACGTGACTTTTCTGGGCTATTGTCACTAGCTTCCTCCAAACTTCACTGTCTCAAGCCATGTGTACGGCCGCCTGTAAAGTGGCGTGAGTGGCGTATTGTACTGTACCAACAAGCTTCTAACACTGAACACCACTAAAATCCACTGGCAGCAGCAGGTCTGCAAAAAGACCACAGTAGCAACTGTCACAACATAGCTCGTACAATCTTTGCATTTCACCAAACTCCCGAGGGTAATACGATAACAACCATCACACTTCATGTTTTCCACAAATATTCCATGGACGTACGAATCTAGGGCGTTGCCATCGCCTGACGACCACCGGTACTCCAAACAACATTTCTATGGCTTTACCGGATTCTAAACCTAACTCATTCTTATTGTCACGTGACCACCTGTGTTCCGTTTCTTCTTAACAAACCGCAGCTTACGACGAACACTATGCGAAAATATCACATAATTAAGTCTGGCCTCAAATGCCACTCTGAACTATTTCACTGCAGATAGACCTACATGCATACAAAACTCAACGCCTTTGATTTGTGTTTCCACCCATACGCGTTTCGTTTCTACAGGAATCCACTAGTAATCGAATGGAAGTTAACAAAAAACAAATGTCTATTAATTTAACCGAAACTTACAACGTTTCATCCGTCTTTGACAGAAAGCAGAGATCTCAACCCACAACATTTCATTAGGCTTTTTATTTTCATTAAAAGATATTTAATAATTAAATAAGAGACCCATATTTTTATGAAATAATACATTCTTATAAGCCGTCGGCAGTCCAACATATAGGATGCCACCGGAAAAAAACATTTCTTCACATTTAAAAAGTGACGTTTACCGTAATATACTTCTTTGTACGTAAACTACTTTCAATCCATTTTGTATAAAATCATTAGCCTGGTCTATCCACGATGATTTCTTTACAATTAAAATTGTTGTTTGTAATTAAATAAAAGTTTTGTTTCTTACTAAATAATTAACTTAAACTTTGACGCAAAATATCTGAGGGAAAAGACCTCAGGTTAGGTTTTAACCGGAACGTAAAGTTGACTTTTGATGTTTTTGACAAAAAGCTATAGAATATCTGCTTTTTTACCATGGCAAAAATTGTATTCGTATTCATCCAGTCTCGGACATTTTTAAATTTTAACAAAATATTCCACCCATAGTAAAACTACACAAATGTGCGAGTTTATATAGGGTTAATTTAACTAGCCTTCATAAGTGCGGAAGAAGCTAAATTATAACTTTCTATCTAATTCAATCAAGATGGACTTCCGCAAAGTAACGCCTGATACAATTACTTACGAACAACTTATTGGTCACTAGTAAACCTTTAATGCGTATTTTTTATTTTAGTATCTAACGTTATATGAAATGTCAACCATTCTCAATTCTACGGCATAAAATAAAAATTCATACACTTACCGAAGTATATTTTGTCATAACATGATTTAAATATTTATTTTGTTGTATGAAGATATTCAGTTAATTACATGTACGGGACATACATTTTTGAAATATCGTTTGATAGTTTAAATTTTGTGCTGGTAAATATTTGACTGATTGCTTTTTTGGCAATGCCAATAAAACCATTTTAAACGCAGAAAAAACGAACATCATAGTTGAAAAAGCTAAATAGCAAAATGTAAGTTTTGCAAATGCATGTACAGTCGGTTGTAGTACATAAGGTCAGGGGCACTCCAAAAGGACTGAATTTTTATCCTTAGTTAAAACATATTTTTTGTTAAGTACTTATTCTCATAAATGAAGTCAATTTCTACTGAGACATTTCATGCCAAGAAAAAAAATTGCTAGGGACAAAAAAAACAGTTCTTTTGGAGTACGCCTGGTACTTTATGTGCTACAACTGACTGTATCTACAAGAGCAATGCTGTTAAATATAAGAAAAAGAAATGAACCTACACAGGTACACCTTTTATTTACATGTATTTTTTATCTTATTGTCCATTAGACAGGCAAAGGTCTTAAAACCATATTATAGCCTCGTCTTTAGTTAGTACCCTTCTTAGTTTTAACGTATCACCTAACCTACTCATGGAAACGTGATAGTGTTGCTCGCGTTCCAATGCTCACAGAATTTTACACGGGTATATCTAGACGAATCAAACAATTTGTATGTACCTCTCAATTTCACTACATTGTTCATCGGTGCTGGCATATTATAAAGTTAATCTCACCAAAATTACTGAACGATTACGGCAAAAAACTAATTTAGATAGAAGATAACCACTTACACTTATAAAGCATATATTTGAACAGAATAAAACAAATAAGTTTATTGGACGCCGAACAATATATTTACTTCAGACTGAGCCGATGGCGTAGCGGATAGTGCCCCTGCCTGCTGCGCCGAGGGTCGTGGGTTCGATCCCCACAAGACACAAATATTTGTTAAGTCATTTTCAGATATTTGTGTTTAGTCTGGGTGTTTCTATTTATAATATGTATTTATTTACAAAAAAAAGTATGTAAGTATTGATATCAGCTATCTAGTTCCCATAGTACAAGCTTTGCTTAGTTTGGGGCTAGATGGCGCTGTGTGAATTGTCCAAGAAATTTATTTATTTATTTTATTTACTTACCTAGTTAATTGGTAGCAACTGATATGAACAAATAAAAATATATGTGCTGAATTATTTTCATTAAAATATTAAAACTTTTCTTTTATATAAAATGGGTTCAAACCACTCTGTCTTATAAGTTATAGTTATTTCTCATAATAAAAATATCAGTTTTTTTGTTTTTTACTACTAACGGATATTTTACAGTGAGAATTGGCTCGTGAACAAAAACAACTTGCCTCAGAGGACAGTAAGACGCTCCATACTTACAAGGTTTCTGTTTCATATTTTTACTAATGTCCCCTGTGGAAAGTTATTTTTAATCACAAGCCAATCAGCTTTCGAATCACTAAGAAAACTACACTACTAGCCGGTGCCAAAATCCTGCACGTGCAAATTCCCAGGCCTAAAATTGCACATGCAATAGATTGACTCGAGCCCGGTCGTGTAAGTACAAACCCAACTACAGCTACCTGCTATAAATGTGCTGTAGTCAAAATAGTCGAGTCTCTACGTAAGTCATGCTACAAATGCGACTACAACTCAGACAACTAACACCTATCAGACATTTAATGATTACGTTAATGATTAGGTAATGTAAAACTCTCTATCTTCTTTTCGTGTGGGATACCATGTTGACGAACAACCCGATGTTGACTATGAAAAAAAAACTTTATCTAAAGATTATTTTTTTAGGTACCACTTACTCTGGTACTAACGTTTATAATGCACTCACAGTGCTCTATTATTATAATAAATGTAAATAAGAAATAGAAAAAGTACCAGCCTCTGCCAACTGAGCTACCGGCGCCTCGACTGATACATCTAAATTTTCAATCTCTTTGTCCCGGGTTCAAGCTAAAAAAAACAATTCCTTATTTTTATTTATGAACTTACTCTGGCGTCAAACGCCACCAAGTGAGGTTCAACTAGGTAACAAATGTGAGAATAGCGCATGAACCGAATAAGTAGCGAGCATGCCGAGGCACTAGCGGACGATTGGCATAAAAAAGGCGGGTATGTTCTGTGTTGTAGTCTGTTTTGGACGTCTGAATGCCATCAAAAACCCACTACGGCACAGATTACAGGGGTCAGTGCTGTAGTTGGGTTTGTATATACGCAGCCTCGTCGCCGACACCTACGTTATAATAATATTCCCGATTGCCGTGAGTAAGTGAAATGCCTTTGGAGTGGTTCCAAGTTTCATGTCCCGAGCTGCGACTTAGTGTCAATCAATATCACTTACTAGCACTAGGTCCGGGGTAACTGGTTATTCGTAGTGACGGTGTGTACATTCAGTGTATGTTGAGCCCTTAAATAGGTCACTAGAGGTGCTGCTATATTACAAACGCCTATGAGATATAATGAAACGTGAAGATACTTGAATTTAAGGTTTTGTGCTTATTATCACTAAAACATTAGACAAAACATAGTCTTTTCAGTTTACTCGTAAAACTGGTGGTTGTAACATCACTTAATAATCAGAAACTCAATAAAAACAAATCGTGAATAAAGAATAAGGTGAAGCTAGTGTTTTGAATACAGGACAATTCTATACTCAGGTAGCTAACATACTCTAGTGACGTTATCGTAATGGCGGATTTTCAAAAATAATGGATCGGAACTTCCTGTTGCAAAATGTCTATAGTTCCGTATGGTCTGGCAGCTTGAAGGCGGGTCCAGACAAACACAGATTGAGCGCGTGTAGTTTGCGTACCAGTACACGCGCGCATAACATGCGTACGTCTGAACCCGTCCTGACGCTGTAGAAAATTGCTACAATAACGGCAGTGGTTAAATTGAATGTAGCTATTGCTACGCCGTAGCGGCTGTTTCTTGCTTGCATATCGTAGGTGTCTAAGTTGACGAAAGGCCGAATGAAGCCTGGGGTCACGAGTTTTTTAATCAACCACATGGTAGTCGTGGTGTGAGTTTTCAAGCATCTCGACTCATATCTTTCATTAACATCCGTTAAAAGTTGACATACTGAACTCATTGCTGCCCTTTTTTTTCAATCTGCCTCCAACAAATCTGTTGACGGTTTCCATTGGGTGATTTTATTGCAATGTTTCATTGGTATTCACAGCGACCTCCGTCGTAATTGAGTAATTCCTGCAGCACCGTGACTGCCGGTTTGAAAATACCCACAAAATGCCCACGAAATATCAAACACAGCACGCACTGGGGTTACACGTAAGGGTTATGTAAATTCGTTTGCGTTTCATTGATTGGTGCACAGATCAGCCTTCTTTATTATGTAGACCAGACTAGTTATTTGTGTTTTTTTTGAAATAGATGGAATGATAAAAAGGAAGTTTAATAAGTATAATGCCATGCCAGGCTCTAGTTTTATTCCAACGGGAAAAAGGTAAGAAGCTGGTGAAACCGTTGTGCGGGCCGCAAGTAAAGTGGGGATATAACATAAAAATATGTGATAAATATACGGTAAAAAATCTTTGTACTTACTTAGTTGTGTTGTTTCTGTGAATCCCTCTCCTTATGTCCTTCTGGATAATACTCTGTGGTCGATACGCACAAGATTGGCTTTGGTTAGTTTACAGGTTTAGCATGTTCAAGTGCACACGCAAAGGGTCTTTGTGCATCCAATATGACTTGAGTAATAAAGCCTCTAAACAGAAAGCTAAATTAGGAGTGATCTTGTAGTCGGATGCGAAATCCACGTTGATTTTCAATGTTTACCTAATATATGTTCTAAATATAAATAATGATGTGATTAATAATTTAACATGCAGAAGTATTCCGATCTTCAGCAAAAGCATTAAAAATCACACCGTATTTACCTACAGTGTAGACAGAGTATCAACCTAAGTATACGCCGGTTTCAACACATTCGACAATATTTTGTCTAGGGTCACGTAATTATTGTCCAAAAGTAAAATCTGCATTTGCACAAAGGAATAAATAGAAAATCATAGTGAACTGTAGCAGCAGGTAGCTAGTATACCGATACAAAACTCGTTCACTTTTACTAAAATGTTGCCAAGTCGGAATAGAAAACATTAAAAATTCATCCAAAAGTTGACTAAAATTACATCAGTCTATCCAGTCATGATCCCTCTTCGGAAAAGAGGCTCTACTGGCAATTTAACTTTCCAACATCTCTAACGTTTGCAGCAGACATTTCCCTATACAATTCAAACGGATTTACAGCATCAGGCGGGAATATTTTCCCAATGCAAGGCTTAAACGACCAATTTAGCGAAAGAATGCTCCCGGCCTATTTGAACAATTTGCTTTGGGACCAAGTTTGGAAAGGGAGTGGTTCAGTATTTATAGTATACCATCCGGTATTACAATAGAAATTTGATATTAAAATACTAAGTACTATACACTAATGACAAAATATTCGATGCGACGCGACACTTAAAATGGAGCCCTGACTGAAATTGTATAAATTAGCATCAAGAATTTGACCAGCAAAGCCTTAGTCTAAAGAGTATACACTTGCATTAGTTAAAAAGAGAGTCACGCGTCACTGTGCACGTATATTTTGACGAACTCATAAAAACCAACCGATTCCAATGAAACTAAAAAAATATCTCAAACTTTTAGGCATTTACAAGCACAAATTAACAAAACATAAGAAACATAATCTTGTAAGATAATTTTGAACAGTATTTCAAAATAAGTAATTCTCCTGAAAGAAATAACATCAATATCATATAAAATTGCAGACCACACCCAAACACAGAAGTGACTCTGACTCCCACGAACAAACTTAAATTGCTATCTCGATTTATGTTCCTAATATTTTTATCTTGGCACTTTTAATGAATCTCCGCTTAGTCCGGCTTTTAGGAATGCTTTCTCGTTTTGGAAAAAAGCGCCTCGGGAATTGCGAAATTAAGCACTTGAAATGGGTCTAATTACTTTGTTTTATTAGAATTTGTTGCATTTTACGCTTCTTGACTTTGGTTTTTAAACTTTGGCCTTATTTTTAACTCTTGCAAATCAAGACGTAAAACCTCGTTTGAATAATTGAATAAGCTTATTTGCTCAGAGCGAACTCGGGAGTGACCTATGTAGTTCGGTGGAAGCCACACATTATTTCATTTACCTACTCATTTTCTCATAACAATTTTATATTGGTATTTATTTCCTATGTTCCTCAAGCTACAGTTTAAAAACCTTCTTAAAGTATTCCCTAGTCAAACATTCTCTGCCTGGCGTAAGTGGAACAGCTACAATTTTCTAAAGTGTCTTAAGCAATTTGCTGTGCTGTGTACCTAAAATATAATATACTTAGATGCCTGTCACGCCTCAATGTCTCTGAAGTAAAGTGGATAATCATAGGTTAGTCCTGGAAATATTGTCTGTACCTACGGCATGACAAAAACATGAAACAATCTATTTTTGAAACAAAATATAGCTTCAACTTTCTGTTTTTTTTACTTGATAAATATAGTTTTGATATGTTTTATTTTTAAGTGCTTCTAATTGTGTGCGCTCATGCCTATTTGTATTTGTTAACTTACTTCCAGAAAACTATGTGATAACAAAGAATAGTAAGTACCAGCGCAGGAGGATTTGTAGGGTGCTGTGATATACTCGTATGGTCAACACCTTGCGGTACACGTCGGCCGTGACCTCAGCCTTGATGGGCGTTTGATGATCATTAAATGTCACATAGCACTTCTGTTCCTAATATTCAAGTACAATTTTTATTGTAAAAGTAATAAATGTACCGAAACTTTATTTTTGTGTACAATTTACGCATTTTACTATCCTGGTCATTTCTAGTTCACTGCAAACCACAGTATAAACAAAGGAATTACCAGGCCACTAGGAGTTGCAGGTGCTGTGACCTATTTTTCAGCGCCTTGCGGTACACCACATAGCTCTTGGGTTTGAAGGGACATTAATAGATCTAAACTACTTTTACAGGAAGTGATGTACAGACACTTCATTGTTGCGTGTATATTTTGCCTACTTTGTTATTCTAGTTTACTGCAAACCACGAGTAAACAAAGGAGGTACCAGGGCACTAGGAGTTGCAGGTGTTGTGACCTACTTGTCAGCGCCTTGCGGTACACCACAGCTCTTGGGTTTGACGCGACTCGAATAGCAATTTCGACGAGAACCGCTTGCTTACCTATACTGTAATTAGGAAATGGGGAATCTGAACAGATTGTCTACAAGTAAATTTGTAATGGAACGAGGGACGGTTTATTAATTTCTTGTCTAAATTATGTTTCAAAGTGGTCTCTTTTTTAGTCTATGAGCCCAAATTTTATTAAGCACGAACTTGTATTATTATGTTCCACTGAAATAGGTAAATATTTTTATCGTTAAATCCTATATTACCCATTTAAGTTATAGTCATGGGTAAATTCTTTAAAATTGTTTATGTTTAAAAGAGAAAGAATAAAATAAAGGGTTTTTTCACCTTAACGACGGAAAAAAAACATCACAACAAAAACAACCGATTGAATTAACCTAGCTAGTTTTTAAAGTAATTTTTTATTATCGTAAGAACATATATCTGTAACGTATGACTGTAAATTCTCAAACTTAGAACACACTTGTAAACATACTCACTTAATAGTTTTGAAATGCACTGCGTAAAGTACCTACCAACTCTAATTTGCTGTCACTACGACGAGCTGACAGACGATTTTAACATTTGAGGCTAATGAATAAGGTGTACATTAAATGAAATTGTTTTAGTTTATCGATTTATTTTGGGGATAACTAAATAAATACTGTGCGAAGTAGCAGTGCGAGAATTCAACCCTTCAGTAGGTACCATTATTCTTGGAATTTCAAAATGCGTTCAGCAGTATGCAGAAATTGAGAAGTGTGTGTTCAACAGTAGACTGTTGTGGAGTAGTACTAGTGTGTATTTTTGTATTGTTTTCCTTGCAGGTCTTAAAAAAACAAGGGCAAATGAGAACACATGTAATTTATTGGTTTTGGTAGGCAAGTTTAGGAGGTGCAACAGCAAATTTCTCAAAATCAGTTTAGTTGTTTTTGGGGAAACCAACAATTGGGTATTTTTCCACTGTAACGTCGGTTTAATTTTACGGCTTGTTAAACAAGCTACTTGAAAGTTATTTAATTGATATTTTGGTAGTTCTCAACTAAATGTTTACCGAACTAAAGATTAGGGCCAGTGATTAAAACAGAATGGCTGTTGAGCGTCCAACGATAAGTATAATGGGCTCTCAAAAGGTTAATGGACATGTCAATCCTTTAAAGCCGTCCGGAAAATGTCCAGGTGAAAGATAAAAGGAAAATTTGGGATAGTAGAAACGCGATCTTTTTGGGATAAAGTAGATTTTTGTGTGAAACTTGAAAACATGCGGTTAATAAGATATATTTCCCTGTTTGCTTCCACCCATGCAGGTTAAACTGCTTGACTACTGTAAAAATCATTGGTTTTCCGCAAATATTATGGTTTTATGCTTCAAAAGGCATAAACAGCTGTGAGTCTCAGTGGCTGCCTATCATAATTTCATTGGCGGTCGTTACACAACCACGTTGGAGGCCTGCCTGGTAACCTTGTAGGCGGCTGAGTACCTCTGACACCAGGCTTCATCAGGTTGTTTGTCGAGTCAGATGATGCAACGTGCGGTGTGAAAGTTCCGTTAAAGTTTGCTTTGTCATGTTTGTCTCAACTTGCATAGTTTAACCTCAATCACCAGTTAATATTCACATAACTACAACAATTTCAGGCACAAGAACTTCCTCGTCCGTCATCATCGGTCCTCAAGTTACCAATTTCCCCGATGGGTCCAGGAAGGTATAACTTGGTACAGGCAACCAAACAAAAATTCACCCTCGAGACCCAGCCTTTTTTTTACAGATTAACATACAAAAATCACAAGAATCGATATTAAGTACCTAGTTCAAAATGAAATACGAATTATGATGTACATTTCTATCTTTTCAGTGAAAGTTAACAAAGTATCTGATAGAATTATACAGCAAAAAAAACTGCCTTACTTATTACCACAGGGAAACATTAAGTTTTTTAAAAAAACGGGCTACTGTCAATGACACCGCTAAGCAGGCCAAATAAAAATCGAGCGATTATACATTTTTCGGAGTTTCAAGATTTTCAAAGAATGCGTCTTCTCTCTCTCTCTCTCTCTCTTTAGGTGCAATAATCCCTTTCAACGATTGTCATATCTATGTAATGTATCAAGAGGAAGTTATTTGTGACAGGCTCCCTGAATTTGCTGCTTTCTGTACCGGCACCCTCCAAGGGCCTTGTCTAAATAATCACCGGCCACTGGAAAACTACCGTAGGGCGGTAGGGCGACGCGTCCCTTCGTTGTTTAACTTGTTAGTAATTACCGTGCGGGTAGGTACTTCTTTGGTCTAGTCGTTTGTTTGCCTCAGGATCCTGAGGTCCCAGTTTTGATTCCCGCACCCACAAAGCTGATATTAGTCTTGAATGAAAACTGTGTATAAATAAGATATTGAAAAATTAAGAAATTGATTTTTTTTACCGTCGGCCAGGGATTGAACCCGGGGGACCTGGAGTACCATCCCACTGCTTCGCCACTATGCTACCGGCGCCCCGACTGACACTTCCAATTTTCATTCTCTACTCGTCTTGAATCGATGTACAAGTTATTTCATTTATGAATATAATATAACACTGAGCGCAAAAAAAAGAAAACGTACTAAATTAATCACTTTGCGTTTCTTTTACCAATTTGGTTTGGACATTGCAAACCACCTGTTTTTAGTAAGTAAAACGGTTCCGTGCTCCAGAGGGCACCTTAAACAGCAGCAGTTGGCGCCTTTAACCTTTATACTGGGGTTCATCGGGCCGATCGTCGACTCAGTGTCCCACATGATAGAAGCAGAACCGGTCGCAGAAAATATACGTGCCTTCAGTTTGTTAAACTTGTAAGTAATTACCGTGCTCCTGCCCAGTCCTTGAAGATACATATTTGCAGTAGTCAAGAGAATGGTATTGTAGAAACACGATTTTCTTTGAAAGGCAACGTGATGATGATGATGATGATGATGACATCCATCCTAGCCGATTTCGGCTACAGCGACTGCATCAGGAGCGGGGCTCTGCTGGTTTGCCCGCTCGTGTGCCCTCATGTAACTGCAGTAGCCAATCTTGTAATGAATGTGAGACTGAGGCTGTATAAAATGCATCAAAAATATAAATACGAAGTGACTCTAGGTACCATGCATACAAAGACACACTTTCTTCCTCCTCAACTGCCTTAGCGCTTGCTAAACTCAAGACCCTGAAGAGGCAATAGGGAAAATACCTACTGGTCTAGAAATTTAATTATTGTTTGTTGAACATCTATTTAAAGATCTTATCCTTTACATTTTATTGTGTCACTTTTGGTAAATTTTTCATGCAACTACTTTTATTGGACAATACATAAAACGACGCTCAAATTTCAAATTCCAGCGATATTTGGTCAACCAGGCCCATGTGGAATATGGAATCTGTAGACGTGACCTGCCCAACTCCATTCCAACCCGACAGATATAACTTGTTTAAAATATGAAATTTTCTACCGCACGCCCTGTAAATCGTGTTCGATGAAAGATTTGGAGACGCTAGAGCTAGCGTTATGCGAACTTATCGATATATAATC
This sequence comes from Tuta absoluta, assembly GCA_027580185.1. Classification (NCBI taxonomy): domain Eukaryota; kingdom Metazoa; phylum Arthropoda; class Insecta; order Lepidoptera; family Gelechiidae; genus Tuta; species Tuta absoluta. The sequence continues at coordinate 10,057,074 of JAQAHW010000009.1, forward strand.
CATTTATCACGATAATTTTAAAAAATCTTACATTACTCCTATTCTGCAGATATTTGATCATCCGATTCAAACAAAGGACTGTAAATGCCGGTATCTACTGCTAATGTAAGACCGGTGGGATAATGACTATAGACTCCGGCTTTTCACCATAGCTTTACTTTATATTACCATTTCACACATATACATATATTTTTACTGTTATGCCATTTCAACGTTACATGTGTATGACAACTTACAACTGACTGAATAGTCACTTAGGTACATAAAAGTAACGCCGATTCGATTCTTCGATTCTTCGATTCTTCTATAGATTTATGTAAAAAATTATTCCCCATGGTCAAGCTCAAGTTTTATCGATACACTATAGGTTGTTATAACAGCACTATTCATAGCTTGAACTTCAGCCATAGAGGAAATGAAACACTCCGTATAAGCTGGAACTAGTTTAAGCGGATCATCTGTATTCAGCGAACAGATCTAATGAATTTGACGTTCCCTCGTGTTATTATTATTTAGTACACGTTCCTTCAGGTCTATTACAAAAAAAAGATCAGTTATATTTTCGTTACGCTTCTGGTTTTTGTTTTTACTGCCTGTTTGTGTTTGATGTTTGTATTACTACAAATTTAATTTTATCTTTGTTATGTATTATCTTCGTTGGTCCGGGGGTGTCACAAGACTCGATAAGGTTAGGAACGAATATATCCGTGGGTCCTTTAAGGTGGCTGATGTGGAAGTAAAGCTGAAGGAGAACAGATAACGGTGGTACGGACATGTCATGCGCCGTGAAGAAAGCCATATGACCCGTAGAGTGATGTCCATACAAGAGGGCAAGAGAGGCCGAGGCCGCCCACCAACTACCTGGACTCGAACCATTTCCGCAGATATGAAGACGATGGGCCTAAGCCCAGAAATGACACAAAACCGCCAAGAATGGCGTAAGAATATCAGGGGGGCCGACCCCATATAAGGGAAAAGGCAAGGAGAGAAGAAGAGAGTATTATATCCAACTTAACGCAGAAAATGGCAGATTATACATTTCTTAATAAAAAGAATGACAAGAGCTTCTGTCGTTGATCGGCCTACAGGTAATCGGCCTTAATGGGTTGTATAGATACGGTTATCATATTGGGTACTCATAGTGTATTAAACGGTTCTTTGAAAGTAGATGAATGGCTAGCAGGATTTTTTACGCTATATTATTGAAAGATTGTATACTATATCTGTTGTAAGGTACTAACTTATACTCTCACAAAGTCGACACTTTGTGAATTTGTCCCCAGATGGTTTTGTGTTTTGTAGGGCACGTTATGCCGTGGGTCCCAGTTGTTGTTTATGATTATTTAGACCACGGTCGTTATAAAACCGTATTAGAGGCCTTAGTATGCGGTTTGATAACTATTACACCAGGGTTCATCGAGTTGTCCCACACGAAAAAACAAGAAGACCCTGAATGTATTGGGATGAGGGCAGGGCAGATGATTAGTCAACAAAATACAAATTTTATTATTTATACTAACCAATAACCCACTGAAATTTCACACTTACAATATAGCTTTGCTTTGGATCCCGGAACCACCTTATTTTTCAATTACTGCCCTCCTGCTCTCCCTATTTACAGCCTATTTGGAATCCGCGCACGTATGATCAAGACCTTGCCCTGCCTTTCATTTCCTTCCACTGTGCTTTCAAAGGGCGGCTGGGTGCGGTCGCCTGCAAGTAAAGTTTAGCTTTGAACTAATTTTGCTCTTGTAATAAATGTAAGTTTAGGTCAATAATCTGAAGTGGTATAAGTGACTGATTGTACCAAAGAGCGATCCGACGATTTGTTTTCAGGGCACAAGGAAATAACAGAATTTTGTAGTAAAATTGCTGTGATACCTAATAGAACCTAAGACGGTTTTCCCACTCCGTTTACGTTAGTTACATCAAGTCCTTTGAAAGACGCATCCGTAACGTACCGTAGCTGTACTTGTATTTGTATGGGAATAAGATCAAAATTCACAATGTCGTTTCGTCTAACAGACGTATGCGTTATGTTACGTTAAATATACGCAATGATGGACGACAAGTGCGAAAACCGCTTTGGATATAACTATTGTAGATCAAACGGAAATAATAATAAATAAGAATTTTTTATATTGTCAACAATTAACGCTTGTTATTCCTTTTATTTCACTGAGTATCTATCGAAAAACCACAAAAATCTTTGTAGTAAGGTAACACGGTAGTAATACTCTCGTCAAAAAAACGACTTTCTAGAGATATTCTACTGGTGGTTCTCAATAAACCTTAATTTTCCTGGATTGATAGAGTACTTAGGTATCATGTGACTTTTTTGACAGACTGAGTCTACTGCGATATGCCAAAAATAAACATCTTCTACATCTACTATTACGTCATTACATAAGTTATGACTTGTCGTAATGAAATTGTATTTTGGTTCAATCAGACAGCCGTAACGTCTAAACACCACTATAATATTCCAGCCAAATTGCCCTTAAATTCTTGTTTTAGTTCCGCTGTTATTACTTGGTCGACGTGCCCAAATTGTCACCGAATAATGTTTTGGGAGTGTCGGTCACAAACTAGCATACAAATAAACTGTGGAACTACAGATGTACTGCCGTGTGATCCGTGCGTGTGTCAAATATTAAAAACCTCTTAGTCTGCCAGCGATTGTTGTAAAACGATTAAATAAATCTTGTAACTGGGATCGACGCAATCTTCTGCCGAGAAAATGCATCATCTGTCGTGTTGTTTTTAGATTCTTTGTCTTACACAAATAAATCAATGAAATTATGTAAATAATGAATCCTCTGTGGAATGATACCTAATAAAATCATATTGGAAGTCCAATTTATACACAAAATAGGTTTTTCAAAGTAACAGCATGTAACAGATTGCTGAAAAGAAGAAAGATCGAAAAGAACACTTAAAATAATGTAGCGGTCTGTAGCCACAACACATCTCTCTTTTTGTGGATCCAGTAAAAGGTCAAGCCCAAACGTGGCCCACACTTTGTTTGTGAAACTTTTAATTGTACAGGAGAACTAGCACCTAATGTAAAATCTGACGAGAATGTGGTGCCACGAAGTAATTACGCAACTTAAACAATGGAAAGGTCTCGACACAATTCAAATTTTCGAAAGGGTTGTTTAACTAAAACATCCCAGCTATAAAGTGTAAGGCTAGGAAGAAAATATCGCAATACTACTCGTGGATTTGCTCATTCTATTCAGCTCCTTTGACTTCGTTATTGTAGGAAACAAAGTTCATTTAATTTAATATCAGCTTTTTAGTCACGGTTTGGTTTGTTCAGAGTTTTCTATTCTTTTATAGAATTTGTGTAGGTACATAAGTTTTTGGAAAAATGCAAATAGCAAGGCTAGAAGTGCAATTTAGAACACTAACAATAAATCTTCAATTTTTAACTGACTTAAAAATAGGAGTATTTCTGGGGGCATGGCAGTGCCCTCGCAAGCCGAACAAAAAGAAAAAACAGTATGGCGCGGCCGTACCATCCCTTTCCTAAAGTAATTAAGGTAATTTTCGACCTCCCCCCCATAACTTTATCGTGAATGACACATCTAAATATTACTTAAGTTCTATACAATTTTTATGCAATGGCCAAGTTGATCTATAACTTGCACAAATGTGTATAAATGAGTCAACAAGTTCTACCTACTTACTTAGTAACCTCTAAAATTGTCTAACAATTGGATCTCTAGAATGACGTGGTTAGAGTAAAGACCCGGGCGAAAATAGATATGGTGACCAACAGTCTACCACACAATGATGCGCAAAAGATTTTTCACTAACTCCTGTGATGTCGTACTCATATAATTTTATATAATCTTTAGCATTTGGTATTCGTATTAGGGGTCAGCGGACCGGTAAATCCGAAACTGATTGCGTGAAACGTAGCGTTCCCCGGAGCCCGGTGTGCGCCGTGCGGAGCACGGTTGCCTCCTGAACCAGGCTTTCTCAAACTGTACTCACATTTAGTATGTTGGCGGGCGCGCCCAAGACAGATAGACGGCTACAAGAAAACGTCACTATGTTTACACAAATATTTACACGCCGCCGCCGCCGCGTAAATGGAACCAAATCGAACACCTGAGTAGTCAAGCGTCAGCAGCGGTCGGTGAGAATGAATAAATTATTTACGCCTCATGCAATTTTAAAACTTTTAAATTAACTCTCAAACTAACGAATGTTTTTTTTTTATCTCTTAAGACTGTATTATAAATCAGCTTAGGCGGTCTTTCCACTTTATATCCGTTGCTGCATATTTTTTGCGCATCCGTAACGCATGCGTCTGTTAGACGAAAGGAAATTGCAAATTCCGATCTTATTCCCATACAAATACGGCGACGGTGCTTCGACGAATGCGCCTGTCAAACGACACAAATAAACTTACCGTACTCGTATGGAAATAGGACCAGATTTGATAATTTCCTTGATCTGACAGACGCATACGTTACGAATGCGTTAAAAATACGCTGGAATGGACGTCAAGTGTGATACCCGCCTGCTTAAAAAATAAACTACGTTGTCGCTTGTAGCTTTTTATCTAAAACAATTTTGGGCATCGCTGTTCTAAACAGTTTCCAATAGAAACCATTTGAATTTAATAAAAATTTGTACCCCGAGTTCTTTTGTGCGAAATATTCTTATTTGAATGAAACGTTGTGGAAATACGAATAGAAAACGGGAAAGAGTTTAACGAAACTAAGAATTGAATACGAGTAAGTTTCAGAATTTTATAAATATTTTAATCAGATTTTATTTTACTTTATTTGTAGCCTAAAACACAAATAGCGTCTCAAAATCAAAACTAAGTAAGTATTTGGAAATTTTCGTGGATAGTCTTTGTTTGTTCCTATAACAAAGTGAGATATTCTTTCAAAAAACTACTGAAACATACATACATAACGCCAGTATCCCTTGCGGGGTAGGCAAAGCTTAAACAGCCGTTGAAAAAGACATTTACGCCACGTCTGACAAACATTTAAGAGTCATTTAGAAAATTGTGTCTCACTTCAGTGACAGGTTATCACTACATCGCCACTACTAAATTGCAACACACATATAACCCTCGAGTCACTTAATCGCTTCTTACGTCACCCACGGGAAAGAAATGAGATGATGCTATTCTAAGCTGGCATCACACGGCAAAGTGCTGAAGCTGACTACTGAAAGCATAGGTTAAATTACTTGTGCTTAGCTAAACTAAGCACTTTTACCGGACAAGCTTTTTCTTTACAATTACATTTTATTTACGGAGCCATTTTACAGCAGATAACACTAATTAAAGGTCAGGAAAGTCTGCAGTGCTGTATTTTTTTAACTCTCAAGAACCATTTAAAATTTTGTACTGCTAGTGGTTCGTAGAATTGAGAAAATTACTGATTTATTAAGTTTTATGATTTGACACTGAAATTTTACTCAAAAATACTTACTTTCTTAGAATATTTTTATATTTTATTATTTCTTATACTAGTTCTTTTTACAGCTTTACGCATTCAAAACATAAGCAGATTCTGAGAAACTGATGTTTGTGGTCTATCGTCTTTTAAACTCCGCCAGATATTTTTGGGATCTAAGCATTATGACATAGGTAGTCTGTCTGTTTCTCTGTTTGTAGTGAAATTCAAAATTGTTTTAATGCGATATGAAAGATTTTCAGTGTAAGTTGTCAGATTTCATAGAAATTGAAAATAAGGGAGCCAGCGCTGTACTCTTATTCACAGCCACTACCAGCATTTATCACTTACTTATCTGTTACCAAAAGTCCCTCATGATGCTCATGTAACGTTTCCTTAAAGTTTTTCCTTAATAAGGCGGCGCGCAGAACAAAACTCTTGTCCGTAAGCCCTACTTGACCTGGGCAAGTGTGCCGTGCTGCAAACCTTATTACCGTGTTTTAATCCTCTTACGAAGACTGTGGGCTCTCCCCACCCCCCGTCTTGCCCCCTCGCCTAGCCTGTAGTGTTGCCAACTTTATAATATAAAATAAATGCAGTGTAAGTTGCTGCCCATCAGACGGTCATGAATCTTCTTGGTTAGATTAGGTTTTCAACCAAGTAAGTCTTATCTTTGAAGTCAAATTGTGCTTGATATTTCTCAGTAATATGTAGATCAAACACTAGTCCTCAAATATGTTGCCATGGATGGACAATCGGACATACACTATAAAACCTATTAAGATAAAATATCTAGGCCCGAGAACAGATATTCAAACTTTTCTTTTAAATAATCTGATACCCTGAAATAAACACGTTTTTTTTGCGTAGCAGGAAGACGCACTACCACTAAGCTTCATTGGTCAACATATTATTCAAAAATTAAATAGATAAAAATACATCCTAAACCTAAAATATGAAAATTATGTAAAGGTTTTGTCGTGCCCACCCTTAGTTGTTTCTTCTCGTACTACAACATCGTAATTTGTCTGTAGGCAACACTCTTCAGCGCCCCTTGAGACGCTAGTCTTTTTGGTCTCAAAATAAAGTGGCTATGAAAAAAGGATAGTGCAACGAAACGGGTTTTTAGGAGCGCGGAAATTTTAAAATTTCAAAGTGCATGGAAAGAAGTTTAGTTTAGCTCTTCAGTTTGTGAACTGAGGCATACGAGTTTGTATTCATTTGTTTAGCACATACCATTTATGTACATTTTTATGAAAATTTTGGTACATATTTATGTAATCGTAAACCGAGTAATAATAATGTAGGAACATAAACAATAAACAAAAGTGTATATTTCCTGTAAGTAAAAATCAAGTACTCGTGTCAGGGTACACAATTTGATACCGTTCCCACATCTTGGCGAGCGGTCAACTCGTTACGGCCCCTCCAGCGGTATTACACGAGCCAGTTCAGTTCAATTTTCATGTAGGTAGGTACCTATTTAGGTTTGTACAGTATACCTAGTGGCTAGAAACCGCGCCAAAAAAAAAGCCTCAGAAGGAGTGTTATATATGGCCAAGTTTATTGCTGAGACAGCAATTGTCAAAGTATTTGTCACATCACAGATGAATAAGATAATGTGTCACGTGCTAGAATCAATCACAAATTACCTATGGTGGCGCACCTCTATAATTGTTTATGAATGCAAATCTTCATACAGAACATTTATGTTATTTAACCTTAATTAATTATGAAATTATGATTGAATTGTCAGTAGTTGAACAATCGTTTTAAAGAATGATTGCTGGGTTTCATAGGTTTGTAAAGCTCTATTATACTTAATGGAAAGTATTACTTTACAGTTAACACCCCTGTAGTATCAAATTAGCACCTTAAAGTCACCTATTCAAGAAATCGAAAAGTATACCTAAAATTATCTTTTAGGTTTCTCTGAGTGCTGCTCGTAGCCTAATATGCAATATGGGTGCAATATAACAAGTGACTGATAAAAAAAACTCAAAACAAGCTGGTGGTTAGGCACACCCAAGGAACATATAGCGAAATACAACAAAATAATAATTTGGATATCCCCTACAAAAATGGCGATCAGCTGATTTGACTTACTCGTTTTGCCATCTTCCTAAGTCTGTTTAGGACGATGGCAGAATGAAGTGTCGGTTTTGCCACATTCCAGCAATTGGCAAAATTCTTAGGAATTCATCCGAATTACTGATTTGGCCATTTTACTGCAACATATAACATAGAGGAGGCAGCATCGCACAGCCCGAGGCACACTAACTAGTTTATTTTAGGGGTTATCAAAATGGCCGTCACGTGTATCCATAGTTGCCTTAATTTTTATAAGCTAGTTATCGACAAAAACAAGACCGGGTAAATAAAGTACCTCTACTACTACTAGGCATCTCTCGCGTTGATTGCATACTTTACATATTTTATCTCACAATCGCCGGTGGGACATGCTTGAGTGTGATATAAAAGCACATTGTCATTGTGTGCGTAAACTCGGGGTGGTCAGTTTAGGTCGACGCACACGGTATGGCTGGCCTTTGCTCATGACTTCATGGAATAAAATATCTCTACCAAACGTCAAAATTACACTTAGCAGGAAAGTTGAAGATAATGAGTTTAAGGTGTAGATGGGCTGGACTTTTGGCGAAGAGCAAAACAGATATTGGGTGTTGGCCAAGGGTAGTGGGCAAATCATTGGACAGGTGATCTTAAGACATCGTCAAGGCAACTCAATGCATGATTCATGTTTCCCCCTAGCAGTAGGTGGATATGGTCTGATATGATGTGGATAACATATTTACCTGAAAGTCAGCTTCTTCTTTGAAGAAACTGAATCACCCCTGTATCATAATAGATCCAAATTCTTATCATTTGGACTTTACTTACCAAATGGTATGTATTTTTCCGATGAGATGATAATAAATTTAATCTACTTTTTGTGTTCCTGTGGTAACTGAACTGAGAACCGCTGATTATAAGACCGAAGTCCTATACTACTAGAGCACACAGGCAGTTTATGAACGCCAATAAATCAGGTTTAAAATACCTTAGACAGGAACTATCGTTTACACGTGTTGTGGTCGCGGCTGGCCAACAATGGGGGTAAATCCGAATCGATTACATTAATCCTTTTATATCCGGTTTTAACCGGTTATCGGTGTTGTGGAATCTAAAACAATCGTTATTTGATGGATTGATGGTAATAAAGTTTTCGTAGGATGATAGTAAAACAACGTTGAAAAGATGTCGTGTATTGCAGTAGGGTATATATAGTTCAAGCGTGTTAACTTCTAATAACAGTATCTAACTTAAGCTACTAATCTATATATAAAAAAAAAAAATTTTTTTTTAAGTTTTGGACCTAACATTTTCATTATGCTGACTAATAGAAGAGCATTTTATAATTTTTACTCAAATAATTATCTTTTTATTTTTGCTAGATTAGTAGCTTAGCATGTCAAGAATCTACATTTTATCTTTGGACCACTTAAAAAGAGACACCTTGTATATACTATGCTGGTTATAACTTAGGTGCCAGAAAATTATATGCGCTAAGAAGGATGAAGCGACTGTCCCTTTCATTGCCGCTACATCTCGGAAAGAAACACCCGATCAGATTTTTGTACCGCGCGTTTTTGGGAGTTTTTAATACCTATCACGTGTTATATATTATGCGAGATAAAAATAAAACTCCCAGCGCAAAATATATATATTGATAATATCTTTTATTGTGTGTAAAAAAACGATGTATGTAGTTAAAGCCGGTTTGGAGAACATTAGCAATTTTAATGACCAAAATAAGTTTCACAGTTTATTTCTAGATTTTAATTGTCTCAGGAGCGAGCCTGTATTATCTTCGATAACTGGTACAATAAACTGCTGTGGGGCAAAGGTAAATTAAAAATTTAGAAGTATTTTGAAACGGTCCTGCTAACGAAATTACTATGCAAAATACAAAACACGTATATTTATTGCAAACTTTACTTCAGTGTAAACATAGAAACGAGCGTGCGAAATTATATAACCGTTCTGGGTAGCAAAATATGGCTGACCAAAAATTTAATTTCCTACAACCGCCAGTACCTAGGTAGCGCCCGAGCGAATAGTTTGTATTTTAATTTTGAAGCTACATATTTTAATTAGAAAATGACGTGTGAGTTTTTTTGCATAGAAGTCTTCTTTCTTTTGGCACTGAAAAAGTTTGATGTAGGTTTCTTTTGTCCCAGAATTAATAATTGGCAGATAGAAAATATGTAGAAAACAATGAGTAGATTTTTTTTGCGGTCGTTTACTCTTTATCTACCAGACAAGGGATATACATAAGCATGATATCATCCTAGTTCTTGCTATGTTTACTATCTGTCAAAAAGTGCTATCAACTCTGATCATACCATCAGGGCCCTCTTTTTTAGTAAGTTCTGTATTCCACAGTATCATAAAAAACCGAAGTTTTTGGCCTTTCGGGAGTAATAACTTCTGGAGCAAGAGTTCTAAACTCAGGTACTTTTGGGACGATTGTGTCCTAGCAATTCTAAACCACTATCTGTAATAAAAAAAGGGTGGTCCCTTTCATGTCGTCTATGCCAAATTTCAAGCATTCATTACCGGAATGAACCACTACCACTCACTTAAATAGTATGTTTTTCATCAGTTTACAGTTATTACTGTATGGATATAGTCAAAAATAACTTTACCACATTGTCACCATTGCAACGCTAGCAGATTAATCAGTAGCAAGAACTAGGACGATGTATGTATGCTTGTGAAATGACTGGCATGTACCTTATTTGTAATATTTAATTACCGTTAACAAAGTGTCGAAAGAAACACACACTTGTTCAGTCACGCACACGGGATTTCAGATTATTTGAATATCTCATACAAACTAAAATTCCGCGATTGAATTGACGAGGGCAAATTTTGATAGGACTTAGATAATAAACTAAATTAATGATCTAGGTAAATTTACTTAATCACTAGAAGGGAGATGTTTATGGCAATACAACCTGGCAACATCTGTGAATGTAAAGTCGGGGATTACAACAAGACACATCAAAAGCCAGAATCCGGTCCTCATATTATGCAACAAACCTCCTTTGGCGTTCCTGAATATATAACATAAAAGTAATATAAACCATATAATAAAAAAGGAATATAAACCATTCAACTAACAGTCACAGTCAGTCACACTTAGCCCAGTTATGTAGTAACTTTTATGTAATCTGTGGCCCAGCATTATGCAGTCTTTTTCTAGGCCGGTGGAGGGCAAGTCGTTACAAGTTGTGAGTTAGCTCACGCTAAGTAATATCTGCTTTTTTTCAATTATTTTTTATGAGATATATTATTTTCAATTATTTATACTTAAACATATGAGAATATGCACAATAAGAAAAACATGTCCATAATTCCAGAGTTCAAATTTGAATTTAAGTACTTAGTCGATTTTGGAGTTGAGGTGTAGAGGTTTCCTTTTTTAATCAAGCTTTATAGCCTGATTTTGAATCAAGTTTTGTATACTAAAAGCTGTTTTGCTGTATTTACATAGTAAAAATATCGTTAAATATACGGGGCAACACTACTGCTTTCTTGGCTGATTGGTTCGCCTTATCATCAGGTCAAGTTGAAGGAGGCACCTACTCTAGCAAGGTGATTAATGGTGAGCTATACAGTAACGTTTGAATTTTGATTTTTTTCCTTAAATCACCGTTTATTTTCAGTTAAGAAGCGATTCGTTGGTAAAAGTTTCAAGTAAGGAAAATATTAAATGAAGTTTTGTTATAGTATGAGCTATATAGGTTATGTGTTTTCTTTTTCTGTCAAGTGGATATTTGACTCGCTGGACTACCTGATGAAACCTATAGCGCTATTTATATAGTCTGATACCACATGAAATTGAGAAGGTATTTGTTAGAGATATAATGCAGTACCTTTTTGGTGTTGATCTTTAAACCAAAATCGATTTTTGTTTTCCGTAAAATTTGATTTAAACAGATAGGCGGTTCACCCATTGTCGTCCGTCGTTTCGTTTTTTTAACGAAACTTGTATGGGAATAAGATTGAAATTCGCAATTTCCCTTCGTCTGACAGATGCAGTTACATTGCGTTAAGAAACAGAACGACGGACAACAAGTAAGTAAATCGCGTTACCAAAACATTTTGAATGAAAAAGTCAAAACTTTTTATAGCGATTTTCGAAAATACACGTTAACAAAAGTTTTAATAATACCACGTATAATGTTAGTTCTGCGCCATTTCAGTAAGACCTTGTTTTCACAACACCCGCAGAAACGTGGAAGGTCTAATAAAGGTCCCGTGAGACTGCAGAGCAACTAATGACACCAGTCGCACGACTCTCGCACTCTCGTAATGGTAATGTGATAACGCGACGACACACAGCACCTTATTAGATGGTCGTACTTAATAATGTTTACTTTAAGTAAGAGTCGAAATACGCTTATGTATGGTGCAGTGGCTGAATTTGGTACATACTTACATACACTAATCAGGCCTTTATCCCTTGCGAGGTAGACAGAGCGTTGTTGGCCGTAAAAACGGTCATTTACGCCGCGTCTGAGAAACAACACAATACAATAACTTTTTTGATAATAATTGCAATATACGTAATTTTATTAGTATTTCTAGAATACATTATATTAGCCATATACATGGTGTAAAAAAAATAGCTAAGAATATTTTAAGGGGTGAACCAGTACGTGAAACTGAACAACTTTCCCCAAGGAACATAGGTCGAAATATGAAAAAATAATTTGACCCTCCCATACTTAGTGTGTTACCCGGCCGGGATAATTTGTATGGGAAGGCCAATTTTTTTTTTCAGATTTCGACCTATGTTCCTTGGGGAAAGTTGTTCAGTTTCACGTACTGGTTCACCCCTTAAAATATTCTTAGCTAATTTTTTTACACCTTATATTTTATTATTTTGTTAAATTATAAGGGCTTGAATGAATTCATTGAAGTAGTAAAACTGCTTTTCATGGACCCATTTTTCATGTTTATTTTTATATATTTGAGTAGAAGCACAGAATAAATAATAGGTAGAAGCTGCATCCTTGACTTCGTCTGGTAAGTTGTTATCGTATACTCTTGGCCATAAAACAAAAAACGATCGTTTTGACTTGCTCAGTGTCTGCCTTGGTATCACTAGTTGATTTCGTGCGCTGTTGCTGCGTTGTGTATTTTGTTTGTTGCCTTGCGTTCAAACCTGTCCATATAAGATGCAGTATTTTTATAGCTATTTGGTATTTGAACTTACAAATCAACGGTACAAATTTGGTCGGCATGATTCGTCATCCGGCACACCCATTAACATTTGGGAATCATTCAGAAAATTGTATATTACCATAGTGACAGGTTGTCAGCCCTTTCCCAAAAAAATGCAAAACACATTTTAACCGTCGAGACCCTTAGTCGCCTCTTACGACACTCACGGCAAAGAAATGGGTTGATGCTATTCTAAGCCGGCATCACACGGCTGAATTTGGTCTTGTTTGAATACGTACCTATCTATGATATAAAAAAATCCGCGCGAGTTGTCATACTGCGTAGTTTGCAAGCAAGTTCTAATCCATCCCTGTGTTTCATTGGTGCTACGTAGGTGTTACGCTAGTAACACATAAGGGATCATTGTTTTAGAAAAAGTATTTATTAATCTTTACCCAACTCCTAGTGCCACATTTAAAGTAGTCAGCTCTAACATCGGAACGTTATAAAGCTCAAATAAACGTGACCTTAATAATAGCCACCAGACAGGTATTTTGGGATTACTTTTTCTAAGCTTTGTACTAACTTGTATCTATTAATGTAACACAGGCTGTATACGTAAATCCTATTTGATAGGCGCTTAAAAGTTTAACAAAAGGATTCATCGGGTCATTCATGACAAAAAAACGCGATAGGGCTCCCCAGAAGCGGCTTTTAATTCGACTCGTTTTTTTTCTCGAAATTTGTTTGCACAGTCGTACAATTAGTGTTGTGTAAGTAATAGTTGTAGGTATAGTACCGCCGCCGAGAGAAGTCGGTTTTGACAGCTGTCATCTCCATACTAAAAAAGATGTCAACAAAGGAAAATGGACCCTCTGCTATAGTATTATCACGAATCTGACAGCTGTCAAATACGACTTCTCTCTACGGCGGTACTATAGATAATGTTTCATGGGTTAAAACAACAGGGCCCCGATTTTCTTAATATTTGAGCCATTGTAATGCCATCGAAACTCATGTGTAATTTTCTGTACTTCAAACTGCCAGCGGAATACGAAACGGCCAAAACCATTCCACCGACACTCTATTGAAATACAACTAAGAAGCTATTCAAATAGCGGAATACAGCCCCAGGTTAAGGTCTCGACCGGAACGGTTCCCTTACTATTTTCATAAAAAAATTGACATAATATACAATGGCACACTGTGATTTTAACCAGTTGTTTATTTTGATACATACGCATAATATTATGTAAGCAGAACACGTTAAGCATAAATGATTAACGCATTTCAACTATTAAAATAATCATTTTTAATGCAATATAAATAAAGCATAATATTATCAAGTCAGAATTCTTATGGAACATTATCAGTGTACCAAAGCCCTGATTTGGTTCTTGCACGCTATCTCCACTCGCTTGGCTGGTGCGTTATGGTCACGGTTCTAACCTAACTTAGGTAACCTAACCTAACCTAACCTCATCTTACCTAACAGACCTATTTTTGAACATCGCTTGTGATACGTAATATTTAGTAATATATATGTATTTATAATAGTAATATATTTAATAGTCGTCAAAACAATATTCCAAAAACCATTATGTGAGAAAATAATAAGACAAATAAATATGTCTTGAATAGTAGTATGCCACTATAAGTATTATGATAAAAATATAACCTAACCTAACCTCATCTTACCTAACAGACCTATTTTTGAACATCGCTTGTGATACGTAATATTTAGTAATATATATGTATTTGTAATAGTAATATATTTAATAGTCGTCAAAACAATATTCCAAAAACCATTATGTGAGAAAATAATAAGACAAATAAATATGTCTTGAATAGTAGTATGCCACTATAAGTATTATGATAAAAAATATTTATAAAATAATTAAACGAAACATGATATGCCAAAACATATTAGTGAAAACAAAATTATGTCAGCAAAAGGGATCCCACCGGAAACACTTATCCTCTGAATCCAACATTAAAAGCATCTCCGTAACAATACTTAAATTTTTATGCACCTGTTGTACCGCCAACCCAGCAGCGTTAAGTACAATGTGCGGATTTAAAATTCCATTTCCGCGCACGTGATCGCGTAAGTTCCGATCCGGATTCCGGACGCTCGTATCCGTGTACACTACGGCCGTCCGACGCGTCCGGGTTTTAAGTGTGCTCCCAGCCTTAGATTAGTGAAAAACTAAAGATAATGAAGTCACTCCTTTAGTAAAAAAAAACACACATACACACACATCATGCATTTATCTCTTGTGGTTCGTATCAGAATACAATGTATCACGTAGTCAGACCATTGCATATAATTCTATACCTAATAATTTTTTTTGGGTTACCGAGTTCTATAGGTATATTACAAGGCTCTTACAAAAACCGAAAAAATTAGGTGATGCTATTCTTAGCAAGCATTACATGGCAAAAATATGCATATTTACAATTAAATTTGCGTGCCTGTAATCGCGTTTGTTGTGATCTGATTCCGATTTCTTACTATGGCGGATTCATATCCTATATGGCAACATATTTTAACACAAAAAATGCTAGTAGCGTTTATAATGAAAACTGCTTTATCCGTTGATAGCTTCACTTTGAGCACGCCACATCTATTAGTATTCACCACATTCAATGTTGCCAACTTTACTGCTTTGTTTTGTAGATTATATTTCTGGTTTTATATAGGGTTGTTACTTATTTATTTTGTTGGTGGTTAACGAAATGCAGTTTCAGGAGCTGTACTTAATCATGTTTCTTGTTTTTCGTACTTGTTAATGAGTAACTACTAAACCAATGCTGTTTGAAATGGTTTTAATTGGTTATAACATTTGATAAGGACTAGTTTGCATACGAGACTAAGATACTTCATAGATTAAGAAATTAGTGGAACAAGTAATTAAACTGATGGTAGGTACATCTAAAGCACTGTTAACAAATATCTACCCTCAAGCTAGGGTTCACAAATCATTAATTCCGGACTCCTTGAGGCGTTTTTCCACTACACCGAAATTTTGGATATAGGAAGGTCGCTAAGCTATATCTCTGAGTGAAAAGAGATATATTTGAGATGAAAAAAAAAAAACACGGAGAAGGCAGAAAGTGTACATTTTAATGTGCAACAAACAAGGCTTTATTATAATAATATAACTATTATGTAAGTTGTGAGTGACAGAGTTGGATCATAATAATTTATAGAAATTCAAGATTCAAGATTCAAGACCCTTAATTGGGAAGGCAAGGGAATCAATGTTAATGGCTCGTACTTGAACCACCTACGGTACGCAGACGACATTGTCATTGTAGCCACATCTGCACGGGACCTGCAGCAAATGTTCGACGACCTGTACCATGCCTCACTAAAAATCGGCCTGAAAATGAACATGGGGAAGACGAAGGTGATGGCGACCGCCGATTTATCCCAAAACCCCATTTCACTCGAAGGCCGACAGCTGGAACAGGTACAACAATATGCTACCTTGGACAGCTTCTCATACTTGGCCGTGACTCTTTAGGAGCAGAAATAAAGAGACGGATCCAGTTGGGATGGGCGGCATTCGGCAAGCTGAAACATGTACTGGAGTCTAAAATACCCCAGTCCCTCAAAACGAAGGTGTATGACCAGTGTATCCTCCCAGTCATGACGCACGCGTGCGAGACGTGGACCGTAACAAAGGGTATGATCCACAGGCTCCAAGTCATGCAGAGGAGCATGGAACGCAGAATGCTGGGAATATCTCTGCGCGACAGAGTCAGCGTACTCGTGTAGTAGATATCGGATACCGAGTCGCCAAGCTGAAATGGGCTTGGGCTGGACACATGTGTCGCTGAAGAGACGGGAGATGGAGTAGATGCGTTCTGGACTGGAGACCTCGATTAGGGAAACGCAGCGTAGGCAGACCACCCGCCAGATGGACCGACGACATCAAGGATCGCGCCGGAACATTATGGATACAGAAAACGGAACTCCGCGCAGAATGGAGAACTTTAGGAGAGGCATATGCCCAACAGTGGGCAAAACCGTGCTGACAAAGAAGAAGAAGAATTTATAGAAATTTCTATGCGAATTTTCTGATTCTAATTTACGAGTACCTCCCAAAATAAGAAATCGTCATAAAAGCAAAACAATTATTTTTACGCAATTGCATGTGAGAAATTGGACAGTTGTAGCTGTTAATTTTACGCAATGAGGGAAATGTATGTAAAAAAAACATTATAGCTCAAATAAGGCCATCACAAAAAACCATATTTGACATGTGTCAGTTCCATACTAAAATAGATGTCAACAAAGGAAAATGGACCCTCTGCCATAGCGTTAGCACAAATCTGACAACTGTCAAAAATGGCTTATTGGGATGGCCATAACAAAAGTATTGTTATGATTAAAATTTACTGTTGTCGAAGAAATTTTGTCCGTAATCCGATATCGGATTGATGTAATGGAAACCTGGCCCGGAGGTCCTCAAGCCTAGAGCCTGTGAACTATTTGTCAAGCAGTATTATCTCGGGGTAAGTTTGGCTGGATTTAGCCTTCACTCCGTATGAATTAATTGCTCACCCAGCTTATCAAGATTGAGTCGGCACGTGTGTAAGTCTTACAGGGTTTTTATGTAGAATTAACTTGGTGGTAAAGTCTTGTTCGTGTAGTAAGTGTTTGCCAAAACATTATTTTTGTATGAATGCAGTACAGCCACAAAAAATTGCTGTTTTGTTTACTTCAAGAGGTGAACCAGCTTCTAAACGTGAACTTTAAAGAATCATAGATAAGAAAACAAAAAAAAAATTGTGAGGATAACTATTACCTTTAATTAATATTTTACTAAATGTGTTATCAAAAGCCATAATTTTCTTTACTGCCGGAAAGAAATCATCCTTTATTTATGCATATGTATGTGGAAGCCACAGTATTTGACTGTTTGTTTTGGCAGTACCGGAACTTCATGTCTTACAATATTTACCATTGATTCCCAAGTCAAGTCACTTCATGTGTGATGAGCTCACCGACCGAAGGCACACCTTGCTTAGGATTCGAACCTTGACCCCAGACAAGGGCAGACGATTATTGGAATAACTGGCCAGCAATCGATCGGAATGCGAAACCCGATGAAATTGAGATTCCATTACACAAATTGGAAGGAGCTAATGGAAGTAAAGACTGGGAAAAGTTGGCGATGTCCGTATTTTAGAGATGCCTTCTTCGTCTTATCGGGCAATTTTTTGATCGTATAAACTGTCTTTTCACGTTTCAAAGTTATCGACATCTTTACTAGCTAAAATCGTACATTTGTTTTCAGCTGATATGGCGGTCTCACTACCTGTGGTCGCCGTGTTTTTACAATCAACTATTATTAGTTTGCAATAAAACTAACAAATAACTGAACCACATGAACTTAATATTGCCCTTAATTTAGGATATGAATTCACTTAACTCTAAAAATCTTAATCTTAAATCTTTTCGTTTGTTGCCAGTCGGAATTTCACTAATAACAAATTAAAAGATTTTCAGGTAGTTTAATAAACCATCAAGTCAAATAAAATCAAATTATTTTTCAATTATCAAGACAGAAAAATAAGTTGTTAGAATACGAAAGGTAGTTACGCTGTGATGTACCCTACAAGCCATATGAAATGAACATTCCTGCAAACATAAGTAATAATTTAAATAGTTACTGTCAGTATTATTTAGGCTCATAATTATAATTTTTAAATAAATCGGAAACTAAATGAAATTTATTGGACAAATTGACATATTATTAAAATCACATTAATATCTAATAAATAATGTCCGCGTGCTGATTACAAAACACGATGCAAATTTAAAAAAAAGTAAAAATATTTAAAAAAACAGAATATTCACAATTATTACATCGTATCTAGCCAACCGTATGCCTTCATGAAAAACATCAGTAAGACAGAACTAATTTAGAACGAGACAAGGATAGATTAAGCTTCGTCTGCGTATCTTGACTAGAAATCTTTTAGCCGTAGAAAGAAATCATTAAAACTTAACACAGATTTATTAAATACCTACCTAAATTGGAAATAATAAGACAATCATACATACTTTTGTTAACAAATACTGGGTGTAAGAGACGGTGTACCGAAAAGTTTGCGAGTATAAAACTGAACAACTTTAACAATGCAGCCCATGTTGGGGCACCATTTTTTTTCAAGTTTCCGTAGAAAGTCTGTCCGCAGATTGGAAGTTTTGTATGGGAGGTCGTAAACTCACTTTAAAAGATATTTTTTATCGTTGTAATGTTTAATCATTTAATGACGCAAGTGTGTACATGAACATTCTTCAAAACGTTAGACGATTAAAAATATTACTCCAACTTTTTAATGGTTTCTGTTAATGATATAATTATACGTCATTTTTAATTATAACTAAGCGATACGACAAAGTTCAAACCACAATCAACCTAAATTGGATATTTTTATTCCATCCTTTTTGCAGGGTAAAGGAAAGTTTGATTTAAAAAAAGCTTTTTTTACCCGACTACGGCAAAGCAAAAAGGAGGGTTATGATTTTGACCGGTATGTATGTATGTATGTATGTATGTATATATGTATGTATGTATGTGGAAACGAAAACGTTTGTTCCGTCCTAACTTCTAAACAACTTATCAGAATTTGATAAATGAGGTATCATTTGAAGCGTCTAAACAGTCCGCTGGTTATAGGCTACGTTATGACACTATACATTACATAGGGCGCCCTCTAGAGCTAAGAATTGAAAAAGTTTATACTACTAGTTATATCGTGTTGGGTATCAAATGAAAGGTCTTAATAAGCACAGTTCAAAAAAAAAAGTTGCCGTGTTATGCCAGCTAAGAATAGCACCACCCCATTTCTTTTCCGCGGGTGTCGTATGAGGCGACTACGGGATAACGGGACGCGACGGGTGTCGTATAAGGCGACTAAGGGACACGAGGAGTTCATGCTCAAGAAGGCGGCAGCTGACTACCTGTCACTTAAGTGAAACACGATTTTAAGGGTTAACCTATTAGTCTTTGATAACTTAATGCAATTACCACCCGTATCTGCAACTCGTGTAGGCGCATATTGTAACAAACAACCTGACATTTATGCAGCTGAACCACATTTATGGAGAATGCTCAGTTTCTGTGAATTGGTTCAAAATATGTGACAAGTAAATGACAACAGTTTTGTCGATCTATTGAACAGCATTAGAGTAGGGAAGTTGACAATGGAGCAATTAGCAATATTAGACACAAGAATAATTGTAAACGACACAATTTTAATGCGATGAAATTGTACATATATTTCCAACTTTAAAAAAACAGGTAGACTAAATTAACAAATAATGTCAGAGCGCTTGACATTACGAACAAAAATCTATACGATCAATGCAATAGACACTTCAACAGAGTCTAAAACATATGGACAAATACCTAAGCAAGAGCACATACCAAACGATCTATATAAAACAGGCGGTATTATAAAAACTATTCAAATCGGTCGGTCAGCCATGTGGTGCCGGCAGAGTAGAATAGCACCACCCCATCTCTTTCCGCGGGGGTCGTAAAAAGCGACCGAGGGATAAATCCGACCCAAGCACAACGGTCCTGGAGAGGCCAACTCCACAATTAAACCCGGAACGAGGTCTCCGTCAGGCGCGTGTGATAGAGGTGCAGCCGACCTGGCTCCGCACGTATCGACTAGTCGTTCCTGCGAATCCAGCCAGGAAGGCCGAGAGGGTGGCGCAGGTCCTGGGCAGCCCTGCGTTTTCTATAATTGCGTCCCAGGCAACGCAGTGTCTGTGGAGAGGACACTTCACCCGCGTCACGCGGATACCAACACGGGAAGTGGCAGTGATCGGTTATAAGTCCGCACATATGGACGTAAGTGCGGGCGCCAGGGGTCGCTTCCGACAGTGGGAGGGTCCATCGTAGGCCCACTGATCAGTTACCGCCCGCTCCAAGTTGGGCAGCCCCCGACCAATAAAGTACTGTTCCGCTCCGATGCTGGTTTGCTCTTTTAGGGTGTAGAGAGCACCAGCCTCAACTGGACAATCGGCGCCATTACATTTTACACTTGCGACTAAAAGGCATAAATAGAAACAATTCCCAACACCGCTTATCCATGCAATTTGTAACATGGAATGTCCGTACTATGAGGGCAGGCCTCCCTGACACCTGTGGAGGCTCTTCTACTGACGCACAAGATCTGCGTAAAACTGCCATTATCGACGCCGAACTCAACAGACTGAACATTGCTGTTTGTGCCTTACAAGAGACCAGACTCCCTGACGAGGGTTCCTTGCGTGAGAAACATTACACATTCTATTGGAAAGGAAAGGACAGCAGCGCTGTGCGTGAGCATGGTGTAGGCTTGGCTATCCGCAACGACCTCTTAACATCTATAGAGGCTCCTAGCATTATGTTGGTGCGGTTAAATACGGATCATGGATACGTAACACTTATTTCTGCTTACGCACCAACATTATCCTCAACGGATGAAGCCAAAATCTCTTCGCGGGTTAAGACCATCTGACCGCTCATACATTCTGGGCGATTTTAACGCAAGGGTTCGACAGGACAACGTAGCTTGGCCTGATTGTATAGGTAACCACGGTATAGGGAAGTTAAACGAAAACGGCCAACGTTTATTAGAGCTACTTGAAAGGCAAATCATCTTGCAAAGTATCTTGGAAACACTCTCGTTCTGGTCACTGGCATCAACTGGACCTTATCCTAACCAAAAAGAAAAATCTCCGCGAGACCCTACACACGCGTACATTTCATAGCGCTGATTGTGACACAGATCACTCCTTGGTGGCTTCGCACGTTGTTATAACTCACAAAGATCCACTCGTCCAAACTGCCCGGTAGGAAGAAGATCGATCTTCCCAAAACTAGGGATGATGAGTTTGTCCGAAAGTTTGAGGAGTTGGTACGCGACAAAACTGCCACCTGGGACGTAGACGCTCCTATAGAGGAAGACTGGGGCAAAGTAAAAAAGTTACTAACAGATGTGGCTGGTACGGCTTTCGGCCACCAGAAAGTCAAAAACCAGTACTGGTTCGCTGAAAATCTCGAACACATAACACCCCTGCTCGAGTCCAAACGGCAAGTTTCGCTTACACATCGCCTTAACCCTTCCGAAAAGTCGCGTGTCGATTTAGTGGTGTGTATGCTGGCATTAAAAAGGCCCTTGGTCCTTTGCCTAAAAAAACAGCCCCCCTTAAAGAAGTGGATGGCAGTATTATAACAGAGGCCTAACGCCAACTCGAACGATGGATAGAACATTATATCGGTCTCTATTCGGAACCAGTTAATATAATGCCGGAAGCTGCAGACTGCAAGCCAAAACTAGCTACCTGGGCCGAGTTAGATGACCTTCCTACCATAAGGGAATACCACAAGGCTGTTATACAGCTTAAGACCGGAAAGTCTCCTGGAATATGTACCCATGCCGAAATCATCAGGCTCAAGTGTATATTACCCATCCTGCACAATCTGTTGTGTAAATGTTGGGAAGCGGGATATATACCACAAGATATGCGCGATGCTAACATCGTTACCCTATATAAAGGCAAAGGTAACCGCGGTGACTGTAACTGTTATCGTGGTATATCCCTTTGAAGTATAGTAGGTAAATTATATGCTCGGTTAGTCTTATTAAGACTTCAGAAAAACTTCAGGAAAAGTGTAGAGAGCAGAGAACACCTCTATTTGTGGCGTTCGTAGACCTTAACAAAACCTTCGACACCGTTAGCAGAGAGGGCCTTTACACTGCACTTGTAAACATCGGGTGCCCGCCAAAACTTCTGAGGCTCGTTAAATCCTTCCATATGGACATGAAAGGATCTGTTGTTTTTAACGGCAATACATCCGAGCCTTTCGTAGAGGTGTTCGCCAAGGCTGCGTGTTGGCTCCTACCCTGTTATGCATGGTCAAACATACATACATACAAACATAAGATTATGATGAGTGCATTTTGTTTAATTAACGAGTGATGTTTTAATTGTGAATTGAAATTAAAATTATCGTACGCTGATGACACCGCTGTAGCCTTCGCTGGCAATTCCTGGGAGGAAGTTAAGATCAAAACTGAAGAGGGTCTGTCGAAAATTGCTATGTGGCTTCAAGAAAATCTGCTCACATTAAATGCTTCAAAGACAAATTATATTTCCTATAGCATTTATGACAACTCTCAACCACAGGTCGACTTCAATATTAGAATACACAGTTGTGAGGAAGACATCAATTAACAAACATGCACTTGTCCAAAAATAGCTAAAGTTGCACATACCAAGTACCTTGGTATCTATGTTGACCAGAGGCTTTCGTGGTACCCTCAGCTGGAGCACGTCATAGGTCGTACTAGGAAACTTGTGTGGATTTTTAAAACACTAAGGCATGTTATTCCAGAGCACTCTAATGACACTGACTCATCTAAGCTGCTCCTCAACCAAATATATATTTCCCTGGTACAATCCATACTTACATACTGCATAACAGTTTGGGGAGGTGCATCTAAATCACATTTTATTGACCTTGAACGTGCTCAACGTACCCTTATCAAGGTTATGTACTTTAAAAAACGTCGATTCCCTACCGAAGAACTGTATCGGTTATGTGGTCTACTTTCTGTAAGGAAACTTTATATTAAATTATCTATCCTTAACACATTCCCTGCGTCACGGGAAGTATTTAGCCGTATTTGACTTTCCCCCTGTGCGGCAGCCTGCTATCCTTGTTTTACCGTCGGTGCGGGGGGTATTTTCCTAGGTTCCTGTGTAGGTAGAAGTGAGACAAATATATTTCTGATATTACGTTTTTAATCATTATCCTTTTCCGAAGAAAAAATGTACGGGAAGTATTTTGTCGTAACGCACTGAATGATTATTTTTTTCGTTCAGTGCTATACGGGAACTATTTTGTCGTAATCACAACCCCGTATAGCACTGCGAGGCGCGTACGCGGCGCGCCAGTTTGATCTAGTGTTGTGCGCAGTGACCACGTCTCGACGCTGCGCTACTGCGTGGCGCGCCCTATATACGAAAAATGAAAAGATCGCGTAAAAAGCTGAATATGAGCAAATCAACAAAAACTGAATGTGGTAATGATGCCAAAGACAAAAAAATACCATGTAGTAGCACGTGCAGTCACAGTGGAATCACTAATGCTGGTATAGGACAGAAAAATAAAATAAAAGTGTTAGAAAGCGTAACGATAAAAGCGCCCGATGATGTCGGTACATCAATACAGTCTTGCACAGAATAAGTCTTGCACTCGGAAAACAATACGAGAGGAATCAAGTTCAATTTTTGTGAGCCAGTGAGTATATACAATAAATACCATCTAACTCTTCGATAAGTTTGTATCTTTTTCTATTTTACCCCATCCCTATCATTTTTTGTGTTCTATGCGGCGGGAGAAGTAATTTCCCGTAAAAGTTGAGTTTTTGAAAAATGCGTATAACTTCTACGTTATTACTCAGATCCCCGTGCGACCAAAGCTGTATATTGACAATAATATTGTCTATAAGTTTGTGGAAAAAAAAAGTGAAAATATTGATTTTCCACGCCTGTAGGAAAACTCAAAGTCAGGGCATGATACGGGAAAATACTTCTCGTACCGCAAGATTGGCTTTCTTCATACGGGAACTATATGACTCGTATAGCACTGGCAGTGAAACTAGGTGTAGAGGCTGCCGCAGTGAATGTGTTAAATTACATAAATGCCTTCCCTTCAATCCTTGCCTACTCAGAAGAAGATGGAAGGATATGGTGGTACAGGTACCTAGAACAAAAACTAAATTTGCTAGTAGGCAGTATCAGGCCATCTCAGGGTATTTATATAATAAAATAGATAAATATGTATACATTTACGATAAAAACTATCAGGAGTGTAAAAAACTACTATTAAATTATTTACAACATAAATGTTATGATGAGATTGAGTTATTGTTGGAACGTGTTACCTAATCCAGGTAATCCACCTTATGCATTACATACATATATATACACACTCACGCACACACACACACACACACACACACACACACACACACACACGCACACACACGTACTTACTTATATATTACATATAGTATTACTCACCTACCTTTTATTAGTATTATTACCATGCCTTGCCTATAGATATTGATAAGTGTTATTTAAGGAAGAGTGGTTCCTCCAAACACAGGCTTTTTAGCTTAAATGGAGGCTCCGTATAATGTTTAATTTAAGGCTCTTTTGTAAAGAACAATAAACATTTTATTTATTATTATTTTATTATAATTGAGCTGCATTTCTATCCAGAAAAAAGAATACATACCAAAGTGTTAAACTTACCTTCAACCCCAAAATAATTAAAATAAAAACCAGTTCAAAAACTAACACCCGACTACTGAGATATCGCGCTCTAAAAAGTAAGAAACAAGAAATCTGGAATATTAACTACAAACAATTTAATATCTATAGTCCACGAAATTTATACGAAGATATTACATATAATTATATATTTAAATGTATATTTAATAAAAAATTATTGTGGTTTATAGGTGATAGCCGTGGTCGTATGCCACCTACTCTAGTGCTTTGTAGGTGATATCATAAACTTGCACAACATAATTAGGTAAGGCAAACTGGCATACGTCCACGGCTATCACCTATAAACCACAATAATTTTTTATTAAATATACATTTAAATATATAATTATATGTAATATCTTCGTATAAATTTCGTGGACTATAGATATTAAATTGTTTGTAGTTAATATTCCAGATTTCTTGTTTCTTACTTTTTAGAGCGCGATATCTCAGTAGTCGGGTGTTAGTTTTTGAACTGGTTTTTATTATGTTTTCATTTTTAACGTTATACGAGTTATGAAACTGTCCGCGAAGAATGTGGCTCAGATGTTCGCGTGAGGACAAATCACCCGTTCTATCTGTCATCCCGCCACCTTGCATCGGGCTAAGGTTTTTCTCATACCTCTAGGTATAGAACAAAGATATTTCAAAGGAGTAAGTTTTGAATAGTTCAGCGGTTAAATTTCAGATTGTCGAAATATGACTTCAAATATTTTCCGCGTAAGTTGTTGTATACTACTCTCGGGTCACTGCAATAAACCGATTTTGGTAGCTGTCAAAATCATGATAATGCATGCGGTCTATTTTTCCTTGTTGACATGACTTCTAGTATTTTCTTTGTCAGCTGCCAAAATGGGCTTATTGGAGTGCTCTGCAACAAAACTATAGCCAGGCATCTACGGTACGTAATTTGTTACTAAACTCAGGATCGGACCAATGGTTTTTTATTATAAGTAGCTCAGAGTCATAATCTTATAGCTCGTCCCTACTTTCTTTCGCCCACGCAGCTCCTCACACCTCGTTCTGTTCTCGGGAAATATTCCCGGGATCAAATCGTGTGATTGATGTTCATTTGATATGTCCCGGCTAATGTTTGTAGGAAGATTGATCCCCTCCCGGGGGCTTTTATCCTTGCCAAATGCTGCTATTTACTCGCTGTGATCGCGGACGTTTTTTAATGGATTTTAAATACGGTTCTTTAAAGTTCAATTGGTAAGAGAAAAAATACAATAGTGCAATGTATTCTGAGGTGTAGTATAAAAATATTTGCGAAATATAAAATAACTACCTACTTATTTTTAAAATAGAAGGTTTTCGAGGAAGAACCTCATTGAAATACTTAAGAATTGCCTTCAACAAAAAATTACATACTTCAGAATAGCAAATGAATTACATCAAATTATAATCAACTGTTTTTATATGAATGTTTTGTTCCTCTTTAAGATGCTATCCTCAATATATGAGCTACTGTGTATAACGTTGAACAATTATACATAGGTAGCTTGCTACTAGGCTTACAGCTAATATTATGTACCCAGTGGAGCTTTTACCTAGATTGCCGACGAAGGAAGTCGATAACTGCTCCTAATTTTGTACTAAATAATTGAACCACTTATCCTTAACGTAGGCGTGTTCGTTAAACTTGCTTTAAAAGTTATTGAAATAACGAAATTAAAACTTTGATGATTTTATTATAAGGACTTTAGGTACAAAGCCACCGTGCTGTGTGATGCCGGCTTAGAATAGCATCACCCCATTTCTTGCCCGTGGAAATCGTAAGAGGCGACTAAGGGACTCGAGGGTGTGTATATCAATTTAAGGCGATGGGCTTACAACCTCTCGCTATGGCGATACACAATTTTTTGAATGAGCCCCAAATATTTGTCAGGCGTGACATGAATATACGTTATTTGCGGTTGTTTACGCTCTGCCTACCCCGCAAGGGATTAAAGGCGTGATATATGTATGTATATATTTATTGCCACCCTTTGTGTGGTTTGAATAACACAAAATAGTACAAAATAATAGTAGGCGAATAACGATTCGCATTTTTACGTTATTTCATTCAAATATTATTTATTTATATTTATGAGGACAGTTCATTTTAGGTTACAACGCAGTTTAAATACAACGTCTGTATTCTTGTATCTTTGAAGCCATTTTATATTCTGTTGGATCCATTATGAACGCAACCACCCTAGCTGCAATAAATTCTCGTAAAAATCCACTGCAATGACCTAGCGATATTATAAATTTCCATCTTTCGCTTCAGCTGAAGGTACTGGATGGAGGCTATCGGGGTTATGAATATTAAATTTGGGCATTATCGTATTATCATCAGCTCTCCCTTGGGCCAGATGGTCAAAGGTTCTTTGTGATGTATGGTGATCGCTATTTTATTTCGTTTATATAGGACATGGGAGTGCTTTTGAGCTATTTTAATGTAAATTTTGTAGATTGTAGCACTTAGTCGTAGCACCTGTCTACGCCGTAGCCTCGGTAGGTTATGAAAGGTTCTAGAAAAATATGAAGTTAATGGTTTAATAAAAAACAGTTTGGAAAGTACAACGAAGAAGAAAAACCATAATTGTTTTTTCGTCCAATATAAACTTATATATTTTTTTCTTTCTTAGAAATCAGCCGGTGCACGTTGACATACAAGCTGTGGTTAACGCCTGCATCGAAACAACTGAATAGCCAAACCTTTGCACCCAGTATTCGATAAGTAAACAAT
This sequence comes from Tuta absoluta, assembly GCA_027580185.1. NCBI lineage: Eukaryota > Metazoa > Arthropoda > Insecta > Lepidoptera > Gelechiidae > Tuta > Tuta absoluta. Next base: position 10,084,828 of record JAQAHW010000009.1, read on the forward strand.
AAATTCCTCCAATTTCCCGCTGGATCCTAATTTAACGTGTTTTTAAAATGCTTATCAAGATTAGGACAGTCCCACGAATTCCACCGGGACAGTTTACTCATTTTCAGCTTTAATATACGCTGTAATACATTTTAATAAAGCGTAATACCATTATGCAGCTTGCTAATAGTCATCTGTGTTTCAGTGAACTGCATGAAATTAGCTGCGGAATTTCCATTTCAATTCACACCCAGTTTTGGAATTACATTATTGTACTGTCATTGTGAAATGTTCAACCAGTAATTTCTAGTATATAAATTCGGAGTACGTAGTTGATTTGGGTGAAGGTATAATCCACTCTATGGTTCCAACAATCCATAATAATTTCGAGTAATTAAAAGGTTGGACTTTCCATATTTTTGTGTGACATAATAAATTGCTTAATATGATGATGCTATTATTTTAATATTGTGTCTAGCTTCATCTTGAAAACCAGCAAAAAATGCAGTTTTTTTTTCATGAAATATTGTAACTTAGGGGGTCTCAGGGTTGATGATTTGATCTAGCTAGAATTCATTTTAAAATTTGGGCGTTTTACCAAAAAAAATCTAACAATGCGTAATTAACCAGGTTCTATTATTTAAATTAGGTGTCCTTTTATCAAAGTATGGCACTATGAAGTGATACCCACGACAAAGCTTAAACTAAATCAAGCATTGCACCATGCATAACGAATGCGTGCGTCTCAAGTCAAATCGTTTGTATTGGAATGAGGTCGGAATTGGCGACTTAATTTTTATTTGTCTGACAAACGCATGCGTTTCGGTGCATTACGAATACACAGCGACGGACGACAAGTGGGAGAACCGCCTTAGATTGTTTGAATAAAGATAGATTTTCCGCGCATGTTATGATATCCTATTCTAATTCTTATTCAGCGACTGAACTATACGCAGGTGTATGATGGATGACTAAACCGAAAAAGAAACCGTTGTCTTATGTACCACTTACACATACACACACAAACTCGCACAATCCGCGCGTACACATACACACATAGTAATAAGTATTTAGTTTCTAGTTAGTATAATATCTTTTAATTTTATGTTCAAATTGATCTCCTGGCATTTTTTGTTTATAAGACCAGGGAAGAGCGAAGTCTCCTGCCACAGGCAATAAAAGCTTAAAAGGAGGCTTCGGCCATGTTTTAGTTAAGCCTTAATTGTGTTTAAATAAAGATTTATTATTTATTTATTATTATTACCACTGATGTAATTTAAGTATTCTAAAAATAGTTTTTTTAAATTGGCCTACCCAACACAAAAAGTGTTTTAAAATTTGGTATTCAAACAAAAATAATATTTTATATGGTAGGTAATACGCATCGTTGCACGCCCATTTGTTCATCGTTATCTACACCAACTGAATGAGTATTGTGTAACATCATAATGAGCTATGTCCTGGCTCGTAAATACAGTAGATTCAAAATGACCGCTGGAAATCCATATACCGACTAGTATATGTATAGCTTAAAAGAGCAAACGTGACCAAAACACACAGCAGCAGAGTGTTTTTATTTCATAGGTATAATGAAATAAGTAATATTTTTTTTCTTCATAGAACTAAAACAACTTTTTTAGGATTTATGTAAAATCAAAATAGTTTACATGTTTAAAAACAGTTAGTCCTTATTATCATTATTATACAGAAAACACATCTTGCAAAAAATCTGGCACGCATTTAAGTTACGACTTCAGATTGTATTACAGTTTATTTCGCATTATATAGTAGCTCCTAATCAAATAAATCTGTAGGTTATTGAAAAAAGCTGGCTTTGAAAATGAGTCAAATAATTTCCAAATTACAATTGAAATTCACCTCACACTTCCGCGTAAACTTTAAACCAACCGAAAGTGTTATACAGCGTCAAGTGAAATTTTTCCTCGTCAATTTCACCCCAAAGGCGTGGACGTGCCAGAATTTCTAATTACGTTAAACCCCCAACTTTACCTGCCGTTTTACATATCATTCTACCAAAATCACGCGCAGATTTTAACACCGTTTAACTTGGTAACCGCAACGTTGCTAGGAAATATTTCATTATATCCTTTGAGAGCAGGCTGTTATGAAAACAGGGTATTTCAGCGGGTTCCGAGCCCATTCAAAGCTAGAAGGAAACATCGGAAAGATTTATTAAATTCAAACGAAAATCCCTGAGGCAAGACCCTGTCGCTATGTAAGGGGGATATGTGGAAGATCAGAATAATTTGAATTATTTCCCTATGAATGCTGGTATTCGGTTTGACATTTTACACCTTGTAATTTTAATTCATAGTTAAAAAATAAAACGCTCTTCCGTAAGATTATCGCATTTATGAACGATATCTTTTTGACTGAGCCAATAATTGGAAAGATGGAATAAAACTACAAGCTTTATTTCCTTAAGAGGCAAAAATACTTTATATATTTTAATGGAAATAGATGAGAAAACTATTTGAGGTCATATTTGAATACTTTCAAATACTGTAAGACGGTAATTGAACTATACGCAGATTATGAAGTTAGACCCGTAGCACCAAAGCCGTGATGATAAACGGTTCATTCCCAGCCGTGGCTGCTTCAACTGCTTAAGAAATTTAATTTACTGAGAATACTTCCTTCTGACTATCAGCTAATTAGAATTCCCCTTGATTGCCGTTATTCAAACCTTATTCTACTTCGAAAATCTTCTGGCGAAGTGCTCTGAAGTTTCCAACTCAGCCTGAGGGCCAAAGAGCAAAACGAAATTTCATTCTAAAGTCACTTCCAGCCCTCTTTTCTGTCGTTAAAATTAATAATTTGCCAAAAAGCTTCATTCAACTTTACAATAACCAAATTGGGTTATTAAATATGCCATCTTTGAATTTATGACCACTCTTCCCGTAAGGTTTTGCGGTGAACGTCGGTTTTGTCCATTAATGTGTCATTAACGAATATTTAATGGTGGGCTGAACATTTGGTAGAATAATGTTACAGAGTTGAACTGTGTTACACTGCTAATCAAAATTCAAGTATGGTAATTTTGTAAGTTAAATACTATCACGCGGTGTGTGTTGGCGCTGTAGGATAGTGTGAAGTGAATGGGGTTAATGTTTATTATAATTAATAGTAGACCTTTTTGTTTACTTGTTTGTGCTTCCTATTAAAGTGGTTTTATACTTTATTTTTACAATATGATTTTCTATCAAAACGTTTCATTAATCTTAATCAATAGCCAATTTATTTTTCTTAACCAAATATACACGACCCTTAAAAAAATCTCAAATTAGGTAATTGGACACAAGTTTGACAATCGCAGTATTCGTTTATTTTATTTCTACATAATTTTTATTTATTTAGTTATAATTTTCAAAACAAGAGAAGGAAAATAAAAATTATATTTTAACACATATTTTTGTTCTAATACCAATAAAAAATAAAAATGATACAGAAATTAAATAAAAAAATACTGGGTGGGCCACTGTCGAACTTGTCGAACCTTACGATGTATTGAGCCAAAGTTTCCCGTAACTACCTATTAGCAATCAGCACTATTTACCCATGATACAGACCCAAGACGGCCGGTGCATATTCACATACACTTACTCAAATAGCCACATATTATAAATAAAATTAGGTCTAACGTCCGAACCGCAATAGCACAAAAATATTCTAATATATAGTCGGTTGTAGCACATAAGGTACCAGGGGTACTCCAAAAGAACTGAATTATTTTTGTCCCCAGCAATATTTTTTACTGAAATGAATATGTGTAAGTAGTAGTATCATGACAAAAAAATTAAATTTTATTTATGTTTTAACTGGGAATAAATGTTTTAAATGGGAAATAATTCAGGTCTTTTGGAGTACCCCTGGTACCTTATGTGCTACAACTGACTGTACTTGTGCTGCGTTTAGAAAATATATTTTTTTTTTTTAGTTGTGGACCCTACGATTTTTAGCCCCGGGGCTTTAAATCTACACCTGACTGTACGGTGGGGAGCAGGAGCTCACCCGGAAAAGCTTGTGGTTGTTCAAACAACCAGCTCAATCGCGCCCTTGGGGCGCGATTGGGCTTACGAGTTGTTCTGGGAAGAACGTATTGGACTGAATCTACCCGGCACGTGCCGGTAGTTCCCAAAGTGGGGAGCAAATGAAGGACCTCCGCGCCCCCGCCGGCGGGGGCGTCGGTTGCTTGAGGAGCTTGTGGAGTGTGATCTACTCGCAATGGCTGCAGCAGTGGCTACTGTGATTTCATCATCTTCTTCCGTAAGGATGTGTCTCGGACGGTGTTTAAAACGCGAGGTTGGATGGGGGAAGTAGTTGGACGCGGCAACTATCAAGGGGTTTTTATGATGGGGAGCATTATCGAAAAAGCGACGAGACGCTTCTTTCATATACGCTTTAATGGTAGGGAGGCCTAAGTCGATGTGGAGGTTGGCGTTACGCATGTACCAGGGCGCCCTGGTAGCTTTGCGCATGAAACGGTTTTGGATGACCTGCAGCATTTTCAGATGTAAATCGAAGGAGAAAATCAATAATTCAGCAGGCAATATTATAGCTATTGCTATGGTGAAAGGTCGGCAGCTCATTACCAATCAACTTTTAAAAGTAGTGAATTCTCTTTCAAATAGTAAATCTTCATATCTGTGGCATAAATTCCGAAGCTTTAAAGCCCAACATGCGTCACTGTTGCATTTAACCAGTACATATCGTGCAGCCGACCCAAATGAGGAGATAATTCAATCTCGGCATGACTATTCGTATGTGAAATGAAATGCGGTGAACATTTTCATCCCGGTAGAGTTCTGATGAACTAGTCGGCACAAATCTGATACACAAGATTAAAATTAAAATTCAAATATGTATTCCTATACCAAAATATAAGACGTGTTGAGATAAAGATACATAACATTTAAATAAAAAATATTACGTATTTTTTAAGGTCCCCTAATTTGGAACATAAATCCTCCAAACTTACCTTAATTTAGTCGCCAATGGCCACAATTCGGGATGTACATTCTCCTTACTTGCCTTAAATTAGTGCTGTCATTTTCCGTTAAATAGGTTTAGAAAAGGATAGGAGATATTTTAGTCGTGTCATGTCTTATAATTTCATGCAAAATACGTGTTATCTGTCAAAATAAGGCGACAATCAAAACAATGGCGACTAAATTGACTAGGAAAGGCGAAAAAACCCTTGACGTTTTTAAAAATGACAGGACTTAGATATCTTCTAGCCTTTTCTAAATCTATTTGACGGAAAGTGACAGCACTAATTTAAGGCAAGTAAGGAAAATTTAAATCCCGAATTGACCTCATTGTTTGCATTGTCGCCTAATTTAGACAGATAACAGACAAAATACTAAATCATCTCATAATCCGTACTAATATTATAAATCTGAGAGTTTGTGTGTGTATGTATGTTTGTTACCTCTTCACGCTCAAAGGGCTTGACTGATTTGGATGAAATTTGGAACACAGGTAGAGTATAACCTGAAACAACACATAGGTCAAATCAAATTTAGTATGCCCATAATATTCTTTTCCAAGCTTATCAAGGGATTAAAGGCGTGATTCACGTTTGTATGAATATTAGTAGGCCTTCTGGAACTGTACACGGCTTCTATTTTCAGCCAAACATCTTGGGACGTTTCGCACCCTATCACGTGCCTTGAGTCTGTTCCACTGATTGTTATAATAGGAGAGCTTTCTCTGTTTTTCCGTCCTACCGACTCACTAGTTGGTTTTTCTTCCGTCCACTGACTTACTCCCAAGCCGTATTCTTGATCAGCATCACACGGGCTTGTTTATTCCACTCTTAATTATCGCGACTCAGAAATTTGATCATTAGGTAGCTTATGCTTATACAGAATATTAGCTGCAAATATTTTGGAGGGTGAACCACTCAGATAAAAAAATACGTAAATGAGGCATTACTTGCAGCTTATTGTACTAAATGAAACAATGTCTAATATTTTGCTTTCCACTGACTTCATTTGTAAGTTCGTAATTTTTTTCGTTGTATTTGGTTTAATTGGGTAAGTAGTATTATTTGACAAAAAAAAAGGTAGTAAAAAGAGTAAAGCACTTTTGTTACAAAATACTGTTTTTTTATATAACTATTTAGAAACCCAGTATAGAACCACTGGGGCTGAGATGCAACTTGTATGAAATATTAAATAATGAAGTGGTTTTTAATTTAACCTGAACACAAAAGGCTATAAAATAACTTTGGTACTGCCAACGAAATAACTTAATTTAAACACGCAATTATAAAACAAGTAATTTAAATTAACCGAACCCTATAAAAACCTGAAGTTCATTAGCATAAGCTAATTGATGTCGCGGCGAGTCATTGCATTTAATGGATTCCATTAAAATTGCATGCAGATTGAAAATGCACGGTACTTGTAAAATCTTAGTATATTCAGTAGGATTGCAACTAATTTGAGGGACCAACCAACATATCTACTGGGTTTATACAGAGTGTAAGAGACTGTCCTTCGAATACTGATCCAATGCAGCCTGCATTGAGACAATTAAACTGAACAACTTTCAGTAAGAAACTATTTTAGGAAATGTATTTTTTTTAACTAACCATACTATATGAAAAGATTGTTATTAGTAAAAGAATCATAAATTCCAACCAAGTAGAAAAACTCCATGACGCACTATCAGAAAAACTACCAGTTCTAGACTATGATACTAATAATCCAAATAACTTTTATACAAAACTTTTTTTAACGCTACGTGATGAATTTGAAGACAAATTCAAAGTAAAGAAAGTAACAATTAATCCTAAATTTAAATTCAGTGACTGGGCAACTGTAGGTATTCGAACAAGTAGGAGTAAATTATTCGAGCTGTATGACGAAAAGTCTTATAATCACAGTGAAACTTTTGTTGAACATGTTAAAAAATATTCGAAAATTTTCAAAAATGTTTGTTTACAAGCTAAAGCTATTTACACCAAAAATAAAATATACTCAGCTGAAAATGTTATTAAAACCGTTTGGAAAGTTGTTAATTCAGAGACTGGTAGAACTAAACCAATTGAGAAATCACATTCTTTAAAGACTACTCAGGGTATTGTTACTAAAGACACCGAGATAGCTAAAGAGTTTGAAACCTTTTTCAGTAACATACCATTTAAAACTACTGAGTTTCTTAATTCTTCGCCTGTCATTGCATCAGCTCTTTTAAAAACGAATGTCCAGACATGTGTAAAGGGATTTGAGTTTAGGCACATCAATGCAAATCTAATAATAAAAACTTTTAAAAATATAAAATCAAAAACAACAGAGGATTTATGGGGCATGTCAGTAAAAGTATGTAATTCTTTAATAGATACATTAGCACCATACTTAGCCAGTATATTTAACGCTTGTATTGATCATGGTATATTTCCTGATCTCATGAAACACAGTAAAGTCATACCTCTTTTTAAAGCTGGGGATAAAACGGATCCCAGTAACTTTAGACCAGTGTCTGTACTACCGGTTTTGAGTAAAGTCTTTGAGAAAATTATACTAAATCAAATGCTCCTACATTTCAATTTAAACAAATTACTACATGATCAACAATTCGGCTTCACCAAAGGGCGTTCGACAACCGACGCTGCTGTCAAGCTTCTAGAACATATATACAATGCTTGGGAGGAATCGCAGGATGTGATAGGGGTGTTCTGCGATTTATCCAAAGCATTTGACTGCGTTGATCATGAGACACTATTGTTAAAACTTGACCATTACGGGATAAGAGGAAAAGCGCTCGATTTGGTTGAATCCTATCTTGTAGGTAGAACGCAAACAGTCCAGATAAATGGTGCGAAGTCACTGGGATCTACAGTCAAAATTGGTGTACCCCAAGGATCAATTTTAGGACCGTTCCTGTTTTTGGTGTACATAAATGACTTGCCCTTCATGGTACAGAATCTGGCCAAGATAGTTCTTTTTGCAGATGATACCTCTTTAATATTTAAAGTGGACAGAAAGGCTAAAAATATTAACGAAGTGAATTTTGCACTTGATCAAATTCATAAATGGTTTACGTCTAATAATTTAGTATTAAATTCTAAGAAAACTAAATGTATTAAATTCTCTCTTCCTAATGTAAAAAGTATTAAACATGATATTGTTCTTAATAATGAAAAACTAGATTACGTAACTGAAACAGTTTTCTTGGGAATCACACTCGACGCAAATATTCAATGGGACCCTCAAATACTAGCATTGGCTGGTAAACTTAGCTCTGCGGCATACGCTGTTCGAAAAATCCGACAGTTGACCGATATCGCTACAGCCAGGCTTGTGTATTTTAGTTATTTTCACAGTATAATGTCCTATGGATTATTAGTATGGGGTCAAGCCGCTAACATTAAAACTTTATTTGTGTTACAAAAAAGGGCTATAAGAGCTATATATAAATTGCGAGGTCGTGATTCCTTAAGGGAATTGTTTAAAGAAATAGGCATTCTTACGCTTCCTTCGCAGTACGTTTTTGATAACATAATGTATGTGCGTAAGAATTCTAATTCATATTTAAGAAACACTGATATTCATTGTCGAAACACAAGAAATAAAAATAAAATTGTACAGCCGCAAACCAGATTAAGTAAGGTCAGAAAATTATGTATGGGGAACTGTATACGTTACTATAATAAAATACCAGACGAAATTTTACAGTTGAATGATAATCAATTCAAAACAAAAATCAAGAATATTTTATGTTCAAAGGCATATTACAAGCCAGAAAATTATCTTACAGATAAAGACGTCTGGTCAGTAGCAACTGTAGCTCCAACACAATGTATCAGGTAGATAGACATATCATATTTAAACTTCAATTTGACATAGATTAAATAACATTGACATAGTTTAACTTTGACATGTATTTGTTTTTTACATTACTGTAAGTTTACTATTCTTTTTTTTATGTATTATGTTAAGTACCTAGATATGACTTTCTAAAAGAGAATTTTGTAAATTCCTACTTAGAAATAAATTATTTGATTTTGATTTTTTTTGATTTTGATATGCAGTCAGCTAATCGTGTTTTTATGGGAGGTTGATATTTTTTTTCTCGTTTCCTGACATATGTTTCTAGGGGAAAGTTGTTCAGTTTCATGGTCTGTATGCAACCTATCAGTATTTGAAAGACTGTCTTCTATACCCCGTAAATCTTCCGCCTGATGGCTTCATAGTAGAATCTGTTCATAGTCATGAGTAGAATAGCCCTGCAAAGTACGAGGACTGAAAAAAATATAATTAGCCTTCTGAAAGACTTAGAAAATAAAGAGGTCTATTTTGTGCAGCATATAATAGACTGACCCACAGCATTACATGAATAAAACACAATTATACAAGCTAGTCAATATCCTAGATTATCTTGTAAAAAAGGTGTTCAAATGTAAATATGTGAAACATTTTCAAGCTATGCTCGCAGAAGACACGATCAAATATGAAGTGAGTGCATCACAGCACCGATAAAGTTGTGAGCGAGTGCATGAGATGCGAAACCTCTGGCGCGATGCCATCGCCTTGTAGCGGGTGCTGGCAACCCCGGTTATTATGTCGTGTCGGCTAATGATAGTGTTGTTATTATTTAGAAGACAGTCTGGCCTTTAACTATCTTTTCTAGAGATCAAAGATAATTCGAGTTTAGTATTGAAGCAACGTACGATAAGAAATTCTAGTTATTTTCAATTAAATAAATATGCTATTTTAGCGTTTGTCTAAAATATGAGTCACCAAAAGTGAACATGATTTGCAAAGGTCGGCTCCAAAATCAGTGCCTTTTTCTATCTATAAACGTTACCTGGTTTGCTCGATACAAAAATTACAGGAAAATTGATGAAAACATTTTCTAACTTTGCTCGTTGAAGACTCGATCAAATATGACTACTTTAATCACATAAATCACGCCAATATTCCTTACGGGGTAGGCAGAGCGTTAACGGTCGAAAAAGGGATACACCACGTCTGACTTAAGCTTGAGGGTCAATCAGATAACTATGGATCACTATAGTTACAGGTTGTCAGCCTATCGCCTAAAATTGTAATACACATCTAACCCTCGAGTCCCTGAGTCGCCTCTTATGACACCCATGGGTAAGAAAAGGGGTGATGCCATTCTAAGCTGGCTTCACACGGCATAGGCGGCTTCACACGGCATTAACATGAAGAGCATCAATATAGTTGTGAGCAAGAGTATGAGATACAAAACCTCTGGCGCGATGCCATTCCCTTGTAGCGGGTGCTGGCAGCCCTGGTTATTATGTCGTGTTGGCTAATGATTGTGTAGTTGTTATTTAGGAGACAGTCTGATCTTTGGGTGTTTTTTCTAGAGACAGTTAAATACATTAAAATAAATTTTAGTTTTCTAATTAACACGAACAATAAACAGATCTGCTAATGTCCACCACAAAGTGAGAATTTATTATTTTTAGTGTAGTGTGTAATAGTGATTACGTAAACTCCTTTCGTCAATAATCAAGATCTGGAAAATTTTGTGATGAATTATGAAATTACGAAATTATGAAATTACGTGTGAGTACCACTTTTGAAGCAAAGTACGTTACAAAATTGTAGTTTGTCATTGAAGTTTCAGTTTTGAATGCAACTTTCTCGTGATTCCTCGTAATATGGGTCACTGAAACAGCTTGCGATGAATATTAATGCGAATGCAACGAATTGCTATGCAATGATTCACAAACATAAATCAAGATTCACCTAGGCTACCCCTAATTGAGTAGTACCTTTTGTCATCCATTAGCAATTGAATTGAAGATCATAATGGTTTTTATTATGAAAAATAAAGAAGATTTTTTACTTCTATTTGTATATTTTATATAAATACACACACTCTGTCGGTATTTATATTAAGTAGGTGTAAAAAAATATCCGTTTTTTAGACGCTTCACACCAAATTTAAATAAAGCCGTCCTTACTTTCAATATCAATTTTACTTCTCAAACAACAGCAGTCAAGAAACTGTCATAACGGTGTAATAGCAGGAACGGGTCGCAAATAGCAGCCCGCGAGCCTAAACCCTAAAACCGCGTTCACATTTACTCTGTCTATTATACGATTATTCTCTTGTCCGGTATTAAACTAAAGTATAGTAATCTATCAAAATTATTACCCTAAATAAAAATGGAAAAAGTGTAAGTTCATATGGGACAAGCAGGTAAAGTGATTACAAAGGAAATTTTTGTAAAATTGGCCAATTAATAGAATTTATAAAACTGATAAATATGTTTAATTTTGAGGAATAGCTGTTACTACACTTTTATTAAATGGATTACCTAACATATTGGGGCAGTAAGTGCAACTACTCACAACACAAGTATTTGTTAGTAAAATAATTAATATTGTGCTGAATTTAGGTGTGTCTATGTATTTCATAAAAAACTTTTTAATTATTAATATTAGGTATCTAGTTCCCGTAGTTAAAGCTTTGTAAAAGATATGGCGCTGTAAAATATTCACGATATTTATTTTCAGCCGTCAACATTTTACTTATTTTTTAATGACATGGATTCTGACTGTAATATTAAACTTTTTTAATAATCACTGACTTTTCTAAATAATATTTTATTCAGTAACTGTTGGATAGGTGGTCTGTAAACGCAGCCTTATCCTCAGTTTATTTTAATGTCGCAGCCATTTACTCACAATCCAACTTAATTTGCAGAGTGAGCGACGCAACCTCTTCCTAATTTGCAAAATAAGCCAAAAAAGAATTAAACAGGACAAACAGTTAAGTAAATGAAAGATTATAAAATTCTCCAGTGATATTTGCTGACATGGATGGAAATCAGTACCTAACAATTATTGTGTATTTTAAGGTATAAAAGTAGGCTTACAAATTGTTCAGACTTTAATTTTTTAAGTGACAAGATTAAACAAATAAGTTTACAAAAAAGTTAATTGTTATACCTAAGGCTTTTATACTAAAATATATATCTTTTTGAAGCTCTGTAATATGAAAATTGGTTAAAGCTTTTTTCTATTAAGATAAGCGATGAAGTGCCTAATGAGTATTTTTTGTCTTTTCTTTGTTTCTTAAAAAACAAGGGCAAAATTTTATTAAAACGCGACCGTCTTCTCTTCTAATTGAAAAAGCCGAGCAGCTTACATGAGCGTTTTACAATCAGTTTTTGTATAAATAATTATTTTTCTTCTTCATCAAGGAAAACTGAAACATTTTTATTTTTTAGAAATAACGAAATACGTTAAACGTTATAGCCTCAATTCGAGAAACAGATTCTCCTAACTAACCATAAACTTACAGTTATTTTACGTCAAATAGAATTACAAAAGGAGATGAGATACCTAAGTCCTATAATGTTTCAAATGTCAACGGATTTAGGCCTCAATTTAGGATATAAATGCTCTTAACTTGCCTAAAATAAACTTTAAATTTAAAAATTGCTGTCTTTTTCCGTCAATTAGTCTATAGGAGATATAAAACTCCAGTCAATTCTTATAATTTGACGCACAATACGCTTTACCTGTAAACATTTGGTTATGATGAAAACAATGCGACTAAATTGAATAGCAATTGCGAAGAACCCAGATTTTTTAACATGAAAATAAAATAAACGTGAATTGAGAGAATGTATTCATCGTCGCTAATTTGATACATAACGCATATTTTGCGCAAATTATAAGACATGATATAACTTTGATATCTCCTTTCCTTTACTAAATTTATTTCGTGATAAGTGACAGCGCTAGTTAAAAGTATGTTATGAACTTTATTACCGGAATTGCGGCCTATTTCAAACATCTACGTTTGTTTCTAGTTTTAAATTAGCAGATCTTCCGCACTAGTTATCATATCTTATAAAATGTTCTGTTTCGATCATAAAAAAGCCAGGGTTCATTAAATCGTTTGCACAGGGTCATTCGTTAAATTGATATCCCACATAACTAGAAGAAAAATAATAATAATAGCCCTTTTGTGGCTTTGAAACGTAGAATTACATAGTAGAATCGAACCCAGTAGCCAAGATTTGATCAAAACGGTTGACAGCCGTTTTAAGAAACAATAAATTTCAAAAGAAACCAATTTCACAGGGTGAAAATTTTAATTTAGTGATTTAGGGCAAAGAAAAGTTAATTTAGCTAGCAATTATTTCCTTGGAACAAAACGCGAGGTGCCACCGTGACGGGTGCTGACTGTCACGGCTGGGAAACAGTTTCCATTGCCTTCTTTCAACCCTGGTCTTTTTTCGTGTGGGTCACTGAGTCGTCCAACGACCCGATGAACCCTGGTGTCAGAGCTTTTCAACCGCCTACTACGAGTAGTAGGCCTCTGACATGTTTGTGTAACGACCGCAGTCTAAGTAATCATAGACAGCAACCGGGACCGACAAATTAACGTGCCCTCCGGAGCACGCAACCATCTTTCTTTTTCGGACAATTAGGTGGTTCAGCCTGCAATGTCATAACCAGACTGGGAACAAATTCACAAAGTGATAAATATCAACTTTGTCAGTGCCCCACCGAGAATCGAACCCAGAACCGTTGCCAACCGCCGTCAACCGTGGTACTTCCTGGTAGACCAAACCATATCATCATCAACAGTCTGAACAGTTCATTTGAAAATGAAATTAACTTTATTCTAAGTAGGATAGTTTTATCACTTATTGTCATGGTCCGACATTGTTAAAAAAAAGAAATTTGTGTAATCAAGTCAACACAAATTTCTTCTTTTTATAAAAATGTTGTATCGACCTAATAGAAAACCGCCTCTGGCGGGATAAAATAAAATAAAATAAAGGCACTGCCTCGGGGCTAGCCAGGTTAATCACACGGTATGTAACTTTACGCTACCACCATCTGTAAACGAAATTTGTTTCAAATTGAAGTCAAGATTTTCAGAGTGTTATTTACATCGGTATAATTAACGTAAAATTGCAGGTAGGTTGGAGGTATTGACTATATAAGGTACTACAAAATTTTTATGGTCAGTTTTTCTCCTAAAAGAGGATTTATTAGTACCTTATATACCTACCTACTCACAATATTGGAAGGCGAAAGGTGAAAGATCATACATTCACATGAAACCACAACAAGCATTGAACGCGTGTTTACCGCATTATTGTATCTTTTTTAAAAACACATGTTCAACACATGTCTAACTTTTTGTGTTAATGCCCCAGAAGTCGGATCGCTAAGAAGCATTTTACGATACTTCGGGCTTTTTTTCCAAGGCCTTTTTTCATTAACAGTTAGTATAATTATAAATTATGTTGATAACTATAACACAGATATCAAGCGCTGGTTAGCTTTGTTGAACTGGCTTAGAATAGTACCACCTCTTATCGGCCCGTGGGTGTTGTAAACATCGACTACGGGATGAATCCAGTGAATGGGCAACAGCGTTCTCCGTCAATGCAACACATTGCACTGGTGGTGTGCATTGCAAATATCCCCCTCATTGGGGGCGGCCTATGTTCAACAGTGGACTGTTCTGGCTGTTATAGTCATAGTAACCACCGATTACCGTATCTGCAATGGAAACGTACCGTAAAGCGTGACTATGAGAACATTGCCGCAGTTCAAACGAAACTCGGACTCGATTATGAGCCGCGTTTTAATGTCTTACTAATTACAATGTCTGCCTTTTGATTGTCTGGCAAATTGCTACTTTGGGTCTAGACCTAGATTGATGGTTAAATGGCTAGGCAGTTCGTTATGTTTCACTCGCGTTTATATTTACAATGTTAAAGTGTAATAAAGGTGAAAGGATTGAATCACACTCACGGAATTGGTATGAACTATTTATCACACTTGTGGACTGTTTAGGTGCAGCATTTGGCCAAGACGTAGGAGTGGAATCTTCGTGGTAGGTAACGTGTGAGTGAGACAGACACATATGAAAAGGAAAGAGGTAGTCAAAGAAGATGTCTGATGAGTGCTAAGACGTAGTAGTTGTGCAGGAAGATTTGTGAAAATTAAATAAATTATGTAATAAGGTTATGTGTCTAAATCAAACGCCGAATAGGAAACGACTGATTTATTGGTCACCACAAGGTACCCTCTTTCTAATAATAATTATTCCTTCAACATCTCCCTTCTAATAGTTATTTAGAATACAATTCATAAGCATTTAAATATATAAAATTAAAATGAATAAAAATTATCTTTCAATAACTTTTACCATATATAATCTACACACATCGTTAGCTAGAATAGACATACGCAACATACCTATTCTATCTTAATTCATTCATGCAAAACTAAACAGATTAATTAAAACATTAATACATATATTAGGTATTTTGCTGTTAGCTACTTAAATGTTCCGATTATTGATTATAACAGTTTTATAAACAAAATACAGAATACATGCCTACAAATACTATATTTTATGTATACAAGATCGAGATTGCATAGCAAGGTACTTAATCAAACTCAATGAGTCGTTTGGGTGGATTAACCACTCTGCCACTTCTAGTAACAGTGACCCCCAGAGGTACCTGTCGTGGAGGAGTTGGAAGACGCACCGGCGGCGTCAACGCCTTCGCTGGACTCTGATGATTCTGATTACGTATCAAGTTTTTGCTGTAATCATCAAAGTCAAGGTATCTATTTGCATTGTATGGATGGGCATTAGCAGTAGAGTTAGGTATTTTCATAAGATGCTGGCGATTACGGCGATACAAGCCGCCATTCTCTGCCCTAACCCAGTATGAGCGGTTATCTTGAGCTAATTTTACCACTTTTGATTTGATCCACTCCTTATCACGTTGCATTCGCACCTCCTCATTAGGACGTAAGGTTGGCAAATTCCGAGTACCCTTATCATAGTCTGTTTTTGTATAATGTGTATTGATTTCCCTACGAGCTCGAACAGCTGGCGCATCCACTGCGGCCGGACGCAGCGCGTGCGTGGTCGCCGGGAGCCGCGAGCGCAGCCGCCGCCCCATCAGCAGCTGCGCCGGCGAGTACTGCTCGCCTGTCAGCGCAGTGTTACGCAAATTGAGTAGCGCTAGCTGCCATTCCTCACCAGTTTCTTGTGCTTTAGTCAGTAAAGCTTTGACTGTGCGTACATTACGCTCTGCGAGCCCGTTGGACCGGGGATATAAGGGTGAGCTAGTCACATGAAGAAATCCCCACGATTCACTAAACTCTTTAAATTCTTGTGATGAAAATTGGGTTCCGTTGTCGCTCACAACCTTCTGAGGGATCCCAAAACGAGAAAAAATATTTTTTAAGACCGCTACAACAGAGGCACTTTGTAAATTCGGTAATAATGCAATCTCAAAAAATTTGGAGTAATAGTCAACAACCAATAGGTGCTGTTTACCATTAAATTCAAATATGTCCGTGGCCAACACCTGCCAGGGCAGTTCTGGTACGGGGTGCGGCACTAGCGGCTGGCGCGGGTTGGAGGCGCGGTGTCGCTGACACGTGCCACAGCGCAGCACCACGCGCTCGATGGCGGCGCCCATGCCCGGCCACCACATCACATCCCGCGCACGTCGCTGGCACTTGTCCACGCCCAGGTGACCCTCGTGTACACGTCGCAGCATCTCTTCACGCATCGACGTCGGTATGATAACTTGGTCATTCCTGAATAAAATCCCATCTACTGCATGTAATTCATCGTGAACCTTCCAATATTCTCTTACATCTTCACTAGTTTCCCTTTTGTTGGCTGGCCATCCATTGAAATACTAGTGATACACTTTACTTAATACCTCATCTTTCTCAGTTTTATTTTTAATCTGGTCTATCATATGTGGAGTTGCTTCGACATTTTGTATAAGCATGTTGACATGCACCGTGACGTCATCATCGAGCTCACGGTCAGCAAGCCCGGCCGGCTCCACAGCAGCGCGAGACAATGTGTCTGCAATAAATAATAATCTCCCACGCTTGTATTGCAACCTAACACAGTAATTCTGTAGCCTCAACATTAAACGCTGAAGGCGTGCTGGTGTCTCACTCAGCTGTTTTTAAAAATGGCTTCCAGTGACTTATGATCGCTTTCCACAATGACCTCATGATGACCGTAAATATATTGGTGGAATCGCGTACACCCGAAAACCATTGCAAGCAATTCTTTTTCGATTTGTGCCCAGCGCATTTCAGTAGGTGTAAGCGTGCGCGCAGCATACGCCACGGGCCGCCCGCCCTGCATCAGGCAGGCGCCCAAACCTCGTGAGCTCGCGTCTACAGAAACCGTAACTAGTTCGTCTGGCGAGTAAAATTTCAGTACTGGCGCACTACTTATCATGCTTTTTAAGCTCTGAAAACCATTATCGTGTACTTGATGCCAATCAAACTCCTCTTTTTTGCTCATTAATTCTCTGAGTGGTGCTGCTACTTCAGCATATCGAGGTATAAATCGAGCTAAGTAATTTGTTACACCAAGGAACCTCTCCAGCTCTTTCTTGTCACTTGGCGTTGGCATTTTCATTATTGCTTTCACTCTTTCTTCATCTGGCCTCATCCCCTCTCTACTAAACTTGTGACCTAGAAAGATAATCTCTTCGATCCCAAATTGACATTTGTCTTTATTCAGCTTGACCCCATTCTCTTTAGCTCTGCGCAAAACCTCCTGCAGCCTATCATCATGCTCCTTCTTGGTTCTTCCCCAAATTAATAGATCATCGATATAAACTTCTACTCCCTCGGATTTAAATATTTTATACATTTCATTATGGAAAATTTTTGGTGCGCAATTAATACCAAAAGGTATTAATTGTATTAGGTGGTAAAAACCTGTATCTACCGAAAGGTGTTCAAAATGTACAAAGCTTAGAACTTTCTTCTGTTAGTTTCACCATCCAAAATCCATTTTTCGCGTCGCATTTAGAAAAATACCCAGCATTTGATAAATTACTCGAAATTTCTTCAAGCGTCGGTAACTGAAAATGGCTCCGCTTAACAGCCTGATTTAAATTTCTAGGGTCCAAACATACACGCAAGCTCTTATTAGGCTTTTCTACTACCACTATACTCGACACCCAATCAGTAGGCCCATCTTCTTTTCGAATTATTTCCAGTTTTTCCATGTTCTCCAACTCTTTCTTTAATCTAGGACGTAATTTCATAGGTATTATACGCGTGGCGTTGACGACCGGCGGTACTGACTCATCAATCTGTATATTACACTCATTTGGTAAACAACCAATGCCATAAAAACCAGTTCAAAAACTAACACCCGACTACTGAGATATCGCGCTCTAAAAAGTAAGAAACAAGAAATCTGGAATATTAACTACAAACAATTTAATATCTATAGTCCACGAAATTTATACGAAGATATTACATATAATATTATATTTAAATGTATATTTAATAAAAAATTATTGTGGTTTATAGGTGATAGCCGTGGTCGTATGCCAGTTTGCCTTACCTAATTATTTTGTGCAAGTTAATGATATCACCTACTAAGTACTAGAGTAGGTGGCATACGACCACGGCTATCACCTATAAACCACAATAATTTTTTATTAAATATACATTTAAATATATTATTATATGTAATATCTTCGTATAAATTTCGTGGACTATAGATATTAAATTGTTTGTAGTTAATATTCCAGATTTCTTGTTTCTTACTTTTTAGAGCGCGATATCTCAGTAGTCGGGTGTTAGTTTTTGAACTGGTTTTTATTTTAATTATTTTGGGGTTGAAGGTAAGTTTAACACTTTGGTATGTATTTTTTTTTCTGGATAGAAATGCAGCTCAATTCACAATTAAAACATCACTCGTTAATTAAACAAAATGCACTTATCATAATCTTATCTTTGTATGCATGTATGTTTGACCATGCATAACAGGATAGGAGCCAACACGCAGCCTTGGCGAACACCTCTACGAACGGCTCGGATGTATTGCCGTTAAAACAATAGATCCTTTCCTGTCCATATGGAAGGATTTAACGAGGCTCAGAAGTTTTGGCGGGCACCCGATGTTAACAAGTGCAGTGTAAAGGCCCTCTGCTAACGGTGTCGAAGGTTTTTTTAAGGTCTACGAACGCCACAAACAGAGGTGTTCTCTGCTCTCTACACTTTTCCTGAAGTTGGCAAAGTGTAAATTTCATATCTGTTGTGGAACGCTGGGCGCGGAATCAACATTGCGATTCGGGATATACACGATCAGCTAGTTTCTGGAGTCTTAATAAGACTAACCGAGAAAATAATTTACGTACTATACTTAAAAGGGATATACCACGATAACAGTTACAGTCACCGCGGTCACCTTTGCCTTTGTATAGGGTAACGATGTTAGCATCGCGCATATCTTGTGGTATATATCCCGCTTCCCAACATTCACACAACAGATTGTGCAGGATGGGTAATATGCACTTGAGCCTGATGATTTCGGCATGGGTACCATCATTTCCAGGAGACTTTCCGGTCTTAAGCTGCTTAACAGCCTTGTGGTATTCCCTTATGGTAGGAAGGTCATCTAACTCGGCCCAGGTAGCTAGTTTTGGCATGCAGTCTGCAGCTTCCGGCATTATATTAACTGGTTCCGAATAGAGACCAATATAATGTTCTACCCATCGTTCGAGTTGGCGTTGGGCATCTGTGATAACAGTGCCATCCACTTCTTTAAGGGGGGCTGTTTTTTTAGGCAAAGGACCAAGGGCCTTTTTACTGCCAGCATACACACCACCAAAATTTCCGACATCAGCGCACGATTGGATACTTTGGCAATGCTCGGTCCAGTATGCATTAGCAAAGTACCGTGATGTGCGTTGTAATACAGCTTTTGCATTCGCTAAATCGACACGCGACTTTTCGGAAGGGTTAAGGCGATGAGTAAGCGCAGCTTGCCGTTTGGACTCGAGAAGGGCTGGTATGTGTTCATGATTTTCAGCGAACCAGTCCTGGTTTTTGACTTTCTGGTGGCCGAAAGCCGTACCAGCCACATCTGTTAGAAATTTTTTTACTTTGCCCCAGTCTTCCTCTATAAGAGCGTCTACGTCCCAGGTGGCAGTTTCGTCGCGTACCAACTCCTCAAACTTTCGGACAAACTCATCATCCCTGGTTTTGGGAAGATCAATCTTCTTCCTTCCGGGCAGTTTGGACGAGTGGATCTTTTTGTGAGTTATAGCAACGTGCGAAGCCACCGAGGAGTGATCTGTGTCACAATCAGCGCTATGAAATGTACGCGTGTGTAGGGTCTCGCGGAGATTTTTCTTTTTGGTTAGGATAAGGTCCAGTTGATGCCAGTGACCAGAACGAGGGTGTTTCCAGGATACTTTGCGAGATGATTTGCCTTTGAAGTAGGTATTGGTAACACACAGTAGGTGTTTAGAGCATAGCTCTAATAAACGTTGGCCGTTTTCGTGTAACTTCCCTATACCGTGGTTACCTATACAATCAGGCCAAGCTACGTTGTCCTGTCCAACCCTTGCGTTAAAATCGCCCAGAATGTATAAGCGGTCAGATGGTCTTAACCCGCGTAGAGACTGGTCGAGCTGCTCATAAAACTGTGTTTTGGCTTCATCCGTTGAGGATAATGTTGGTGCGTAAGCAGAAATAAGTGTTACGTATCCATGATTCGTATTTAACCGCACCAACATAATGTGTTCCGATATGCCGCAAGGAGCCTCTATTGATGTTAAGAGATCGTTGCGGATAGCCAAGCCTACACCATGCTCACACACAGCGTTGCTGTCCTTTCTTTTCCAAAAGAATGTGTAATGTGTCTCACGCAAGGAACCCTCGTCAGGGAGTCTGGTCTCTTGTAAGGCACAAACAGCGATGTTGAGCCTGTTGAGTTCGGCGTCGATAATGGCAGTTTTACGCAGATCTTAGAAGTGTAGAAGAGCCTACACAGGTGTCAGGGAGGCCTGTCCTCATAGTACGGACATTCCATGTTACAAATCGCATGGATAAGCGGTGTTGGGAATTGTTTCTATTATGCCTTTTAGTCGCAGGTGTAAAATGTAACGGCGCCGATTGTCCAGTTGAGGCTGGTGCTCTCTACACCCCAAAAGAGCAAACCAGCACCGGGGCGGAACAGTACCTTATTGGTCGGGGGCTGCCCAACTTGGTGCAGGCGGTAACTGATCAGTGGGCCTACGATGGACCCTTCCACTGTCGGAAGCGACCCCTGACGCCCGCACTTACACCCATATGTGCGGACTTATAACCGATCACTGCCACTTCCCGTGTTGGTATCCGTGTGACGCGGGTGAAGTGTCCTCTCCACAGACACTGCGTTGCCTGGGACGCAATTATGGAAAACGTAGGGCAGCCCAGGACCTGCGCCAACCTCTCGGCCTTCCTGGCTGGATACGGGAAGAGATGGGGTGGTGCTATTCTACTCTGCCGGCACCACACGGCTGACCGACCGATTTGAATAGTTTTTATAATACCGCCTGTTCTATTTGGATCGTTTGGTATGTGCTCTTGCTTAGGTATTTGTCCATATGTTTTAGACTCTGTTGAAGTGTCTATTGCATTGATCGTATAGATTTTTGTTCGTAATTCCAAGCGCTCTGACGTTTTTTTTGTTAAATTGGTCTACATTTTTTAAAGTTGGAAATAATGTACAATTTCATCGTATTCAATTGTGTCGTTTACAATTCTTCTTGTGTCTAATATTGCTAATTGCTCCATTGTCAAGTTCCCTATTCTGATGCTGTTCAACAGATCAACGAAACTGTTGTCATTTACTTGTCGCATATTTTGACCCAATTCACAGAAACTGAACATTCTTCATAAATGTGGTTCAGCTGCATAAATGTCAGGTTGTTTGTAACAATATGCGCCTACACGAATTGCAGATACGGGTGGTAATTGCATTAAGTCATCAAAGAATAATAGGTTAACCCTTAAAATCGTGTTTCACTTAAGTGACAGGTTGTCAGCTGTCGCCTAATTGTAATACGTTCACATGAACTCCTCGTGTCCCTTAGTCGCCTTTTACGACACCCGTCGCGTCCCGTTATCCCGTAGTCGCCTCATACGACACCCACGGAAAAGAAATCGGGTAGTGCTATTCTTAGCTAGCATCACACGGCAACTATGTTTTTAAACTGTGCTTATTAAGCCCTTTCATTTAATACCCAACACGACATTACTAGTAGTATAAACTTTTTCAATTCTTAGCTCTAGAGGGCGCCCTATGTAATGTATAGTGACATAACGTAGCCTATAACCAGCGGACTGTTTAGACGCTTCAAATGATACCTCATTTATCAAATTCTGATAAGTTGTTTAGAAGTTAGGACGGAACAAACGTTTTCGTTTCCACTTACATACATACATACATACATACATACATACATACATACCGGTCAAAATCATAACCCTCCTTTTTGCTTTGCCGTAGTCGGGTAAAAAAAGGAAATACAGGGAAATACCTATCTATTTAGACACAAGCCACAAATTACGTAGTAGGTACCTACTTACCTAATAGTAAGTTTTAATTATTAGGCTTACCTTTCAGAGTTTCCAGGTAATCTAAAAAAAGTTATATTACTCTGGGTGCATTATTGAGGTATTCATGCAACCAAAAACAGCACAATATATTCTACTTGTCATTTTAAATACTATTTGATTTAAAACCTGCACACCGTCAATTCATCACTGCGGCACACCCGCCTCACCCGCGACTGCTAGCATGCCGAGCGCATGCCGAGATCCGAGCACGTAGGTATAGCTCGCGCGCCGTCCGTTTGTATAAAGTTAGAATACTGTATAGATAATATTACCGTGTTATAGTCGCGTCCGCGCCACTGTCTAGTTTGAACTTTATTTCACTTCCGTTTACGTCTATAATGGAGAACCACGAATCACGCGAACCGTTCGATGAAGATTCGATTGAAATATTGTACATGAGTAACTCACCATTCTCATAGTCCACACATTCCTCACCGTATGAGTCGTACTGCTCTACGACTTCTTGGGTAAAACGCACTCTGCAGCACTTTGCAAAATGACCTACCATATTGCACCTTCGACACCGAGCTGCACTCGCGGCGCAGCGAGTTTCACTACCATGAAAATAAGAACACTTTTCACAGGCACGGCACCGTTAGACCTATTAAAGTTTTCACTTCGCGGGTGTCCAAAGCCGCTAGAGGACCCGTGTGGCCCCAGGTGGCGGCCGCCGTGGTTCCCTGGCCGCGCCCGCCGGCGGCCTCGAGAGGGCGGTCCACGCGCCACCTGCTCCAGCGAGGCGGCGGCGCCGGCGCCGGCTCCGCTGCCAGCTGCGCCCGCTCGCGCCGCGCTCGCCTCACACGCTGCTCCTTGACGTCCAGCTTGCTCCGCCGCACGACACCACTGAGTCGCTTCCTCCAGTGACAACTCCTGTTTAGCTAGTAACCTCTCTCGCATATGATTATCTCTTATCCCTCGAATCAATTGCGTTAGCACAAGACTATTTTTTAACGCTGCAAACTCACAGTTTTTACTATTGACCTTCAATTCACCAAGAAATTTATCAAAATTGTTATTATTTTGATATGTTTCGAAAAACTTATGACGTTCGTAATCGATGTTTTTTGTCGGATTACAATGACTCTCAAACTGAGTGCATAACGCTTTGTAATCTTGCTTCACGTCATCAGACACATCTAACTCTTCAAATATTTCTCGGCCGTACTTTCCTATTATGTGCATAAACAGTCCACATTTCTCTTTAGAAGGCGCAGTATCCTTGCCTGCAGCGATCAAAAAATAATCAAAAGATGATTTCCATTCCTTCCAATTACTAGCTAGGGTGCCATCTTGCTGTACTGGCGCTGGTTGCTGAATCATCGCACTAGCAACTATTTCCGATTTTACTTGGTCCGGCATCGTTAATAATTACGTATGTGTATTACACAACACTGTACACAGTTTATTATTAGATAATTTGACCGATTTCGCGAAGGTTCTATAAACCTGACACCATGTAATAAGGTTATGTGTCTTAATCAAACGCCGAATAGGAAACGACTGATTTATTGGTCACCACAAGGTTCCCTCTTTCTAATTATAAATACTACCTACAACAAATTATTTTTACAAGAAGAAACTGTTTGTTTTACTTCGCCGCTCGCCGCTCTGTCCAAATTTTTTGTAGGTTCTTTTATTGTACTAAAAGATTTTTCCGCGCGAGTTGTTATTTTCCGTGACATACATACTTACATAAGTTTGTATGGTAGCTGTCACGAACCGTGCGTGTGCGATTTGCCTATAACAATAACAGTTCAAATTGATTCCATCCCCTGACCGGGCACTTATCTATAATCTACAACCCATTTAAGTCAAAATGAGGAATCACCCATAGTTCCAGTTTCGGTCGAAACTCATGTTTAACTTTCGCTAATTGTTTGCCTAGGGGCTGACTTGGGGACCAAAGTAAACTGACCTCTACGCCCTGTTCTCTTCCCAATTATTAACGTACATTAAAACTAAAATAGGGGCCAGAGTAGGTCAAACTATTCTGGTCGGTGAAACATCGTAATCTCATAGAAACTCATGTTACGTTGCCAACTTTTAATATGATTAATATTATTAATTTATTTATTGGTTGATGTAGCATGGCAGCTTTCAAGTAGCGTGGCTTATATTTTGGTTAATGACTAAAATATAATTTTCTTATAATTTGGAACAAATATTTTATATAAAAAAATATGAGAAATGGATTGTTATTTTTTTTTACGTCTAGCAGATTTTTCTGGCTAAATGTAAAATTAATTATCAAAATAAATGTCTGCTAGGCCATTCGGTAAACGCTTGATAGCTGGTAATGTAGAGGTAACTACTAGCCTTTTTAAATTCAGAAAAAGCTAACGAGACA
Source organism: Tuta absoluta (assembly GCA_027580185.1). Lineage (NCBI taxonomy): Eukaryota > Metazoa > Arthropoda > Insecta > Lepidoptera > Gelechiidae > Tuta > Tuta absoluta. The sequence continues at coordinate 10,109,602 of JAQAHW010000009.1, forward strand.
GAGACGAATATTATAAAGGTACTAGAGTTTTTAGACTGGTGGTTTGTACTAAACATAATGAAGTATGAATTTTGAGTATTTGCTTACGTTACAGAGCGCCGCAGCATCTTACTACGCTCATAGACTTGGCTACAGAGAAATACACTTTATAGTTTCGTAGTCATAGTCGACTAGGAAATCAATGCAAATACTCGTAATAACTGAAAGAATTAGTGTCAACCAGAACGGACTTCTCACAAAGAAGGTCAAGTCAGTTCAGATATAGTTATTATTTTAAAAATAACATCAAATAAAAATTCATTCACAAATTGGCGGAAAAGGAGTGAGCTGCGGTGGCCCAGATGGAAGAGGCGTCGCCACTAGTAATGCGACAGTCGCAGGTTCAAATTCTTCCCGCACTTGAAAATATTGCAAGTTTTCAAAAAAAAAAGTTATCACATCTATAGCGTATCGTATAATATATCGTCCATGTGACGCAGGCTCATGATAGCATCACCCCATTTCTGTCCCGAGGGTGTCGTAAGAAGCTACAAAGGTAATCAAAGTTTCATGTGCATTACAGGTTAGGCGGCATGCTAACAACCTGTCACTATAGTGACATGACTTTTCTGAAACGGCCCTCAAATGTTTGTCAGACGAGACAATAGCAACTGTATTTTATGACCATTAACGCTCTGCTTACCTCGCAGGTAATACAAACGTGTTTTGTGTTTTTAAGCGTTCAAAAAAACGGCTTAACAAATCAATGAAGAAGACGGCTAAACGGAATCCATACTATTGTTTTTGTAGTTGCATTGTTTAAACGTAGAGATAGCGTGAAGTCACCAGTGGTGAATCGATGACTCGTAAATAGCGAGCTAACTTGCATTCGTCCGTATCAACTATTTATACGCTCGTCCACCTGGTGTCTGATACAAGTACATTACATAAGCAACAATAGGCTACAGCTAGACACGGGCCTGGCCCTATTGTATTTGCCATACTAACTACTCTTGGCAGGCGGATTGGCAAGTTCAGAACAAGATGTTGCAATAACAGTGAACGCTGCTGCCCATTTCCTGGATTCTTTAGTAGCTTATGCTACTCTCTCGGGAAGAAATAGGGTGTTATTATTCTAAGCCAGCATCAAACAAGTTGCTTACCTCGCTTTAATACCGCGAATAACCCCACATACAGAGTTGTCTTATGTGTGACCGAGATAGTTAAGAAATACAATACAATATTCTTTATTATACAAGATAATCATATTAAAATCAGAAAGTGAAATAATATTAAAAATTGTACAATTGGCGGCCTTTTAGCTCAGGTAGCAATATCTTCCAGGCAACTATGTAGTAAGGAGTAAGCTTATTGAACAGTTTATTGTTAAATGCATATCATGAAAAAAATTGGTGACATTATCCTTTTTAGATTGTCCTAGATTGATCGATACATCGTAAATAGCGAGCTTAGCTGCATTCTTTCGTGTTAAATATTCATACGTCCCACCACCAGGAGGCCTATTTAGCTGTATAACGGCGTCGAGTTTTTGTATGGAATGACACATGCGGGCATTACGGCGTCGGAATTCGGACGGAATTCGGTCGAGTTTCATTTAGGTGTCAAACAGAATGACAAGTAATTTACATACAAAGTTCTTAATGTCATCGGGTTTTTGTCCCTTTCTACGATTATTTTGTCTATGGTGTCGAAAAGCGGTCGAGCTATGACAACCAAGTTTCTGTCATTGTACTCGACCATGAGCAGTCTCAAGCATAGGTGCCTTGCCGATGTCGAGTTTCATTTAATTAAGATAACTTATAAAAAAATACCCATAACTATGAGATTTTTAAGGTTGGTAATGCATCTGTAGGATATTTTAGACCGCATGAGCAGAATAAACTCGTTTAAAAAAGTAGTAAGCTAACTTTACCGACACACTAAAAGTACATATAAAAATTACCACTTGCCATCAGCTACTGTTGATTTTCGATTATATGTGCAACTGTTTTTTTTTTGGGTTCAGTTTTACGCCTCATATATTTACATTATAAATAATTATTTCGATTTCTTTTCTGAGTGATGATGATAACATTATGATAGTTGATATTCAATATTATAATGAATAGCGGTGGGTAACTCACGAATGAACGAATGAAAAGAGCGCGCTCTTTACAAAAAGCTCACTCACTCTTGCGTTCAGTACAATTCTTAATAGATCTTGCGCTCTTAATGCGCTCCTAGCGCTCTTCAGCTCTTTTCTCCCGCCCGAGAGATCGCGAACGAATGCGAACGCGAAGCGAGCGATCAACGAGGACAGATGCATACGTTACTTTCTCATGAAAGAGTAAGAGCGCCATAGCGCTCGATGTGCGGCGCCAAGCAGGCGACTCGCGAGTCTCGCGATGCTTTCCCGCGGTTTTGCGGATTTGATTTCTGAGTTTTTGCATTATAAAATAGACATTATTGTGTAAGGTCATGGCTGAAATTTGGTTACGTAAATAAATGAATTTAATAATTAAAGTTTTCTATAACTTTGTTTGGATGAGTGATGATTTTTAGTAATAAATAAGTCGCGCGGGCGTGAGCGTCACCTTGACCTTCGACTACGACTATTATTTCATTACGATTTTTGTGTTTTACTATTATTTTATAAAGTAACAACTTTAATTAATTCCGCCTGTTAATCATAAGATCTCTTACTCATCAGTCACTCGTAGAATCGCTAGGCTCTATTAGCAAAAACACAGCCTAAAGATCAAAATACTCCGCTGAGCGAAAAGAGTTACTGAGCGCAAAGAGTGATGCACATCTTTAAGTACGAAAGATCCAAATCGCTCTGCTCTTTTAAGTGAGTTGTTTTTCCCACTACTAATAATGAATATCATTGTTGACTTTTCGGGGTTTACGAAGACAGTAAAACACCTTTTAAAGTTAAGTTTCGCTGGATTTTAATAAATATCAAAAATGCGACCATTTATATGGATCAGTTTAACAAGGGGAAGTTAACGAATGAACGTTTCATCTATATATACTTAAACTTAACACTACAACTATGACGACATCCGGTGGTTAAACCGCGGGACACTATAAATGCGTGAACATCCCCCCGGGCGTTGGAAGCTGAAGCTTTCAACAGAATTATCCATCAACTGGAAGAGGGCAGATTTTGCTGAACGCTCTTCGAATAGTTCCGGTGGAAGTTTTGATGTCTGCTACACGGTTGACACCATCTTGACCAGGGAAAACAGCTGTTATCCGACCAAGTCTCCATTTCAAGGGTGGAGCATTGTCATCCTTGATAACCACCATAGTGTCGACAGCCAAGGGTTGATGCGATTCACGCCACTTAGTGCGATGCTGCAACTCTGAGACGTATTCTTTACTCCACCGCGTCCAAAAATTCTCTCGAAAGTGCTCAATACGTTGGTACCGATTGAGAAGATTCATCTTAGCGTTCTTGTATGAAGGTGAAGCTATGCTTGTTAGGGGCCTTCCAATCAAAAAATGGCCAGGAGTTAACGGCAGAAGATCTTCTGGATTAGACGATAACGGGGTCAGAGGGCGAGAGTTAAGGATCGCTTCAATTTGGATTAGTACCGTCTGTAAATCCTCATAAATTAAATGACAATTTCCCAGCACTCTAACTAGATGATGTTTCACAGATTTGACCCCCGCTTCCCAAAGCCCACCAAAATGCGGAGCGTAAGGAGGGTTAAAGTGGAAATTGATGCGCTCGTTTGAAACGCCCTCAGATAATGCATCACCCTGAGATTTAAGAAATCTAGAAATTTCATTGAACGCACCCACAAAAGCAGTGCCATTATCTGAAAAGAGATTGACAGGTTTGCCCCGTCTACCCGTAAACCGACGCAATGCTGATAAAAAACAGTTACTCGTTAAGTCACCCACTAACTCAATGTGTACCGCTTTCGTTGTAAAACAAACGAAGATCGCGATATAAACTTTTATAAGCCGTGAACCACGTCCTTGACGATTTAAAGCCAACACAGGACCAGCATAGTCAACTCCAGTATTTTCAAAAATATAACCACCAGGTTGCAAGCGATAATGTGGGAGATTACCCATTAAAGGTGCGACAGTTTGACCTTTTAAACGAGTACATTTAACGCATTTGCGATAGCAAGCACGAGCCAGGGTCCTACCACCAATAGGCCAGAAAGCCTCTCTGATTGATGCGAGTAATAGTTGAGGTCCTGCATGTAACAGCTCTTTGTGTTTCTGTTCGAATAAAAGTTTGGTGTAAATATGATTGCTAGTGAGGATAATAGGAAACTTTTTATCATATTCAAAGTCTGAATTACCTAAACGACCGTTTAACCTCATCAGTCCTTCAGAGTCCATAATAGGATTGAGTTTTATAAGTGGACTCTTGCAAGGCAATTTGCCATTTTTGAGCAAGATATGATATTCAGGGAAAGATTCGGATTGTGCTTGTTTCTGAATGACTATCGATGCCTTGTTTAGTTCATCAGCACTGAGGCTTGACGAATCTTTAATGCGTGATTTACAGTTGCGTATAAATCGCAACACGTAGGCTACTGCACGTGTCAGTCTTGTCAAATTAGAAAATCTACCAAAATCAATGAGGTTCGTTATATGTGAGTGAGTATTGAGCAATATAACTTCAGCATCAGCTCGAAGTTCAGGCAAATCTTCTGAACCACCCAAATTTGGTGGATAACCTGACTCATCACCCTTTAAAAATTCCGGTCCCTCCCACCATTGGTCAAGGGATTGCATCGAAGTAACATCGACACCTCGTGAAATATAATCAGCTGGATTTTTATCCGTCGGTACATGACGCCAGCACCACTGACCAGTTGTCTCCAAAATTTCAGAAACTCGATTTCTCACGAAAGGTTGGAGCTTTGTTGGATGCATTTTTAACCAACCTAAAATAATGGTGGAGTCGGCCCAAAAAACGCAGCGACCTATATTCATCCTCATAGAATTGACTATTTTGTTATATAGCCGAGCGCTAGTCAACGCACCGCACAGCTCAAGGCGGGGAATGGTAGTTGCGGTAAGACGAGCAACGCGACTCTTGGCCATTAGCAATCGGACTGTGACATTTCCTTGCGCATCAATGCTTTTGACGTAAGCACACGAACCGTACGCTTTCTGTGACGCGTCGGAAAATATGTGAATTTCAACCGGAAGGGTAGTGTCACAAACAACGCGACGAGGAATCCGAATGTTATTTATTAGTGGTAAGGATTTGAGAGTTTCTACTAATTGACGACTTATTGTTGACGGAACACGTTCGTCCCACGACAACTTGTGCAACCATAAATCCTGCAACATCATTTTGAAAATAATCACACATGGTGAAAGTAATCCTAATGGATCAAAGATTTTAGATATCACGGACAAAACCGTGCGTTTGGTAAACTCATCAGGGATTTCAATCCTGTTTGCAAAATGCAACTCATCAGTATGTGGCTGCCAACCAAGGCCTAAAGTTTTACATGGCTCGCTGGCTCCAATGTTGAGATCAAAAGATGAGTGCTCTCTTTTATCAGGTGATAACAACGAAGGTTCATTTGACTTCCATTTTCTAAGCGGCATACAAGCTGAAGCCAGTATCTCGGTTATATCATGGCGCAATTTATAACCTGCTTCAATGGAATCTACCCCTGTCAAAAGGTCATCGACATAAAAGTCGTTCAGAATTACCTCTGATACCTTTTTATCAGCGCAGTCCAAGCCTAATTGTTTGAGACAGCGGATGGCCAAGAATGGTGCGCTAGCAGTGCCGTACGTAACTGTATTTAATTCATAAATTTTAATAGGAGCAATCGGATCTGCGCGCCACAAAATCTGCTGCAAATAACGGTCATCAGGGTGTACCATTACCTGACGGTACATTTTTTCAACGTCAGCGGCCAAAATATATTTATGCTGCCTGAATCGTGCGAGTATAGAATGTAGGTCACTTTGAATAGTTGGCCCCACCATTTGAATACTATTCAGAGACCTTCCTGAGTAAGTAGGACAGCTAGCGTTAAACACCACTCTTAACTTCGTAGTAGTGCTGCTCTCTCGCAGGACTCCATGGTGAGGAATACAATGAGAAAATTTGTGACATGATTTACATTCCGTCATATGACCTAATGACTCATATTCCGACATAAAGTCGCAGTAACGGCGTTTCAGATCGGGGTTATTTTCAAGTCTGCGCTCCATGGACAAAAAACATTTTTTTGCCTTTTCATAGGAATCCCCCAAAACCTGAGGCGATTCCTTTAGTGGAATTTTAACGCAGAAACGCCCATCTGGTAACCGACTTACATTTTTAACAAAGTGCTCTTCACACAACTTTTCTTCTTGAGAATAACATGGTGCCTTATAATTTACCTCTTCTAACTCCCAAAAACGAGATAAACGTCGATCAATGTCAACATTGGAGTCAGAGGCGGCCACCTGTGTGAAATTGCACTTTATAGGGCTAGAAGTATTAAATGAACGGCCTGATACAGGACCTGAAACTATCCACCCTAATCTCGTCTCAACTAGATACAATTTTCCCGAACCTACTCTAATTTTTTGAGACCCTATTAAATCCCAAAATAAATTGGCTCCGATCAACAAATCGATGTTCGATGGAGTATCAAATTGTGGGTCACTTAAAATTATCCCATCCGGGATTTTAAATTGTGTTATGTCTATACGACTGAATGGGACCTGGTCCGTAACAGTGGGAATAATAAAACAATCAATTTTTTCTATATAATCTTTGTTCACAGAAAATAACTTGCATTCACACATTTTTCGTACTTGTGTTAACGAATTATTGACACCAACCACTTTCTTGTTTACCTTTTTCACTGGAAGATTTAATTTGGTAAACAAGTTCTCAGTCATAAGACATGACGTACTGGCGTTATCCAGCACAGCGCGAACGACGTGGTCACGCCCATGGACATCCTGCACCTTGACAAGTACCCTGGACAGAAGTGTCTCGTGGTTACCACTCCCGCCGTCACTCACGCTCACCGACAGAGTTACATTCGTGTTTTCAGGGATGGGTGGAGGCGATCCTAAGGTAGCAGCACTTGAGTTGGATAAAACGGTTTCCTCGTTAGGCGTAGAATGACGTCTGTTCTCACTTGATACATGAATTAATGAGTCATGACGTTTTTTACAAAATTTACAGCAGTTTTTTTTATTTTTGCACTGATTGGCATAATGTCCCTTTTTTAAACATAAAAAACAAATTTTCAGCTGGGGCAGTAGCTCTAAACGCTGTTCAGGTGTCAAACTCAAAAACTGAGCACAATCACGAAGCTTGTGTGAACCACTACACTTAGGACAAGAAACTTCTTTATTAATCTGAGCTGTGTGACTTGATTGATAGTTGCTTACAGTAAACATACTTTTAATTCTATTATTATGAAGCCTTTGATGCTGGCTCGCATTATTATGAGTAGATTCTAACGTCTCAAGAAGGTCTGCCCTACCTCGCAAAAATGAAACAAGTGTATCCAAAGTTATCGACTTATTCTTGTCCAACTGACTCTTCAACTCCTCCCACTCACGGTATGACTTGGTATCTAATTTACTAGTGACAATGTAAATAAGTAGGGTGTCCCAGTGTTCTGTGGGTTCTTTCAGAGTTTCAAGCGCGCGCAAGTTTTTATTTAAAACGTCGATTAACTGACGGATTGACGAAGACGATTCTTTTGGGACTGAACTCATGTTAAATATCGCTGAAACATGATTTTGAATTAAAAGTCGCTTATTATCAAACCTGTCACATAACAACTCCCATGCAACCTGGTAATTAATTGCTGAAAACTCAATAGATTTGATTACAAGTTTAGCACTTCCCTCTAATGAGGCACGCAAATAGTGGAATTTGTTTATGTCCGGAATTTTGCTTTCGTTGTGTATGAGAGTCAAAAACGTGTCGTGGAACTCCAACCAGTTGTCGTAAGAACCGTTGAATTTAGGCAATGCGATAGTGGGCAACTTAACAAGGTTTTGCATAGGAAAATTTTCATGACTATGAGATGTTGAGCTCTTGTCAGATTCAGGCCCTGACTGCGAGTAAAATTCGATAATTTCCTGAGCCATACCTATATTTACATAGTAAGTTTGCTCGAATTCCTCTCGCTCTAATAACTGAGCATCCTGGTCGTTCGTCTCACATTCTATCTGAGACTGCAACTCATCATATTGTTGAAATAATTTCATCATTTGTGTAACGCGTAATTGTAATGCATTTACCTGAGAACGTGTCAAAGTTTTATTTAAACTTGCGACGTATTTTTTGAACACAGTTAAACGTCCCTTTAGTACTCCACGCCTCTTCACCAATTCCGTCATAACATCCTTATCATCACCACCACGATTCGCACCATTTTCATCACCATTTTGTGGCATTTTGGAAAGCGGTTATCAGACCTAAAGTGGTACCTATTGTTACCTGATCCAACAATACCTATAGGAAACAGAGTGCTGGGTGGAAATAACACAAAAACACCATGGATTCACGAAATATTCACGCCTTGAAGCCTATGCCTTGACCTCCGTGATGATATTTCCTTGGTTTTAGTCCAAAATCCAAAGCCCTTGACGATGTCTTTGTTCCCAACGACCTTTGTGTCCTTCAAGTTGCCTTGTGGTATTTTACGCAGCCGCAGTTTCTGATACTTCGAATTATCAGGATCGAGGACCAAAATGTTGACTTTTCGGGGTTTACGAAGACAGTAAAACACCTTTTAAAGTTAAGTTTCGCTGGATTTTAATAAATATCAAAAATGCGACCATTTATATGGATCAGTTTAACAAGGGGAAGTTAACGAATGAACGTTTCATCTATATATACTTAAACTTAACACTACAACTATGACGACATCCGGTGGTTAAACCGCGGGACACTATAAATGCGTGAACAATCATTACAATAACAAATGTGTTATAAATGCTTGATCTCGTGATCAAACTTTGTACTTCTTGTGCTTGTCAATAGTTGGAGTTGCTTCGTACTGTATCAACAAACATCACTGTAGGATTGCTAAATATTGAATACAGACTTATCTATAGAAGATATTTTATAAATTTTACGTAACATACATAAATCACGCTTCTTTCCCGCAGGGAAAGGCAGCGTCTACTTCCTTCCACTTACGACGATCCTTGCATACTTCTTTTGCCTTCTCTATATTCATTTATCTTTTCATGCAGGCTCGTTGGTTTATTTTTTACTAACTAAAATGTATGCACCAACGAGCGTACATGCGTGTGATGATGATTGCCGTGTGATGACGGCATAGAATAGCATCACCCCTTTCTTTTCTCGTGGGTGTTGAAAGAGACGACTAAGTTGAAGGTTGTACTCGTGTACGGTGTGTGCACTATTCGTTTATAACTCGTGCTCTACATACATTCATTAGCCTATTGCAGTCCACTGTTGGACGTAGGCCTCCCCTAGAGTAGGTACAGGGCACGATCTCTCGTTTTTTCCATCCAGTTATCAGTCCATCTGGTCGGTGGTGGTCCAACGCTACGCTTGCCGCGGCAAGGCTTCCATTCGAGAACCCGCTTACTCCACCGTCCGTCCGTTCTATCATAGGATACACACACGTTTTCTACGCGCGCTCTATTCTTGTGAAACGCGTGCTTTACACGTTGGTGACGCGTATTATACTAGTGTACAACACGTGTTCGATACGTGTGTAACGCGTTCTCTACACGTGTATAACGCGAGCTCTACTTGTATACAATGCTTGCTTTACTAGTATGCAACGCGTGCTCTACATGTGTACAACGCGTGGGCTGCGCGGGCGTATAACATGCATAGAGCACGCGTGGTGTCAGCGTTCGTGTAAAGCTGCCCAACATCCTAATAGACCAACATCCTAAGTCTTACAGTTTTCGGAATAATCACTTTAAATTACTTGATACTAAGGTACAGATTTTCCATACATTTTAACTGACTATTAAATACTCTTTACATCATACTTAACAATCCTTGATCAATTTTATTTATGTCAGTCACTCAGAATAAAATGTGTTATTCGTCACGTCAGACAATTCATAATCATAAGTCATTTCATTATTGTAGAGGAGCCCACAATGCTCAATGGGGTTTTACTCGAGCGTCAGAGACCTTAACATAAGATCAGCCATGATTCAAAATTAAGAGCAATACATGACAAAATTTAGTGATAGCTGTCTTAATTCAAACTTGGAAACTATGCATGTATATTTCTGTGGAAAAGTTGTAGGTCTTGACAAGATCTACATTTGAGATGACAGCTGTCAATTTGTTGTGCCCATCCAGTATCTCTGTTGAAATTTGGATGTTTTTGAATTTCTAAGGCTTCCCGTACTTTCCTAGGAATGAATCTCTTCTCTCTCGCTAGGATTGCTGCCTTATCGAACCTGACATAATGGGTGGGGTTATTCATGATATGTTCGTACATATTGCAAAGCGAGATGAATAAGTTCTTTGTTTGACTACAAAATATACATCTCGGCAAGACTTACAACTTCTTCAAAGAACTAGTAGTTAAGCATGCATAGTTGACGAAATAAATTAGTTCAAAGTTTGACAGATGTCATCTACAATTTCAAGACCTACAACTTTTACAAAGAAATTAGTTTTGCATGCGCGCTGATTATTGCGCATGACTTTAACAAGACAGCGACATAAATTTGAGAAGGTGGACTACAGGCAATAGAACTTGAGTTAATAGCGGTTAAAAATTTTTGGTGGACCACGCAACGAAAAAAATGTGGTATGGCCCACCAGGTGGATCTATTTTAAAAAATCCCAGCTCAGCTCTATTGGTGAACTACGCGAAGAAAAAAAAATAACCTATAGGTGGACTACGGGTTAAAAAAAAATTGCCCAACTCATTTCATGGCAGAACTGACCAGCTTAGCTTTTAAAATAGAGACCTAAAGAAGATATAAGACCTAGGCTTGATTCGTTCTTTTGCTGTTGTCTACACTGCACCCACCATTAACCTTGCATTTTCTTCTGTTACAATATATTTAGGAAGAGGACGAGTTCGGAAATGGACGAAGTCGATCTAAAGGATCCAGCAATCCCCACTTAGGCTCCTCTACTATTAGAACTTGCATCAGTATTCCTATTTACTCCTAATGATTAAAATAAATTATCTGAATTATCATGACTCGTTATGAATAAAACTTTGTTCAGATGACTGAATACTGTAACATACCAAAATTTCATCCAATTTAATTAAAACTACATTTCTCCCACTTGTGTTCCGGGGCACAGATTAACTACAATATGGTCTGGGGTTGGAGTGGGAAATTGCACGATCAAAAACTGTAGTCTGCTATGTACGTCGATCAACTCGGCCTTCTTTTATGTAAGGAACGAGACGAGAGACCGCTTGTCTTGCTGGCTATGTGTTTATATGCGGATGTTAAAGAAAAGCAAAAAGAATTTCAAGTTGGTTGTTTTTATTAATTTTGATCCATTATAGCGTTTCTCCCTAATAAGATGCCATCTAAAACACCTCGAGTAAAACCTCAAATGGGTATCTTGAGGTGATGTTAGTAGAACAATCATAAGTTCATAACTATTGAATGCATAAAAATCCTTTCTTGACTTCTCGAGGTTCGAGTCTGTCGCGTCTGAGTGTTCTTTCTGCTCGTCTGCTAAGTTTTTCTCAAGCAAGGTCTTAATTTGTCATAAAAGCGCTGGCAAATCGTGTGAAAACTGCAATACTTCACACAAATTATAAGGTTTCCTGGAGACAGCTGAGCTACAATGTAAACAAAGTATATTAATGAATGTTACCATCTACCATCATCAAACTTAATAAGTGAACTCTGCCAGTATTCGCAAAAACTGAAATATAAGGAAACCATGCAGATTAACTTCTACAGCGGTTCGATTATAGAGTAAGCGACGAGTTTGCTAAGATATCTAGCATAAACATTGTGTAGGAACTAAAATTATATGTGATCATCAGCATAGTAAGAAAAACAAATCTAACCTTCTAGTAACGAGTGGGTAGGTATTTCGCCAGCGCGTGGGGAAAAATACTGTAAATCAAAACCAGTTCTTCGCCTTATACAATTCGGTGTTTATTTAATATTTACAAGAAAAAATTAGGAACCAAAAGGAACAACCAAAACGTAAATAACCAAACGAGTCTCCATGACAACCAATCAACAGGAAGAGGCCGCGCGCGCCGATGCGAAATAACTATATACAAACAAAAAAATCATGTTGTCGCGCTGTCTATCTGTAAATTAAAAAATCTTTAAATAAACTAAATAAAAAAGCAATGGTGGCGATGCACCAAAAGTATAAATATTTTGTGTAATTATTATTATTTTATTTTATAATTTTATAATGAAACCACCCACACCGAGACGACGCCGCGGAAGACCCCGTCGCAGGTGGCGAGACGAGCTACATGCCTTTAGCAAAGACTGACACTTGGAGGCCCAGAGTAGAACTGGATGAAAAGAGAAGAGGGAGGCCTTTGCCTAGCAGTGGGACGATGTAGGCTAATTAAGATAAGATGACATAATGAAACACGTAATTACCTGTTCTTATGGTGTCCATGACTGCAAAGCTGGAATGTTGTGCATTAAAAAAGTTTCAAGCTTTTAGCTTTGTATCTAATGCCTCAGTTCCTCAGTTTATCCTGTCCTGTTCAGTAGTTATAGTCTTACGTTTTACGATCACTTTTCAGCTGAATTACTGGTAGAGTTTCTGCCGATTTGCTCAATGATAGTGATAAATTTCAGCTACCCGTTCGGACGGCCGTTGTAGCGTAGTGGTAGTACGACTGCCTGCGGCGCAAAGGTTCCGGGTTCGATTACCACTGGGACACTCATAAAGTTGATATTATCACTTTGGTAATTTGTAAGTTGTTTACAGTCTAGTTAGAACATTGTGGACCGAACCACCAGATTAAAAAAGATTCTAAAAAAAGAGAAACTCTGCAAGTACTTAAGTTTATTTGTTACGCACCTAGACTACACTTTGAAGAATCACACATCATATATGAACACATTAAAGTTTAAACATTACAATCTTATTTTTGGTTGTGCTCACACACACACACACACATATATATATCTCACCTATAATCCCTTGCAGGGTAGACAGAGCGTAAACGGCCGCAAAGAACTTACATTTGGGCCACTTGTGACAAATATTTAATGGTCATTCGGAAATTTGTGTATCGCCATAGTGACAGGTTGTCACCCCATCGCCTAAAATTGCAATACACACCCTTGAGTCCCTTAGTTGCCTCTTACGACTCCAACGGGAAAGAAACGGGATGATGCTATTCTAAGCCGGCATCACACTGCAAATTGGTTGGGCAGTCGTGTAAAAAGGAATTGTATGATCAACATCAATATATTCCTTTGTTAAAAAAGTACTTTCAGCAGCATAATTATAAATATAACAAAGCACCAATTTAAACTGGCTTTTGTACAGTTTACAAGAAAAACCAGTAAAGGTTGGTACCCAGCTCCACTAATGGCACAAAATATTGTACATAATATTTTATAAAATATTCATAATTTATTATAATAATAATGTAATGAATGACTCGTTATGGACGGACGATGGTATTTTTGTCCGCTTATGTTGACGTTTGCGCGCGTTATGGCCGACTAATGTGTGAATGTGTGCGTGTGCACTTGTACGTACAGAGAACTGGCCGACTTTGAGCGACACAGTTTGTTATTAGCCGGATTCTGTCCGTACTTTTTTTTACGTCCATGGTCTCTTCGTATAAAATATGAGCACGCAGGCTAGTCCGCGGGTAACAGCTAGTCTACATTTATGCATATACGAATTTCAAATAGAACCTTCAAGCAATTGATACATTGACCTTTAACGTATAATAAAAGAAAAGATTATCTGTGGTTACTATCTTGCCTTCCCTTCTAGCCTCTGCGTCAAACTGATGCAAGCCGCAATAGGTCTAATACCGTCGCGTCGAGTCGTTATTACCTCTATCGGCCCCGTGTCTAATGCAGGTCACTTACCACGCTATAAGTTACACTTCGATTCATTTTGCTATAGACAAATACAGGGTAGGGAAAAGTACTGTGTTCCTTTTAAGAAATGAACGAGACCATGAAACTGAAAAACTTTCTCCAAGAAACATAAGTCGACATATGAAAAATTAAACAAGACCTCCAAGACCAAGTCTGGTTGTATGTGAGGTCTTATTGTTTTTCATAAATTGGTTTATGTTCCTTGAGGAAAGTTTTTTAGTTTCATGGGCTGGTTCATCCCTTAAAAGGAACGCAGTTCTTATCCTTACAAACTACATAGACGAAAATTGACGAAAAACAGTAAATTTAAGTTCATCTTCACTTGAGTCTAATATTTAATTATAAGTCTTTTTTGTCATAAGTATTTTGACACGTAGGTAGAAATTTTGTTGTTTTCATCTGTACAGACTTGATCATAATTATAAATAAGAACATTCATAATTTAAAATGATTTAAATGTTCTGTTCTATAAACGCTGATATAAAGCACTTCTGACTGTAAATCGATTTCTAATCTCTTATTGAAAGCAGCGTATTACAGATAATTGGTTCAGTCGCTGCAATTGCAGCTTTACGTATAAAATATTCAGATGCCGACGTCCACCTGGCAGTTCGAAGCTGTTTGTTCACTTTAGTTTAGAGTGTCTTTGCTTTCTTGTTTTCCTTGGTAGTCTTCGATAAACGGCTTTTATATGGATCGCCAGGATTGTACAAACTAGACAGTTTAAACTAAACTATTGCAGACGATATTTATTTTAATGTTTTGTTTATACTTCCCTGAATGGGACCTTAACCTACAGACTTTTGACAGACATAGCCCCAACAGACGTCCGGCGAGAAGTAGCTTGTGCAGTGGAGAAACTGAAATAGGAAACTGACCTACGGCACCCTCACGCAGCTACTGTATGCCTCGCGCTCACCTTAAGATATGGAGAAGATTTTTAAGAAGTACAGCCGCTACTGAGGAACCTCCGATGGCTAACTCCTCCAGGGTTAAACCCATAGCAGAAGTTAATTATAGTCCGCTTCTGCTGGTACACAGACATTGAAGGTCTAGACTACCTAATATGAAACACCAGAAGCACGGCTAAACCAACGGCACGTACTACAAAAATGGCTTGGTTATAAAGTTTTCTCAGTTTTTCAGCGTAATAAGACGCTTCTAATGGTACATATTAATCGAGGCAAGGAGCGCAGCTAAGTAATTGATAATTATTATCCTTCTGTTGATTATGAATTGTCTTTCTCTCAGTGCAAGTAATTAAAGTAAATAATAGAAATTCAAGAAAAAATAAGTGTGGCTTCCTTCAACTTAGGTACCTACTTAAGTTAAGGGACAAAGGTCTGGTTAAAGTTCATAGATACCTACTAAAACAATTTTTTTTTGCCAGAAATATGTTAAGTAGGTCTGTTGTAAAGTGAACTGATTCGTATTTCATTATTTGTCTACAAGTTTCCAGTGATGAATAATTTAACAGTTAGTCCAGGTGGTATCTATTACTATTCACTTTGACGTAGACTACTGGAGTTCGATTTTTAAAGCGATAATATGAATTTATAATCAGCGTTCGAGAATAACTGGGTGAAGAAATAGTAACGATTCCTAATATTATTTTCTGATTGAGTTATTCAGGTCACAGAATAGTAATTTTAAAAACAGTAGAAAATATGAAGACTTTTCTTTATTGTGTATGTATGTTGTGATTTTACTATTGACTACAACTGTAGGTATTATGTTGTTATTGTTATAGATAATATCATAAAACGCCATCACCGGGGTTTAAATGTTATGATCGAAGATTTAAAAAAAAGAATTTTCTTCTTATTTTCGTGTGGGACACCGAGTCGAAGAACGATCGCATGATCCCTGGTGTCAGAGAAATTAAAAAACTTCTGTGCAAGTATGTAATACCTTAAGAGAATACTACTACGAAATTGAATTATAGATATGTGCAGCAATTGGATTGCATTACCTGGCATCAGATATCATGTTGGGCGCCGGAATCGATTCCTACTGCATTTATAATGTAACTGTTACTAAAACTATAATTATACGACCTATTTTAGGCTTTATTTTAGTCGGTTGACTTTTATCAGTTACTTAAGTGAATTTCCAAGTGAACACACATAATAAATATACTTGTCATTGTAAATTACATTTTTAAAATTAATGATGATGATCTTTTTAAAATATTGTGAAAAAATTCATTAAATTTTATACTTACCTAATTATAACCAGACTTAGATGAACAAAGTCTTGAATTTGAAAGAAATCATTCAAAACTTTCCAAAATTTAATTCATAACTGAAACTTCTGTACAATGCCGTCTTTTGTTACAACTTTGTTTGAATTAGTCAATTACCCGGGACTATTTAATTTAACATAGAGAAGAAAAGGTTTGTTTCCAAAGGCCGTCTTTGAGTTATTAATTATATCTTTACTTAGGCTAGACTATTAACTCTGTGAATTTCTATCCTTAATTATTGTCAAATTTTCGAAGTTTAGATCGGGCGTTCATTTGCAGCTGTTAGCGGCAAGTACATATTTAAAAAGGTGAGTAAAGGCCTAGTACCTACTTATTATTTTTCTGTATCTTTTCCATACGCATTAATGATCAAACCTTTGAAATTTTATAAAAAGAAATCAATTTATTTTTCTCTAATAAATTAAATTGTATACTAAAACCTCAAAGGTGCAAAACTTAATCTTTAGTAAATAATATAGGAGTAGGACTTCTAACTCTAGCTTCACCATTTGAACATTTGCAACGATTAATCAAAGAACTAGATTAAATATTACAGAATAGTTTCTCATAGTTCCTAAATAAAATATATTAAATCGATGAAAATTTGCCGTGAAATCTTTGAAATACATAATTGTTACTATGTAAATACTAAATATAGGGTGAACTTTTACAAGTGGCCGATAGCGAAGTTTCAAGACTTGCTGGTGATATGGAGCAACTTTCCAAAAGAAACAAAGGTTAAAATAATATTTGTTCCCATAGTAATTCAAATCAGCTGATCGACAATTTTGTATGGGTGGTATTTTAACTTATGATCCTGGGGAAACTTGTTCCTTATCACCCGACCCGTATTGAGATTTTGCTAACGGTCACAAGTAAAATTTCACCATGTATAATTTCCAAGGTAAAAACCATGATCATAACAAAAATTATCTATCATTAACTTACATTAAATTCGAATTATAATTTATGTTATTATACTTAACATTTGGACTTCAAAAGTAAATAATAATATGATAATATTACTCCCATACAAAATGTACCTAAGGCTATTAAGTCCATATATAGCCACGTGCAAAACCCCAATGAATCAATAAGATTGTCCAATATTATCCTAGAGATACTCTAGTGAGCAGGTGTTAAGATAAACCGCGTAGTTGGCACATGCGCTGTACGTCAGGGAATGTTGTTCAGTTTCATGGGCTGTTTTACCCCTTTAAATATTTTCAGTTTTTTTACAACTTTATTGGAATAGCAGCCTCACTATACGATATTAAATTTACGCGGCCAACCGGGTAGGTTTAGGGATCCTAAAACACAAGATCCTTTGCTCATTACGAAAAATTGCCTTATCTACATTATTATTGATACAATTTCCCACGAGTGTAGTAATCAGTGTAATACGTAGCAAATCACGTGGTCCGAATGCGTAATAATAATTAGGTAAACGCATTACGCTGATGATGGTGGGTGTTTGCTGCGGTGCGGTAAACAGTGCATTCATTCAATTGTTTTCATTTCAATATCAAAAGCTTGCATTGAATCAATTTATTATAGACTTAAATGAACATAAATGGATTAATAGCTTTCATTGTTCGTACCATAATTGATAAAGTGACGAAAACTTCAATCTTCCAATTTATTCTATTTACCGTATTATTTTCTATGCCGTTCGCCGAGTCAATGGTCAATACATCCGCTCAAGACCTGCAGATACCATTTTTATGAAACAGGATCATAATAATTTGGGCTAATTTGTTGCTACGGCCATACCCGTTTGCCTCTTGCAAATGTTTCAGTGTACATGAGCAGATGTTTGCAAACTAGATGCGGCATTGTCTGTAGTTACAACGCCATAATCACACCTGTCCTTACCTTAGAACCCCCATCGTAAAGTATTAGGAGTTGAAAAATTATTTTTGCAAACGCAGGATTATGAAAGTTTTTATTCACTATCAGTTGTAACGAAACCTTTAATCTATTAACCGTCGATACTAAATACTGGCGACGAAACTTGGTTTTGTATTTTCCATCAAAGTGTTTAAGTTGTCCCTCCTCCAATCCGATAGTAAGAGCCAATGTCCAGTAGTGGACTGATGTGGCTGTTGATGACATTGGATAATCTGTTATTGTGCGTGTGACACAAATACGCCGCAAATTCGACCAGAAATAACACATAGCAGACGTCAAAGTTTGCGGCCGCGTGCGATTGTTATAACTTTACCCATTGAAAATTCGCAGATGTTAGTCCAGACCGCGTTGACTAGTAGATTTGTATTGTTAGGCAGTTTGTAGAAAATGGTGTGTTGTGTAGTTTTAGGACTTTTTGATGTGTTATTTTAGGTCCTCCAGGATTTCCCACCAACATCAGCTAGTTTTAAGTAGCCATTTTACAAACTTTGTTTGGTACCTTCTCTTAAGATAATTTTATTCCAAATAGTAGAATTATCTTCATTTTCTGAGTTTGTGTACTCGTATCGTAGTTGTTTTTGGTGGCACGCTATACCAGTGGTTGCCAAATAGGTGAAGCCTAATAAATGTATTACCTCTTCTTGTCCACAGACACCCAACTGGTGTCCATGACCCACCGCAGACTGGACGAGCCACAGTTTGAGAAACCCATCGGAAATCACACATTCCACATAGGCAGAGAGGCTACGCTGGGTTGTTCTGTAGTTAATCTGGGGAGGCACAAGGTAAGTTCCACTATTCTATGCAACTGCCGTTGTGGTCACAGGTCCTCAACACAAGTTTTAAAGGGCAGGAACTGACAATATAATTGTGAACATAGGACAATATTGTTTCCTATCCTCAGGTTTTACTAGGCTAGTTCATTCCCTTATTGGCCACAGTAAGACATATTTAATTCTCTAAAGGCTTGTATTTGTTGACGTCTACCATTATAAATAATTAAGCCAATTGGTGTGTGTGGTAAAGCCTATGGCGTGGACTTAATTGAAAGCAAGCGCGCGCGCATGTGAGCGTCGCGATCAATTTGAACATATGTTCTACGTGTCCTAACATTATTCAATGACAGTATCAATTTGACATTTCGGCCGATGCTCGGACGCGCGCGTCGAACGGCTAGCTATATCTTTGGCTATATGAAGCCGGTGCCTATGTCTAACTAGATATAAAGTACCTTGTCTTTCTCCCTTTGAGTTACCTATTGAATAAACAGAATAGATAAAAGTATGAAGTTAGTAGCTAATGGAAAAAAGAAGTGAGTTTTTAAGTTAAGATCAAATTGTTTAGCCTTAAATAAGGTTTTGTTCTATATTTTTTTCTATCCTTCTTACAGTCAGTCTGCATCAGTATAAAAAACTAAATTGTACAAGCGTTCAAGACATAGCGGTTAAAACCTTAATTGTGTACGGAACGGATGCTGCGTTATGTTGGTAATTACAGTTGTTTATTGCCTAGTTAAGGGAGTTACGGCGTCGTAGAGGTAACGCGGAAGTAACTAGAATGAGAAGCAAGCAAATCGATTTGAGGATGGTTTTTTATGCATTTTAGTTTAGTGGGTAGCAGTAAAACATGTGGTACTTGGTAAAACGTGTTTTTGGGAAAATGAATCTTAACTAAATCGATTTCTTGCTCCGAAACCTACATACAAAATTTAATAAAAATCGTTGGAAGCTGTTTCCGTGATACCGAATATAAAAAATATACAAGAATTGCTCTTACAAAAAAGTATTGATTGCTCTTACAAAATAGTGATAAGATAGGAAGACTAAATTATACAGCTCGTAGAACTAACACTCGAAGAGAACGTAAAGATATAGGGTGACGGATAGCTAGAAATTAAGATTAAACACAAATATCAGAAAATTGACTTCATAAATATTAGTGTCTTGTGGGGATCGAACCCACGACCCTCAGCGTAGCAGGCACGATACGCCATCGGGCCAGTCAAATGATAAGGAACAACTTTAGCCCAGGAACATAGGTTAAAATATGACAGAAATATTTTGAGTTTCCATAATAACTCAAATCAGCTGATCGGCTATTTTGTATGGAAAGTCAATTATTTTTTTCTTATTTCGATCTATGTTCCTTGGGGAAAGTTGTTCAGTTTCATGGGCTGGTTCATTTCTGAATATTTTGCAGTGTGGAATGGCCTCTTGACAATTTTGAATTAATTGTGCACGGCCGTCGGATGCATTAGTCAAAAATTTAAGGTGCAACAGCGTCTGTGGGGAACCATGATTTTTACTGCTGAAAATACTGCTTCCATAGCTAAGGCGGGACTAAAAAAATCTATTTAGAGGGCCAAAACGTTCTGTAAAAGAATAATAATATTCATTGTTTTGTTTACACAATTATATATGTATTCATGTGTAAAACTGTTCAAGTAGTATATTTTGTGTATTTTAGTGCTCGTAGGTAATATTTGCACTATCCCGCTTCCAATGTCGCACTCTCATTTTCACCCTAAGGTTGCCTGGTAGAGAATGCTACCTAGCATTAAGGCCGCCTGGTTGTACTGTTTCTTTTATTTGTGTTTATCTATTGTTGTATTATTTATTTAATGTGCACTAAAGAATTTTGTTATGTTATGTTATGTTAATATTATTGTTCCAGAATTGTATCCAAATCATCGATATGAAGCCGTAGACCGCCCAAGGCAAAGCGACAATGCGATTATCTCAATCGCTAATATTTAAATTCAGCACGCGTTCTAAAAGTTATTCGTATTTTGACGTTTGAAGAATTAATTACTCGCATTTGACGAGAATTCACTAAAATAAGTAAGGTGAGGTGAGGCTTTTCTCCACAGTCCACCGTCACTTTACGATAGACGATTTAAACTATATTTAGTACCTACGTATAGTGTAAAGGTGACTAAGGAACTAGAGAGTTTCATGTGTATTACAATTTAAGGCGACAGGCTGACAACCTGTCACTATGGTGATACACATTTTTTCTGAAAGGGCCTTGATTTTTTTTTTATTAAGGATAGGTTTGCTTTTGACTCTAGTCTAGGTCATAGTACAGAGACAGAGTCAAAGATGGAGCGAGCTCACCCAGAACAACAGAAGAATATTTGTCAGATGTGGCGATAGCGACCGTATCTTTATAATAGTTAAAGCTCAGTTTACAACGCAAGGGATAAAGGCGTAATAATGTTGGTGGAGAGTGGTTTTTAATGCTTACGCTCTCTTGTTGGGACAAACTAACTATAGATGGTATGAGAACTAATTATAGTTTAGGCCACCTGTTGTAGGATTTGTGAGGTCTCAATTTTCTAGAGTTTTGAATTTGGAAAATTGGAGTTCACTCAACTTTTTATGGACCTGTCTTATAATATTGAACACTCTTCGATATTATATATTATAACAAAGGCATGTCATAACGGATATGGATCCGTATCCGTTTTATGAAGAACGTAAAGTTACACTCGCTATCTTATACAAACCATCCGCATTTTCTTAAGTATCGTGTACAACATGTACAATGGACAAACGCTCTCCAACCCGATGGCGCGAGCTCCTTGAAGTTATAAAAGGAATGTTTATCAAAGGCGCCTACGTGAATAGAATAACATGGAATGCCGGGTTTTTGTACAAATTGTATGGCATTGTGAGTAATTAAGGCGGTTTCGGCGTGTGAAGAACGTGTGGTGCCGAATGAAAGG
Organism: Tuta absoluta; assembly: GCA_027580185.1. Taxonomy (NCBI): domain Eukaryota; kingdom Metazoa; phylum Arthropoda; class Insecta; order Lepidoptera; family Gelechiidae; genus Tuta; species Tuta absoluta. Next base: position 10,131,501 of record JAQAHW010000009.1, read on the forward strand.
GAATATAAATTGGAAGGTTTATATTTTTCTGAATGCGGGGAGAGATTGTAATTAACATTGAACCTCATTATGCTATGAATCAAGATTCAAGGGCGTAAATTTTATTATACAACAAAGGACGACGTCTTATACGGGGTGTAAGAGGCTTGTTGTACTGAATACTTTTCAAGCATGATCAATTATGAAACTAAACATGTTTTTATGGTGAATATGTTGGTAAACGAGAAAAATAAACGACCTTCTATACACAATTCCCGATCAGCTGACTATAAAAACTTGAAATAAAAATCTTCTCCCTACATAGGCTCCACAGTAAAAGTTGTTCAATTTCATGGTCTGACCATGCCTGCAAAGTTTTCGGTGTACTGTCCCTTGTAGCCCGTATACTTACAGGCTTAACGGCTTCTTAAAACTTAGAAAATGATTGTGACGAGGAACAACGGAACAACTTACCCCAATAAAAAAAAATACTTTACTCACTCAACTTATACTCTGTCGTTCAGTCCATTTTAGTTATCATAGAAGTTCATTTAAAACTGTGTCACTATGGTTCATTGGGTCTTTCATATCTTGGAGTTTATAATGATAAGCAGTTTTAATTAAACATACATATCACGCCTTTATCCCTTGCGGGTTGGCAGAGCTTTAACGGCCGCAATAATACGGTCGCAGATACGACTAGTCGGTGACAGGTTGTCAGCCTGTTGCCTAAAATTGTAATACACATGTATCCCTCGAGTATGCTTTTCTTTCGACACCCGCGGGAAAGAAATGGGCTGATGCTTTTTCAAGTCGGCATCACACGCCACGAGTTTTAATTATAATGTAAAATAATTTGAATTATATCATACTGTTAACACTGCAGCAACGTTGTAGCAACTTCCACCTTAATTGATTTGGTGTTTATAAACAAGCGAATATAACCACCTGGTCACGTGCGTGTTTATTGTGAGCCAAAAGTTACAATTGCCCCGCACGAATAGTAAGAGCCCTAATTATAATATTCGAATGTTAACAATATTCTAATGATTGAGTTTCTTTCTTTATGATCTGTGATTGCACTCATAAGAAACACTTACTAAATTGATGATTTAAGTATGTAGCTATACAAAAGCATTTTTTGAAGGTTTATACATGATTTGTTTTGTATTAAATTGGCATTATATAAAAATGATTTTTGTTCGGGTTCTCAAATGATAGTTTATAAAAAAAAAACATAAATTTTATCAGATATTATGATTAAATGAAGGTACGACACAGCATTAATAATAATATAAAATATGTATTTCTGAGAATAAGTATAATAAAGCTTCATAGAAGTTCGCTCATAACGGCAGTATGAAATACTATTAAAAAAAAAGGTTTCTATTTAAATTTCAAGGGTAAAACCAACACAATGATAATTAACAAATTTTTAACTATCTTATATTCCTCTTGTTCTTTTGTTTTTTACCAATTTAAAATCTAAAGTATTAACATGGTCCTGAAAAAGTCAAAAATTGTTTCTTTGTTCCTGTTTTATTCTTTAGTTTTTTGGGGTTTTTAACATAAACATTAACACAATAACGTTATTTGAACATTTTCGTGACCAAAAATCTAAAATAATTGCCAACGCGGCAAGTGTTCACTCGTTTACCGAAAAGATTTATTTTATTTCACTAGCAAAATCTATTTATCTCGTGATAAAAATTCTGTAAGAGCAGCTAGTTCCGAAATTAATTTGCGCAGAATCGCGGGCCATAAAAGCGTTTATGAAACGTAAATACTACCTAATAATGTAGGTGCTTTTCTCGACACTCGTGTACCACCTTATACAGTTTTATCTACACTCGTCTCATAATGTTCGAATTATGAATTCGAAAACAGATGCATAATGACCTACTTTATGCATTCTGCCTATAAAAACTAGGGTTTACTATAAATTACAGAAGCGTAATGACTTAATGAGAAAACTCTTAATACGATAAAGTTGAGAAATGAAACGAAGTTTTTTTTTTGCCAATGCTCTTATTGCCAACTTCCGCCTGTTTCCAAACGTTTGGAAACACAGAGTTCCGCACCTGTCAGTTGTTGTTGTATGGTAATGTTGCGTTTGTTTTATTAGGTTGTTGTTGAGATGTTGTTTAGTTGTTGTACCGATGTGGTTCAGTTGTTGTTCAGATGTTGTTCAGTTGTTGTTCAGATGTTGTTCAGTTGTTGTTAAGTTGTTTTTCAGATGTTGTTCCGATGTTGTTCAGATGTTGTTCAGTTGTTGTTCAGATGTTGTTCAGTTGTTGTTCAGATGTTGTTCAGTTGTTTAGGTAAGTCACTCCACATCTAAACAACTGCTAAATTACAGAATTTTCAAAAATTCATATCAAGCCATATTACGTTCTCGTATTGAATTTGTCCTTGTATCGGGCCTTGCAATGGCCGGTGCGTACGTTTAGAAAAGTGTTTCTGAGTTTTTTTTGGAGAGTGTAGATAAAATAGTGTATGCAACTGCTATAATTAGGCATTAGAATGCTCGTGTCAAACTATTATCACACTCGGCTGCGCCTCGTGTGATAAACAGACACTCGCATTCTAATGACCCCCATTATACGACAGTTGCATAAACTACTATTATGGCCTCATATAAAACCTTTATACATCGGAAATATGATTACCATCTTACAAACATTGGGTTATTAAACATTCCCCACATTTTAGGGTTAATTTTATATGTTTGCTTAGGTCCTTTATTATGGAGCTCATATAATTAACAACATTAAATGTCACCGGAGATAATTTAAGGAAAATTATTTATATTTACTGTTATTTGGCACAGTAGTAGTGCGTTTGACTGCTACGCAAGTGTCTCGGATTCGAATCACGTCCAGTGCAGATATTGAAATGAAATTAAATAGATGTACTTGAGTTTGGGTGTTCTCTGTGTACTATGTATTTTTTAACAGTTCCAACACGCTATATTGGAGCACCTTTTCAAATCCTTGCTGCTGCAAAGGAACAACAAAAGAATTTCAGACAAAACGAGATCTTTGGAGTCAAGGAAGAGATAAATGATAGTGTTTTCTTCAAAAGAGATTTATTTCACTTGCAAATAAATGGGAGACTACGGATTACCGTAATTTTTAAGGTCGGCTGCTTGAAATTATTAATAGTGTAGCCCACGGCCATAATTTTGTACTTGTAGATCATTCGTCTAGTTTAAATTTAATCGCCACAGTGGAATAAAAAACGTTTCTTTTCTTAAATATTAATATAAGTACTCAAAAAAACATCGTCTAAGATCGAAGTAAAAACGACTTAAGTTAAATTTACACATCTTTTAAACATGCATTTTTAGATTATATGGAATAAGAAGTAAATTGACTTTTATATACTTGTAACTAGCTTGTACTCGCGAAAATTGTTTCGTTGTTACTGATAAAAAACGATTTTCACACATTTAATGAACTTGCTATGGTAGCAAAACAATGTCCATTACGCTAATAGGTAAGCTGTTACTGAAGCAGCATTTTTTAAACTGTTCATAGGATCGTTCGTCGGCCCATTCCGAAAAGAAATGTAATTTTTGCATCCTCTAAATTGCGCATAACAATCTTATGTACCCACAGTAGCGGCCCACCAAGCTGCCCAAGCAAATGTTTTTGATAAACACATATATACATACATAAATCATGCTAATATCCCTTACGAGGTAGGCAGAGTAACTACGATCGATCGTTTAAAGAGATTTAAATATTTTTCATACCATACATATATCACACCGTATAAAACGGTCACTTACGCCACGTCTGTCAAACATTTGAGGGTCATTCAGATAATAATGTATCACTATAGTGACAGATTGTCAGCCCATCGCCTAAAATTGCAAAACACATGTTTCTCTCGAGTCCCTTAATTTTTGATAATTAGACGTTGTTAAACCCAGCACCGCTACAGAATCTACCAAGAATTCCATTCAACTCCAAGATTCCAAATAATCGGTAATAAAGACCTTTTACGTACGTACTTGTTAAATAAGCCGAATATGATGTAATAAACAGCTATTTAATTTCGCCAGCCATTTCATTTTAGACACGGGTTAAATAGCACTGCCGTAGTCTTGCTTGCCGACGCATGCGACTCGGGTTCAAATTCACGAGTCACTTTTGTTTTTGTTATTTTTTTAATGATTATTATTTGTGTAGCTACTATTCTTATTTACGTTAAATGCATCTAAAATAGTAGACCAGTAGAAACGGCTCATTGTGTTGCATGCCGTGTGATTGCTTAGAATATAGCACCACCCCATTTCTTTCCCGTGGGAGTCGTAAGAGGCAATTAAGGGACTCGAGAGGGTGTATTGCAATTTTAGGCGATTTGCTGACAAACTGTCATTATGGTGATGCGCAATTTTCCGTTTTTTTAATGATTATTATTTGTGTAGCTACTTTTCTTATTTACGTTAAATGCATCTAAAATATTAGGCCATTAGAAGCGGCCCACTGTGTTGCGTAGTGAAAATGGCTGCAAAGGAAAATCCTTTAGACCTTCTTGGTTTTGTGTAAACTAAATGCTTTTAAAATATTCCTGAGAATTGTTTTTGAATCTTATATCAAGGGCAGACTAAAATTTTGAGATAATTTTAAATGCTCACGATAAAAATGATTAATTTTCCACGTCACAAGATCAGCAAAGGAGCAAAAGCTGGAAATATATCACAGTCACTGTTGACAGTAGAATTTTAATTCATCCCCTCACAAGAATACTTTTCGAAATTACATTTTCGCTGTATAATAATCGTAAGAAATTGCACCATTTCAGTGCGTATTAAATTAATGATACCTGTCAGAATCCGTTGAGAGATCCTTGGAAGAAAGTAGGGAGGGGAGTGGAGAGGGGATTGTACAAAGGACTATCCCACAGATTGTAAAACACAACAGACGCCGTATAAACTACTAGCTAATTTAATACCAGTAGTCGCAATAAGTTCATTTTCAATGGAATTTGGGATTTCTATGCCTTATTAATTGGTGTATTAAAATCATATTTTGTAAAAAAAAATCTTTTATATAATAGTTACCATTATGCATTATTAGTTTATGGGAAACTTTCGTGGTTAATATAAGTTGTACTCTACAACATCAACCAACAACCCAACAAAACCTTATAACTACAAACTTCTTATTTGTAAACAGTTGAACATCACTGGCGGCTTCACCTAAGCTACTCAGTAGTATTATATATACTAAATTATCTGTGACCTAAAATGCTGTTTTTTTCATATACAGTTTTAAAGGCGATTATTTTCCACGACGCACATGGCTATTGTCTATGATAAGCACGAAAAAGCTTGCACGTATGTATAAACAATTATTTAACAGCAGTAAAAATACGGTCGCTTTCGCCACGTCTGATGAATATATCAGGGCCGTTTCAAACATTTTAGTGACAGGTTGTCAGCCTTTCGCCTAAAATTGTAATACACATGTAACCTTCGTGTCCTTTAATCGCCTTTTACGACGCTGACAGGGAAAAAATTGGATGATGCCATTCTAAGACGGCATCACACGAAAAGACTCGGCATTACTCGGTTTCGATGTCTATGATTTCTACAAAGCAGGCCCTAAAACGGTCATCACTCACTTGTGCCAACAATGGGGCAATAAAATGTACAAGAAATAAAAGGATGTACAAATGTGCGGGCCGAGATAAGAGCGTGTTGCGAACCATCAATCATTCAATGTTTTCTACCTATGTTTCTGTTTATTCCGGCTTATGTCTTCCCGTCTTAAAGAAAAGTTTTTCGTGTTTTTTGTAACAATGAATATATATATTTTATAATCATCACGAACAGCTTTGTTTTGGACATCCTCTGTAGCTAGGCTCAGGCGCGTCCGTTGACAGACTTTGGGGTGATTGCATCCAACGACTGCCTGTCAGCCATACCTGTAATATAAGGTCGTCAGCCTACCTATAAGAAGGCCACGCTGCGCTTTTAGTACATAGCCGCTATTGCAGAACTTATAAACTCTAACATTCAGCAGTTATACAGTCTATATGTCAATAACCTGCATTAGCTTTTCTGAAGTTTATGGATAAGAAAATGCTTACAAGAATAAATTTTTCAGATAGCGAATATAGAATTCATCAGAATTATATATAAGTTGTGTTGACTATTTTAATAATTTAGGACAATTCATTTACAAACCGCTTCAGACACGAAATTTATTGCCAATTACTCGGTTTTATCTCATGGAAAATTCTAATTCCAATTATGAGTTATCTGATCCACAAAACTTATAATCTAATTAATATAAATTATTGCCATATTAATTTGTATGAGACAAATGGAATATAAATTATTGCCATATTAATTTGTATGAGACAAATGGAACTAATTATGATTATTGTTTCTGATCACTTATGAGATAAAATTAAATAAGGTGTATTGGGGTAACGCCAAAAACGGGTTATAAATTCTAAAATTCTAATAATCTACCAATCTGAGCGCTATGTTCTTCTAGGCAACATTAATCTTGCCACCATATTGATTCTCCTGAACGTGTCAGTTGTAGTTTCTAAACACTTGCATAACATCAAGTTTTCTCAAGCAAATGTATTTCAGCAATTTTTGCTGATTTGTAATCACCCCAACAATAATTCAGAGCAGTAAAATTTCTTTTGAATATTTTTGGCATATAACTAAAAGATATTTCGTAATTATCTCTATATCAAAAATATGACTTAACATTTTACTCGTAAATGCTTAATTCAAAAGCTTATAACATGGTAATGATGTTAATATGTATCTGTAATAGATAATTTTATTTATAAAATGAAATATATTTGAATAATTACCCGAATGCACCTTGAATAATATTTGGTTGAGTGGGTGGCTTGGGTGTCGAAACACACTTAGGTATTGAATGGTTAGTCAATTCACGGAATTTCGAATTGTTTGAATACGAGATCGATGATTTTCCGCGTGGTTGTCATATTAATATCTCATACTATCTGAGATTTTGTAACTGACCTATTCGCAGTCACAACAGGCGAATATTCGCAATGGTTTTTTCCTTGTTCTAAATATAATTTAACTTACCTACAAAAACATTTTGTTGTGGTATTGTACAACTTCTAATAAAGCAAGTGTGTGTGTATTTTATCTTTATCTGACAGGTAAATGTTTGTCCCCTATTCCCTACAATCCATCACGAAAGCAATCAAATCTGAAATATTGCACGCGTATTCATTAGGCAAATGGTTATATCTACATGGAAGTCCTTGTGGAGAGCTATTTGACAGGTATCATTAATTCTCTTCATAAAGGTGATGACGTACCGTGTGATAAACCAAGCTTTTGATGTTCAAAGGATATATCCTCACTCGTGCGCTTTCAACTTCTGCAATGCAGTTTGAGATAATACCTGCGTTCCATATTACAGTGTATAAAATAGCCTTAAATGAAAGTAAAACTTTTGTATCAAAATAGCACCTTACTATTTATTTCTGATCTCTCTTTTTTCGTGTGGGACTACGAGTCGTCCAACGACACGATTCCTGATGGTACCAAGCAATTCCTGCAATAATAGCAGCTTGTACTCTACTAACCAATCTGCCCGCTGTGAAGTATGTAGTTATGGTAAAATTAAAGAGTCTTAGGGTAAAGTTGATATTAGTATTACGATGACACGTTTATAACCTAAGTTATTTTAACACAATGTTTTATGTAACAGTGAATATATAGCATCAGATTTTTATCAGATTTATAAATTTAGGAAGAGGAATGTAAAATGCCTATCTGGCTTTACTAAAAAACGCAAGTTATAAGCGCAAGAGTAAGAGCAGGACCAAATAAAGATCCGCAATATAATATGTGATGCTGTATATGAACCTTAATGTGAAGTGTTTTATTGTTGTACTAATGTACTTGTGAAAGAGGAAATTTATTAAAGGAATGTCTGTTAATGGTAATTGCAGAGGGTAAATGATTTGCTGAATGTTTTCTCTTATTCCGTGAATAATGTTGAACTCTGTGATTATGAATTCAAATATTATTTGGGGCTCAAATACAAGGCGTAGCATACTATTGTTCCTTAATTATATTGAACTTGCCTTATTTTTCGTGCAATTATACAATCTATTCGACGAAGGTACATATGGTTCAAAACCCAATGTTATTTGGAGAGAATTAATGCTTGTTTTGAAGGATTTTGACATCTGATTGGAAATATAGTTCAAATTGGGCAAAACTAACCCGGTAGATGGAGCCGTGCCACTCGTTATTAGCATTAAGATACGCTTGCAAAATTTGCGGGCAAGGAATGAGCCGCGGTAGCCTACCAGTGTCTGAATCTCACAGATATCTTTGCCCGCCCTCCTTAGAATAAATTGAACAGTGTCAGGGATGACCTCTGTATTTTGAGAGATCAAACTCAGACTAAAAGAACATTCAAATACCCCATTGGGTTGTTGTTTGCAGTTTGCTTATGACATTACTAGTTTCATCGTTGTATCGTGCAAAGGTAAAACAATTCGGTACCTCATCGTTTAGTGTTTGCTAGATGGCAAAGTCTGTTAGAAATCTCCGACGTTCCAGTTTTTTAACTGTGATAGAGACTATTAATTTCGCTCGACAAAATAAATTATATGACTACAACTTAATATATCATTGTACGCTATGAAATTACACTTACAACAACGCCGTACAAAACAAATCTTAACTTCTGAGTAAAACATAGATTCTGCAAGTTTGTGTTTTCGCAACATTTTGGTTTACTGTGTGAACGTTAATTCTTACTGCTTAAAATTCAAAGAGTCGCTCTCTCTGGAGCGGGTGAACTAAATTAAATACGGAATCCGAGTCTTGCTTCTAGATGTTAATGTGCTTATTTTTAAAAAGATGGTAAACATTAACGAAAGAATTCAGAATTGTTTAAGAATTTATTCAATTCATCGGATGAAATACTGTACCTACGTACCTATTCATAATTAAGTTCAACATTGTTTTTTGCCGTAAATTACACAATTACACAGTTATTATTATAAAGTGGTCATTTTAGGAAGTAGACATTTCGGGAAGTAGACTTTATGTCCATAAAGGCTGATTATTGGTTTAGTTACATCGGTATACTTTAGGATCAGATTCCATACATATATAAGCCTATTGCAGTCTAATGGATCAGACTAGTTGAAAGAAAAATCAAAAATCATTGATGTATTATCATATTTAAACGATCTAAAACTCCAAGAAAGTGCTTTGCTTTGGTTTTGATACAACATCATATAGTTCAAGTTTGTGGTATATATATATAACTTATATAATCCTTTTTTTAATCTTGTCTTAGGTTGGCTGGCTCCGAGCAGAAGACCAAACCGTCCTGTCTCTACACGACAGAGTTGTCCTGGCAGGAAGGTACTCCATAACCATGGACCCGCCAAGAACTTGGCAGCTCCGCATCAAGCCTTTGAAGGCGGAGGACCGCGGCTGCTACATGTGTCAGATCAACACCCAGCCCAGTATGAAGTGGCAGATTGGGTGTATCGATGTCTATGGTGAGTATTTTTTTTAAATATCAGACACGCATTGATCAAAATAAGAACGAGTCGAACAAAATCTTGAATATTTTCCGTGGGTACCTTACATATCAATTCACTCTTAGTAATTGCAATCTACACTTATTAATTCAAAACTTTTTCAATTTGTATTGTTGACTCGGTATTTCGTACGTAAAATTAAGGCGTAATTGAAACTGCGGGTGGAAATGGTAGATATAAAATAAGTTAAAAACATTGATTTTGATTGAAGATTTTGCAAATGATCCAAATCATTGGGATAGTGTGGGAGGTACTTACATAAATTAAAAGGAAAATCTCTCCCTTACAAGAAATTATAACTATTGTGTTCTTGGCCTCCAAAGGCATTCAAAGTTTTTGGTACGGCGTTTTACACTTGATAGGTGTAGGTAGAAATTTTTTCTCGATTGATTGCGCTTGAAAAACAAAGAAAAAGCAGTTTTCATCTTCACAACGGAACTCTACAAAGAATAAATGAAAGAAAAGCTGATTAAGAACAGGACGGGCCCCTCTTCAAAACATTTTAAAGTACTTACGTTAGAAGTTAGGAACAAAACTCAATATCAATGAAACGTTGCGAATGAAAACGGCGGAAAAGTATTTTCTTCGGAAAATAAATCACCTTAGAAAAGTTAGCGTTATTTCTTTGCGCCATTGGAGGTGGTGCCAACTTTTATCGCTCCTCAGCTCAAATTAGTTCAGAGGTTATACTTTTTTCACTTGGCAACTTTTTGAAGTATGGATTCCGATATTGAATTTTTACAATGTCTCTGTGGCACCCAGATTGGAACTTGGGGGAATTTAATAAAAGAATACGAGCAAGTTCGGTTGACAGGTTCCTATTAAAAAAGAGGAACTTCGTTAATAAGACTTCAGTACGCTCTCGAAATTGTTGAATTGAATATACAAACGTTTTTTAAATTTTACTGGCTTTTAAGAAAAAAATTGTATTAATTATTTTCAAAGTTACAAGTGCTTTAGCAGATATTATTATATGAATGCTATTGAAAGATATTGATACTATTGGAATCATATTTGTAAGTCCGCAACATTTCAAAAACATTCTGACATAAACAGCTTACGCATATTTAAGTTAAAAACTTGTGTTAAATCGGAGCTCCAAACAATATAACTGACTTGCAAAAAGAGCGGAACGTTTAACCTAATAAAACCCAACACTTACTTTGTCGGAACCCACCACTTGCGTCTTTATGTAAATAGGGAGCGATTTCGACAAAACTTCCAAAGCGATACACTCCAAGAATCATAAAAAATGCTCTGTACTGACTCAGCCAACACTAAAACCTAATAAAATAGTATAAAGCTTAGCTTCGGTATCATTTTCTTCTGATGTCCGGGACACCAAGTCGGCGAACGTCCCGATAAAACCTGGTGTCAGATTTTTTAAAACGCCTACTGTACTGGTAGTAGGCCTCTTACGTGGTTGTGTAATGGCCAACCCTCTAAGTAATCATAGACAGCAACCAACAACGACGACTTTACGTGCCGTCCAAGGCACGAAACCATCTTCAATTTCAATTTCAATTTCATTTATTTTGCATTCATGTACATACAGTAAAAACGGACTCTTTTTTACGGACAATCAGGTGGTGAACCATGTCAATTGCATTGTCCTAACGAAATTGAGATATTTTCACACAGTGTTAATTTGGCAAACATCAACTCTGTGTATTCCCTCTGAGAATTGAACAAGGGACCTCTGGATCCTGAGACAAACGCGTAGACCACTAGACTACCGAGCCAACGCTAAAACCTAGCAAAATATTGTAGCTTAGCTACGATATGAAATAGGGTACTTTCCACTTGTCGAGATGAAAAATTTGCAAGAAGGTACGTAGCTCTTAGCTTTTATAGTTTGTAAGTCCGTAATTTAAAAGCAGAATTTAAAAAATGCTTCTTGCGAAATCTCATATTCATGTAAATGTATTTTTCTAGGATTGTTTGTGTAAAATTATGCGAGAGTTTTACTTCGTTGTTTTCAAACAGCTTTGTTTAAAAATTAGTAGCTGATTTTTTTCTTCGTACAAAACTTAGCAATTCCTTGAAATTCAGGACTATGCCTAAGTGCCTTGTGGATATTCAGATTATTTGAATATACATCAAAGATTGTCCTGGCGTAATGTCATAATATATGTGAAATTCGAGAATGAACCGTACACATGTGTGATGCGACGCTTAGATCTAACATTGACCGACAGGCAGATAGTTGTTTCAGTTTAGGTGTAGTGATAGTATTAAATGTGCCTTGTAAAAGGCTTTGTATCATTTGCGAAAAAATCACAATTCAGTAAGGATTGCAGTGGCAAAATGAACGATACTATGCAGTGGTAATTTCTAATTCCTGCTCCTTTGAAGTAAAAACCAGCCATTTTCGTGGCTACTTACTACGTGTACAAAATCTGACAACAATAACTAGAGGATTTTGTATTTTTGACACATATTTATTTTATTTTTCTTCTAACAGTTCCACCAGACATAATAAACGAGGAGACATCAGCTGATGTAGCCGCCCAGGAGATGGACAACGTGACGCTGGCCTGCAAAGCTTCAGGACACCCGGCTCCAAAGATCACGTGGCGGAGGGAAGACCATGAACCCATGTTGCTGAAGAAAATTGGCGGCAGGGATTTTTACAAAGGTTTGTTTGATGCTGAAATGCAGGCTTAGAATAGCATCATCCCATTTTTCTTCAGCGGCATCGTAACAGGCAACTAATGTAGGTACGCTATGGTTTCGTTGTGTATTATCCCGCTAATGTTAGTATTTTTGGTTATATACACTATATTCTCGAATGGCTTCAAAAATGTGTGTCAATTTTGGAACAAAATAGAGAACGTACAAAAGGATGGCTCGCCCACTTTTCAATGATTGATACCTACTCTGCAAGGGTTAGGTTAGGTTATACTGTTACACTGTTTTCATACAAAATGTTTAGAATAGGTTACATGTGAAAGATAGTTACAAAACTTACATACTCGATCAATATTAAGTAATCAAATATCGCTTCCAGATAAACATCGCTCGCTACAGGTTTTAAAATACTAACTTTAAAATTTCCTATTAATTGGAAATGTGAAATCCAAACGAAAGATGGTCAGTAAAAAAAACGACTTTTGCGAAGAAAAACTGTTTTTTTTATCGGTATCAACACTGTTAACTGTACTGAAACCCTAAAAGAAAAACAACTGTCTAATTTGAAAGGGCATGGTTGATTTTTAATATAAATGCTGCTCGGTTTGCACAATATACTAGTTGACTTATATCAGAATAAGAGGAAACAAGTGGTAAAATATTGATAGTCACAAAAAGGGCTCGCCTTCTGAGCAACGGTGAATTTTCAATGTATTGGAAATAATGCCCTCGAGACATCTCTACCATATTGATAAACAAAATAAATCCTCGAATAATATAATATTTCGATAAAAGAAGATTGTTTCACTTGTTTTGTTTTTCATTCCATTCAGTGCGATTACAATCGACAAAGCTCAGACATTTTTGTGTTCAATTTTTAAAGCGATTGGGAAAACAAATAGAATAAGCATTTGAGACCCTCATCAAACTTTTTTCCTTGAAAATTTTGTCTTTAAGAAAATAATGGTGAATTTTTCTTTTACTTTTTTATGGCCGAAAGAAATGATTAAATGCGACAGTCGACATCAAACATGAAGCAAGTATACATGTTCATATATACGTGAACATTATTTCGTTTGTCTCATCATAATGAGGTATGTAAAAAAACTAAATGAAGAAGGTACCTACTTGACCTTTGGTTTTTTATACCAAGTTTCTTTGCCAAGGACCTGTATTAGTAAATTCCCCATAAATACCTGTATTTTGGGGTGGCATGGGATCTACCTCCTAGCGGTTCACCCCGGGCAACGGCAACACAGGCTTGCCTGTGGATAAGTCCGGCTGAACGATCCCACTAAGCGGTGGAAGGCTCCGTAAGGGGCCGCCTGGCTCGCGACCACCATCCCACCGAAGTCTGGCGCCAAGTAGCTTGCTGCGTTCCGTCAGTGTGTGGGAGTGCCAGTGCCTTAACAGGCTTCTTCTGGGTGAGCTCGCTCTATCTTAGACTCTGTCTCTGTCCTATGACCCAGACTAGAGTCAAGAGCAAACCCATCATTAATAAAAAAAAAAAAAAAAAAAAAAAATACTAGACGAATAAATTGATAACTTTCTGTATCATTGCTGAGTGTCGTGCTATCTGAGGCTTTTGGCCAGCAGACTCGATTAAGAGGCCTTTTTTATTTATTCAAGGTAAGTTACAAAGAAAAACTTATCTACTATTCGACACCAAACTGATGCAGTTTGTTATTATACTAATATATAAGGTGAAATTTTACTAGTGATCGATAGCGAGAACTCACGACGGGTTGTTGATATGGAACAACTTTCCCCAAGAAACATTGGGCAAAATATGAAAAATAATGGAGCTCCTTTTTTATTAATGATGGGTTTGCTCTTGACTCTAGTCTAGGTCATACGACAGAGACAGAGTCTAAGATGGAGCGAGCTCACCCACAAGAAGCCTGTTCATTCTTACTTTGAAGAGATTAGGGTTGTATGCGTTTGGAAACACAGACGCAGGTAGTGAGTTGCACTCTTTAGCAGTGCGCATTATAAATGATGACTGGAAGCGCTTAGTCCGAATTTGTGGAATGACAAACAGGTATGGATGGTATCCGGCGGTGCGACTGGATGTCCGATGGTAGAAGGGAGCTGGTGGAACAAGGTCGTGAACCTCCTATTTAAAATTACCAATCAGCCTATAGGTTAATATGGAAACTCAAAAGTTTTTTTCTCATTTCAACCTACATATGTTCAAATGTAAAATATTGGGCAAAATTATTCCTTATCACCAGCCCGTCCTATGTTTTCAGTATCGCTCACTAGTAAATTTTCACACGATACCCAGATTCATGATGATGATGAAATACGCTACAAATACGCATGACACAATTTACGAGCAAAGTATAAATAGGATTCTAGACTAGCATTATGATGAGTGTATTTGTTGCAGTGGAGAGCTACGTGGGCAGCTCGCTACCCTTATGGCGCGTGGACAGACGGCAGATGGGCGCGTTCCTGTGCATAGCGTCCAACGACGTGCCACCCGCCGTCAGCAAGCGGATCACATTGCTTGTTAACTGTAAGTACATATACATGATTTTTATAGTCTTATTCAGTACTTAGTTACTAGATTGCGGGGGGCACGTAAAGGAAACTGCAGATAGCGCGTTTCAGTTTATCCATCCGTCCATTATGTTCATCTAGACGCGCCGCCTGCCGTTATCAAGCGAATTTTCATAGCCTAACATAGAATGCATAGTGCTTAGGTTGGTAGTACGGCTCAATTTAGAGCTAAGATGTTTAATAGGTAATTTTACATAATTTGACAATACGACACAATTATTCAAGAGCTCCCTAATACAATTAATTCGTTATTGGTGTGTGTATTTTAATAGTGTTAAGTATCAGATTTACGTGGCAACCACTCATGAACTTCAAGTTGACGCAAACAACACCTCTTGTAATAGGCGAAAACAAATTCCGCAATAATGGCGACACGGAATTCATCAAGGAACAAAACATCCGAATCAGAGGCCTCTCACCTCCGCCGGCAATACAATTAGTAAGCGATAATTCCTCCAACCTACTGTCTATGTTCCTTTGTACGCAGTCCAAGTTATAGACTTGAGGTTGATTTTTATAGATAAAGTTAGTTAGGAAGATTTTTAACTTGGTAGTAATTATTTTTACGCAATAGCTGTAGTTTATCGTCACAAAGAACAGAACATCCGAATAAGAGCCCTCTAACCTACGACAGAAATACAATTAGTATACTTACTCAGATTGTAGGTAGAAACCTACAATCTGAGTTCATTTATACGAACCAATGATAGCAGTTATTTCAAACGATATCTTTTTTTTTTTTGGTACATTGGTTGTAGTTTAACATCTCAAGGAAAAAAAATATCTATCTAATCAGCGGCCTATCACCCACGCCGAAATACAATTAGTAACTCAATTGTTCCTCCTATCTACCGTATGCCTTTCTTTATACGCAGTCCAAGTTGCAGACGATAGGTTAAACAATAATAAAAAACATACTATTGCCGGGACTTGAACTATTGGCTTTGCGAAGATATATACTTCAATTCAATTCATTTTATTCAATTTACCTATAACATAACAGTATCAAATCCAAATCGTTATAAATAATACCTTCGCATATCCATCTCCTACCAATGGCACTCGTCTGATTCTTAGCTTGATTTAATGATAGAGTTAAACAGTAGGTATTTCCATAATGTATTTGTAATAATGTTTTTTAAATTTTGCTATTACGACCTTTGTTTCATAAAATAAGGATCAAACAGTCACCTCACCTTTCTACCCTGAGTTAATTGTAAACAGTGTCACTGATACAATTAAATCAAAATTCTTTGGTCACCAAGCTGTTTGCGTTCATGATAATTTAGAGATTTTTTGCATTTAAACTTAGATATGTAGAAATATCTTTAAATGTGTGTCTTATAAATAAATCTGCACGCTGCGTATTACTGAACGCAGTCTTGTCTCTATCCAAAAAACCTCTCATTTTACGAATTTAAATCCGACGTAAGAATTTCACTCAATTGATCAAATATCTACATCCTCTAACATTCCAATAAAGTCGAGAAGATAATCAAACCCATTAAACGACACTTGAACAAAAGATCCGACGTCTTCTGTCTCTTTTACACCTACACCACTCTCCAAATCTGTGATAAAGCCGAACAGAGCTCTTGCGTATAATTGACTCTTCCCTGTCATTGGTTCTGAGTCTCTCTGAATCCCTATATGCTGTAGAGATATCTTAAGGCTAACATCAGACTAGTGGGGTCTCCAAACAGGAAAAATCAAGTTGAACACGCTATTTACCTGATAATCAAAGTATGAATTGGCGACAATAATAAAAACTTACGGACAAGGAAAGTAAACCAATAGTGCTAAAAGTAGTATTTCTATCCATTTGATCCTAACATTATACGTTCCTATAAAATAATGTTTGAGTTGTAAAAAATCATAAACCATGTCAGAGGCCTGCTAGTAGTAGTTGGCGGTTGAAAAATTGTAACACCAATGATCATCGGATCATTCATCAACTCGGTGTCCCGCACGACAAAAAAGCATTTTATTTCTGGTTCATTATTATCTAATTCATTCTAAGTATTACTTACCAAAATTGGTAAAAAAGCGTAAGATTTTTGCTAGGTTTAATTTATTCCTTATGGCTATTTAGTCTTTATGGCTAGTTATACTTATATCTTATCTTATCTTATAAAACCATCTGGATCCCACTGCTGGGCAAAGGCCTCCCTCCCCTTATTGTATCAATTTAGTATTTCAATTTTGCGTATTTAAAGTGAAAATATTTTTAATTATTTAGCACCAGTTTCGCTAATGTTGCACACGAAGTGGATGGCATTGCCATGTCAGGCAGGCAATTTCCTATAAATGTCTTGGGAAGTTGGTTTCTAATTTCTGCCTCGCATTTCGTCGATTTCAATATCTGTTTTGGAATTTTGAAGACTCAATCTACCTATTCTCAACGTAATAAAATAGGCGGTAAAATCTTCTGTTACCACCTTTTGCTAAGCCTTTGTTATAAAGATAATTTAAGAATAAGAAAATTTCGGAAATATATACTTCATTAATAAAATGATAAACAAAACTTAACTTTTATTTTGACAGGACTTTAAAAAACCTTTTTATTGTATCAATTATTAGAATATTTTTACTGAGTATAATCTTAACATAGAAAACAGACGTTATGGTTCGTATGCATAAAAAATATTTTGTATTCTTTGCATACTTCGAGAAATATCTAGTAGTGAGGTCGTGTCTTTGCTAAGACGACCTAGCGAAGTACTTTTTCCCAAAATGCTTCGTTGTTTTTTTAAACCTTTATTTTTTTAAACATTAATTTCAGAACATTGTTCCATTATTTTGTTAGTTTTCATTTTAAATGACTAAACTCATACAAAACTTGTGAGTTTAGTAAAATTGACACCACAGAATGTATTTAATGATGCCTGTTGAGACTACTACCCAGTGGTTCTGAAATATGTCATCAAAACGACTTTAAGTCATTTACAGGATGCTGATGTCATGTCATTGGTACATAGGCGCTGCTAACTTTGGTTGGTGATAAATCGTATTAATTAAAAACACGGGCTATCTTGTCAATAGTTACCTCATTAAACTTACAAAGTTTCAATAGTTCAGATACTTTATAGTTTATTGATAATAATAATATGTAAAATACGCCAATTTCGTTACTCACTCACTGATGATCATCAAAATGTTAGGGTACTTCTTGAAGAGGTAGAAATGAAATTCGGTAAGTAGACTAAATTTTGTGTACACACAACAAAAAAAAACATTCTTTCCCCCAAACGCCTAAATTTTGAAATGAAAATTTGTATGATATACTATTACTACCTAATTTTTATGCAAACTATTACTAATTTTTATGCTAAAGGCAATGCAGTAGTACATTTTAACTAAGATTTTATACTTTGTGAAAAAATAATTGGTTTATGTAGAGCGTGTAAGTTCACAAACTTTTTAGTGTTAATGAACCGTAATAATAAATAAATTAATAAATAATAAATCTTGGCTCTACTCGGACATATCCTTCATAGGGTATTACCCTATGGCATAGGGTAAAAAATGTCTTAAAGCCGTAAATACTCTTGACTTTTTTTGGTAGGATCTTTATTTCCATCCATAGTTCCGCCTGCAATACTGTAAACACGTTTATCTACACTCGTCTCATAATGTTCAAATTATGAATTCGAAAACAGGTGCGTAAAGACCTACTTTATGCATTCTGCCTATATAAACTATGGTTTAATATAAATTACAGAAGCGTAATGACTTAATGAGAAAACTCTTACTACGATAAAGTTGAGAATAAAACGAAGTTTTTTTTGCCAATACTCAAAAATCTCCATCTTCTACCGCACCTGACAGTTGTTGTTGTACGGTAATTTTTCGGATGTTGTTTAGTTGTTTTAATAGGTTTTTGTTCTGTTGTTTTTGAGATGTTGTTCAGATGTTGTTTAGTTGTTGTACCGATGTTGAGCAGTTGTTTAGATGTTGTTCAGTTGTTATTCCGATGTTGTTCAGTGTTGTTCAGTTGTTTAGTTATTTGTTGTTCAGACTCGACATCTAAACAACTGTAAGTAAAGAATTTTTGAAAATCCATAACAAGGCATATTATGTTCTCGTATTGAATTTGACCATGTATCGGACCTAGCAATCGCCGGTGCGGACGTTTGGAAAAGTTTTTAACTGAGTTTATTTTTTGAGAGTGAAGATAAAATAGTGTATGCAACTGCTTATAATTAGGCATTAGAATGCTCGTGTCAATCTATAATCAACAGATATTATAAAATTAAATATTGATATTAAAAAACAGATACTCGCATTCTAATGACCCCCATTATATGACAGTTGCATAAACTATATTATATAATTTTGACAATATATCACTGTTTGTTCCATCCGAGAATCATATCAGCGACCTTCAGATGAGTGCAGATCATAAAAAACCACAGTATCTTCAAGGTTCACCGCGTCATTCTATTTCCTTATTATCATTTATATTGGATGCAAGATTATGCAGAACTTAATTTACACCCTACAAGATACACATTGGACATAAAATTTATCTAATGGAACATGGTGCCTATTATTTTGAATTCAAGAAAATTTTCAATTTATTGCTAAATAAACTACTTAAAGTCACGTGTACGAGGAACTATAGAGGTTCTGAATCGGGGTAGGTTTTCTTATGGTTCACCGCGTCGTTGTTCAATTGTCTTATTGTCATTTCATTGAATCCTAGATTATTATATCGATTAACTAAATCGACACTGTAGAAAACGGAATTGACAAGATAAACACTTTACCTCATTATTGAGCAGGGTCTAGGATGTCAGATAATTTTAAAATGGCTGAAATTCTGGTATGTTTTCAATGGACGGTAACTTCAAGACGTTCATGGAGAAATTCGTTTTTATTTCATTAATTTCCGGACGATCTGGGTACCGTATGAGTACTAGTGGTTTTGAAACATACCTAAAAATCTAAAACTAGCAAAAAACATAACACTAGGTGGTATTCTTGGGAGGATTCCAACTTCACTCTCAATTTGCGTTCGACAGTAGTATAGCAGGAAAATACTTGTCTTTTTTCTATAAGAAGTACGTAAGCAAAGATTCAAGTCCTTTATTCCCGCATAAATGCCATTAAATTCTTTCGTCGATGAAATTGTAATCGGCGAGCGCAGTGGAGAGTGTAGTGAATCATTCGTCTCATTGAGTGCGGGTTTGGGATCAATGGTGGCTTATCAGAACATTGCCTTTCGAACACTACGTCAGAGTCACAGAGCAGAGAATCAGATAGGAAGCCCTGTATACAAAGAAATGAAGCCGATTAAACTAAAGCGGCAGACAATAATAAACCTATGATTCGAGGAGAATTCACAAAATTCACAAATTAATTAGTTAAGCAACGTAAGAGTGTTTAAGGAAATGTTATTGAATTAACTACTTCATCATAAAGGCGCTTTAAAAATTTACATATAAAGTTAATCAGAAGATCACCACAGTTTTAAATTTATCTACTTATTCTTTGTTTTAATGATGAGCTGCCACTGTAATGTTAAATTAGGATAACTTTTTGTATTGACTTTTTTTTAGTCTCCAAAGCTTCATCTAAGGATATTATTTTCTGTTCTGAGAAAATAACGCTCAAACGGAAATCCCAAGTTGTAGCCCAAAGAACAATGCTTGGAATTCAATCGGCCGGATCATTGGGTATTTCTCACTCTTTTGGGAGCAATATTTGAATCTCTTGAGAGGTTTTGTCTTTTTAGATATTACTTAAATTGTTTTAGCGAACTTATTATTTGTTCTATTACTGTTTTAACGTGCGTATACATGGGCGAGAAAGTTTTTTATTTTCATTTTTTTATGACATACCTATACCAAGTAATAATATAAAAGTAGAATATTTTATATATATATATTCTTTATTGTGCATTAACAATACAATAATATTTGTTTAAAAAAAGTAGTTCACAAAGGCGAGCTTATCTCTATAAAGAGATCTCTTCCAGCCAACCTGTAAAACTATAGCTAAACTAAATAAATACGTGCGGGGACAAGATTGCACACAAAGTAAAAATAAAAAAATAAAACAACAATATGATAAATAATTATTTGATAATAGTCAAATAAATACACATAGCTAAACTAATTGAAACAAACAAACAAATTTTATGCAAACACCAAATATTTAAACAGTACCTACCTACTTAATTTCTTCTGAACGCATTCTATTGAAGTCTCCTAGGATTTTTCTATTTTATTCCTGAAGCAATTTTATATTACATATCCACGAGTTTATTGATAAAGATATTTTTTAAATCTTCAGTAAATGCATGATGTGCATTTATTAACGACTACCGCATCTAACAAGCATTCACAAAGTTCAATAGCCCTCTTTCATCCTTCTATTCATCTGATTGGTTAATTTTATTTGAAATTCAATGGATCAGTAGCGCTAAGTGCCCAATTTCATGCCTTTAGACAGGTTCCGATATCACTTTTTGAGAGGAATTCGCAATTTTCTTGTATTTAGGGTGAATATCGAAATTTGCATTTTTTGTTGGTTAACTTATTTACTTATTTTAATAACTTTTTTCACATACAATTTAACTTTGAACTATTTAATTGTAACTGTGTAGGAGGGTTTCTAATATCTCGAGCAGTTACAGAGAGATTTGAGATTGAATTTTGAAAAAGAAACAGACGTCATAAGTGCACACCGAGAAGAGAATATTATGATAGTAATAAAATAAATCAACATAATACACCACCATTATCACCGCAGACAGGTTTTTTTTTCGGCCTGGAATAATCACGTT
This sequence comes from Tuta absoluta, assembly GCA_027580185.1. Taxonomy (NCBI): domain Eukaryota; kingdom Metazoa; phylum Arthropoda; class Insecta; order Lepidoptera; family Gelechiidae; genus Tuta; species Tuta absoluta. Next base: position 10,153,054 of record JAQAHW010000009.1, read on the forward strand.
TTACTTAATCGGCTAAAAGATTTGGTTGGATTAAGGAAGGTAAATTAAAAATAAGGTAGAAAATATATTTTTGTCGCTTCTTTCGTTCGGGTTTTCGTCCTATGGGTGTGTGGTTGATAGTAAGTAATTTTCATTAAGATTCTTTTATATTGAATCTGCGATGATTTCATAAGTACCAGAACGTTTTTAAAAGTGGCTTTTTAGCTAAAAATATCTTACGGTTTGGCTAAAATAACATTTCTTCAAAATTACCTAATACATGGTAGGTACTTTTTAAGATTTTGCATAAGTTTTTTTTGTTATAGGAGCTCAGGCTAAATAAGTTTTTGACGTTGGGGGACTTAAAAATGTCTGCCCTATTATAGTCTGAGAATGATATTATTTTAAGAATTTCGCCGGTTTGAAAGCTTAGGGAAAAAATTGGGTAGGCAGAGGAGTGAAAAAATCTTTAGTTTTCTTTTGTATTTTTGCCGTATTCTTCAAAAAAATAACAACGGTAATGACTGTTATCCTGATGAGACCTGAATTCTCATAGGCGTGTATTCTGAGCATGCCTACTTATTTTACCTTGACCTATCAAAAGTTGGTTGGTACCTACTTAGATTGCATTTTCTTATAATGATTGAATAAAATATTTGCAAACAGATGTAGTCAAAGACTTCATACAATACGGATATTCATTACAGTTAGTAAAACTTTTCGAGTAGACGTCAAAGGCAATGTTTCAATGCTGTCAAATTTATGCACAAAAACATAAAAGACGACTTTAATTAACGTGAAATAGGAGTTGAAATCATCGTTGATTTATTGAGTTTTTGTTAAGAAATTGTATTTGATTCAATATGAAAAAAATAGATAGTTATATTCTGTAAGAGGTTTCATTCCATGAAGTGAGATGAAAACGCAACACGAAGATGCATGTTATACATAACCAAGGGCACATCATTAATAAAAATATATTTACCAGATATGGGGAATTAGCGAGCGCAGCTCAAAACCTAATCTTATATCAAATTACGGAGTATATAGTAAATATGTATTTATACTTATGTATTAAAATCTGTATTTATTTATAATATTATATATTGTAGTAAATTATAATATGGTATGATTTAGTATATTTATTAATGTACACTGTCTAATCTTACCTTAATTTTATACACTACTCTCTTCTTCCCTTTGATTTCTCCTCCACCCAAAGGTTGTCTGGTAGAGATCGCTTTCAGCGATAAGGCCGCCTTTGCGCATTTTTAGTTTAAGTTTCCCTGTTATTTATTTGTGTTTTGAATGTGCAATAAAGTGTTTTTACTTACTTACTTACGGAGAAACAGTATTTGAAATTACCTCTATTTTTCAGTGATGTAGCGTGGCGTAAGATTTTTTCTGCCTATACTCATCGAAATGTAATGATCGGTGTATGATTTCTATTACCTACTATTATTATTGATAATTTCAGGTTGAACATACCTTGGCTACAATTTGATAAAACAATTTCATTCGTAAGTTTAAGTCCACTTTATATGTGAAAATAGATATTGTTTTTGATGTGTTTCCTTTGCTATCAAAACTAACGTGGATTGTAGAATCAATCATATAACCATAAATTCAGGCAGCCGCGACATTTTGTTTGTTTGTACCATATTTTGTACGTATCAAATTATTATACCGAGAATTTTGTATTAAAATACAATTAACACCATCTTTAACGATGGCATTGTATTTGATATGGGTAATTTTGCCAATGCCATAACGACGTTGATACATTGAAACGCAAAATATTTAGCGATTAGACGTATTGAACTTAATATTTAGAAAATACTTTGTAAAATTACGATCAATCAATATTATGACGAGGTAGTATGCGACGCAAGACGGCGGCACGGAAGCTGTTTTCGAAAACTAAATGTTTATGGAGCGCATACCTTCACTACCAACCACGGTTTTAGGACATAACTTACACACCTAGGATAAAATATTTTCCTCTGATTTTCACTCAGATTGGACAGATCAAGAGTGGGGTCAATTGAGTCACAATGTTCTTGAGTGTCATAGGGTATAAAAGTTCTAGAGTGGCAGTTGGTCGAAAGGTTATAGACTAGTACCGAGTTAAAAGATCCTCAAGTGTTACCGAACAAAAAAGACAATAATGTGTCATGAAATTTGTAGTCCTGACTATTTCAAAAACGTTGAAGGTGTCATTGTTAGATGAGATATTGGCAGTGCCGCATTAAGCCCACGCGAGGTCTGTAGCAAATTTTTACGTGGGTCTTTTAGGCCTTCACAACCTACTCTTCTTCTTTAATAGCCACAATAGTCCAGTGCTGGAATTAGGCCGTTAGGAGGTATTTTCCATACACACCACGTTTGGCAGACAGATGGCGAGCGCAGTGCAGGGGTTTTATATGATTCATACTATGGCTGGTATGACGAAAAAGTGAATCTTGTTGATTTTTCAACGCTTAGTTAATCTTTGGGAATACTAGACCGATAAAAACTTAATAACTTTAATAATGAAGATTTGCATGTGATACGTAGCATTATCCCAAGGGGCCAAGCCACTTCTACCTCTATAACTCGATCCTATATCGATGCTAAATAGGCCACTTTTGTGTCTTCAGGGAACGAAATAAAAGATATATCTTATGTAGGTGCCGTATATACGTAGGAGATTATAATAAGTAGATGAAACCGTCACTGGATGTCACAAACCGCATAGATTTCTCAGCCTTAATGGGGACTCTTCTAATGACAGTTCTCGACCTTTTTTATAATATCATACCAGATTGCGTTGTGCTAAGTTGAAATTTTGACTTTTGACACAATATATTTCATCTATTTACCTACGTTTCTATGGAGAGTAACTTTTTCAGGTTAGCTTAGAGCCATCTAAGTACAGTTTAAGATTGTCTAGAAAATTTCCCATTTCTGTAGTATAACTATAAATTACGTTTCATAAAGTCGGACTTTTCACAGACAAGCTGGTATACAGAATAATATCGTATGAAGGTAGGATTGACCACTTGCTTAGTTGAATTGCAACGAGTTTTAAGGTTGTTTGTAGGGATTCTCGCTGAATTATTTATTTGATCTTAGAACCTTACTTGAAAACTTGACACTCTTTTAATTTTTCCAGTTCCACCAACGGTGATAGTGCCAAACCAACTCCTAGGGGCTCCGTTGGGGACCGACGTGGTACTGGAGTGTACCATAGAAGCCCATCCGAATACTATCAACTACTGGCTCAAGAATAGAGGAGAAATGCTTTTAGATGGGTAAGCGTTTTAAAGTACAACACTTTCACAATTTATTATGTTTTTTTGTTAATATGACAGCAAAGATTCGACACATAAGTTAACATTATCTCATTTATACTATTCCAACTTGAGCTTCTATCGCTGTTGTAATATATGTGTATGTCATATTCAAACAGTTCAAATTGTTGTGACTAAACTTTCCGCAGGTGTTCTTTTATATGCTATTATCATATCACTTAGGATATAATTTTTTTGTTTAGTTAATTAATTACTTTAGACTAAACGATTTGCACAAAATATCACGTATAAATTAAATATAGTTTAAAAACTTGGTTATTAAGGTTAAATAAAATAATTAAGGCTAATGATTCTTATTGCTTTACACCATTTTATGAATGATTCAAAAATCCAAATACAAATACTTTTCCACGTATTTGATTCCACACTCATCATTATACAGCCAGTTATGATAGGCCTTCATAACAAAAGCCTGGAACAGGATTCAATCGTCCTTGCAAAATTTTAGAGCGGTCTTTGCCAGGCGCGTATTTGGCATAGAGAAAGTCTTAGTGAAACAATAACAAAATTATCTTTACTCATTATAAAACTGGAACTGTTTACTGTTTAAACATGGCAAAAAAAGAACTCAAAATAAATTTTGTCTGTTCGTCTGTTAATCTGTGTGTTGGTTTACCTGCGGGTTTGTGTACTAAATTAAACGACTGATTACAATCTTTAATCTTTCAACAAATATAAGTTACTAACTGTTACTCGCGGCGTTGCCCGAACCCTCGAGTGGTGATAAAAATTATCCTTTGTGTTAATCCATGTTACCTTCTATATGTGTGCCAAATTTCATAACAATCGGTTCAGTAGTTTTTGGGTGAAGAAGTAACAAACAAACCTTCTCATTTATAATCTCATATATAAGTCGGATAGGATTTATACAAACAAAAGAGAATGAAGATAAACTTATAAAATAACATAATATACACGAGCTTGATGTAAAATACGTCTTCCAAAAGGCACGAAGCTTAACACGCTGGCAGCATTCCCTCTTTCAAATGTTAAATGTCTGACAGACAAGAAATATTGACACAACATTAAACAATTTTATATCAAAAAATCAATTACATTATAAAATCATTGACCTGAAATTATCACGTTTCAAAATGTTTCTACAAAACACACAGTGAAATAACATAGTCTAAAATTTAGACATGATAGGTATTATAAAAAACATAATCGTACCTCCTTGGGTCCGCCTCAAAAATTTTCGCAATGTCATTATTTCATGTGATTTTCTTGTCTGTCAGACCTGTCAGGAGATTCTGGAATATTCCCGAAGTCAAATTCAAAGTTAAGTCAAAGTTTCTGCGTAGGAGGTAGTATGCAGATTTGTCACAAAAAAAAATAACATGCATTTGCGACACGACCAAAAGATTTAATTTTAAACTTCAAGTCCATTTTGCGGAGCAAAATAACAACCACCACAACCTTAGTTTAGCCCTGGAAACTTATTGAGAGGCCCGTACAACCGCACGATCCAGTAGATCGAACAATGGAAACAATGAACGATCCCGTATAGGAATCTCTAAGCTCCACTAGACTGAAGTTCATTTTCTGAATACGTACAATCTGTGGGCTTATTGTGCTCAATGTTAATTGAGCTAATGGGAACTACGATTTTACCAGAACTACAGGAAATAAGAATATTTTTTGAAGTTTTACCATTTAAAGCATAATTATTATGATTTAAATCACTTTTGCACTTGTTAGGCATAACTATTCTTATTTTAGATAAAATACCTTTGTGTAACAGCGGCAGGGCGGACTGTTCGGACGTTTGTGTTGAAAAATTCGAGTAGATTTGTAGAGTTCGACTAGTTTATAAGTTTAGACGGAACAAACGTTTACGTTGTCAGATACATACAGATCAATAGCATAAGCCTCTTTGCTGTGTTGTAGTCGGTTAAAATAATATCGCAATTGTCCAGTGGCATGAAAATAGCCTTGTGTGTGTGACCTAATGCATTCCGCGGCATTGTTGTAGGTCTCAACGCTAATGTTTATTTTCCACCCTCAGTATAAAAACATGGAACATGCTTTTATCAAGTAAACATCGGATATAAAACGCTTCTTTTAGCATTGTATTTTATTTTATTGTGTGATCAAAATTGTTTCAGCAACAAAAGGGCCCATCGATGCGTTTAATAAATGTAACCAGTTTTATTGCAGTTAAATGAAAACAAATAAAATTAACAAGAACGCGGTTATAATCCTTTTATTTCCATAACAGCCTTTGGAGTCGATATGATTCGATTGTTATGCTACATTGTTTGCGATATTCCATTTTTATTACGAACCTATAAAATACTACAATAGTTCCATATATCGGCCAGCCCAAGAGTGTCAACCGCTGTTTACGTTTTTCCATAGCAATAAGCTATTATCATATATATAAAATATAATTTTATAAAAGAAACTTTATTGCTAAAGGATAATGCGGATGGATTAAAATAAATAATTTTTAAATCCGTCCAGTAGTTTAGAAATAGTAAAACGATCGAAAAAACGGTCAAATTGTCACATCAAAGAAATATTTCAGGGTATTTTCAGACAATCACATATTCATTACAGCGAGTACCTCACCAAGCTAAACCAAGTCAGGCGCTAACGTATCAGGTAACCTTGCCAATGTGTTTGTTACATTGTCTTCATTAAGGTTCCAGACTATAATTTAGACTATAGGATCAGATTTTAGTGTTTATTTCTCTTTGGTGTAGAAAATCTAGATGTGAAACTGTTTATTGCACTGTGTACTACATTTATGTGATTTTTTATTTACTATACGAGTATTTTACGTAACTAAATACTATTCTTAGAAAACTTTTTAGGTTTCTGCACCAAAATTTTGCCAAGTGAATTCATATTAATTAAGAAAAACTCAACTTTCTCATCAAACAGAATTAAATAGACGTACTAGTTCATAAAACGTGCATCTAACAGTCCGCAAGTCATTTATCTCAAAAGTAAAAAGCTACAAAGACTTGAAACCTAAACAACCTTAAACTGTTAGGTACTGCAGACTACAACAGCTAGACCTCTAGACGGGCATCATTCCGTCACTCGTAAAACTGATTTCAAAATTTCATACTTTCTACAAATCCTTTTTTTTAACTAAGAGATTTTTTCTACTCCACAGGCCGAAATACGCAATCACGGAGGAGCGCTCAACGTACAGGGTACAAATGACCCTGGTTATACGCAGCTTTGCCCGCAGTGACATAGGCACCTACAACTGCGTCAGTACAAACTCCTTAGGCAAAAGCGAGGGTACTCTCCGCCTTTATGGTAAGCAGCTTGGGAAGGTGACTTGCTTTAGAATAAGCGATAGCGATACTACCATAATGAAATTATGTGCTGGATAAAAATGTTTTAAAAGGCGACTAAGGGATAAATATATGTGTATGTAATTTTGCTGTGACTACATCTTTCACTGTACCAGAGAACCCTTCTGATTGATAAGAGTGATGAGTATAGGGAGGCCCATGTCCAGCAATGTCTTGTTGTGTTAAGTGGTGATGATTGGTATTGACATTTATCGATAAAAGGAAAATATGAGATGCTACGAAAAGCAAACCATTCAAAAGTGTAATAATTTTCTAGGACGAGACTAAAAATTGAGAAGCACCAATTCGGCATCACACTTTTTAGTTCAATCTGAAATCGAATATTTGAATTTTGAATTGAATTGGTCGGACTGTAATTGGAAATGGACCGGATCAAGAAGAAATTATTCAAAGGAATTCCTAGAATTCCTTTTTCAAATAAAAAGAGGACGTTAATCATGTTGTAGTTCAAGAGAGTACTAACAAAAATTCGTGACTCATTCCGGCCACTTTATGTTAATTTCTAGTCAAAATACAAAGTTTGCCTCAAGTTTAAAAAAAAATCCTCAAAAAGTATGATTTTACCCGCTATTCTCTTTACTACAAGCTCATACTTGAACGTTACAAGGCAAAGACAAAAATCTCAGCTATTTATCATGGCAAGATATAAGCTTTCTTGAGTTCATCTAGTAAAGGAGCGCGAAATATGTTTCGCAATTTTCTGTAAGAAAAATATTTACTCACCTGAGGTAAAGTAAGAAATGAAACACCATGTCCTATTTACTCGATAAGAAAACAAATTTATCATATATGATTAAAAGATCTACATTTTAGAACATTCGATGAATTTCACGTTTCACGGATTTTTAATTACGTCTAAGGATGGTATATATTATTTTTATATAATACTGTATGTTTCGCTAATGAGGGTATTTTGAAAAAAACCTTGGAATGGACTGAAATAAGGTGTATATTTTGCGGTTGTAGGTAATTATAAAAATCGAAAACGTTGTTTATTACAAAAATACTGTTTAGGTAGGTTAAATTATGTTTGTACGATTTTCTTTCTATTTGTTCAGTTTTGTAGTATTTAAATGGTTTAATATAAAGCCAAAAGGATATGGATGTACTCATGAAACTCAACAACTTTCCGGTTACAAAATATTGCTAAAGTATGGAAAAAGTAATTGGACATCCTGTAATAAGTGAGCAGCTGGTCAGCGTTTTTTTTCATATCATGTCCCATTGAAAAAGTAGTTCAGAACCTTGAACTCCTGTTTTACATAGATTTTCTAGTGCTCCCTGGGGATATGAGTTTTATTTATGACGAACCTAACCATAGTTTACGGGTAGCACTGACTAAGGTTACTAGTCAACGTTATTATTTTCATCTTAATCCCATATTATTGGAAATATCGACATAAAACATTACCGTGCAAATACCATTTCAATATCTATTTAAAAAATAATATGCCATTTATCTACAAAAATACTATTTTATTATTATAAATGTCTATATTCTTGATTTTCCAAATAATATATTTTACAATATATATTATACTGTTTTTGTTTCACAGAAATAAAGCTGTATCCAAGCTCACAGTCTTCGGCAGAGTCAAATTTAGTCGGTAAGCTATTATTATAGTTTAATTTGTACAAATAATATTCTACAGGCACTAGGTTAAAGACGAACTATGGTGTCATTTACAAGATGTAGAAAAATATTTCTTAAAAAACACTTTTTGATAAGTGTAATAAAAGTATTCCTAAAATTATTTCAAAAGGTCAACTAATTCGCCAAACTAACCAACTTTTCCTTAAGATTGTCGTCGAAATATTGACAGCGAATATTAGCACATTGTTATTTTAAAAACAATTCCCAGACATTATTGACGACAACAAGATAATGTTATGAGGAAAAAGAGTAGGAACAGCCTTCATTTTTCAATAACAAGCCATAAGATATTTATCTCAGAGAATTCTTTGGAATGCCGATAATATAAGGGTTGTTGGTATCAAGTTATGTTATCCTAAAGAAATATCCTATATTCCCAAGGAAAATATCCCGGGGATTTTAATAATATTGTTTTTCAACGCAATATCTTATTGGAGGTTTACAATGTCAGGATAGTTAGTTAAATAATGTTTTTGTCATCAATAAGATTTTTTTGTTAGTTGGCGGTTTAAAAATAATCATCGGGTTATAACATGCGTCTACACTACGAAAAGAAGTACTTAAGTGACTGCCGTAACTAAATACCCCTGTTGCGTAGACTTCAAATAAATTGAGATAAGGGCAGATGAAGATGATAATGTTGATGATGATGTTAATACGTCTAAACCTTCAAGTTATAAAATCAATTTTTCTCTTCTAGGTCCAACTGATGAAGCTGTGAAATTGAAGACCGCCTTTAGTGTTGCCAACATAGTAACATCAAAACTCATAACTGTTGCTTTTTTACTTGTGGCCGTTGTCATGTTGTAAACAAGAACCGGAAGACTGAAAAAAAAGATTTTCCGATAGACATTTGGTCCGACTGCATATAATTTTTCAGTATAATAAAAGTTTCATTTAGATTTAAGAAAATGGCTCATTTAAAAATAAAATAAATAAGGTTTTTGCTGTCTTAAGAATTCAGTCAATAGGGTCTGTACAAGCTCCTTTTTTCAGTTCTTATGGAAAAAATAACCTTCTTGTTAAGAATTTGTAAATACGCAAATGTATAGTTTGTAAATAATTAACATCAAGTTACGGCAAATTAGTCATAATTAATTAATAAACTGTAAACATACACAAATTAATTAGTAGGAGATAATATACGGGGCGGACAGCCCTCCAAATGCTGTAAGGGTTTATAGGGGTAGATTATAAAACTGAAATATTTGTACTGTACCCTTAGGAATATATTTTGGGAAAAGTAGAGCATTTTGTATGGCTAGTCGATATTTTTGTCGTTTCTTGACATATATGCCTAGGGGAAAGTGGTTCAGTATCTTCGCCAGCATGCACCCTCTCAGTATTCGGAAGGCTGTCTCTTAGACCCTGTACTTTAGCTTAGCTGTCATTATACCTGTCTACATATCCGTTAAGTATAGGTGCTGCTAATTGTACTTTCATGTTTTTCAGTGAAGAAAACTGATATGTGTATTAATTGGAGATGGCTTTTGTATATTAGATTGTAAATATAATTATTCGCTACAAGTTACCTAATAATTAGGTTATAATTAGTAAGTATTGATTATTGACGATCAATTTGGCGCAGTGGTAGTGTGACTGCCTGAACCTTTGTTCCGGGTTTGATTCCGGGTAGGGCACTCACAAAGTTATATTATCACTCTGGTTTGGACATTTCAGGCTAAATTACCTGATTGTCCGTAAGACAGACGGTTCCGTGCTTCGGGTGGCACCTCAAACCGTCGGTCTAGATTGCTGTCTATGTTCATATAGACGGCGGTCGTTACATAACCATGTCAGAGGCCTACTAGTTGAAGTAGGCGGTTGAAAAACTCTGACACCAGGTTTCTTCAGGTCGTTCTAAGAGCCGTTTGTTGACTCAGTGTCCCACACAAAAAAAAAAACAGAATTGGTAGGTAATACCTACTCTGCCTATTAGGGAGTGGAAATTGTCATTGAAATCAGTATGTAATTAATTCGAGCTATCGAAATTTATTGTATGTAATATTATATAATAACTATTGAAACTAATAAATTGTAAAACCTGTAAATGATTTTTATTTAATTTACCTACACTTAAATATTTTTACATAGGTTTTTCTATATTGTATGCCACTAGACGTTGTTGTAATGGGATTAATGGGAACTATTAGGCGTGGTCCTAATTGAACGCGAGCGCAGGCGCGTGAAAGCGTCGTGATAGAAAAAGAGAGAAAATCATTGACTCGGCTTAATTGCAGGTAGAATAACAAAAATATACAGGCAACATATCATCATGATCATCATCATCATCATTGGCCTCCTACGTCTGTGAAAGACGATTTAATCAGACAACAATATAGTACACCAAAATTAACGAAGTAATAAGATATCTTGTTCATCTCCTTCATGCACAAAATATTAACAGTTTATGTATTTAATAAAATATAAACACTGAATATTTTTTCTACATAATATTTTGTTTGTAAGCATATTAGGGGAATTCTTAGTTCATTTAAGTATTTTCGATTACATAGAAATATGATAACTATAAGATATGATTAAATAGAGTTAAAATATATATATAATAACAATAATAAAGAAAATTTAATATTGCCAAAGCCGATCGACACGAAAAAATAATATATTATAGTTAGCAGGGCCTGTCAGTAATATTATATTAATTATGTATTTTTTTTAGTTGTAAACTCCAGCAGCCTCTGGAAACCTACGCCACAGCTTTGCCTAGGGTATTATGCTAAGTTGGAACCGTTTCGTTTTATTTGAAGCGGTAAATTTGATCAATCTGAAAATTATGGAATTGTTCTTCGTGTCTTAATTGGTCGCGCAGTCACGCGCGTCATTTTAAATTACAACTTAGCAAAAATTGTGGTGAATTATTCTGTCGTTGTATTGCAAATTATTGTAAAAGAAGTAAATCGTGGATGAATTACGTTCTTACTAAAATTAAATGCAATTAAACTTAAAAGTGGTACCTATGAGCGATTTCTTGCGGAAAGGTAAACAATTACAAGTTTCGGACTTTCGGTTTCTACTTACTACTACATCTACTTATTACTAGGTATTACCACGGAATAGATAATAGTAGTTCCATATCACTCTTATGTGGTGAAAATCTGGACTGTATGACATGTGACAAATTGAACGACGTTCTTCTATTTTTTTTTTTTATGTAGGTAATTTTTAATCTCATGTAAGTAACTTTGTGTTTTTGATGAGAAAATAAATATTTTTGAACCTAAATCAATGGTAGGTCGCGCTCGACGCTCGCGCGCGGTCTTGTGTTTACAGAAGACCATCCCCAAAAAGCCCGCTCACATGCTGGTGCAATTTCCCCCGTAAGGGGTAAGGCGTTTCTTCTTCTTCTTCTTCTTCAACCCGTTGCCACCCAATGCTGAGTGTAGGTCTCCTCCAATGTTCTCCACTTCTGACGATCAAGGGCCTGTCCTATCCAGTTCTTCCCAACAACTTTGACGATGTCGTCCGTCCATCTAGCCGGCTGTCGTCCCACGTTCCGTCTTCCCTCTCTCGGTCGCCACTCCAACACCTTCCTTCCCCATCTGCCATCCATTCTTCGGCATATGTGACCCGCCCACTTCCACTTTCTTGTCGTTACCACTTTAGCTATGTCGGTTAGCCTGGTCCTTTTGCGTATTTCGGTGTTTCTTATCATATCACGTAGGGAAATGCCCAACATAGCTCGCTCCATAGCCCTCTGGGTGACTTGTAAGCGGTGGATTGTTTGTTTAGTGAGCGTCCAAGCTTCAGCGCCGTATGTCATGACGGGGAGGACACATTGCTCAAACATGCAACGTTTTAAGTTCATAGGCACCTTCTTGGATTTGAGTACGTCGGATAGTTTACCGAAAGCACCCCAGCCGAGTTGAATGCGACGCTTGATTTCTCTGTCTTGCCCGCTAACTTCTAGACTCAAGGTCTGTCCTAGGTAAACGTACTCCTTCACTTTCTTGAACCGGTGACCCTGGATAATTATGTTATCTATGTCGTCGTCGCAGCACATTATCATTGTTTTCGAGGCATTCATTTTTAGACCGACAGAAAGTGATGCAACATAAAGTTCCTGAACCATGAACTGTAGTTCGTCGACTGTTTTCGCGAAAACGATGATGTCGTCGGCAAAGCGCAGGTGAATAAGCTGTTCGCCATTGATGTTTATGCCTCTTTGAGACCAGTCGAGAAGCTTAAATATGTCCTCCAAACAAGCTGTGAAAAGTTTGGGTGAAATTGTGTCACCTTGTCTTACTCCTCTCCTAACGCGCACTTGGTCTGTAAGCTCGTGGAGTTTGACTTGCAAGGTAGCTGAGCGGTATACTTCTCTGATAGCTTCCACATATCTAGTGTCGACCTGACTTCGTTGCAGAGAGTGGATAACAGCCCAGTGTTCTACCGTATCGAACGCCTTTTCATAGTCTACGAAGGCTACTACTAGGGGTTGATTATATTCGTTGCACTTCTCTATAACTTGGCGTACTGTAAATATGTGGTCTATGGTTGAGAACCCACTCCTAAAACCTGCCTGTTCCACTGGTTGAGCTGAGTCTAGCCGAGTTGCCAGACGATTGGTGATCACTTTTGTGAACAGCTTGTAGATGTGGCTAAGTAAGGATATGGGCCGGTAGTTACTCAATTTAGTGATATCCCCCTTTTTGTGCAAAAGTATCACAATCGCATTTTTCCAAGATTCTGGTGACTCTCCTTCGAACAATACTTTGTTAAACAGCATCTGAAGTTGTTTAAGCACTGGTTTGCCACCGTGGAGTAATTGTTCGTAAGTGATCCCATCCTCGCCGGGCGATTTTCCCTTCTTCATCTGCTTGAGCGCGTGTTTTATCTCATATAGACTAAACTCAGGGAGATCTTCCGTTTTGTGCCTAGTAAGAGTAGCTCGTGGATCACTCGAAACAGTAGGATTTGGCTCAAATGACTGAGAACTGTAAAGTTCCGAGTAAAACTTTTCTACAGTATCTGTAATTTCTTTTCGGTCCGAAGTCTGTTGGTCACCTTTTTTAGTTAGCCGGTGTATCAGGTTGTTGCCTCGACTTAGTTGTAAGTTGTAAGGCGTTTACTCGCGGACAAAATATAGCTTATTATACTCATTCTAGAATGTAGCTCTCTAACCATCAACACATTTTTCAAATCGGTCTAGTAACCCTATATAGTATCCATAACATACAGAATATCAATTTTTTATTTCATAAAACGGTAAATACACCATGTTTGTAGGTTCATCAAGTACCGGCCGTCCCTAAACTTGAACTCACAGCAATAAAATTGCTCGGATATGCCACTATGTTTTTTATTAGTTCCGTAATGCCTAAATTCGGTGTAAAATGGCCCATTTTGTCAAAAATATATTTTTTTAACGTTTTTATTATACTTGCTTACATAGTTAGCTTCAAGCTATCTTGAGAAAAACAAGGGACTCGAGGGTTACATATAATAATATGTAATGAGGGTTACATATAGGCTTACAATTTTTCCGTATTCACACAATTTTTCTGAAACGGTTTTTGCCCTCGTATTTGTTAAAAGTGGCGATAGCGGTCGTATTTTACGGACATTAACGCTCTACGTACGCCCGCAAATTTTAAAGGCGTAAATCATGTACGTATGCTTGTGTCGCAGTCAACTGGTTATAATGATGTCTGCTCATTATATTGAAGTCAAAATACGTTTAAAAACGCCTGCTGCTGACGCCATTTAATAAACAAAAATTCACTAACGCTGCATTAGCTGAGAAATATACTAGTTACATAAAACAGCGGTATTCGGTCAGTTGCTAAAATGATTGTTCGATATACCCCAACATTTTAATATATAACTAAGCCCTTTTGGCGCATAATGTACCATTCGTAAAACGTACTATTTGCAAATATATTATGCAGATAATGTATATTGAGGAAAACATTTGAAATTTAAGCCTAAAATTAATGTTTATGAAATCTTTTTAAATTCCTGCCCGCGCTCGAAAATTTTGTAAGTTTAAAAAAAAAATTACTTTGGTATTCTTATTGTAACTGAGCTGATATTATTTTGTTAATACATAATCAACCAACGTGTCGAAAGAAACTTACTTCAATCTATTTACTTGATCCATTCACAGGGGAGCCTTAATTTAATATGACTGGCTCGATTTGTTTACAAAGGAAAAATTTATTCATGAATTTTGCGTTCCAAGGGCCCAGGGCCGGATATAAAAATAAACTTTTTTTCATAAGTTACTTTGACCCGACCCTCTATTTCCTTCAACAATATTTTCATATTTTCCTCGATTTGTCTATGTGTCACTACTTATTTGGCATTGTTGTATGTTCATGGCAAGAAAAATATTGAAAATAGTTTTAGCCATATTTTTGTATGGACTCTATCTACGGATGATATATTTTCGGGTCAAACCTGCGAAATCAGTCACGAAATACTAGAATAATCTTAAATATGACAATATATCGGGAAAATCTTTATATTTTATGTAGGTACCCAAAAGGTACAAGAATATTTTCCCCAAGGAATCAAACCACAAATTCCTTCAGATTTTCAATTCATTCCAAAAATGCTTTGAAAATGATTAAAACTCTTGCTAGTTGAGCGATAAGCCAAGCTTCGGACCATAAAAGAAAGAATTCAACATTCATTCCGTTTCAAGAGAAATTTATGGGGGGCGTCGTGCTATACTCTTATTTTATGAATAGCCTAGAGTGAATCATAGGGTACAGTGAGTCGTAGAAACAAAAAATATATTACAGAGTAGCGCGCTCACAGTAAATCTGAAAATAAAATAAACAGAACCTTGCATACATAGGAGAACAATGGAATTTATCTTTCGTACTTAATTCCATTCATAATGTAGGAATGTAAGATTCATTATGACATCATTTTAATGCAACAAACTTGTAAAAAGGACGCCTGTCTGTTTGTTAAGAGCTTTAATAAATTAGACTTTTGTCAGAATCAAAAATAAACACTGTGATATAAATCAAGAAATTGAAAATAAAATTTTCATTGAATTTATATGTTTCTCTGATATACGTTTTAAATCGTGTGAGCGCAAATATATTTTCTATGTCCGGTCTCATTTTTTTGAAAGAAAACATTATCTATATTATTATTAAGTCTGAAATGAATACGTGCTCAAAAGATTTGCTTTTGTGAATCTTGTTTGTATATTGTTAGCCTTTGTTCCGCTGATTGTTGAGGGGCATTCCTTCAATGTCCTTTTAAATCTTTTGGGAATATAAGACAAAAAAACAGGAATGTGAAGAAAAAGGTAATTTGAATGCCTATAATAATATTTGTCCAACATCATTCGTCATCATTTTTTGTGGGTGTTACCCTCAGTTTTAAGTCTGTTAAATGATACCTAAAGTCCCATGAAGTCCTACACACAAATCAGCCTATTGCAGTCCGACAACGTTACGTAAGTCCCACACAGAAGAAGAAAAAGAAGAAGAAGACCATTAAACTAAAAAAGTTTCATCTTGTTTGATACAAATACGCGCATAACTAAAAAAGGAATTTCTTCTACAGTTTGGGGCACAAAATACCCAGCTAGTTTCAGCGTGCAATTTTATCGACGAAAATATCTGTCTACTTACACAGTGTGCAATATCCTGTAGAACTGTTGCATACGGTCTACTGTTTACAGGCCTACGACAGTATTATGGTTCTCACACCTACCGCATGTTTTACGGTGTTTTGCCGTATCTGGTCAACAAAAGAAACCAATATTTTTTAGAGGATAACTTCTTGGGAAAGTCTAAGTATCAAATGAAGATGTGCCAAAAGGTCATTTGTAGAATTTTGACGCTTAATTACAAACAATATATTTTATGTAGGTATACGAGTATATACAAGACAAAAGTTCCGATGTAATCCGCGACACTAAGCAAAATAATATTGCTACCAGGTTACTAAGAAATTGTTACTTTGAAATGAATACCTAACATTGCTTTACTCCTATATATCTTCGTAATTTATTTTCTACCAACTTTGTGATTATTTTGTAACGACAGCAATAACGTTGGCGGTGCACATAGCAGCCGGAACTAAATTTTATGTCGTCTCGTTTCCAATAAAACACCTTTAATTAAACGAAACATTGTTCGCCGACACATTGTGGTGCAACGTCAGTCGGCAAAGCTTTTAGTTTACGTGACGGCAGTCACTACTATAAGTCTGGGTAACATTGTAAGTAGAGTTCACGCCGCGAATGTAGAAAGAAGGCCAGTGGCAAAACAAACTAAAACTAAATATGCCCTATTAAGTCGTGAAGATGATAGTGCTGCGTCTGAAGGATCTTTGTTGTAGCGCATCAAAGTAAATTTTTACAATATTAAAAAAGATTTTGCTTTTGTTTGAAGCACATCAGAAATATAAGGCTGCCATACCAACTGGGCATATCTTTTCACTGCCTGTGGTTTCGTGAAAATAACATATTTTTCACGATAGAGAATATTCAATGTGAATATTCTTTATTTTTTAGAATCCTACTATGTTTCACGGGAACCGCTTTAAAATGTGACAGGAGATAAAGATGGACCAACTTGCAGTTCACTGCAGTCTACTTTTCGTAGCTCAGAAGTAACCATAAATAAGTTGGTTCCTTCTATACTTCCAACATAAGTAGCAAAAACTGCAATGAACCTCATTTTATTTCTGGCTTCTGTTGTACAGTGGGCTTCCACCAGGGGGATGTTTGCATTGATGGTATTAAGCATACTCACAACGCTTTGCAGGATGGTCGGCGAGCCTAGTACAAAATGTTAAATTCAGAAGGTAACGCAGCCGCTACGATTTACGAAAAGGTTATCTCGTATACTTAAGGGTTAAAGTTAAATCATTTAGCAAAACTTTGAACACAAACGTTCTTATAAGAATCTCACTAAATGTTCGCATGAACATGAATACCCGTAGTAGCGCATCTAATAACGCCCTAGCTTCAGCTCGCCAGACGCGCGGGGTTCCGAATGAAATATGTTAGGATTATGATGTATATTGCGATGTCAAATTGGTCAAGCGAGGATTTTCTAGAAGTCTCAGGAGAAGTGCACAGTAAAACATACCTGCATTGTGGAAATTTGCTTGGTAAATTCATTGTTCTTCTATTGTTCTGCAGAAGACATGGGTGGGAAAGTATATGTTTGTACCAACCTACAAAATTTACTTTAGTTTGTTTCGTAACGCTGCTGTCGTCTTTACATTTGCTATGATATATATGTGTGCGAGCACCCAAAAACACACAAATGCGATGTCAAAATCACAAAGAATTGCAGCGCAAGAAATACGCATCGCGCATTCCTGCAATGTTGCGTCATACAGAGTGATTCCATTTTGAGTCTGCTCTGAGACAGAAGGAAGGCTTGCACAGGCCTATATTTGTTTTGTCAAGACTCAGCATGTTTGATCTGAATTAAGAGAAACAATATTTCTTTTTTTACTGAAGCTTATTATTCTTTTTTTACTGAAGCTTATATTTTTGAGTAAAATAGTTTATATGAGCAGTTATAATAACCATTTTTTTTGTACATACTCATATTAGAAATCCGAGGGTGTATTTGTACCTAAGTTTGTTACCTCTTCACGATGAAATACCTACTAAAGTTTGGATTTAATTATCTATCGACCGAAAAATCCGTATCCACTGATATAGATTTGCTTAGAAGTCATTTTCAAACCCTTCTAATTTCATAAACTCTTAGCTGTATGTATGCCGCTAGGGTATATGGGACAAATGGGAAAACTAATAGGACAAATTTTCCACTTTTGTACCATTGGTAGTACAATTCGTAAACAATTGGTACTATATAGATAGACCCACTTGTATCATTAGTTAGACTTAAAACTACATGACATATCATCAAAATAAGCCCAGCGTGTCGTATGAGTTATGAGCCAAAAGTGTCTACACTTTTAACTTAATACAATTTTAATTAATATTACTTGAAGTATGATAATTCAAACTACAGCTTTTACGCACGAATTCGCATTGAAAGAACGTCCATCGTATCCGACGTTTTGCCGATGTAATGTGACGTTGCATCGCGTTACCGTGTGCCCAGCCTAACTTAAACTATATCCCTGCCAGTGTATGTAGGTACCAAATGTGACATTGGTAACAGGTCCATCATAATAAACCTGGTTGGATTACAAAAAACTGCCAACTAATAAATCACTTTTTATTTCTTATCTGGCCACAGCTGGCCAGTTGTAAAAATGACAATTTTCCAACAACTACTGGCTACCGAAAAGCGCAGGTGATCCGCTATAAATCTTCTGACGCCGGATCCTGAACAATGGGGGACGATCGTTATCGCCTTCTTACCTTTTGTTACATTCCTTGGTCATTGTAAGGTGAAGTGATGAAGGAATTTATCCCAGAAAATGTGAAAACTGGATTTTTGTAAAGAATTTATTATTGATGGTAGTTGTCTCCATGATTAACGTTCGGAACTCACCTGTGCGTTCGCGTATGTATAATAGAGGATGTAAAAATACTAGCTGATATTTTTTTATGGGTGAACCAGCCATTGAAACTGAACAACATTCCCCAAGGTTCAGGTAGAAATATAAAAAAGAAACTTGAACTCCCATACAAATTGAACCGGTGGTCGGCTCAAAAATCATTTAAGTCATATTCATACAATCTAAAATTTTGCTAGGGAAAGCAGGTGTGTATGGACAAGGGTATGGAGCAAACCAACACTGTCAAACGTCAGAATGATATTACCAGAGAACTTCTTATCTCAGGGTTGTAATGCAGCAGCAATGGATTTTGAAAGGACGTATTTTGAGGTAGAACGCGAAGCGAAAATTTGTCTCATATATCTTTTATCGTACCTAGTTCATTTAATTTGCTTAGGCAAAATTGAGATTCGATTTTGTCTAAATTTAAGCAACAAATCAAAACATGTTTGAAATTTAATATTACATACATAAATCACACCTATATCTCTTACGGGGTAGGCAGAGCGTTGACGGCCGTAAAACAGATATTAACACCACGTCAGATAAAAGTTTGAGGGTCAATCAGATAACTGTGTATCACTATAGTGACAGGTTGTCAGCCCATCGCCTAAAATTGCAATACACATTAAACCCTCGAGCTCCTTAGTTGCCTCTTACGACACCCATGGGTAAGAAATGGGGTGATGCTATTCTAAGCCGGCATCACACGGCATTTAATTTTACTTTACACACAAAATTTTATTTTACTGAAAGTCAATAGTTCTGATATATTGCCTTTCACCCGGCAGCCGTCGTCGATTTACCGGGAGACTGGTCCTCAGCTGCGTTTTTGTTACGAGATTGGGAACTCCTTTGACGGTCTATTACTTACCTATAAACCAGTGGATAAGTAGTTTTAGGGTGAAATGTCTTTAGGGACTTTGTCAATGAACGTTTGATGGTACGGTAAGGGTGGTGAAGTAATTTTTCTTGATTTGAAACCTTATTTTCGTCGAAATGTTTCCCATGGTCTTTTTGGTAAATGACAGTTCTATTCAGTTACTAAAGAACTTGATCTCTTAATCGTATGTAACAAAAAAAAGAACGATTTAGTGGGTATTTGTTTTGAAAAACTGTAAATTTTTGAGACTTATCTGTACTTTTAGGGTGGAATGTTTGCTGGAATTTTGTCAATTAACATTTTATACGTCTAAGTACGGTAAAGCCGGAGAAGGAACTTTTAGGTCTTAATTTGAAAACTTTCGCAGTACATTTCTTAATTAATGACAAATGATATTAATTTGCACTTTGTCGTGGGCCAATTACCTACACAGATAATTTGTGAATTTTACAAAGGCGGCTAATAAGGCGCTATCGGCTATTTTTCTGCTTTTGACGCATTCGTCTGTCAGACAAAACGAATACTATGCTTACCGTAACGCTGCGATTTGACCAAGTTTGACAGACGCTTCCATCTTAGTGTTAAATTACTACTTTTTTTTGGCATACATTGAACACCAAAGAATTTATATAATTACTTTGTACTGTACTAAAAAAAGCTCTCTCAAGTGGTTCACAAGCAAGCAAGACGCAACAGAAGTTCCAACATACCTGCGAGATGGCGCTACGTGACAGATTAGCAGAGAACAAAAGGGCCTGAAACGCAGTATCGAAGTGTTTCACCGCGCAACGCATATATTAGGTCCTTACATATGAAATTGTCGTTTTGTCCCGAGAACCGACATCCCCGGCCCCTCAGGTCTGTGCGGCCCGACCAAAACTATAGTAGACTGGCCGAAACTAGGCCAAGCCCTGAACGCTCCCAGCTCTACTCACCTGGACCAAATACCGACTAGACTGACTACCGAAACCGACATCAACCTAGCCGTCTCTTCTATCACAAATCACGTTAGCAGCGTCGTGAACAGCTGTTCACGGACGGTTAAAATCACTGAATAGAGTAAATATAAACCTCCAAATGACCTTCTTGAAATGATAACAGAGAAGAACGCCGCGATCCGCGCTTACAAATCCTTCCCAATCGAATCTAACAGACAATTCATGCGCGCCCTACAGAGGGAAGTAAGGCAGCGTGCATCAGCACCTTGAGGAGCCACCCATCTCGCATTTTACAAACTGCAACGCTCGCTGAAATCTGACACCATCTCTGTGATGCCGGTACTTAACAGACTTGACCAGACCAAAGCCTCTGACGACGACGAAAAGGCTGAATGCCTAGCTGACAGTCTCGCAGCCCTATGCACCCCCAGCACACTCCCTTACGACTTGACCTTCGTCTCAACGGTCGACTCCGAAGTCGAACGTCTCATTTCACTACCTCCATCGGGCCCTCCACTCAGAGTCATCACTGAGATGGAAGTGCGCAACGCCCTTAAGGCACTCAAGCCCAGAAAGGCTCCAGGACCGGACGGCATCACCAACCGTGTCCTGAAGATTCTTCCCGATCACCTGATCAATCGCCTCACCGTGATTTTGAATGCCGCCATGGCTAGTTGCACCTTTCCAGCTTGCTGGAAGGAAGCAATAGTCATAGGCATTCACAAACCGGGTAAACCGGCGAATGAGCCCACTTCCTACCGCCCGATCAGCTTACTGAACCCTCTCGCCAAACTTTACGAACGCATGATCTATGCCCGACTCCGTGACCACGCAGAGACCAACAATCTCATACCTGACGAGCAATTTGGCTTTCGACAACAGCACTCTTGTACCC
Organism: Tuta absoluta; assembly: GCA_027580185.1. Classification (NCBI taxonomy): domain Eukaryota; kingdom Metazoa; phylum Arthropoda; class Insecta; order Lepidoptera; family Gelechiidae; genus Tuta; species Tuta absoluta. The sequence continues at coordinate 10,174,570 of JAQAHW010000009.1, forward strand.
AACAAGTACACCGCATTGTCGAACACATCGCTCTTAAGCTAAATGTCTCGTCCAAACCGACCCCGACAGGAGCAGTTTTTCTCGACGTGGCGAAAGCCTTCGACAAGGTCTGGCACAACGGGCTGGTATACAAGCTACACCAGCTTGCTGTGCCTGATCATCTCGTGCTTTTAGTACGTAACTTTCTGTCAGATCGAAGCTTTCGTTACAGGGTGGAAGGCACTCTGTCTTCACCCCACACCATACAGGCAGGAGTCCCTCAGGGCTCCGTCCTATCCCCATTACTTTTCACGCTATACACTAGCGACATCCCCAAATCGCCCATGTCACAGCTGGCTATGTTCGCCGACGACACTGCCATCTACGCGTCCCACCGTAACCACTTAAAATTAGTTAAGATTCTCCAGAACGCTCTAGACTCCCTCGGGAGCTGGTTCCGTAAATGGAGAATCGAGGTAAATCCGGAAAAAAGTGCAGCCGTGCACTTTCGTAGAGGTTCGTACCGATTAAACGTCCCCGCTGTAAAGCTTTTCGGCCGACCCATCCCGTGGGTCAACGAGACCAAATATCTAGGAGTCACCCTCGACTCAAGACTTAGCTTCCGTAGCCACATTATGAGAGTCTGCGACCGCGCCGCGTTCGTTTTGGGCAGATTACATCCGATGTTGAACAAAAAGAGCAAACTCTCCCTTAGAAATAAGGTGAGAATTTACACCACCTGCGTAAGGCCTATTATGACCTACGCCAGCGTAGCCTTTGCTCACACCTTCGATTCACATCTGAAAATGCTGCAGGTCATCCAAAACCGTTTCATGCGCAAAGCTACCGGGGCGCCCTAGTACATGCGTAACGCCAACCTCCACATCGACTTAGGCCTCCCTACCATTAAAGCGTATATGAAAGAAGCGTCTCGTCGCTTCTTCGATAATGCTCCCCATCATAAAAACCCCTTGATAGTTGCCGCGTCCAACTACTTCCCCCATCCAACCTCGCGTTTTAAACACCGTCCGAGACACATCCTTACGGAAGAAGATGATGAAATCACAGTAGCCACTGCTGCAGCCATTGCGAGTAGATCACACTCCACAAGCTCCTCAAGCAACCGACGCCCCCGCCGGCGGGGGCGCGGAGGTCCCTCATTTGCTCCCCACTTTGGGAACTACCGGCACGTGCCGGGTAGATTCAGTCCAATATGTTCTTCCCAGAACAACTCGTAAGCCCAATCGCGCCCCAAGGGCGTGATTGAGCTGGTTGTTTGAACAACCACAAGCTTTTCCGGGTGAGCTCCTGCTCCCCACCGTACAGTCAGGTGTAGATTAAAAGCCCCGGGGCTAAAAATCGTAGGGTCCACAACAAAAAAAAAAAAAAATGTTGTTTTGTCGTACTGGCCACTTTGATCACAAATTTCTCCTATTTGGTTAGGAATTTGAAATTCAAATTTATACAGCTATTTCCACATGTAGTTGTGTTTCGTTAACCGTCATTCATTTGTTTTTTTACTTATCTTTTTTCTGTTTGCGTCGCTCAATTTACAAAATGGAAAACTTGAAATATCGCGTTATTTACGAGTACGAGTTCCACCGTGGCACCAGTGCTGCGGAAACGGCTCGAAGGGTTAATGATGTGTATGGCGGTTGTGTCGCAAAAGAAAACACAGTGCGTTTTTGGTTCCAACGTTTTCGTTCTGGAAATTTCGACCTGCAAAACAAGCCCCGTGGACGGCCGGAGACCCAAGATGATAATGAAGAATTGAAGGCTATTGTGGAAGCGGATCCATCGCAAACCACGTCCGAATTAGCTGCAGGCTTCGGTGTTAGTGATACTGTTTTAATCCACTTGAAGCAAATTGGAAAGATTAAAAAACTTGAAAGGTGGGTTTCCTCACGAATTGAGTGAAGCAAACCGGCAAACGCGCGTCAACTGCTGCGTTACATTACTTGACCGGCACAATAACGAAGGGATTTTAAATCGAATCATTACCTGTGATGAAAAGTGGATTCTCTACGATAATCGGAAGCGCCCATCGCAATGGCTGGACCCTGGCAAGCCAGCCAAAGCCTGCTCCAAGCGAAAATTGACCAATAAAAAGTTACTTGTAAGCGTTTTGTGGACTAGCGCCGGTGTCGTTCATTACAGTTTTCTCAAATCTGGCCAGACGATTACGGCAGATGTCTACTGTCAGCAATTGCAAACCATGATGGAAAAGCTAGCTGCTAAACAACCGAGGTTGGTCAATCGCTCTACGCCACTGTAGCTTCACGACAACGCTAGACCACACACTGCACAACAGACGGCTAGCAAATTAGAAAAGCTTCAATTGGAATGTCTAAGGCATCCACCGTACTCCCCGGACCATGCTCCAACAGATTACCATTTTTTTCGAAATTTGGATAACTTCTTGCAAGGGAAAAAATTCAACTCAGATGGGGCAGTCCAAATCGCCTTCAAAGATTTTATTGATTCCCGTCCGAATGGTTTTTTTAGTAAAGGGATCAATGAACTACCTATGAGATGGCAAAAGTGCAATATATTACAATGGCTCATACTTTGATTAAATAAATATACTATATTCAAAAAATCGATTTGTTCCTCCCATACAAAACGCCAATTTCATATGTAAGAACCTAATTATACACTTTCAATTCTATTCACGGTCACAACATCCAGCCAGGCAGGATAGCTACACTTTTCTTGACTCCACCTAGAAACTTTCATTCTTCATATTAGCATTCTTCCTGTCACCTGCCATAACTTTTTAAACAAGAAGCAATCATATGATATTGATTATTAGTATCATTACTCAATAGCATAGGTTGTTATTAGAGTACGTTTCAATTGATCCGTATCAATTAATCGTCTTCCATCTAACCTTACCTTAATTACTAATATTACTATTATAATCAATGTACTAATTATTATTGTACTTTGAATATAATAATTCATTTAATTTTTTTAATACAAACTAATGAGTATGACACGTTTACATTAACTTTAAACAATTATCTAACCATGACACCTTGTCTAATTCCAAGCCAAACTCCCGCAGTGGAAGCGATTTACACAGATAAATTTCGAGCAAAATACCAGGAGTTCAACTGGAGGCAGACAATGGCTGCGTTACGCAGCGCTAAATAACATACGCTGCACAATATAGCAGCGCATACTATGAATTAAACGTGAACCTAAGTCTATTTAACCTAATTAACTAAGTTGAGTGAAATTGGCAAATGATGTGTTCCAACCTTTACATAACTCAAGTCGGTAGTAAATACCGTCTGCCGATCTGGCGTTACGTCACACGTATTAGCACTAGATTATAAGTAAGGACCTCCAAATTATATCACCCCACGAATTCCGCAATTCGTACTAAGGAGTCACAATGATATGGTACAACAAATATGACTAAAGGGAACACACCATAAACAGTTTTATACTAAAACAACTAGATTTATCACTTACAGTTAACGCCGGTCCAAATGCATAAAATACCCAACGGAGAAAGGAAGTTCAGGGAATGGATCAAATAGGAATTCCGTGGGTACTTACAGGGCTGGGTGGAAAAGATATCGACACCCAGCATTCCACTACAGCCTTGGCGCGTTATTCACTTCAAACCACTCACAGCTTCTGTTCGTATTTCACTTTGATATTAGTCATTACGCGTGACCCAACACGAATTAGGGCCGTACAAAACGCGAGCCGATATGGCCACTTGATGCCTATTCAACGCGACGCTCACGTGGAAGACGTCGAGACATCCAACAATCACTAAGCCTGGTATTCTAGTATAACCCAGGAGAACCGCAATAATACGATGCATCAACACGCGCGATCTCAAATTGAATCGTCCATTACACGCGGCATCACAAAACTCGTGGCGGGAAATCCGCACAAACACGATACTCGACGTCCGAACGGTTTTCGAGTGACTGACAGCGGTGCAGAAATCACCGCTTGGCGCAGTCAGGCGGTCTGCGCGCACGTCGCCAGTCTCGCCCTGCGAGTGAGAAAGGGACAACACACGCCCAGAGCGACGCGTGCGATCGAGCACCGCGCCGCATTCATAGACCGTCATCAATACCTAACCTACCCCAGCATAACAACGCTAAATATTAAACATTCACCCGCCCTAGGCCGAATCCCTTAGGCCTATTCACTACTGGGGAGACGAGATAGCGTTGCTATTGCTCGCTTAAGAACTGAATCCCCTACCTGAACTGTCGCGACTCGAGGAGTGCCATCACTACCTGGGAACAAGTTGAGAATGCGCCCTCTGCGCCATCGCAGTGGCGGCAGGTTGGCATCCTTAACCAGAACGAGATCTCCGATGCGAGGGGGTTCAGTTCTGTCCGTCCACTTAAGGCGTTGCTGCAGAATGTGCAAATACTCAAGCGACCATCGCTTCCAAAAATTCTGAGACATTTGCTGCAGCAACTCATAACGCGTCAAACGATTGCTACTGACCTCTGTGTAGGGGTACTCTGGCAAGGCGTTAAGTGGTCGGCCAATTAGGAAATGCCCTGGTGTCAGGGCCTCCAGATCATTCGGATCTGAGCTAAGCGGACACAAAGGACGTGAATTGAGAACGGCCTCAATTTTACAAAACACGGTCGCTAGCTCCTCAAAGGTTAATATCGTTAAACCTATAACGCGCATCAAATGCGTCTTAGCGGACTTTACAACCGCTTCAAATATACCACCCCAGTGGGGGCATCCTGGTGGATCGAACACCCAGTTAATGCCCTGACGGGAGAGGCTCGTGCCGATAGCTTCCTCGTTTTTCGATAAAAACGTTATAATTTCTTTCATACATCGATCAGCGCCCTTAAAGTTGGTACCACAGTCCGACCTGATCAGCGCTGGTCGCCCTCTTCGCGACACAAATCTATCTAAAGCTGCTAAGAAAGCCTCCGTAGTGAGGTCGGCCACGAGTTCCAAGTGGACGGCCTTGGTTGCTAGGCACACAAACACGCACAAATACGCCTTGATTGACTTCGCGTTGCGAAGGCGTGATGCCTTTACCATAAAAGGCCCCGCAAAGTCCGTTCCCACACCCGCAAACGTCCAGGCTTCCGTCACCCGGTCCGGTGGGAGGTCTCCCATCTGAGGTTGCATTGTGGCTGCCTTCAACCGATAGCAAGGCAAGCACCGAAACACAATGCTCCGTACCGTACGTCGTCCAGACAAGATCCAAAACTCGCGCTGCAGAATAGCCAAAAGTGCATTGCAGCCCGCATGCGAGTTTTTCTGGTGACGATCCCTAACTATAAGTTCTACCAAATGTCCCTTCTTTGGGAGTAACAGCGGATGCCGTGCTGAAAAGGGCAGGTTAGCGTTCCGAAGTCTACCTCCAACCCGGAGCATTCCATGCTCGTCCACGAACGGGTTGAGGCGCACAAGACCTCCCTTCAGCTTTCCACGGCCATCCCTGAGCAGCCTGACCTCTTCCTCAAAATGTTCCGCCTGGACGACCCTAACCAATAAACTTAGAGCCGCATTCCGCTCCGCAGGCGAGAGGACAGGTGCCAAGTTCCGTTCTGCTTGAGGTTTTCTACAGTTGTTCACGAACCGTTTGATCCAACCTGTCACCCCTAGAAGTTTGTCGAGGGAGCTGTATCGTTCCAGCAAGAAAGCCGCACTAGGCTTAGGTACGATCTGCCCTACGTTCACTCGCAAACCTCGATCAGGTGGCCCAAGCGGCGACCCGCACTCATTGTATGGCCATCTCTCAGGTGACTCAGTCAGCCACTGAGGTCCCCACCACAGTGAGTGACCTACCAAATCAGGGGCCCTACATCCCCGTGAGGCGCAGTCCGCTGGGTTCTGTTCTCCCGGTACGTGTCTCCATACCAACGGAGTTTCCGATCCTTTAATCTGTGACACCCGATTTGCCACGAAAACCTCAAGAGTATGTACCGACGTCTGTAACCAGCACAGAACTATCCTACTGTCGGTCCATGCGTACACCGTTTCATCCAAAGTGATGGTACCGCGTAGATTACTAGCGACATGATGTAGCAAGCGCGTGAGAAGCGCTGCTCCCGCCAATTCCAACTTTGGAATGGTCCATCTTGTCCTAACCGGAGCCACCTTACTCTTGGCCATAACTAGACGCACGTCTACAGTTCCCGTTGAACTGACTGTCCGCAAATAGACAGCTGCCGCGTACCCTCGCTCCGAGGCATCACAAAACCCATGTAGGGTAGCCTTACATCCCACCGATGGGAGCAACTTGCGAGGTATGGCGATGCGTACGATCCCTGGTAAGGTGGTCACAAACTTGGTCCAATCATTCAACAGCTCTCCGGAGAGCTGGTCGTCCCAACCCAAGTTTGCTATCCACAACCTTTGCAAGAAGCACTTCGCCATGAACGTCACCGGTGCGATCCACCCGTTAGGATCGAAAGTTCTGGCGATCGTCGATAATACCGAACGCTTCGTCCAAGTCTTCTGCAAAAGGTCTGGCTCGATCTGATACGTAAAGACATCATGCGTTGGCCTATATTGCACCCCTAGGATGCTCAACGTATTTGGATTGTCCGGGTTCTCGAAAAGGTGCGGGTCCTGCTGGAACTCACCTGGCAACCCGGCCAGGAGCTCTGGACAGCTGGACAGCCATTTCCGCAACTCATAACCTCCTGATTCCATGATCGCGATCAGCTCGTCTCGTAGTAGCAGTGCTTGTTGCACGCTATCTGCACCCGTGCAGATGTCATCCACGTAGACGTCGCGATCCAGTACTGCTGCGGCTCGAGGGAATCTTACCCTTTCCTGTGCGGCCAACTCTCGCAGCGTGCGTACTGCCAAAAACGGACTTGGCTTCAGACCATACGTTACCGTGTTAAGCTCATAAGTGACCATCGGCTCGTCAGGGCTCTCACGCCACAAAATCAGCTGGTACCGACGGTCATCCGGGTGTATAATTGTTTGGCGAAACATCATTTTGACGTCTGCGACGAACGCTACTTGGTGCAACCGAAAATCTGTGAGGATGTCCACAATGTCCCGGTTCAACTTGGGACCCGCGTGCAGACACTGGTTCACAGACACACCATTCGATGTAGGAGCAGAACCGTCAAACACTACCCGTATCTTCGCCTCCGGTGACTTCAAAACAGCCAGGTGTGGTATATAGTAATGCTCGACACACCTCCAATCTATGCTGGACACCGACATGTGGCCTAACTCTAGGTACTCCCTCATGAATTCGATATACTTCTGCCGAAGTGCTGCATCTCGCTTCATCTTTCTCTCCATAGCCAGTAGTCTCCGTTCCGCGATCTGTCGCGAACTACCTAAGGAGGGGCGGTTTGGGAGAAATGGCAGCCTGGTAACAAACCTACCTGACGAACTTCGTGCAGTGTTGTACTGATAGAACAGCTCGCACTCGTCATCCTCTGGCTTCCGTCTATCCGCTGTGGGTGGCTCCTCAGACTCCCAAAACCTCTGCAGCACCTCCGACAACACACTACCATAGAGAACCGTATCGCCCTCTGGTAGGTCCTGAGGTCTCCAAACTGGGCCAAAAATAACATACCCCCCTGTGGTATCAACGGCCACTAAACCAGTTTGCTGAAGTACCCGTTTTCTGCCACACCAGAATCTCCCGAGGACGTCTGACCCGAGGAGAACGTCCACCGTACCAGGAGTATCAAATTCAGGATCAGCTAACTCTAAGCCTGTGGTTAACCCTCGTACCGTTGACGGTAACCGAACCTGAGGAAGTTTCCCTACCACTTCATCCAGCACCACTGCTGAGGCATGATAGCTGACCCCTGTACCTGTATTACCTAATGTGAACTCGAAGTTCACCTGACCCCGAACGTCAGGCACATCTACACCTCCAATACCTACAGCCCCATCCGTTGTGGGCCTTATATTTAAGCGTAGCCTACTCACCAGCTTACTAGACACAATACAACCCTGAGCCCCTGTATCTAACAAGGCTCTTACCTGTATGCTGCGGCCACCGTATCCCCATACCCAAATCATTGCCGTAGGCAACAATACCGTAATTGGCCGGGGGGCCGAAGCTGGCGTGTAGGCGGCGATTACCTAGCAGGAACCTAAGCGCGGAGTGTCCGCGTCCTGCGGGGGGGTCCCCTCTCTCCGTACACCTTCGAGTGGGTCCCACTCCTGCTGATAGGGACCTCTGGTCCTGTACGCCATGGCTGGCAGCCTATAGTAACCCTGCGGCAGGCGCGCGTACCGTGGACGCGCCTGTAGCCGCGGGTGCTCAGCCAAGGGGAGAGGCATGCGTGGGTCATGAGACCTCACCATGTTGTTCAGTCCCGCCGAGTACTGCATGTACTGGCCCTGGTATTGGCACCCGCCCGTAGCATCACGTACTTGTGATGGGTGCCCCTGACCTTGGACCTGTGACCACCTACCCTGTTCCGGCACCTGCTGCCGAGGTGGTGACTGTCTCGCGCGTGGTGAAGGGGGCATCACCTGCTGATGTCCCTGGCCTCGTCCCTGAAACCCTGGTGGAAGAGGACTCCTCCTTGGAGGGGGTGGGGAGCGTTGCTCCCGTCTAGGTAGGGCAGACTCCGTCCGCTGACCCGCGTCAGCTCTGCCTCCGTAATCTCCGCTGCGGTTCATGCATAGGAGCTGATGGTGGGCACCCTGGCAGTACCTGCAGTTGGTGCTTGATGGGCACTCTCGCACCTGATGCGGCCCCATACACCTAAAGCACCAACGCCGTTGCTGCACCACACCACGACGTTTCTGCACCCGCTGTGCAGCGAACTCCTCACACGCAGTCACCTGATGCCCCGCCTCTCTGCAGTAGGCACACCTCGATTCCAAATTAGCGACATTGTATCGCCTGGGTGGCCTACTCTTACCGTCTCGCGCCTGTGCACCCGGCCGTTCCGGGCGGCGAGCGGCCGCAGACTCCGCGTGAGGCGACTCTCCAAATTGGGCATCTACCCGCCTGCACTCGGCCTCGAGGAAGGACTTGAGCTCCTCGAAGGTCGAGAGGTAATCAGATGTCTTACCTCCGTGTGACTGTTCAAAACGAGCGGCCATGTCGCTCGGCAGGCGGCGCAACAACGTGTGGACCAGGATATAATCATAGCCTGACACCGGCATCCCCTGTCTCTCAAGAGCGTTCACTGCAACGCAGACAGGGTTGAGGACCTTGGCCCTGAGGTCCGTCCCTCGTGTGATGGTCGGCACGGTGAGCCACTGTTCCAGGAGTTGGTCAATCATGAGACGTTTGTTGCTGTATCTCTCGATCAGCAAACCGCGAGCCGTCTCGTAACTTGCATCATCGACTGGTAGATGCTTTACCAGCTCATGGGGCTCACCTTGCAGCTTGGCCATCAATTGTGCCATTTTATATGCCGGCTGCAAGTCAGTGCGGTTATGAATCACACTGTCAAACAGATCCTGGAATCGGGTCCAATCCGTGTAGTCCCCGTGGAAGACCGGAATCGCCACAGCCGGCAGGGGCACTTGCACCCCCGGTCCCCGCGGACCATGGGGTGGGTCCCGCTCCCCAGCCCTACGCCTGGTGATCACAGCAGCCGCCTGCTGGATCTCCTGCCCTATCTCCAGGCACTGGGTCACATTCGCCCGGACCGTAAGTTTGACCTCCTCATCAGGCGTCCCATCAAATAACTCCTCGCATCCAGTGAGGCAATCCAACACCTCCGCGACCCGTTCGTCAATCCGTTGCGCACAAGCGATGAGTGCGTCCTCTCGGTCCCCGCGACCGACCATCGCCTGCTTAGTCGCGAACCACATTAGGTGCGCTCTAATTTTCGCCTGAAGCTGTCTAATTGTGGGAGCCATGGTACCAACCCAAAGTAACACCGAACCTTACAATAAAAAAAAATAGACAATCGGCCCTGATCCTACCGTTAGGGTATCCGCACAGGGTAAACACAACGATAATAACAAGCAATTCACTAATCGATTGGCCCCGATCCCACCGATAGGATATTCTACACAGGGCACACACTACAATCACAATAAATATATATTTTTTTTTATGTAGGTAGATTAAAAATCTTATACTAAAATAATCTTAAATCTAGTGGTTTTCTGAACCACGCTCTGCTACCAAAAATTGTCTAATTCCAAGCCAAACTCCCGCAGTGGAAGCGATTTACACAGATAAATTTCGAGCAAAATACCAGGAGTTCAACTGGAGGCAGACAATGGCTGCGTTACGCAGCGCTAAATAACATACGCTGCACAATATAGCAGCGCATACTATGAATTAAACGTGAACCTAAGTCTATTTAACCTAATTAACTAAGTTGAGTGAAATTGGCAAATGATGTGTTCCAACCTTTACATAACTCAAGTCGGTAGTAAATACCGTCTGCCGATCTGGCGTTACGTCACACGTATTAGCACTAGATTATAAGTAAGGACCTCCAAATTATATCATCCCACGAATTCCGCAATTCGTACTAAGGAGTCACAATGATATGGTACAACAAATATGACTAAAGGGAACACACCATAAACAGTTTTATACTAAAACAACTAGATTTATCACTTACAGTTAACGCCGGTCCAAATGCATAAAATACCCAACGGAGAAAGGAAGTTCAGGGAATGGATCAAATAGGGATTCCGTTGGTACTTACAGGGCTGGGTGGAAAAGATATCGACACCCAGCATTCCACTACAGCCTTGGCGCGTTATTCACTTCAAACCACTCACAGCTTCTGTTCGTATTTCACTTTGATATTAGTCATTACGCGTGACCCAACACGAATTAGGGCCGTACAAAACGCGAGCCGATATGGCCACTTGATGCCTATTCAACGCGACGCTCACGTGGAAGACGTCGAGACATCCAACAATCACTAAGCCTGGTATTCTAGTATAACCCAGGAGAACCGCAATAATACGATGCATCAACACGCGCGATCTCAAATTGAATCGTCCATTACACGCGGCATCACAAAACTCGTGGCGGGAAATCCGCACAAACACGATACTCGACGTCCGAACGGTTTTCGAGTGACTGACAGCGGTGCAGAAATCACCGCTTGGCGCAGTCAGGCGGTCTGCGCGCACGTCGCCAGTCTCGCCCTGCGAGTGAGAAAGGGACAACACACGCCCAGAGCGACGCGTGCGATCGAGCACCGCGCCGCATTCATAGACCGTCATCAATACCTAACCTACCCCAGCATAACAACGCTAAATATTAAACACACCTCTAAATGAATATATTTTACATTTTAGGCGAGTGTTAGTCGTGAATGGCCTCGAAAGTGGCGCCACTTCACATAGAACATATTTTCTCTTTATACAAACAATCTATCAGAATATCTGTTGCTCAAGTTTTTAGTATTATCCTTCAATACCTAAAACTAGAACCGACAAACTCTATATATGACTCTATCTATTAGATGCAAAAATTAAAATTTAAAGCAAGCCCAGTCTCCAGTATAAATACCCAATTCTATCAATTTCCGGTGTTCAATCAATATTAGACTAAGCAATTAATCGGTAAAGGAAAATTTAAATAAGGCGGCGCTACCTTGCCAATTAGTGAATTATCGTAGAAATAATTTAATCGAAATCTAATCTGTTTATTTAGGTGATTTAATATTCAGTGGTGCGGTACGGGCACTGATTACTTAGGAATATTTAGTTTGTGTGAGAGTTTTATGAATAAAATACAGGTAATATGTATGCATTGTATGTCTCATCAGTAAAATACCTTCCTACCTTTATGTGTCTTACAGCGAAAAAAACTGTCGCCCATTGGTTCGAAATGTATTTTGTTAAGTAGTTTAGTCGTGGGATTTAAAAAACTAAGAGAAGTATCTCCTTAAAAAAAACACTTTGCCTATAATTCAATCGCAAAACTTCAGATTGGGCCTAACCTAAAAATGGTTCAATGCGCGCTGAACGCGTGTCTAGCGAATTTTGTATTAAGATTTTTAAAAGACACGCGATTAACGTGAACCTGACTTTTTGTGATGAGGCCCGAGTTTAAGATTTTCAACTGCATAATATTCTCATGTTACTTTAATTACTCTATATAGTAAAAAGCGTTAGGTGTTTGTTGTATTACACTTTCTCACCTTACAATAATAACATGCTTCAAAAACGTAACACAATAACCTCGAGACCCAAATGAGAAATAACAAGAACCGATACCAATTTTCCGGCGGTAAGACATAACACAATTTCGATAACGAATTTCGCACCTTGGGCGGCTTCTGTTGTAATGATTACGCGATTTTTCCTCCGCCTAACAAAAGACTGGGTGAAGGGAGGGAAAATACGGGTACTACGAATTGAAAATAATTACGAAAAGTTAGTCTCGTGGTGACAGCCTCGGCGAAACTAAAAATAAACTAGGTATCAGAAGTGCTGTATTTGATTTTTGCTACTCTCTAAAATAAAAAATTAATAAAACGGCAATAAGGTCATTAATTCTTCTTCTTCTCACCGTAGCTGTAATTATAAGGGAATAAGATTGAAATTCGCAATTTCTTTTGGTCTGACAGACACATGCGTTACGTTGAGACAGACGACAAGTGCATAAAGTAAGTATTAGCGGCGCCGACAAGTGAGTGACCGTAGGTATACTTTCTATGATTATCATGTTTTTTAACAGGTCTTTAGTTGCAGTCGGGGATAGCAGTTTTTTCATGGAAGTTTCTGAAAATGCTGCTAACTATTCTCCGCCTGCAAATAATAATCGGGTCTAAAAAAAAATGCCTCCTGTAGGTACTTACCTGCCTCGAACCTACATCGTAGAAGTCAGAAATATATATTTTTTGTACCATTACCCTAAAGGCTCCCCTTTGGCAGACTCCTTGATCTGAAACAGCATTGTACGTTACTTCTTTGTTGTTGAAGTGGACAGGACAAACGATCTCATGAATATTTGAATACTTTTACCTGTCCTCGCCATTCTTTGATTATATTTTTTGTTATATAAAAGTTCTATTATTACGAAAAAAAGCTTTAGTGTAGGTAGAACATGTTTTGTCAATATAAGGGTACAATTCCGTATTTTCTTTATCGTTTTAATTTAGAAGTAAACATATTTATGTTTACGCAAAATACTGAAATGGGGTTCTAATTTTTGTTGAATTATCCGATATTTCAACCCTGAACCGCAAAACATCAGTTGTTCCATGATTATGGCCCATGCGTACATACATAGATCAGCATAAAGTAGTCCACTGCTGGACGTAAGGTACGCCATAGGGCACGATCTCCCATTTTCACCATCCAGTCGCTACCAGCCGCCTTCTTTAAGTCATAGGTCCACCTGGCCGGAGGTCGTTCAACGGTCCAAGTAAGGAACATAGTGTGGAAGTGGAAGTGTATCAAACTGGCAGTGGGCTGGGCACATTTGTCGTAGAATAGAACCGAGGGACGGTAGAGTAAACGGGTTCTCGAGTGAAGGCCACGCCTCGGCAAGCGTAGCGTAGCCCATGCAAACTGGAACGAAATATCAGACAAATCAACAAAAATAAGCATCGCGGTAAGGAACGTTTCAGTATTTTGAGTTATTATGTGTGACCGCAAAAGTTTAAAATTAGTTCTAACCCTATAGGTTGTAGGGTATATGTTTACCCGATAGGGTGAAATTTTACTAGTGACCGATAGCGAAATCTATCTATCTATAGGTTTTATATATTCACCCTATATGATAAAACCAAAGTTGTACATGATTTTTAGTGAGTATTTGGCTTTCAGCTATGTATGCAATGAATTCCATACCTATTTCACTACCTCAGAACTTTAATCGATGATTCTCTTTGTCAACCGATATAGTGCCATTTCTATGCAAGTTTCAACTAGAAACTCGGCATAAATATTCTGGAAGCGTAGTCAGAAAGTCTTTCCTTCACCGAGGCTAAATTGCGTGCCAGCGTCTAAGTGTGAAAAATATTAGAGTAGACCTTGTGATAAATAAAAGAAAACAATTCTATTTGTGCAACACAATGGAAAAAGATGCATATCACAGCATCTCGATCAATCTAGGCTGGATAGGGTAAGCCCCTATCCAGCCTAGATTGATCGATCGAGATCTTAAATAATATTAGAAAATCAATTGTATTTGATCTCTAAAATAGGAAAACTAAAATACACTTATGTTTGTAAAATAAATAAAAATATAATTAAAAAAAGTTTTTTAAATCAGGATTTTATTGATTTGAGTGCACTATTTGAAGAGTGGTAGGCAAGACGATTCCAACGAGCCCAAACTCGATAGGGTACGTAGTTTCATCTCTGAGATGCTATGACCACCTTGCGGCTCCATCATCACATCAGCCTTTTGACATCACTTGCATTGTCACTCAATTTACATTATAATCGGAAGTTATTAAGTGGCTCAAATTTTGTTTCCTATATTTTTTGACCCGTACAAACTAACGAACACGGCAAGTCAAATAAAAGCTTGTAGAAAAATACTTACTGCCAGTTTTCGTGTTTGTTACTTTTCATACTAACTGACCTGTCACGTCATGATTTGCGTCAGTTTGCATGAGTAGTAAATGAATTTTTGATCGAGTTTTAAACGCACAGCTTCACTGTGTTTCTTTGCGGGGTTTCTCTAAATTTTTTTTGCTCTCAAGCCCGCCTTAAAAGCGTTTATCGGTTGGCGTCATTTAATTCCCGTGAAAGCCTCGAGGTGTTAATAATATCGGCAAATAGCTTGTGACTGAATCGGGATAGCCTGGGGGAGTGCGGTGTATTCTGTTGATGTTGGTGCCTTATACTAGTTGTTGGACTATTTAAATTCAGAATTATGTCGAAACCAGGTAACGTGCTGTACGTAATGTACAGTCAATGGATTTTAATATTTCCCGATTTACAATATTGATTGGAACTAACCAAATCATATATTGGTTGTCGTATTGCAGCAGCCAGAAGTTTTTTTATATACTTGTACTTTTAATCTAATTGTGATGGCGGCTTAGAATAGCATCACCCCATTTCTTTCCCGTGGGAGTCGTAAGAGGCGAGTTTTAGGCGACGGGCTGACAACATGTCACTTTGGCGATACACAATTTCCCGGATGACCCTTAAGTGTTTGTCAGACGTGGCGTAAATGTCCGTTTATGTAGCCGTTCATGTGCTGCCTACCCCGCAAGGGATTATAGGCGTGAAATGTGTGTGTAATCTAATTGGTGAAAATATTCTACTGCATGTATCAGCCCACCTAAACTAACAAAAGACATTCATTTTGGCAAGGAAGTTGAGACTGCTCACAAATTGCAGAGGTTGGCTGGTGTTTGGTAACGAAAATTTTACTAATTTAGTTCTCATAATATCTAGTTCCCAGTGAAAATACTAGCTGTATGCTACAAGAATCTGATATACTGATAAAAATGTAACTTACATTCCTATCAATGTAATTTCTTGTTTACAAAAGTCGAAAAATAAATAACAGATAACATCACCACTAATATCTACGTCAACATGACAAAATCATTACTTCGCTTAATTTTTCCTCAATAAATGTCATTGAATTCAAGTATGTACTCGTTTATCTAAAGTATGAATTTAATGTAGGGGACATGGGGCTAGTTGGGATGCATAACGTTTGAAGCTCAGTAGGTACAACAAACAAAGAAACCGGATAAGGATATTGTATATCCTGTATTTTGTATTTATTTGACAATATATTGGATCAAATGTGTTGAATACCATCCATAATGACAATCCCTCTAACCAAATTCAGCCACGTCCCAAACTAATAATATAAATCCTAGAGTTTGTGTATGTGTTACCTCTGCACGCTCAAACGATTTGACGGATTTGGTTCAAAGGTACTTTTCATTGCGGTAAACCATGCCTTTTCTACGGAAAAACCAAAAACAGGTACGAATGAAACCAAGATGAAGAAATATAGTATATAATATTGCAAGCTAAGCAGGACAGGTTCGCTGGTTCTCACAAAATAACAGAGAAGTCCGCAAAACTCGGCTAGACTAGGCTAAAAATAGTTGAAGACCTTGTGTTTGTGAGCAGCCTGTTTTTAATGCTGTATGGCTAGCGTAGTCATAAAGCCTGAGTAGCTCAAAGGTGATTTCTACTAAGCAAGAATAAGTAAGTGTAAGAGGTAAATATTTGCAACAATAATCTGAATGCTGCTACGACAGAAAAGGAAAAGTACTTGACATTTCTAGAGGTTAATTTCCGAAACATAACCTCTTATCGATTTCCTCTAAAACAATATTACGTAAGCAAAAGGTAAAACTGAGCTACCCTGTCTTGCCCCGCTCTTCTATATGTACAGTGCGCAAATGAATAGGCTGCACAGGTCTAACTAAAACTACGAATAACGCCATCTATAATAAAAATCAAATACCTCTGAGCCGGCAGAACTCAGAGAACCTGTTTTACGCGCACGCATATCATGCGCAGCCGCATACATCATATTCGCACTTTACAAATAATAGCAAGGGTCGGTAGGACGTCATAGGTAAGTAGTTAAGTGGTTTAAAAATTCGATGCACTCGTCACAGATGGCATAGCCGAGATAGTATGCGTCTGGATTTAGAGCGAGTTAAAATTATGGTAGGACACTGGGTCGATCCCGCCCCCAATGTGTATTGTTTTTATATGTAAGATAATTTTTAGTTAACGGCCCATTTGTTATTTTGAATGAATGATGTTTGTGGGTATTGCACATAATCATTATAACTATTAGACGGTAAGTAATAAGCACAGTCATCTGATCTGTATCGACTACTGCCTACGTATCTAACCGTTAGCTTTCGATGTTTCTTTGT
This sequence comes from Tuta absoluta, assembly GCA_027580185.1. NCBI lineage: Eukaryota > Metazoa > Arthropoda > Insecta > Lepidoptera > Gelechiidae > Tuta > Tuta absoluta. The sequence goes on from JAQAHW010000009.1 coordinate 10,191,306, forward strand.
GTTGTTGTTTGCTATCGTTTTATCGTAATTATGTCTACCTATAGTATGCTCCTTTGTCTACATACAGTGCTTAGAGCAAAGATCATAGTGCTATATGAAGATAATCTTAGTATTATGAAATTTCTCGACGTCTTCAATTAAATGTAAGTTAAATATTTTTATTTTACAAAATTAGCGCAAATGCTTCAGGTCAGGTCGTTCATATTATCCAAACATTAAGTTTCTAGATAAAGATACCTACTACATACTACCTGCCATACGGTTATTATTTAAAATGTTTAAATAGGTATTAGATTGCTTATTATATTTACTTACTTAGTTTCCTATTTATTATTATTGGCATTTACCTACATTAAATACTTGTAGATTGACTAGGTATTTTTCTTACAGAAAAGAACTGTTACGCTGTGGGTTACGTTACGCCGATACCGGTGACATCCTGCCTGCCCGGAAAGGTCGTAAGGCCGTGATGTTCACGGATGCATCAGCGCGTCACCGAGGGATAGTTGCCAAGCATGCTAATACCCCATTCTTGTCAACTCGCTCAACAGCAACGGAGTTCGGAGTGACATTACAAACTGTAAGGACCCATTTACACGCAGCTGGTATAAGTTGTTATCGGCCAGCTCAAAAAATTTGCTGTCAGCTGCTCATCAACAAGCACGAGTCCGATTTGCATATATTTATAGAAACTTTGATTGGGAGAATAATGTAGTAATATTCACTGATGAAAAAGCTTTTAAATCGGATACAGATTGGACGCAAGATTTTATGGCGCTGAAGAGGCAAGCGTTACAGACCAATTCACATTCTCCCAAATAGAATGAGTGGGACTGTGGTGTCTTCTATGGGACCTAGAAAACTAGTTGAAATAGAAGGAAGGTTCATTAGCGAGAGTTATGTGGAAATATTGCAGGACGTAATGATGCCTACAGTGCGTATTGCTTACCCAAATCAGTACATTTATTTTGTGCATGATAATTGCTCTGTGCATAAAGCCCGTATCGTCCAGGATTGGTTGCGAACCCAGCACGACGTGACTGTTATTAACTGGCCGTCAAAGAGTCCGGATTTAAATCCCATAGAAAATTTATGGGGTCAAATGGTCCTTAACTGGGACCCATCTGAAGTCAGGACCAAGAAAAATTTACGCGACTTAGCCATGTTCACCTGGGAGTCCATGCGTGGTAAACCAATGTGTTCGAACATGGTAGCTAGCATGCCAAGCCGTTTAAATTAAAATTAAATTATTATTAAATTGAAATATTTAAATAGGTAGATATTAATATATTGGGTTGGGAATTTTGCAGAAGATTTATTTTATTCGATACTTACTGCTTAGTTAATTTCTGAAACTGTTCAAGCTCTCAAACAATCAAAATACCAATTTAACCTGTCACTTAATACCTAATTATTCTGCATAATTATTTAACTTTGTTTACACAATCTAACGAAGAATGTAAATGAATTGATCCCCTGGTTCAGTTTAGGCTTAATGTGTTACCAATAAAAAATATGTTAAGTGATGTTATTGTTACAATAAATGCAGGAATGAGGCTACCTCGTTATCTCATTTATAACATGTTTATTCACTTTGACATACCTATTTATTGTTGCACATTAACAAACATTATGCAACCCAACCCAATATCATTGAATAGTTAAAAACCAAAATAAATACCTAACTGATAAATATTATGGTAGTTTTATTCATTTTACCTTATATCCTCAAAACTACTATATTTATTCGATATCACACACTATACTACACAGATAAGTATAAAAATTTATCAGCAACAGCAAAATAATCATTAAAAAATAGTAAGTATAACCTATATAAAAAAAAACAGGCCTAGACCTGCGACCAACCACGACTCGATCCTTAGCTACCTGTTTCCAAAGTCCGCTATGTTAACCATTCAGCTACGACTGCTGTGATGCAAGCAGCGAAATTAAGGTTTAAATTATTATTAGTCATCAAACTGCGCGTCTTAAATTCTAGTGTGTGTGCGCGCCAGTCAATGTGTGTGTTTTAATGTGTCTATAATGGTATTCAATGAATTCAATTTGTCGTTAAAAGATGGCGTTGTCTGCCTGTGCAGGTTTAGACCACTTCGTGTGTACTATGTAGTACTAAAAATAGATTTTAATTTTAACATTTAATAAGATTTTCAGCCCCTGGATGGATAGAATGAAATAAGGGAGGCATTTGCCCAGCAGTGAAACATTGAACAGGCTTAATAAAAAATCATCATCATCATCATCATCCTCAGCCCACATCCACCCACTGCAGGGTATAGGCCTCTTCTCTACAGCGCCAATGAAATGATCCACAATTATTATATTAGATACCGTATGAAGGCCATAGTTATATTATTTCCTTTCCCCCAGAGACATGGGCGACACGCAACTGAAGATATCACAAAGAAGTAAATAAAAAGATACCTTTATTACTTTTTGGAAAATAGGTAATAAAGCTGCTCGTTATTATTAAGGTACCTACTTACAGAAATTGTAAAAGGGAAATATTTATATCACAACGAAAAAACTTATGAACAAAAAAAGCTTAGAATAATCGGAAATGGCGGCAATAAACAACGAAGCCTGGCAGTTATATTCGCACAGTAAATTTAATTATAGCTACACTGATTCATAAAACAGGGGCTGAGGATCAAATGTCGTAAATAGAACAAAAGTTGGCACGAGAACGGGGGTGGGTTACAATTTTGGAAAACCGCTGAATTTGTAAAACTGCACGCGGTGCTTTCGCTAAATAAATTTTATTAATAAACAGGGCGATATTTGGGGAATATCAGTATGCGATGAGTACAAAAGTCAAACATAATTGTTCTTTATCTTTTCATTAGGGATACCGAGTCAAAGAACGACCCGTTGCTTACAGCGCATTTAAATAAGTAAAGTAAGTAAGTAAAAACACTTTACTGCACATTCAAAACAAAAATAAATAACAGGAAAACTTAAACTAAAATTGCACAAAGGCGGCCTTATCGCTGAAAGCGATCTCTACCAGACAAACTTTTGGTGGAGAAGAAATCAAAGGTAAGAAGAGAGTAGTGCATAAAATAAAGGAAAGATTAGACATTGTACATTAATAAATATACGAAATCATACCATATTATAATATACTACAATATGTAATATTATAAATAAATACAGATTAAGGTTGATGTTTAATTAAATTATACTTCTTAACTTATTTGAAAAACGTATATTACTTAATGTTTATTACATTTCGTATAGGTAGTATCAATAGCACACTAACTAATCAATTTAATGAAGCATCTTATACTGGTTTCATACAGTTATTAAGAATAATTAGTAAATCTTGATCCCGTAAATGGATAGGTTGATGTGCTTCCGATAGTACACAGCTAAAATACCGGCAGATAATGGCCACAATTCGGGATGTACATTCTCCTTACTTGCCTTAAATTAGTGCTGTCATTTTCCGTTAAATAGGTTTAGAAAAGGATAGGAGATATTTTAGTCGTGTCATGTCTTATAATTTCATGCAAAATACGTGTTATTTGTCAAAATAAGGCGACAATCAAAACAATGGCGACTAAATTGACTAGGAAAGGCGAAAAAACTCTTGAAGTTTTTAAAAATGACAGGACTTAGATATCTTCTAGCCTTTTCTAAACCTATTTGACGGAAAGTGACAGCACTAATTTAAGGCAAGTAAGGAAAATTTAAATCCCGAATTGACCTCATTGATCGGCATTTTTGCACCAAATATTTATTGTGTATCACTATAGTGACAGGTTGTCAGCCCATCGCCTAAAATTGCAATACACACCCTCGAGTCCCCTTCGTCGCCTCTTACGACTCCCACGGGAAAGAAATGGGGTGATGCCATTCTAAGCCGGCTAAAATATACTTTTCAGCATTTTTGCATAAAAGAACTCTTTGAATCGATTTCCTCTTTATTGCACCAGTAAGGAAATAAAATACAAAATTTTACATAATAACAGGGTCATACGAACCAGTCGATATTTTATCAAAATTATACCTTGTTACGCCCAATGTATGTCTACTATCATCAACCTGAACATCATCTTACCCGTTTAAGGGCACAACATAGTAAAATTTTTCATAAAAAAATATTTGGAACAACCAGTACAGGTTTAACTTTCATATTGGTATTTGCACACACATATCACGCCTATAATCCCTTGCGGGGTAGGCAGAGCGTAAACGGCCGAAAAAAACTGACATTTCATTCGAAAAATTGTGTATCGCCATAGTGACAGGTTGTCAGCCCATAGCCTAAAATTTCAATAGACACCCTCGAGTCCTTTAGTCGGCTCTTATGACACGGGAAAATAATGGGGTGATGCTGTTCTAAGCCGGCATCACACGGCATGGAAAAGGCGTGACAGCTTTATTATTCCAATAATTTGTTTTGGTATTCAGTACAGTTTCAACTGTTCTTCAAGTTACAAATATAAGGGTATAACATAAACAGGGTTTTCATACAAGCAGCATTAATGTCGGTCTATTAACCCTTGAGTTGAATTCGAGCTACAGCTATATCACCGCCATGTTTCACTAAAAGCACATTTTGTATGGAATTTTATTGTGTTATTCATCAACAAGTACCACTGTGTAAGTTCCGGGGTAAAGTATGATGGTGAACGAAAAGGGGAGAAGAATGGGAAGGAGTTTCGGAAGGGAAAGGCGTGGATACGACGCGGGCTTATCTTTCAAATTGAACTTCCTGTACACCGATATACAACGCATTTTTACTTTTGTTGTACTAAAAAATATATTCATGGGATTTTTCTCACGGAAACCATACTAATATTATAAATCTGAGAGTTTGTGTGTGTATATATGTTTGTTACCTCTTAACGCTCAAACGGCTTGACCCGAAATAACACATATGCTACTTTTTACCGCGGGAAAACAACTATTACCACGGGAAAATAAGTGCACACGGGTGAAACCGCTGGTCGGAAATCTGGTCTTAAATAAAATGAAACCGATAGCTTTAAATAGCGACATTAAAATCGTGTCCTTGTGACAATGAGTCGACAAATGATCAGATGAATCGCGGTATCCAAATTTAATAAATCATATTAGTTCAGGGCTATGATATGGAGGAAACTATGGTTACTTTATTGGTTTTGATTGATTTCTCAAATGCATTAAATAATGTTGATTATCACATTCCTTTATCTATCCTTTCTTACCTTAAAATTGATTCCCACGCTCTACTCTGGTTCTAATCCTATCTCCGGGGTCGTCAGCAGGCTATTCGTGTCAATCAGTCTATGTCTGACTGGCGTGATCTGACTGCCGGCGTTCCTCAGGGCGGGATCTTATCACCATTGCTTTTTTCAATTTTTATTAATGAAATATCCAAATCTCTTCGCTGCTCTTACCATCTTTATGCAGATGACCTCCAGCTTTATGCACAGTGTCAAAGTAATGACATAAATGAAGCTGTTTATCGTGTGAATCTTGATCTGGCCAAGATTCATCAATTGTCCATAAACTTTGGCATTTCCGTCAACCCTAGCAAGTGTCAGGCCATTCTTTTGGGAAGTACACGCCAACTTGCTAACATTGAGGTTTCAGGTGCTGGATGCTGTTACATTATCTCTGCGACGATCATTCTCGAGTTACTCGCTCCTCAAACACCCTCGAACTTGCCTGACGCGTTTGTAAAACAGCTTTTTACAATAATTCGTTCACTGTAGCGTCAGTCCGACTTTGGGATTCTTTGCCTGTTGATATCAGAAAAGCTGGTGATCGGGGTGCTTTCAAGAGGCTGGTATATAACCACTTCAATCGACGTCTTAATAATTAACACCGTCAACACTTCTTTTCCACTTTTCAAATATATATATATTTTTTATTGTTACGTGTGGGCATTTGATTTTCCCGATCATACAGAGGACCACAGATCACTTATATTTATGTTCTCAGAGTATTGTGAAGTCAAACTAAGAAAATGTCAAACAAATATCTCATCACCACCGCCATCTATCCTAAAATAGTCACCATACCTGGCTAGTCTCTCTGTTTCTTAGTAATTTTGTTAGATGGCGTTCATCCTATTTCATTTCTGTTAGCTTTTCGTTGGTATATCTTATTTTTTATGTATGTATGCATGTATTTATATTTTTTATGTTAAATTATTAAGTATAGTATTTTAGTTTATTCCTTCTTATGTATTGTATAGCTACCTTAAGTACGATTATATTTCTTTTTTTGTGTATTATGTACCCGCGTTTACTCTTTCTGTTTATCTTTTGGTTGGCCGGTAGAGAATGCCGCGTGGCATTAGGCCCGCCCTTTGTACTTTCTGTGCAATAAAGTTTAATAAATAAATAAATATACTTGAGTAAATAAATTACAAGAAATAATCAACCCCGGTTTCGTCCTCTTACGATAATCGATGCGAAAATCGACAAAACAGTCTACCAACAATTTGGTGTAAATCAGAGGCCTAACCAAGGTACCTCAGTTAAAACTTCTTCGTGATGAACTCGTGAAAACGTTTGTAACTTTTTTCGTTTTGGATTGGCGTTTTTTTAGGTAGGCACAATGCCTACCTAAAAAAATTACATACATACAAACACATATCACGCCTATAATCCCTTGCGGGGTAGGCAGAGCGTAAACAGCCGCAAAAAACGGCCATTTACACAAAAAAATATGCCTGAACCGTTCCTATTTATTTGAAATCTTGTATCCTCCAGCTATTCCCATAATCGTCATGAAGCCAGGTTCTAATGATGTGATTCTGGAAAAAAATAAAGAATCCTCGCCACTCTGAGCGCTGAAAATTCTTGAAACTCAGCTGTTCGTCCATCATTCGCTGAGTGGTTTGTTTTAGTCACCACTTTAAAAGAACACGATTAAGTTTTAGCGTTACGCTAGTAACATATAAGATCCAAATAAGATCATTGGTTCTAGCTGTGTTATGATATGACACCTGTTTTTATTGACTGATTGTGACAGAATGACTCATTCAATCTCAATGGTTAATAATCTCGTTTTAGAAATCGAGTTTTAAAAAATCCAAACTTTTTCAACATGCCGTCAAAAGGAACCGTATTGCCAATCGGCACCCGCGGGGTTTGATGTTATGGACGCATTCGACGCAGATAGGAACTTTTAGTTCCGGTGGGCTTCCAAAAAGGTTTTACAATCAATATTATCACTTAGATTTATTTTAACACTGTGACTGTAAAACAATTTAATAACCACTGTTTGGTATAAATGATTCAAATTCTACAATAATACCCAGGTCATAATGTTTTGGCACTTGCCTCCAATATTCGTTGAACAAACCCCGAAATTGTGTTTTGCATTCACATCACGCTTAAATCAATAGAGTTCGTCAGCCGGCACTAACTCCGGCCCATATTCAATTGTGCGACATTAAAAGCATCGTAAACAACAAAACTAGGTCCGTTTCTGGTTTGATACACATTGTGTTTGCTGAATTTTGCAATACAGTTGGTAAATACGATTTTTTCAATAGCAAATGAAATCAACAAGCTATGAAATTTAGGTAATTTCGGTACATGTTTAAGTATTTTTTTCTTTTCTCGTTACTGTTTTTCATCACTACGAGTTGACTTTCGGGCAACGAGACGACGAACTACCCGATGGATAAGCCCTAGTGTTAGAGTTTATAAACTGCCTAATACTAGGCCCACTACTTGTAGGCCTCTCATATCTGTATTGACTACGACGTAGCAAAGCAAAGAGCTACGCTCGCTACGCCGCGCCGTAGTTCTAATGTAATACGCAGAAAAGGCTTGTTGTACTTTGTCTAAATGTTGACCAATATTCGGTGTAACACAGCAGTTTTCCTATGAATTGTACATTGTTCATTTCATATCAGTGTTAAGTGTAAACCGTAAATTAATTTAGCAGGATATTCTTGCCTACATAGTTTCATACTCACTGTTATCGATAAATTATCAAATCGAACATTGAAAAAGTACAGTAGCATTGGCTTGAACGTTTTTATGTTCACTGTTTTAGACTTCTTGATAGAGAAAAGAACCAAAAAAGAACTATTGATTTAACTTACAGAGAGCAGACGTTTAACTCGTACCGACTACAGTTTTCTTTTCATTACCTACTTGTTTGGCTTGCCTCCAGAGACACGTTAAGCTCGCTTTTACAACCTTACCATACAATGTAGGTTCATTATTAGTAGCACTTTGAGTCATTTTAAGAATTCAAGTTATACTGTTTATTATAACTATATGAAAATATTATAATTATGTTTATCTTTGATTGTTTAATCAGCTGTAGACAAGAATACAGTGACTAGTGAAAGTTTGAGAGAAATCACAGTCAGAAATCGATAAGTCAGTATCAAATTACATACATACAACGGTAGATAAGGATATTCTACTCTCAGTTTGACCTACACATTTGAAACACGACAGCTGGTAGTTGTATGAAACGACAAAACAAAAAAAAACACAATTAACTTAGTGTCGGGACACACTTGCAGCTTCCGAAAATCCAGCTTAAGGCGAGTGTACCCGTGAACGACTTTGACAGTGGCGACACTTCACAAAAAATATTTTCTCTTTATACAAACAATCTATCAGTTTATCCGTTGCCCAAGTTTTTTGAATTATCTTTTAGTAAAATTAGAACCTGCAAACTTAGTGAAATATTCGCTGTAATAAAATGATGGCAATTAATACCAAAGTCGCCGTTTTTAGGTAGTTTTTCCAAAACTTTAATTCCAGCAAATATTTAATTGAGTCTGCAGGTTCTAATTTTACTAAAGGATAAAACAAAAAACTTGGGTAACGGATATTCTGATAGATTGTTTGTATAAAGAGAAAGCATTTTTTGTGAATTGGCGCCACTGTCAAAGTCGTTCACGGGTACACTCGCCTTAAGAAGGTGCCTAACTATATAAAAATGAGTGTCGAAAAATTATATCTTATTTTTGCTACTATTTTTCTTTAAACTTGGAAATAGGTTTAAAAGTTATATAAAAGTCTAAACTATCATCACCCTCAAGAAAATGATGAGCAATACTTCATTATATCAGTCATTAGCGTAAAAATTTACACCGTTATAAAGGAAAATAATTATAATTTCATGTTTTCAATTGTATGAAATTATCAGGACGATGTTTAATAACGTGTAATATCAGGGATGTCAAAGAGGTAAAGGGCCAAACACACTAACTTTATAATTAAGTCGCAAAATTTCAGATGTTTTGAATATCTTATCAAACATTTCTCAAAAAGAATTTCATGTCTTATAAGTCTGCCGCAACTAAACTATACGAAGGTGAGTTGCTATTCTTATAACATACCTGATATAATTGAAAATAATTTAGCACGTGAGTGCAAAATTAACCACAGTACGTACTTAGTATCATTGTTACACACGGCTTTTACAGCAAGAGCAGTAATAAGTGGATTTTGAAGAGATATAAAATAAGTGATTTACAACACAAAGTAAGTATTGGCGGCTGCGCGGTGTTTACAATCTCGCTTTAGAAATATTTCCACGCGTTTCAAATATTTCAAATTGTGACGCGACATTAACACCAAGAAAAAAAAAACATTTTTGCTTGTAAGTAGCTGACTTTAAACACACAAAAAACCACGTCCATCTGCCCTAGGCCTAAAACGGCACGCAGTCGTTGAAAAAAGAAATAAAAAGTTATAGTCGGGTAAGGGAAAGAAAGGGCCGTTTGATAAGTACAAGTATGGCGAGAATAGGGCACGCTGTTTACTGAGAGATCAAGGGCCGAGATTATGCTGCGTTTTGTATTACAGTTCGTAGTAGGTACAGATGATTATTATCGGAGACGGAATTGAATATTATATATGTCGCAGTAAGATAGATAAAGCCGTAATATAGTTATATCGCTAGGGATATAATTATATACCGAAACATAGCTATACGAAAGCGATTCATTACTATCACGCTAGGAATATAGTTATAAAACGGTCCAAGTTTAGTGATATACTTATATTACTGGATTAAGTTCAGTTTTGTTAACATATTACTTGATTAGGCTTAGTGAAATAGAAATCTACCATATATGATTAAATAAAACAATATTATATTGTTTTTATCTTTATTAAAAACTCAACTTTATGTATCCTGCAGTTAGTTACAATACTTTCTGACATTAACACGTATTAAAGTAATTTCGATTATAATTAAAACGATCATATTTTTTAGAATTTAAACATAAACAATACACTTAAAACTAATCAAACATTAAAATATAAAGCTAATCAACAGTTTTGATTAATTTCTTATCAAAGCTAAGTTGAGATCTTAGTTTCTTTGAAAATATTTTTTAAATTTTGTTCAGACAAGAAGAAGAATCATGACATCTAGAATTACATAGCACTGAATGCTTCTGACAGGTACATCTTTTAGTAGAACATTGTATATTCGTTTTTTTTTATATGAACATTTTAAATAACCTTCGCCATGAAAGCGTTTTCATTTGGTATAGGATCATTCAAAGTTATGTTTGAAAGCTGTATTGCATTCCTGGGTATCCAATCTTTTTGGATATCAACGGATGTACCAATTTTATGACTTTCATTTCCTAGTAAAATTTTTTGATCTAATGGTCCACGATCTATCTTTGGTATCTCTATAAGAACTAAAGATCCCACGTTAATGACAGGAAATTTCTGTGACGAAAGCTATTTCACTAAACTTAATCTAGTAATATAAGTATATCACTAAACTTGGACCGTTTTATAACTATATCCTAGCGAGATAGTAATTAATCGCTTACGTATAACTGTTACGGCTTTATCTATCTCACTGCGACATATATACATAATACGTACATTAAAGGCCTTAATAGTCCACTGCTGGACATACCTAGTACCTTTTTTGATACTCAATACGCTTGGCAGGCGGATTGGCGAGCGGAGTGCAAGATAGAATGCTGCTGCCCATTCCCTGGATCTGTTTGTCACTTTTTTCGACACACATGTGTATAACTAGACTATCCCAAATAATTCTGTGCCTCTAGTGTAAAAGGGTTAAACTCAGAAATCTTAATTTTACAGGAGAGCAAAAAACAACTTTGAAATCAGTTATCATGCTTAAATCGTAAAAAATATTTATATTTGATGAATGAACTACAAAGAATATTTAAACAATTTAAATTGTAGCGTACAGTTATCCTACTTCTTATTACCGTTGCTGAGATATCAGCCTTAGAAAATAAGTTTACTCCTTTTGCACGAAACACAACTTTGTTCATAGGGATTAAACTTAAGTTTAACTAATCAGAATATTCAACATCCGTTAGTTACATTTAGTGTAAAATGGATATATTTCATTGTTTTTGAAAACCTACAGGATATTTCAATTGAAAAGGATGGTAATGATGTCAATGCATGCACCACACATCATGCTAGCCGGTGTTCCCTTGAGCATAGTCGATAAGTTTTGCTACCTGGGGTCGACTATGACGAATAATCTCACGTTCGATGCTGAGATCGATACGCGAATCGGCAAGGCGGCGACCATGTTCGGCAAGCTCAGTACAAGAGTATGGAACAAAAAACACCTGACCACTAAAACCAAGATTATTGTTTATCAAACTTGCGTTTTAAGCAAACTCTTGTACGGAGCTGAAACCTGGACATCGTATGCAAAACAGGAACGTCAACTGAATACATTTCATATGCGCTGCGTAAGAAATATCTTGCACATAACCTGGCAGGACAGAGTCACAAACGAGCGAGTTCTAGAAATTGCGCAGCTGCCTAGTTTTACCGCCCTGCTTAAGCAGAGACGATTGCGGTGGCTAGGGCATGTGCACCGGATGGAACCTTCGCGTCTACCACGGCGTGTTCTGCTTGGCGCTGTAGCAAACGCTAAAAGAGGAGTTGGAAGACCTATGCTGCGTTTCAAAGATTGCGCCAAGCGGGACATGGCTGCGTTTAACATTGACCATTAAAGGAGAAGCTTGCTGAGGATAGGGACGAATGGCGTAAGCGTGTGCTTGATGGACGTAAAACACACGATAATGCCTGGTTTTCTGGTTTCGCTAACAAAAGTCAAAAACGTCATCTAAACATGCATGTGCCAGTCTCAAATTCCACCTTCACTTGTAGAGCGTGCGGAAAATTATGCCGCTCCCGTATCAGCTTATACAGCCATGAAAAGTCTTGCCTCAGACACTGATTAAATCGTCTGTCACAGACGTGTGAGGTCAATGATGATGATGATGTCAATGGTGGTAATGCTAAGCAATTTAGCAAAATTGTATTTATTAATTAAAAAAGGGCTTCAAAACAATTTCAGTCATATGCGATAAGATCAGTGGCAACAATAAAGTACCATTATTCCTAATTTAAAGTAGGTAATTAGTAACCGTGACAAGTAACAAAAAACAAAAGTATAAACTCTTAAATCAAAATTGTAATTTTTAAGTAATTCGTGCTGAAATCGGTACACTAATAATAAACGAAATCATATCAGAGTCAAGAATACCCCCATACCGAGTACCTAAGTATTTAAAAATATTATAAAACATAAAATTGAAAGTTCTTGGTTAGTTATGTTATGTTATATATTATAGTTATGATCGGGATCTACAAAAGGAATACTTTCATCTGATTTTAGATTGGAATAAAATTCTTGAGCCTGGCGATCAAGAAAACTGAACAATGACTCCAAATCTTTATTTTTTTTAGCCGACATTGGCAATGTTTCCGTTAGCATTGTTAGCATGGCTTCAGTTGTATTTGCTGATTATATGTTCTTCTTCTTCATTTTGTGCAATCGAGTGTTTTGGTATCAACTCCGTTTCTATCTTGTAAATAACTTTTGGGAACAAATCTTATTCGAATTTATATTCACTAACTTCTGCGAATAAAGATTTTCCTTTTTTTTCGAAAACTTGCAAAATTTTCAAGCGTGGGCGGGATTTGAACCTGCGACTTTCGCATTACTAGTGGCGACGCCTCTTCCATTTGGGCTACCGCAGCTCATTCCTTGCCCGCCAATTTTGAAAGTGTATTTCAAAGCCAGTAACGCGTGGCACAGCTTCATCTACCGGGTTAGTTTAGCAACTAATACCCCACTAATACGAAATAATGAAAGTCGCAGGTTGAAATCCTGCTCGAGCTTTAAAATTTTGCAAGTTTTCAAAAAATTGTATACCTAACACGGGAAGTATTTTAAAATTTGGTATTAAATTTTTCTTTTTTGTTGTTAACTTTTCTGGTCGTGAACTCAGATCTCAAAAGCATGCTGAAGTTGTAGAAGCTCATTTCAATGACTTCAATAGCGCCTTACTTTGAGACTGAGGAAACAAGCTGATACCAGTCGCGTTGCACGTGGACATCCAATGTCGTATTTTTGTTTGCCCCTCTACCTACATACTAAGTACCCGACGCAAGTTACTTTAACTTCAACAGCCACAGTCATATCAGTCTAATGCTGGACATGGGTCTATTTTCCATATGCACAACGCTCGGCCGGTGGATTGGCGGGCGCGGCATTCATTCTTTAGTCACTTTTTACGACATCAACGGTGAGAAGAGCGGTGCTGGTGATGCACACCACTCTGGAAAACTGGCAGGGATATCTTATTATAATACCTAAATACGATGAACTACTGAACAAAATAATACTAATCACTAATGATAGAAAGTTACACCCTCCACAGTAAGTCAAAAATATCTAACGATCAAAAATACTATTCGTGTAAAATGATCAAACTAACCGCTCACGGAAAGTATGTCGCCCGACGCGGGAACGCAAAATAATAGTCCTTCACCAATTCTGGACGACTGGCGGTCCCGGTCGCGATTGCGCGGCGTCGTCTGCGCTACCTTGCCCATTGAGTTTACTTCACCCCCGCGCGTCTTGCGGAGTTTAATCGTTTAACACAACATGTCTGTGCCAGGTTTAGGTGAAAAAGGAGGTAACTATACTTTTACTAATTATGTTACAAGGAATAAGAATAGTAAAAAAAGAGTTATCTTTATATAGATCCTTTTACACCAACATAGTTTTAAAAAAAGCATTTGTGTAAAGTGATCTATTTTAATTTTGATTCATTTGCACAAACTTACACTTAAAGAACAGTTTGTTCAAAACGATTCAATTTGACTTTGACCGTTTTGAACAAAACTGTAATGCATTATTTAATACGTGAATAAAGAGCAAACTTATTTTGTACCGTTATGTACAAAGTTCATTTACAAATATGACGTTTAAAAACGATTAAACTCTAATTTAATCCATTTTCACTAGAATAAAGTGGGATTTTAGAGAGATTAATCGTTTTGCACAAATCTATATCTCAACAACTAACACTCATAGAGATCCATGAGTCACACCATCGGATGCAGAACAGTGCCAAACGCACAATGGTATAAAAATCCACACATGGGTATAACTCGAGTTTGATCCTTTTACACTGGAGGCACAGAATTGGTGCCTGATCCTACACTATGGACGAATTTTAATTGTCCTCGGTCAAGTTGCATGCAGTTTCATTTGTTGTAGGTTGTAGACTTTTTAGTTTTCACCTTATGGATGCAGAGATCCCTAATTTGGACCCAACCATTTCGAAGTTCTACCAACTTTCATTGTGTTGCCAGCACAGCTATAACCATCCGTGGGAATAACCTTAGCTTCTCCGCCTTCAGGGATTTACCACAAAAGACATGCGCGCGTTGAATGCGTGTTTTTATTTTTTTATCTCGCCGGAGCCGGTTTTCTATTACCTAGGACAACACAAAATTGTTATTAAAAAAATATGTTATACAATCTTCTTTTTTACAATGACGGATCATGACGTCAATAAGTAATAATACTATCTTACATTGAATAAAGTAATTTCATTTTTAATTTTAATTTAAATATTCATTGAGTTTAAATATTGTTTAAGTACGCGTTCAAAGCGCTTCTAACCTTTTTGTGGTAAGTCCCTCAGTGTTTAACTTTATAGACGATTGCATAGCCGGTTAGATTACTACTCCAGAAAAAAATACTGGGTATGTTATAAATAGATGTGCTTTATTTGAAACTTTTGGTACGATAGTATGTGGCACTGGCCTTCACTGTATGACATATTTGTATTGATAATATTCATATATTCCAAAATATGATTTCCAGAATATACACAACCCTTAAAACATGCAGTTTCTGCACGAAATAAGAATAATTAACGTCAAAAAGTAATTTACGAAATACTTTTCTCGTTAGTTTGTTTTAAATTCATTCAGAAGTTAAACATAATTTATTTCATAAACTATTTTATTTTTCCTTTGTCAGTGTTGAACGTTCTGTTGATGATAAAACATACCTACGGTAATAATTTGCATGTCCAAATAAACAATTTTAATTTTACGTACGCCTTTAATGTACCTATTTCAAATGTTTATAAATCCTTTGATGTAAAATTAAACCAAAGTTTGTTGTGAATTTCTACTACAAGTACAAATACAAAATAAGTATATAATTAATGTATCCGTGTAACAAATAGGTGATGCTTTTCTAACCCGGCATCACACGGCGACGGCAACTCACCAGAACTCAGGGTAATTATTTATACTATTCGTAGAGTTCCCTACTCGCTGCCAGGAAGATTAATGCGGTACGCCTAATTAGAAAACTTGGTCTGTTTAGCGAGTACCCGACACAGAACAGTGACATTGCGAGGTTGCGTATCCGAAACACAACGCACCTTACAATTTTCTATCCAATCTCTCCTGCTGACTGTTGCCAAATAGAATACTAATTACAGCTACTGTTGCTGACACAATCATTTCAAACCTTGTGTAACATGGTATAGTCGGTTGTAGAACATAAGGTACCAGGGGTACTCCAAAAGAAGTACATTAATTTTGTCCTCAGCAATGACTTTTTCTTTACATGAATATGTATTGTAGAAAATGACTTTTTTTAATGAGAATCATTTTTTATTATTTAGTAACTGGGAATAAAATGATTCAGTTCTTTTGGAGTACCCCTGGTACCTTATGAGCTACAACTAACTGTAAACAGTTAGAACAGCGTTTTAAATTCTTTGGGAGTTAGCACCAATAAAATGTAGCTACCTACCGTGATAAAAATGCAAATAAAACAAGATTTTTACTAATGAACCAGCTCACTGACAACCATTAAAAGTTTTATTTTTATTTGTGCCGGCAAAAGATACTTCCGGGATTGCAAGAATTTTTTATCCGGTTGTTATTATTTGTTAGAGAGATTTCTGCGCATTTTGTTAAATCATTAATGAGATTGAATGTTATTTATAACGAGATAAGGCTTCTCATTCTTGTTTTTATACATGCGTAATGATAACTGTATTTTATGAGTTGATCTGCTTATGAAGGTATCATTACGCATTTATAGATGTGTTGGGGCGGACCAAAAGGTGGCGTAATTATTTTTTACTTTTTATATATTGAGGAGTATCCAAATGTACTGCATGTATGTTCCGCATTTTTTTGTAGGTTCGGAGAGATTTTTAAAAGCATTTTTGGATAATTCAACTAGTTTAGCCTTTTGAGTTTTCTCGCTCTTATCCGCAGCAATATAGAGTTAGCAAATGTGAAGTGCCTTAGTCAGGATTTGATGATCTCACATACAAATTACCGAGACATTAATCAACTTTTATGTAGGTACACCATAATATACCCGCGTCACTCCAATAGGTCAATTTTGGTATTTTTCAACCCCATGCTAGAGAACATGTCAACAAAGGAAAAGATACATTATGTCAACGCACTAGCATGATTTTGACAGCTGCCAAAATTAGCATATTAGCGTGACGCGAATATAGTAAGTAAGTACACATCTGTGTTTATCGTGTTCAACCTGTTTTATATTCATGTTTGGTTAAAAACCTTCAAAAATTATATTACCTCTTTATTGTATTATAATTTTGTCGGAAACAGTCGTCGAATTTCGTTGACTTGTATGTGGGGACATTGCAAGACAATATGTATCTGAATTTTTACATCTACCTACTTAGATAATCCTTACGCAACAAACCATACTTAAGGCAAGATAAACAGATGGAGTAAGGGGGTTCTTAAGTGGAGGCCATGCCTCGGCAAGCGTAGCGTTGGACGACCTCCGGCTAGATGGACCGATGACTTAAAAAAGGCGGCTGGTAGCGACTGGATGGCGAAAACGAGAGATCGTGCCCTGGGGGAGACCTACGTCCAGCAGTCGACTGTAATTGGCTGATGTATGTTTGTATGTAAAGCAATATCTGGTTGAAGTAAGCACACAATATCCTACTTATTATACTCTTTAGCACATTACAAAATGGTGGAACACAACAAACAACATAGTGCCTCACGAGCTTGAAGGTTCGCAGGTCAGGTTGTGGTTAGCCAGGCCTTTCCATTAAGATGTCTAATGATATGATGTTCCATATGGTTTCGTTTTACTAAAAGTATAGGTAACTATGTAACCTGACGATAACACTACCCACTGCTTACTTTCCAGTTTAATTGACCGATATTTCCCAATCTTTGTCCATTACCTGGACGGCAAGGGTCGCAATCTCCACGATTTTATTTCTCAACGCACGGTAACGAGTGGGCTACTTATCTCGCGTCGCACGGAACGACCGCTTGAAGCGCTTTTGTTCGGCAAATAGAGGCTTTTTCCGCTTTTTTCCCGCGACCGCTGCAAATTGTTTGTTTTCACGCCTATTGTCGCGTACCGACCGCTTTTTATAACAAATGTTTTTGCTTTTGACAGACCTAATCAAGTTATGTTTTTCTAACCGAGCTGGTCTGAAAGCATTTAAATGCTCACGTGCACATTGCTGACTTTGGCTTTGTACGTATATCAATTAATTCAATTAATCATATATTAATTGGAACATATGCAAGATACAAAAAAATGCATTGAATCAAACCCACAACTTCCGCCGTAAAGTCAAGCTTAGTTAGTTAGAAAGTTTGGATCTAAACACACTTGGAAGACGGGTAAGCATCCGCAGTGCTATAGTTGTTCCAAGTAGATATTTCAAATAATGTCAACAATCTTACTATGCTGAGTGACAGCTATTATGAAATGTCCTTGTCTGTAGCAGGCTATAATGTTGTCCCTCTTTGACTAGTTTCATAAGGAAAAAACTGGTTAATCCTATGAGTAACACGTGTTGCTTTTCGTAAAAAAAATCCTGAATTCCTTAGGTTTTCTTGTGAAGCAAATACCTTAAGTAGGTATAGAATTTCAACATCAAACTGTTAACAGTTGCCGATAATAGAAAAAATACTGCTACCAATATTGAACTACAAATTTTGTAAGCGAAAAAGTTTACTAGGAATTTCGTTTAATATTTTATCAAAATATTTTTATGCTGGTATTACTAGTTAGTAACTGTACTGGAATTCAATAACATACATTGCATGCGTATCTATACTAATATATTAATAATTATATCATAAATATAAGAGTTTGTGTGTGTGTTTGTGTGTGTGTGTGCGCGTGTGTGTATGTTTGTTAAACCTTCACGCTCAAATAGCTTGTTGGATTAGGATTAAATTTAGTACACACAGATAAATAACTTAAGAGAACATAATTATAGGTTGTTTTTACTACGGGAAAATATTCCATTCTCACAGGAAATCAGCATAACAGCTGCGAATGAAACAGCGAGCGTAAATCTAGTTACAAGAAGAAAGAAACGTACGTACTATAGGGCCTTATCAAAGGGCCTTCGACGAACTCTGTTGCATGACGATAACGCATCGCGCTTGTGCACCGACATGACTTAGGGGCTATTATTTAGATAATACGCTCGCTATACACACGCCTGTGGGTCCGCGGGAGCTGTGACACATACAATGAATCGTAGCAGGGCCCGAAGTCAGCTAAATGAAAATCGTTTCAGTTGTATATAGATAGCGTGTCAGTGGCATATATGGTTTTGGGCGTTTCGTATTCTGCTTACCGTTTGAAGTATAGAATATCACGGTGACAATAAAATGGCAGCTGAGTGTTGCATGGGTAAAAATATCCCTTGCCATACAGCGTATGCAGCGAGCGCTATGCACACCTTTGAATCAGGTAATTATCTTCTTTTAATTTATGTTTATTTTATTAATTATCCAAAATATTTATTTCTACTTTATTTTAACTTAATGTATGCATTTAATTGATGCTTACCTTATGTGTGTATATATAGTTAATACTTGCGATTGTTTGTCAAAATTAATTAAGTGTGTATATTCTTGCATTTAATAAATTTATAATGAAAAATGAGTTTGTAATATAAGACATTTCTTATTACAATCTTATCTTCGTTTAATAAAGACAGTCGATTCAAAGAGACTCTCATCCGGCGGGGAAGTAACAAGCTCTGGGAGTTTTGCAATATACAGTATTGTAAACAGCCGCAGTAACGAGGAAGCGACTCGAGTACATCCTAGACTTCGATTGTTGTATTATATTTATGAAGATTTTGTTAATTAAAATGTTTGCAATACTGTGCACAGTTTTGTGCGCCTATTACCTATAAAAGCTTAGGCATGTTATTAAACCTGCGCACCCAGGCATAGTAAAAAAAAACGCATACTTAAGTCTGCCAGGTCAATTAAGGTCAGTTTTTAGGACGGGTAAAGGCCCGTTTTCACGAGATTCAATCAAACCAGGATTCAATATATTTAGAAAAAAGGCTTATCCAATATCGTAGACAATACTTGTAATTGTTTAATGTTTTTGTACAAGTGAAGTTTAACGAATTTAATATTCATGAATTATGGAGTTTCACCGAGCACCAACAATCGCAAGTATAAATTACAATATTTCAGAATCAAAACTTTAATGGAACGACAGTTCTGGATTTCTGAACCTTCCAACACGTTGTGCAACAAACTTTGTTCCAACTCACTGACTCATTCATTAGATGTGTGACACTGACTGATTGAATTAGCTAATTTACTACCAAGCTATTTGCAGCGTTGGCTCATTTCAGTTACAAACGTATTAATTTGTCTAGGCGCGGTGTTTCTATCACGAGCGTCTGATATATAGATTAGCCCATTGCAGTCCACTGCTGGACTTAGACCTCCCCCAAGGTACGCCATAGTCACGTCACGATCTCCCGTTTTGGCCATACACCCATTACCAGCCGCCTTCTGTTGGTCATTTTTCCAGGCCCGAAGTTTGCTAAATGAAAATCGTTTCAGTTGCATGAAATAGCGTGTCGGTAGCATAGTTTTGGGCGTTTCTTCATTCTTCTAACAGTTTGAAGTATATATAGAATATCACGGCGACAGTTGAGTGTCGCTGGCGTTGCATGGGTAAAAAAGTTATGGAATGCGGACCGGTCAGTTGGCGTCCCAATCTTCGCTTGCCGAGGCGACACGATTTAAAGAAAGAAAGGTGTAACCGGAATCCATCGGGTCGAACCTGTAGAGTCCTAAACGACGTAAGTGTGTAAACCCCAACACAGTGAATTCTTACAATCAAGTATTACGTTCACTACATCCAATCTTTGTCTACGTAAATAGAGACTACAAAAGGTATAAAGCTAACTATATTTCCAATTATCTCGTTGTTCGTACTGATATTTGCCGATTGCAACTAAATCAGTGCTCAGAATTGGTGCGCCCTAATTGAACCACGACGACCGCATTCGCCCCGCCGCGCCCCGACCGCACACCGACCACAATTCAACCGCAAAGAGACGCAGACTGACCGTTTAATTGGTGGTTTATCGATTGAAGTTCATGGAGTATTACAGTGTTTACAAAGACGAATATTAACTTTAAATTTATCATAATTTTTTTGTGTTAAACCATGATTTAACCGATGATGATTTGTTTAAAGTTTGAAATCCCGATGGTTCCACGATTTCACAAGCATCATGGCCTCGGGTAAACTAGTCTTTCTTTCTTTTCTTGTGGGACACCGAGTCGTCCAACGATCTGAAGAACCCTGGTGTTAGAGTTTTTCAACCGCCTGATACTAGTACCTAGCCTCTGACGTGGCGTAAACTAGTGAATCTGGGGGACGTAGGGGCCAACATATATCTGTTGTAGCGGTTTTTTCTATTGCCTATGTTAAATCACAGTTACTATTATATTTATTTTTACGTTTATTAGTTTATTGTGTACAATAAACGGTTATTGTACACAATGAAACATGTATGTATGTATGTAATAACTTTATTGCACCAAATAAAAATAAAACATAGAAAAACACAAATTACAGAAAAGGTAAGGCACAAAGGCGGACTTATCCCATTAAGGGATCTCTCCCAGTCAACCTTTGAGAAATCCAGAGGACATGGTGTGCGCATACAACATACTTAGGACACATTCATAAAAAGCTAAACCAGCTACTTCTAAACCTAGGGTAGTTAGTAAGCTTGCAAAAACTAAGCTAGAAATTTAAAAAATCGTCAGAACAACCACTATCAAATGTTCTATGGTTTATTTTGCACTTACAGGGCCATATTATAATCATAAATGTAAATAAAAAATTGATAAATTTATAGCGTCTTCCTACGAACTCGGGACCTTTGAAGTACCGTTCTACCACTTTTCCACTGAGCTACCAGCAGCGCCTAGAGCCTAGACCAAACACTTCTAAATTTTCAACCTATTTATACATGTGTAAAAGCAATTTACAAGGGCCATCTAAACGTAGGTACATATTTTTTCAATTTCTTATTTTTATGTATTCACTAACCGAATAAACGTAGGTAAACCTCCTTTTATAGATCGAAAAGATCCCAAAAACGTCCATTTAAACTTCTTCTGGGTACCTACTTGGTCTGTCGGTACATTCCGATGGTACATTTGGAATGTAGACCGCAACTCTCAGTCGAGTACGGAACAGTTTTTACGACATTCACCGCACCGTTCTTTCAGACGAACGAAATAAACTGCACAGAGCTTACAAACATTAAGTTTCAAGTGCACATACGAGCCTGTGTGCTGGAGAATGTGGTGTGCTGGATAATAGGTTGGAAATACTCGTAGTTTTGACTACCAACTCTTTTTTATGGACAGTTAGTGCAAACCTGCATCGTTTTTTATATCATGGCTACAGATAACGTTTCGCAAACAGTGATTAGACGAATTTCCTCCATGTTGGTGAGGCCAAAATATGTATATATATTCGTATCTTTGAGTGTCATAAAAGTAAGTAAGATTCAAAGAATGATCAGCAACGTTCACCTTGCATTGAGCTCCAAGCTATCAATACTTCACTCTTACTTTTATTAAGTTTTATTCCATGTGTAATGCACCTACGGCCCTCAAATATTTGTCAGACGTGCCGATAGCGACCATATTAGCTGTAAATTTTCATACAAAAAGCGTTAACGTTTTTATCATATTTATCGGTAACCAATGGATTTGATTTTTTGATATTTTATTGAGACCAACAAAAACTAGGTTTAAACGTTTTGTTTTTTTTGATATTAGTAATAGTTTCAGAAATAATAAATAGTTTCAGAAATAATAAGGTCCCAAAGTACACTTTTTCAGTTATGAAAGTTGGTCATGTTTTAGCACGTTTTATTATTAAACTATGAAAAATTTGGCTAAAAACTAAACGTACAAACCTAGTTTAATTCATACCTAAGCGATTAAGACCAAAATTATAGGATTCGGTTGAAGTTTAGGGGTAGTAAAACGTTAACGCTCGTACCTCGATTTTGCCCTGTTTTCGAGAGAATTTCTCAGGAAGCCTGCAACTGTCCCTATCGCACAATCGGGATGGGGGGCGGGTTACGGTAAGTAAACGTACATTAGGGATGTACGATAGTAACATCGATACATACGATAATAGAGTTGGGATTTTAAGATAATATCGACAAAAATAATAATGATCGGTATGAAACTAAGTATCTGTTCTGTTCCCGAGTATAGGTGTTCTTTGCGATGTTTCTGTGCACATATGTCCACCCCGCTACTTCGTGACAGGGAGTCCTAGTGGGGGGTTATGAATGTACATACATACACACATACATCACGCCTATATCCCTTGCGGGGTAGGCAGAGCGTAGATGGACATATAAAACGGACATTTACACCACGTCTGACAAATATTTGAGGGTGATTCAGATGATTGTGTATCGTGATAGTGGCAGGTTGTCAGCCCACCGTCTAATATAGCTATACACGTGCGTGATACCTTCAAGTCCCTTAGTCGCCTCTTACGACATCCACGGGAAAGATTTGGGGTGATGGTATTCTAAGCTGGCAACACACGGCATTGGTTATGAATGTGTACGTTAAAATATCGTATATTGTTATTAATATATTTTTTTATTATTATGCTTATAATTTGCTATCCCGCGTGTGTCGTAGGAGGCGACTAAGGGACTCAAGGGTTTCATGTATTACAAATTTGGGCGACAGGCTAACAACCTGTCACTATAGTAATACACGAATTATCTGCGACGGCCTTCAAAAATATGTATCTATCTACTACAACTACAACAGCCACGACATTCTACTTTGGAATTGGGCATATCTTTGGAATTGGGTATTTGCGATACTCACCACCAGGGTTGAAAAAAAAACATGTTTTTTTTAAAAGATCGAAATATTGTGTTTTATTTAGAATAAAAAAAAACATGTTTTAAATCAAAGTTTAATTTAAATTTCAAAGTAACTGTTTAAAACTGTTCTAAACATGTTTTAAACAGTTTTAAACAATAGCTTTGAAATTTAAATTAAACTTCGATTTAAAACATGATCATACTCAACAACAAAACATAACATAGGTAGGTACCATTTCAAGCTAAGCTCACATAACATAAAATAAACAATAAACTCATGTTTTGAGTTTTGACTCGACTCAAGAGCTCACGACGAAATGCGGACAACTGAACTACTGCCGAACAAAACCAATCAAAAGGGAAACTCCCGCTTGTTGGTTTGGGGAATACCCGCGCAGTTATACAGGTCAGTGCCTGCCCCGCGCGGTAGGTGAATCCCTGCGCTCTAATTTTATGGGTTGCCGTACCAAGGTTGCTAAAAATCTATAATTTTTGTAAAACTTGTGAATAAAAAGACCACTAAAACGGGTCTGTTTTTTTTTGATGTTTTAAACGTGTTTAAAACAAAACATGTTTTAATCTGTTTTAAACAAACGTGTTTTTTTTAAGGTGTTTTAACACTGTTTTAACCTTATGTTTTAAACGAATGTTTTAAACATTGCCAACCCTGCTCACCACGCTTGGCAGGCGAATTGACGTATGATATTGTACTTCTGTGTTAGGGTGTGACATATAAATAATGATGTTTATAAAAAAATAGTATATTTTTGCCATTATCAGTGAAATGAATGAATTAAACGATCAATAAAGTAATTATTACTTGAAACAGAATAAAATATATAATTTTGTTATTGGATTAGTTTTCTCTCTCTGACTGGTCGGTTTCGTGGAATTCTAGGATCAATTAGTTCAGGTAGTAAACATTCAAAGTAAAATGATTCAAGTTTAGGGTTTCCTGTATCCAAAATTGTTCATCACGCTCGATTTTTTCGTAGAATAAGCCTTTAGGAGTCCAGACCGTAAAATAACAGTATTGTCGTCCAGTAATGTGGAGTTGACCTTGAACCTGATAAAAATAGTCGTGATTTCTCTTGAGCATCATTTGACCGTCACGTATTTCGCAAAATTTAATAACTTTTTCTTGTATTGCCTCTAAAGGTGACATGTTTGAAACCGAATGCGGACACTTTACTTTAATCAATGCGTTATCTCCAATCAATCCGTCAGGACTTGCACCTAAATAAAAGTCGTCGATATGAACAAAAAGCCCGCATGGCAAGACATCCATGTCAGTTATAAAACTGTATAATGTAGTCTTCATATTAAAATGAAGTAGGTATGTACTTACATCCAATAAACAATAATAATTTCACTGATTGAAGTGGCAATTCACTTTTGTTGAAGTACAAAATGATGGTATAATTTTATTCTAGAACTAGGACTAAGAAAGCAAACCGATAGGAAAGCAAACCCAAAACAAATTTTATCATATTACGTAGGGTAGTTATAGTTGCCGCCGCGTCAATCAAATCGTCATGAATGTTCCGATGGCGCACCGCGTGGTCGCGGCAACGGCGGCGGCGGCGGCGGCGCGGCCGGCCGGCGCGCGTCAATGTGTGCGTAAGCTTTTGTATGTGTGGCTGGCTGCTTCCCGCGCCGGAGTCGAGATAGCACATAAAATGTGGAAAACGCATTTCGCGCGAGCCATGTCACTAAACGATAGTCTTACCTCTCAAGGCGTGATAAGTGTATTTCATGCACCAAGATAGGAAATATCTGTAAATTTTATAAGCACATAAAGTGAATTTTGAAAAAATAATACTGTAGTTCTAGTCTACACTAATATTTTAACTAAGAAACTACTGGACCGCATTAGAAAAATATTTTACCATTCAAACCCTACATTATCCCTGATGGACGGACATAGGCTTTATTAAAATGTCATATTCCCGCGGGAAAACGGTTAGCACCCGCTGCGCAGGCCGTTAATTAATAATATTTAATTATACTTTATTTTCTTATGAACGAATTCAGGAGTTAATGTGAAGATGTGTTTTATGTTAATCTACCGTACCTATCAAGAATACGTTTTATAAATAGAACTTACGTATGCCGTGCCGTGCAGTGCCGGTTAAGAATAGAATCAGCCCATGTATTTCCCGTGGGTATCGTAAGAGGCGATTAAGGAACTCGAAGGTTACATGTGTATAGCAATTTCAGGCGATGGGCTGACAACCTGTCACTATGTTATAAATCACATCTGAATTACCCTCAAAAGTTTGTCAGACGTGACGTAAGTGCCCGTTTTTTACGGCCGCCTACGCTTTGCCTATCCCGCAAAGCATATAGGCGTGATATATGTATGTTTCTATGTAATACATACTTCGATTAAGCCACCAAAATATTCTCACTTATGTTTTGCACAAACTACCTTTATGTACCATATTATATTAGTAGTAGGTAACATTGGTACCACGTACTAACTTCTCACGCTCCGGTTCTCGAGCAAAGTTTTGTTAAACTTTGTTTGATAGAATTTCCGATGTGCTAATTTTAGTTTCGGCTAATTTACTCTTTAACTTAGTCGGAACACGCGTTGTTTTGTAGTTCAGGGGGGGATACTTCAGATAGTAGGTAAGTATGTGGTGGAATATGTTTTAGTACAATTTTGGAGGAGCATGTGCCTAGCTGTGGTAAGATGTATATTTAATGTTTTTCTATTGTTGTTAGACTACTTTTGCATTATATAAGACACTGTTGTGGCTTAGTAGAGATACCAATATAGCTGTATGAAGCCAATGTCGTAAAATATTGTTAAATAAAAAGTCCATATATGTAAATGTATTGTTTCAATGAATGGTAAAAAAATACATAGGCTTAAAAAATAGGGTGTCTCAATATAATTCTTGGCAGTTTATATCAACAGAAGTAGGTACCATTTAAAATTAGTTTCATCTCTTAATCCACCACAAAATGAATGTCAATAATTTAACACTTTACCCTAACACCTTAATTTCCAATTATAACTTTATCCAAACTTCAAACATTGTTCAGCACTCAGGTTGGCAACACCTGGCGACAAAACTTGCGCTTAAAGAGTAGTCACGTTCCGAAGTGCAGAAAACCGAGAAAACCTCAAAAGAACTTGTACAAGACTGCGGTAAGAACGTTTCAAAACCTGCGGCAAAGAAAATAACGTTTTTCTCAAACCCATCCACGAATGAAACTGCTCGTCCACACCTGTGCCCTATGTTATGAATCTACAGGCTACAAGTATACAGGTGAAATTATTAGTACATTGCGGAGCTGGCTTATTAACATGGTATCATAATGGCTTACCGACTACTACTACTACTACGACTACTACGTAATGCACATCGAATTTCATCTATAAAATTGGACCCTGTAGTTTGATTATATCTGGCACTAGTTAGGGCTCAACTTGAGATCAGCTTATTCAGATTTTTGATATAGTCATAAAAAATAACAAGTGTAAGTTTATCCTTTATAAAAGGTAACTCAAAATGCTGTTGAGAGTATTTTCCCAACCCCTTACCTTTCGCCTGGTTCAAAGCTTTTGTGAAATATGATATGATCTTGTCAGTCTGGGTGCCGAATTATAAAGTTTCATTGCACCAAGTGCATCCACAGAAATATGGAAGAAATCTGAAGATATTTTGATATGTATGTTATGAAAATACAGGAAATAGAGAGACGATTATTTTGTGAATCGGGGTGTTTACATTTTGCTGCAACAATATTACGAATTCCTAAAATTAATGCAGGATAGCAAAGAACTGTTAGCACTAAGAGCAACACTGCCATCAAGGCAAGGTAAATATGGGCTTACGCGTAATTTACTGTAACGCTGCAACTTTTTCATCGATTCCTCAGTGCTGAAGTCTTATTTTTGAATTCAGTCCAGCAGCCAGTCTCCACGTATTTACGTTACTCCTTTATTACAACGTAATAAACGTCTAAGTGTTAAAAATGCAGTGTGTCAGTGGTTTTTAGAAACTATTTTAAAGTTATCCCCTTTCCCGGGGAATACCCGTGAGATCTGCCGGTAAACTGACCAATAAACTAGTGTAATGCTTGTGATAGTTAAAATTGTGTCATTCGGAGCTTTCTGTTCCACATTGTGAGTGTTTTTACGTGTTTGTATTAATTTGGTGCTCTGTGTTTTTTCATTTTAGTGTGTATATTTTTCTGATAGCAGAGGAGTTATAAACTAAATCATATTCAGCTTATAAGCACTGCTTGTTGAATTAATTGCCGACAACTGCCGGTACTTGTAGGATCGGCGTGATTTGTCAACAAAGAATATGATTTAGACCATTGACAGTGTTGGGGAAGGGCGATTGAGTTCAGCAATAACTTTGACAAAGAAATTTTTTTAATAATTGAAAACTGATACTTTTAAGGTGAGGGAGAATTTTTAGGTCAGTTTAAACATCATCGAATCGTTTGCTGACTCAGTGTTCCACACTGATGAAGCAGAACCTTAAACATAAGCCAAAAAAAGCATGTTTAATATGATGGGTCCTTTAATACGCTACCAATGCTTTTAATTATACTACCACACAATTATTGTAGTATTTTGCTATTTGGAAATAGATTTGTGAGGTAGCTCCTCTTTCATGTCTAAAGAAACAACATCAGTAGAATCGTAGCCTTAAATTATGTTTATTGCAATTAATTTCCTTTGTATCCATTTATATGAACTTCCTGACCTATTAACTTCCACGAAAGGCACACGGCAATCTCACATTAATAAACTATTTAAGTTAACTTTTGTATACGAAGCAAGTTTAAAGTTTAGTCAAGACGAAATAAGTTAAAACTTGATCTGGGACCATTATCGTGAACCATTGTTAGTTTGCAGCAACGAATAGAGGCAGTGTCTGAAAAAGCAATTTAAACTGTTCGTGCCTTATGTGTGGTTTAAGTATTAAGAAGTTTTCAAGGCGCTTGGTTTTATAGGGTTTCTTATGATATTTTAATGAAACAGAGTAGTTTACTCGTAAACCCAAAAAGCATCAAAATGTAGCCGTCCTGGCATAGGTAATACGATTTCTATGACTACAGGGCACTAGATTTTCCACCCTACAATGGAAAGCAGTAAGCTCTGGTCGCAAGACAGTCAGTTCACTATACAATGACCGCCATTCATATTATTACGACACCCTTGACCAAGATATTTTTCACCATTCTGAATTCACATTGTAATCATTTATGTATCTTGTATACTTTCAATAAAGAAAAAACTTAGAAACTCTGAAGTCGAATTGCATATAAGTACGCCGGACAATATTGCGCTTCGTAACACCATACTAAGTATTATGTATTAAATCTTGGAAATTCCGGATAAGGCAAAATATTTAGAAATCATGCAATTCGAGTGAGAGCGAGACCCGCCTTAAGTTTTTGACTTGTACCTTTGTATTGCACGCTACACTGTGACACAAAGAAAGTAAACTCATGTCGAGTTTATTGTAAATCTCCTACGAGGGGAAATAGCTTGCTAATCTTGCAGCTTTGATTTTATTTCTTTTGACTTTTATACGATTCCGTTTGATTTTATACGACTAAAGAAGAAATGGTACCTAGAGTTACAAAAGTTTTTCCAATGTTTTAAATTATTTGGCTAAATTATAAAATGATTAGAGAAACTAAACTAAATCTTAAATCAACTTGACTTGAAGAGATCTGTAGATAATCGGTCATAGATATTATTTTTCTCATAGTTATCGTACCCAATTGACGTCAAAAAAGTTGCCAGTCATAAACTAAGCAAAATTATCCAATTCAACACATCAATCACATCAACATAAAGCAGTCCATCGCTGGACGTAGACTTCCCCCAGGTTACGGCATAAGGATGAACTCCCGTCTTTTCAACTACTGCAACATGATCTTGAGCAAAAAAAAATGGACTCCAAATAATTTGCAGTGAGAAGACAACGCTTTTTGGTAAAAAAGCGTGCAATATAGCACAATGATCAAATATACAAACTCATTATTGTCAGTACAACAGTTTATGTGAAATTCAGTTTTATTAGCATTTTTTTTATAGTGCATTAACAGCCACAGAAAGAAAATAAAATTGCATTAAAATACAAGAAGCCGCTTGCAACCTTATAAATACGTAATGCGGCTCGATTGGATGCGGCGTGCGGGGCTAACGTTGTTTTCCCGGTTTCCCCTACCTCTAGTCTACACGTGCAGCGGTTGCCAAACTGTACGTTGCAATGCAACCAGAAACACTGTTGTTTTAACTTGACTCAGGTTAGACAACACGTCAGAATACCTAATCGTAAATAGGGACGAAAACCTGATGACATGATTTTTCTGTAGAAATTACTTATCATACTTTACCTATTTGACATGTCGTCGGGATTTTTACCGGTGTGTGTTTTTCTAATGTTTTGTTATGAAACAAACTAGCGGAACGCCCGCAAAATAAGCTCTATCGTATTATCGATGCCCAGATTTTCAGATGGAATTCTATTGCTTAAATTTTATTTACCCTACTGTATGTCTTGTAGGCTGTGTGCTACCGACTTGCCACGTGGTGCCGCCGGCTTAGAATATCATCGATCCGTGGGTGTTAAAAAGGCGACTAAGAGAAAAACACTAGAAATGAGCAGCAGCAATTCTGCGCTTACCTAAACCGCCTGGCAAACGTAGTAAGTATGGCAAACAAGGTGTTTCACAACAGGGGGAGGCCCTTATCCAGTAGTGGTGTAGTATAATACCTTGCGGGGAAGACAGAGCGCAATCGGCCGCACAATACGGACATTTACGCGACGTCTGTTAAATATTTGAGGATCATTCGCTAAATTGTGTATTGCCTTAGTTGCTTTAGTGACAGGTTGTCAACCCATCGCCTCAAATTGCAATACAAACCCTCGAGTTCCTTAGTCGCCCCTTACGACTCCCAAAGGCAAGAAATAGGATGATGCTATTCTAAGCTGGCCTCACACGGCACACGCCTCACAGTGCATTGCCCGGAACTTTTTGTGGGAAGCATTTTTTCCCGCACAACTTTGTGAACCGCTGCTCTAGTGGGAAATTATCGAAATGCACTCAGATAATTACAGTCTGGCGCAGCGAAGCGTCTTAAACGCCGGCAAATGGAGTGTTTAAGGTGGTCTGGAAGATTTTGTCTCTGTTTTTGTTAGACCGAAATGGCGTACGAAATCTGATTACTGGATTTGATTAGAATAATTATTTTACGTATATAACAGACACATTTACAAATAACTATTCATCTTTATAATATGGGCAAATAAAATATTTAGTGTTATTTTGATTTTTTACAATTTGTTGTTTGATTAATTTTTAAGAGTTGTACGCCCTCCAGCCAGATGGACCGATAGAGGGCGGCTGGTAGCGACTGGATGGCAACATCGGAAGATAGTGCCTTGTGTCGCGTTTTCTTGGGAAGGCCTACGTCCAGTAGTAGACTGCTATAGGCCGATATAATTATGATATTTTTTACAGTACCTAATCTACAAATTCAAAGAATAGGAAGAAGTAAATACGCTTTACTTAGTGATAAAAGGCTCTAGGTGGTTCTAGTCTGTAATTAAAGAGAAAATAAAAAAAGGCCACCGTAATTTACTTCAAGCAAAGAACGGAAAAGAAACACAGA
Organism: Tuta absoluta; assembly: GCA_027580185.1. Taxonomy (NCBI): domain Eukaryota; kingdom Metazoa; phylum Arthropoda; class Insecta; order Lepidoptera; family Gelechiidae; genus Tuta; species Tuta absoluta. Next base: position 10,222,475 of record JAQAHW010000009.1, read on the forward strand.
ATTAAATAATTAATGATAAATAGATAACTACAATTATACAACTGAACTAAATAACTTTTCTCCATTAATATTTCCGACATCTTTTACGCCTAGAACCATTAATGCTTACGGGAGGTCTTAAGTTGGTGGGAAAGTCCTCGGGTAGTGTTGTTCAGTTTTACGGGCTCTTTAGGTAGGTACCTACTTCTTGATTTCTTTAAACAATTTTGTGCTTATCTCCCCCCCTATTTTGTCCCCCCCCCCCCCAAACACAGTCCATGTCCAACAGTGGACTTTAAGCTAAACGCACCAAGTACGAACATTCAGTATCTCGTCTTGTTCAACTTCTCAATAATATTATATTGAAGTTTGTTTGAGACATACATATTTGAACCCAAAATATTTTGATTGTGTTTGAATAAACCGAAGACATCCGCTGTCGAATGTTGTATTTCGTATTCGTATCTATAACATATTTAAATTACCTGAAGCTTTCTCGTTTTAATATAGAAAATTTTCTGTTTTACATTGCAAAACTCTGTGTACATTTTACACTAAAGAAACACTAACCATGTTATTACAAAATGTTAGACGCGTATTTAGAACGTTTACATTATCTTTGCATACGATTTGACATTGTCAAACGACTACCTAACTCACGGTTAAACTTTTTTTTAACACTTTTCTAGAATAAAGTAGGTACTGATAAAAAATTTACGGCGTTTATTTTTGAGCATTGAAATGTGTATATTACTCAAATGTGCCTTAACAGGCTTCTTCTGAGTGAGCTCGCTCCATCTTAGACTCTGTCTCTGTCCTATGACCTAGACTAGAGTCAAGAGCAAACCCATCATTAATAAAAGAAAAAAAAAAAAACAACTTTGTCTATTTAAATTTCGAAACTGGATTCAGGCTGTTTGATGCGACGTCACATCGCATCCTGGTGTTCAAATGTATAGGATTATGAAGCGATGCGTCGTCGCACCCCATTTATGTGTGGGCAGCCTAAGCTTACAGATTATTGGCCCAATCCTTTACCAGCCACAAACTAGTTTACCGACCGGATTTCACTGTTTGTGTTTCTCATTACCTACGCTGTGTACTAGAAAACAGCTTACCTGAAAGCAGCCTTTCAAATCAAAGCGACTATCAATTTTTCATTAAGCTGGGGACGAGTTAAAACTATTATGTATGAGATACATTTGATAGATAATAAAGTAATTATTACCTGGATGATGGCGGGACATAAAAGTGACCTAGGAAAGTGTCTAATTTAAGGAAATGGCGAATTTGACCTAAGGATTAACAAAAGACAATTTTTATCTATCGGCTGACAGTATTACTTTAAACATTGTGATTTAAGTGTTAAGTAATTAAAGACCATTATAATACCTGCACTAAGGTACTTGAGGGTGTGTATTGCAATTTAAGGCAATGGGCTGCCAACCTGTCACTATAGCGATACACAATTTTCCGAATGACCCTCAGATATATGTTAAGCGTAAATGTCTGTTTTAGCGGCTGTTTACGCTCTGCCTACCCCGCAAGGGGCGTGTAGGCTTTATATAAGTTAGATATATATGTATATCATACCTGCACTGTGTATAGTCATTAAAGTTTTAGTCGGATTGTATGAATTATATGTTTTGTCAAATCACGTGGAACTTTGATGTATATTTGGACTAACACTTTTTCAATTTCTTATTTTCATTTATGTAAATAATGTAGTACTGTGGGTGCAAAGTAAAACATAGTATATATTAGAATTATCTTGCAACTGAACCAATCTACTTTTAACTAAAACGCTTAACGTGACTTCCAACACACGGAAAATTAAATATACATACACGTACATACACACATATCACGCCTTTTCCGTAGGTAGAGCGTTAACGGCCGTTAAAATGCGGTTGCTATCGCCACGTCTGACATATATTTGAGGGCCGTTCCAGAATAAACGTTTATCACTTTGGTGACAGATTGTCATCCTGTAGCCTAAAATTGTAATACACATGAAACCCTCAAGTCCCTTAGTCGCATAAATTTAAAAAAGGTAAAAGTTTTTAAAAGTTGTTATTTTTTCCGTGCCGTGTGATACCGGCTTGGAATAGTTGCCGTGTGATGACGGCTAAGAATAGCATCACCCCATTTTCCCGCGGGTATCATGAGAGGCAACTAAGGGACTTGATGACTACACGGCACGAAAAAAAAACAACTTTTAAAAACTTTTACCTTTTTTAAACTTATAAGTAAAACTTTTTATTCGCAACCGTAGGTAAACATCTTAATTTCTAACCTGTTAAATCATTCTTGAAATAAAGTCCCATAAAAGTAATGGCAGTAAGGCAATAAAACGTAAAACAAACCAATAAAAATAAACTTAGTTTACTGACAGCCATTTCAAAAGTTTTTATTTTATTTTATTCCTGCCAGTCAGGCATCTCCCGTGGGGAAAATATTCATTTAGTTATTTAGCTCACCTGTTTATCTCATTTTAAAGTAGGCTTTTCAACTGTATGAATGAAAATCGTAATGGTGTTCTAATGAGTTTACCAGCATTATTTTTTATAAAATTGACAACCGTTTAGTCCTCGAAATTTAATCAGCATCATCTAGGCGTGTGCCCTTAAACCTAAGTTTAGTTTTTTCATATTAAGTACAGTAATTTTTCGCATGATTCATTTTGCTAAAGGTTCTATAAATGCAGTAAGTATCAAAACCGAAAGTAGTTAGTGCACTAGTACGTAAAGTAGTACCTCAAAATTCGAGTAAAATCTTACCTGAACAATAAAAAAACCCAACTTTATAGAACTTCAAACTTTCCAAATATAAAACAAAGTAACAGAAATTTTATGCGCATCTCATTGTTCTACATTTTAGAGCCTGTGGCATGTCCGAGCCTCCCCCCACTCCCTCCCCTGGGCAACGAAATAAACGTCCTTTACCCGATTTTGCATTCGGACAGCATAAGAATAGCGATTAGCTAAAATAATGGTCTCGTAGTTTTGAAACGTAAAACATACTTACGTACTTATTGCAAGCGTTTCATTGCTAGGGAATACGTATTAAGGCACGCTTTCTCGAATTACAAGAAAATCTTCATGGTTTAGGATCAAGTGAAAGCATGGTTGGCCTGAGGATGTTTAATAATATAATGTTCTAGTTCTTTGCAGAAAAAAAGCAGACATATTTATAACCTACCGTCTTATAACTATGTCTGCTTTTTTCAGAAAAAGTCTAGTAGGTACCGAAAGTCTTAAGCTGAGCTTAGGGTAAAGGATATTTGTGCTAAGACAGAGCCCAAAATTCAGTCTACAGAAAAAATATCATTGTAAATTCCATTTTAAAGGTGGTTGTAGGCAAATGAATCTATGCTTACTCATGCGTTTTAATGTGAACATTCTTTCTTCTTCCTTTAAGTTATTTATTTAGTTGAACGCCTCTGTGATTAAGGCTTGACACCTAACTGCTGCCTTGCAATGATACCCTAATATACGCATCGTACTAAAACAGCAATGAATTTCCGACAATCCCGTAAACGCACAAATAAGGATAGAGCCAATGAAATTTCTTAGAATAAATTTTCTTAAAGTATAAACAAATGAGGACAGAGCCAATGAAATTTTCTAGAATAATTTTCTTAAAGTATAACGAAGTCCCAAGACAAAGCTCATTGAGGTGCGAAACGTGTTCCAGGGCTTTTTTTTCTTAGAGAAAATGGCAAACGTCGCTGAGAAAACGCGTTAATTCCTACTTTTATAAGAAAATGCAGAAACTTGTGTAAAGATAATGCTAATAAAGGATTATTTTTCCAAACAATAAATTAAGGAATATTTTAGAAGGTTTGTTTTTCATGGACCTCTGATCATTTCAAAAAGAAATAAACGAAATATATTGTAGAAAATAATTGTAAAAGACTCTGAGACCAGATATTTAGGTAATATATAAATGAGTAAATTTTATTACCATTTATAACTGGCAAATCTTTTACAAGATTAAAATAATGTTAATTAAGTAAAGTTAAAGAAAGAATTGATTTACTCAGTACGTAAGCTCAACCAGATAAGGTGACACAGCTGAATGATTCTAGAAAGCGAATTTAATAACCAGTAAAATATTTTTTGATATTTTGCTAATCAGTGAGTATCCTGAATTAAGCCTTAATATAAACAAAGATAACCTACTTAATATACCTAGTTATGTACATCCTGCATTGTCTAGCCAACTGATTGTGCGCCGAATTTCTATACCTACCTACTTATAATATACTACATAATATATGATTACGATTGATTGTCTAGCTGTCGCATTACGAGCCTTTGTTTCTCATATTGTATCGCACGCTCTGATTACAGAGGTATTAGAAAACTGGGGTGGTAGAATTTTTTATATACTTACGCATAAACAATTTTCTTTATGCCTTATTAGGGTCAACTTTAAGGCGAGTGTAGTCGTGAAGGGCCTCGACAGTTGCGCCACTTCAACATCGTAAAATTAGAACCCTTCAAACTCAATGAAATATTCACTGTTATTAAAGTTATGGCAAATAGTTATGCCTAAAACGGCCACTTTTGGTATTAATTGTCATTACCTTAATTACAGCAAATATTTCATTGAGTTTGTAGGTTCTAATTTTACTTAAGGATAATACTAAAAACTTACTTATAACAGACATTCTGACAGATTGTTTGCATAAAAAAGAAAATATTTTTATTCTGAAGTGGCGTGTCGTGGCCGTTTACGACTACTTGCCTCAAGATCATTAAACACACACAACACACACATATATTAAGCCCCCACTAAGATAATTAAACACACACAACACACTCATAATATATGAAGCCCCCACTAGGATTCCCTGCATCACAGTGCCATGGACGGACCTACACTCTTCTATTTTGGCTTACAAAATTTTTGATCATTATGAAGACATTTATTTCAGAAGCAACGTAGGTAAATACGCTTTGTGTCGTTTCGCCGAATCACACTATAACACTGAGTTCTGATTACAAGAGGATTTGCGCTCAGTCCCAGATTACACAATTGAAATTTAGCTTGATTTGTGTACAATTCCAAGAGAGATATGAATTTTAAACTCGTCTTTAGCTTAAATTTCATTTAAAAGATAAATAAATTCTGCGTAAAATAATAAAATAAGGTGGTTCTCCAACTTGTCGTCCGTTGCTGCGTATTTTTAACGCACCGTAACTCATGCGTCTATCATACCGAATCAAATTGCGAATTCAGATCTTATTCCCATACAAAAACGGCTACAGTGCGTTTACGGATGCGTCTGTCAAACGACTTGAGAGACGCATCCTTTATGCACCGTATCACACCGTAAACGCATCGCATATGTATAGAATTTGCAATTTCGTTTTGTCTATCAGATGAATGCGTTACGGTGCATTAAAAATACGCTGCAACGGACGATAAGTTACAGCACCAGCTTATCAAGTTTGACTAGCCTTTCTAAAAAAACTTGATACTTCTCACATCACATTTTGAGTTTGGTTCTCCTTGCGATCCACCTCTGAATAGTGGTAAACGAGTTGGCAAACGACCCAATAAACCCCAGTGTCAGAGTTTTTCAATCTCCCACTACTACTAGGTCTCTGACATGGTTGTTTAACGACTACGCAGCAATCGGGACCAACAACGGCTCAACCTACCATCTGAAGCATGGAATCATCTTTCTTGCGGACGATCTGTGGGCCCAGATTCCTCTATTTTTAGTCATTGTAATGCCTTCGAAACTCAATTGTGATTCTATTGCCATTGTGATTTTCTATACTTCGAACTGTTAGCGGAATACGCAACGACCAAAACCATCAAACTGACACTGAAACACAACTGAGACATTTTTCGAATAGCGGAATACGGCCCGTTGTTCGGACTGAAATGTCGTCATTAAACTGAGAACTCTTTCAAAAGTAAAAAGTAATTAGTGTTTACAATACAGCTCACTAAATCATTTCATTTATATTTCAAAAAATGAAATGATAGTACTTGACCCGTGCTTTGGAGGACCAGCAGCCCCGCTTTCCGTCTATATCAAAATACTTACCGCATATTTATCCTAGATGGCATTTGTTATACTACCATGTTATGGCTAAGCCACATACGACTAAAAAGAAGAACTGCCTGAAAATAAATCTTACAAAAAGTGCCTGCATGCATGAAAATCATTTAACTTGTATGTAGATAGCGTGTCAGTGGCATCGTTTTGGGCGTTTCGTATTCTGATAACAGTTTGAAGTATATAATATCACGGTGACAATAAAATGACAGTGGACAGTCGCTGGCATTGCAAATGTAGAAAATAAGAGAAACCAGGCCCTGAGCAAACTATTAAAATCAGTCCATTTCGCCCAATAAAAAGGTGAATCTCTTGCATACCGAGATCGAGGTTCTTGTTGGGTGCAAACGAGCATCTGCCGGCAACGGCCTGCTGCTTCTTACTGTCTTTACTGCCACATTTGAATAATACGTAGACTCGGTCGAGTAATTAAACCTCTTTGGCTTAGTGGCTCATAGGAACATTTTTGTGTGAGGTGTGTGTGAACTCATCAACAACCACAATAGTCCACTTTTCTTTTTTTATCTCTTAGTCGCCTTTTACGACACCTATAGGTAGAAAGTGGGGAATGCAATTTTTGCCGGCACTAATATAATTGATAATTGGGATTTTTGAAAACTTGCAAAATCTTGCCCGCGCTTGGAAATATTGCAAGTTTTCAAAAATCCCAATTACCTATCTATTTTATTTTTGGCAAGTTTTCAAAAATTATATACCTAACACGGAAAGTGTTTTAAAATTTGGTATTCGATAATTGAGATAGTTCAAAATTGCTTTTAAAGGGTTCAAAATACTCTTGCAAGCAACTGTCCCGCTACCCGCTACCCTACAGGCACACCTCGGACACTGGCGCTCAAATGTATGAAACAAACGCGTTGCTACGCACACAGTCTAAGCTCGCGTAGGTGAACGCGGATCATGCTTGTGTGTGTGAGACAACATGTCAGGGCTGCCGCCATTTTGCGTTCGCGAATCGGGAATGCAATGTGCGGCAGTATGAAATGACCTTCGTCGTCGCGTCCCCTTGCTAGCCGGTGTCTGAGCGTCCTCCGAGCGCGGGTGGGCGGCGCTTGTAGGGGGAGGCAGGGAGTGACCATACTGTACGCTAGTACTATTAATTATACTGTGCTACAGGCACACCTCGGACACTGGCGCTCAAATGTATGAATCAAACGCGTTGCTACACACACAGTCTAAGCTCGCGTAGGTGAACGCGGACCATGCTTGTGTGTGTTAGACAACATGTCAGGGTTGCCGCCATTTTGCGTTCGCGAATCGGGAATGCAATGTGCGGCAGTATGAAATGACCTTCGTCGTCGCGTCCTTGCTAGCCGGTGTCTGAGCGTCCTCCGAGCGCGGGTGGGCGGCGCTTGTAGGGGGAGGCAGGGAGTGACCATACTGTACGCTAGTACTAATAATTATACTGTGCTACAGGTACGCTTGTTCTATTAGATTCTCTTTGCAGGTACGCTTGTGTTACTTATTATTCTTTGCTTAAGGACCGGCACGAGTTTATGCGCCATTTGAAGATACTAGTATCAAATATAATATTAAATGATCATTATCGATATGAACGTAATTTAGTATTTGTCTACAGAACGGACGCCGGAGTTCGCATTCGAGCCAAAATCCACTTAATGTCAATTACCATAGAGTTCAATTTGTATTTGATACTGAAAGCGGCTTGCGCCATATGGGGCTAGTCGTGCGAAGGCCCTAACGAACATGTTTAATAATACAAACACTCGCCATATTGAAGCAATTAAACGTGTGGTAGATACGCTGAGTAAGCAAAATTACATTTGGAAGGGTAAGGTTGCTTGTTACAATATTTGGGAAGAGAAGGAATGATTTCAGATCGGAAAATACCTGAAAGAGTAATTTTATTATTTTATTCTACTTTGTTCTTAGCCGAGTTTAAACATCCTTCCATTAAAACCTACATTTATTGTCATAAATGGCTGCAATATGAAATAAAGAATGGAATATGTAAAATACTTTATACTATTTAAGTTACTTTCATTCACCATCCATAGTACATTTTGATTTTAATTTATGCAAGCATTTTGCATTATTGCAACGTCATTTCAACGTTACCTTTTACAACTTTTGACATTTGAACACATTTTTGTTAAAAAGCAGGATTTTAAAATAACGCCTTTCCAAAATCTACGTTCATATTGCAGAGTTCGGAATTCGAATAAGTGGAACTGGTGTCTGTGCAAAAGTGTCTCCAGCGAATATGAAACCGCTCGAGTCGCTAGGGGAAATATGACATTTGTATAATAACTCCATTTGGTTACACTGTTGGGCGCTAATTATAGTAGAATGGTTTTTGGAGTACCAGGGCGGTAGGAATTGATGAAGTGTCGCTGAATTAACGAGGAAACTTTCGTCATTCGCGCTGGAATTGCAAACAAGTAAGACGACGTCTTTTTAGGGGCGTCGTAAAGTTTGTCATATTGTACAGTGCAGACGCCATCAACTTCTGAATGATGTATTAAAGTTGTGTTTGTAATTTGTCTGGCTGCTTGGTAATAAGTTGATGGTTTTGCTATACAATCTTATTGATATTTATTTAACAGAATCGACCTCTAGATGAAGTTACATATTTGGAATATACTTTTGCAAGCGGCTGAAACCACACACCTAATCTTTATTGCCAGTAGATACCACAAAACATTGTAATGCTATGTTCACACCATGCTCCTGCTCCAGCTGCCACTGCCACTGCCCGAAATGCCCGAAATACTCCTGCGTAAAAATCAACGCTAGTGAGTGTTCACACACTGCCGTGATATTATTCTCGTAGCAATACGAGTGAGCGCGATAGTAATATATTCAATTTGCGTTCCTGCTGCCGTTCCTTTGACTTGCGCACGAAAAACCAACACTCGAGGGAGCTTGAGAAGTGGCAGCGGCATAAAGATTAGCAGCGCGAGTAACCTGTTTACATGCTTGCACTGCCCATTTTGCTTACGATCTCCCTGCCCATAGCTAGATTGTATGAACGCGGCATAGTGGCCTTTATAGCACATTTATTTAACTTGCAAATAAATAGGATTTTATCAACATTTTGACAGTATGCCACCAGGGACTGGAGTCTATTAAATGAAATTCTTTTCAGTTGTTTGTCAATAGCATGTCATTCGGATGGTTTTGGTTGTTTCATATTCTGTAGATAGTTTGAAGTATATAATGTTACAGAGGCAATAAAATGACAGTTGAGTGCAAAAAAATAAAAGAATCGAGTCCTTGTTTCTTTTGCACAACATTCTTCATTAGAAAAAAAGAAACCTTCAAAGTTGCCAGCATTAAAATAATAAGTAGTGGTGAATAATGTTGATAAAATAAGCTGGGTTGCTGGCAGGGTTCCCGCAGGTCTGCGCCGCATTATTCAAATATAAGCAGATCGAGCAGTTGGATGCAGCCGGTCCTGTGCTGTGCTCATTAATACCACGAGGTGTGTATTGTTGAGAAGTGCCAGAGTGTATTGCTTTCTACTGTTTACTCCCCAAATTGATGGAAAAAGCTTCAACAATTTTATTTGCAGCAAGAATCGTTTTCGGTTAAGGTTAAGCTACCAGTATTATATCGGTACCAGTTTACATTTCAAAAGAAGACGGAAAAAGGTTATTTTTAATTGGATATGTTACCGGTAAAAAAGTACAAAATAGCGGTACTACAAACGAAATTATTTTGATATTGAAATATACATTGCGCTCTTTCGAACAAATTTGTGGAATCGTAGGAGATTTACCTACTCATCATTGGCCTCACACGTCTGTGACAGACGATTTAAACAGTGTCTGAGGCAGACACTGCGTTGCCTGGGACGCAATTATGGAAAACGCAGGGCTGACCAGGACCTGCGCCACCCTCTCGGCCTTCCTGGCTGGATCCGCAGAAACGAATAGTCGATACGTGCGGAGCCAGGTCGGCTGCGCAGTACCTAGTCTGCCGCGCGGTAGATCTCTGACACACGCGCCTGACGGAGACCTCGTCCGGGTTTAATTGTGGAGCTGGCCTCTCCAGGACCGTTGTGCTTGGGTAGATTTATCCCTCGGTCGCTTCTTACGACCCCCACGGGAAGAGATGGGGTGGTGCTATTCTAATCTGCCGGCACCACACGGATAACCTACTAGGAAAACAGTATTAATAGTGATTTCGGTACCGGAACGTTATTATAATACTCGTATCGCAATGTTTCGGTATGGTGTTCTAACCATTTCTGATATGCAATTTCAATGTGTACATTGTGAAATATTATTTCTTACTTAGTTTTTTTGCCTACTTTAGCACCTATTACCAAGTTAAACATTTAACCATTTAGTACACAGTCCCATTTACCTTCTACACAAATAAACATAGCTAAAAGAAGCAATCATAAAATGATGCCACCCAATAACCTGAAAATACAGACAGATATAAACAATTCTTGAAACTATAACTCCCACAAAACCTTTATTGCATAACCATTGTTATCGACGTATCCTGTTCAGTATTCCCCCCGATACTTCGCAGACGGTTTCAAGAAAAAATAAAGAAAACAAAAGCAAGAGTCACCCATAATAAGGCCCGTTTATTCCCCGTTAAGGGTCAAGGCACACCTGGAGTAAATTGAATTCTATGAATAAATTTCCCCACCCGTACGTTTTCTTTAAAGGATGAGTGAAGAGCGTATTTTCAGAAATACAGTTTTTTTAATTGTGATTATTCAAATTTACGTACTTTTTGTGGGAGATCGAATCGACGAAAGATCTGAAACACCCTAGAGATTTGAAATATTGTTCTCTCATTGATTTAAAAAAAATTGCATTGCCTTCGAGAACTTACAATTTATAACACTTGTTAGGTTAGTATAAGTTTGGAGAACTTGCAAATTGCAGCGCAGGCAGGATTTGTACCTGCGACTTTCGCTATCACTAGCAGTGACGCCTCTACCGACACGGCCACCGCGACTCAGCTACTCTTGGCAAATTTTGCAAGTGTATTTTAATGCCAGTACCTAACGCATGGCATGGTTCCATCTACAGAGTTAGTTTTGCAACTAATACTCGGCGACGAATTCTATCTTTACAGATTGAATGTAGTCTAAGCGATGAAAACCCGCGATAAATTTAATACCAAATTTTTAAAACACTTTCCGTGTTAGGTATACAATTTTTGAAAACTTGCAATTTTTTCGAGTGCGGGCAGGATTTGAACCTGCGACTTTCGCATTACAAGTGGCGACGCCTCTTCCATCTGGGCTACCGCAGCTCATTCCTCAGATCCGTTATTCCCAGAATTCAGTCCGATCTGTTTTTCACAGAATAACTCCTTAGCTCAGTCGCGACTCGCGCCCACAGGGCAGGGGCGCGAATGAGCTGGTTATTTGAACAACCACACAAACTTCTCCGGTTGAGCCCACCAATCAGTCAAATGTAGGTTTCAAAGCCCCGGGGCTAAAATCGAAGAGTGTTACAATTTTGGAGAACTTTAAAATTGCACGGCAGGCAGCATTTGGAGAGGTAGAGGCGTTGCTTTTAGTGATAACGAAAGTCGCTGGTTCAAATCCTGCTTTCGCGAGTTCTCCAAAATTGCATTACCTTCCAAAAATTTTTATTGTCCAGTCTACGACCCTCACTGTTTTTTGGTATTCTGATTGTTCCTTGACAAAATTTGTGCAGTTTCATAATCTGGTTGATTCTTTGAAATATATTAAGCAGTTTTTACAGACTGTTATTTTCTCTTTACGCTTATTCTTTGTCCCTCAATGTGACTCGGGCCTCTGGCAACATTTCATCGGAAACAAGAACTTATTGCCGTCCGCCCGTAAATAACTTAATATTATTAGATTACAAATCAAACGTGAAATTCGTTTCCGTCTCTACCTCTAGTGTGGTCATAGGATTATTCGTCCTAATTTTCATTGCTCAAGGAAGGATTTTGTCCTCTAAGAGTACAATAATTTCTTGTTTCAGTGTTTTATTTCGTTGTTTAGTTTCTTGGCCCTTGGCAGTTAGAGTGATTTGGCTCATAAACTACCTTTAGGCCGGGTAGTTTTATTCAAAGAAATATCAGTAGGAAGCAAATATAGGCACCAAAAATTTCACACATGCGGCTTCAAACTCACAACTTGCAGTTCGTTGTACTAAGTGAAATATACATATTGTACATGTCGTGGGCTTATCGTTAGATTGGCCAGATCGAGATATGCCCGGGCACTTCTTGAAATGCCGGCACATCGTGATTCAGCCGGGCATGTCGCGATGCGCCAAGGAAAAGGTTGGGCAGATCGACGAGAATAACGTATTTGTCGATATTCCGAGCTAACCACACGGCAGATCGTGAAGTAGTTGCATTTCGCGCCGATAGTGGCGCTGTCTTCGCGCGCTCCGCTTTGTTTACGCGAGTGGAAGATGGCGGCGTTACAAACAAGTGAATGTGTTGATATTATTAAAATGGACTGTGAAAACGAAACAAAAAATGCATTTAAAGAACAATATTACCATCAGTTACTTGATTTCTATGAGGGACATAAAGATTCCTCGCACAATGTATAATACCATGGACTTCTCTACGTATTTTAGAGCTTAGTATTTAGTTGCTGAACAAGTGTTTATTTTTGCGTATTATGTGTAGGTGATGCGTTTCTCTCATGTCATTATGTATTAAAGTTATTAGATTTATTAAGTAACTAATGTTTGTACGCTAAAGTTCCATTTTTTTTAGGTTATTGAACAAATCAAGAGAAGTAGGGTGACAATGCAGCGGGTCTCTTCGGACTATTATTGGAGTTCAAAATATGATGTCATGGAAACTTCTGACAAAGATTACTTTTCATTATTTTTTAACATTTTAATTTAATTCTAGCTGTTGCTCGACCGTGGCGTTCTCTACGTGATGGTTGTGTTAAGATTTTATTAAACTTTACTGTTAATTAGATACTTAATTTGCCTCAAATAGACGTTTTGTTATTTTCTCTCCAAAGAACTGTGATTTTATGTGCCAGATTTTAATATAACAATAATTATTTTAAATTTGAATAAACATTTTAATTCTTAACTTTATTTTTATTTGCTAAAACCTTGGACACCCTACATAATCGATATGCCTAAAGTATCGCTGGCCAAATCGCCAAACGTAAAGCGTTGAACGATATGCCCTGTGTTGGATGGCCAGATCATGATGTGCCGGAGTATCACGTTGTGCCTGGGCATATCTTGATATGGCCAATCTAACGATAAGCCCACGACATACATAAATGCAAATAAATAAACATGAATATTTAAAAAAAGTACAAACATAATGCAGTACAGCACTTTTACTTTCGTTTGCGAGACAGAGCCGACCAACAACATGCCAACGATATTCCAAGTTTGGTGGTAGTCACGGTCATAAGATGCTTAAACAAAATAAGCTAAATCTAACATGATTTTGATTTCAAAGTATTTACATAGTATATAATTTTACACCTAAGTACCGAGTTACTTCAAAACAAGCATAATATTTCTAAGATCAGCTCGACACCTAACTAATGATGGTTTCCATTTATGCGAATTCAATATTTGTCAATTTCACCAGGTTAGTAATAAAATATTATTTAATCTCAGCTACGGCTCCGACAGCATTGTGAACCAGAAAGTAATATCACGAAAATAATATGTTATTTTTGTCAGCTCTATATGTACCAGTAGTCGGGGAGCGTATCACAGGCTAAAAGATATTATTTCATTGCCTACGTTAGTACTTATATGTTATTGAATTTGGGAAATAACATGGAAAAACGAAAAAGTGCTTATATCTAGACTAGGTGATCACTTCTGTGGCTCGGAGACGGGCATATAATTTTAGAAACAAAAATGTGATATTGATCAGTATTGCGCTTCCATCAATTTGTAGATTTCTCACAAATAAAACATATTGTTGCTTCTAAATCGACAAATTTTTTAATTACACATTAGTGAGCGTATAACAATTACAATTACAATTACAATATTTTCTTGAATTTTCACTTTTTTTGGGTAGACGAATCATTATTGTGATAGGTGCAATTATCACACCATGTCCATCTAACACGGTTAAGTATCTCCAAAAATCCCCTGCTGGGCTCCTTTACTATCTTATTTGAATTTCCACCTGCAACTGTCGTTCGGTATGATTTATTATTTGTTTGTCGTCTCTGAAGAAAAGTGTTCTACGTAAACACGCCGAGGATCAACAGTTCGGAAAAATATGTTTTGAGAAGTTCTGAATTTCAAATTAGGTACGCAGGTACTTGTTAGTCTGTTGTTTTTCGTTTTTCACTTCATAGTTTGAAGGTCAAATGAAAATTATAGAATAAATGGATGTAAAATTAGGTAAACCTTGCAAGCTTTAGAAATATCCAAACATAAAAAAGGATCTGAGAAACATTTTAACCATGGGCACCCCAAAAATTTTGTTTATTTCTTTTAAATTGAAGTTTTTTTTTATTAACTTTTTATTGTTATTATTTATTAAAACATTAACAAAAAGAAAAACAACAATTACAATAGAACGCAACAAAAACCTGTCAAGGTTTGTCCGTGCGGTCTGATATCGCCACTACGGTGGCGCTGCTCGATACAAATAATAAAGTAAAACGCAGTAAACGGCAATTAAATACTTTTTCAATGTACTTACTCATAGTTTGACATTGCCATTTATGGCTGTGCATAAAACATAAATACTTACCGTTCGCATTTGTCAACCATTACGGTTCTACAAGACTGCCCATTAGACTCTCGCCATAATTTATCTCATTCAAAACTGTGGTCCACTACTCATTTTTTGTCTAAAAGAACGCCTACGAAATCTTTTGTGGATCGCACACGCACCGCACAATTTTGTGATTCGTTACAGCCACTATACATAAAACAACTTTGACAGCCGTAATTTTAATGCAACGACGTGTGCCGTATGGGATCTCCAAATCGTCTTACGTAAAAAAATACAGATCGGGTAAAACACCGGAAAATCGTGCGGTGCCTGTGAGAACCGCTGAAGGTAGAACATTTCTTACAGTCTCAGGCACTCAGGGCGGTTCACACCTGCACTCAGACGGTGAAATATTATCGTCAAATCCTACAGGTTTATGCACGAAAATAAAATATCCCGGATAAATCGTCGAGGTGGCGTCCCGGGCGACGGGGGATTTTAGTTGTACTGACAGCTGTAGTTTGAGGCGTGCTTGACATAAAATTGTAGATATTGTTTTGTTAGTTTATATTGAGTTTAGGCGTTTCTTCCACTTGTCGTCAGTCGCTGCGTATTTTTACGCACTATATCGCATGCGTCTTTCTGACTAAAGAAAATTGTGGATTCAGTTCTTATTTTCTTCTCCAGGAAGTCCCATTTAAAAAAAATCTCTAACTGCAAAAATAACTGTTCAGTTTCACGAATAGAACTCACTTTACCTTACATAATGTATTAAGTAGGCGCCGTTGACACTGGGTAGTATTTACGCGAGTAGAATTGAAAATTGAATATTTATTTGTTTACTTCTTCTTCTTCATTTCATCAATGGATAATTCATTCAGCCAACGCGGCGCTGTGGTAGTGCGACTGCCTACGACGCAAAGGTTCCGGATTCAATTCTCAGTGGGGCATTCACAAAAAATTCATGTTTATCACTTTGTGAATTTGTTCCCGGTCTGATCAGGACATTGCAGGCTGAACCACTTGATTATCTGAAAATAAAGATGGTTCCGCGCTGCGGAGGGCACGTTAAGCGGTCGGTCCCGGTTACTGTCTATGATTACTTAGACGGCGGTCGTTAGGCAACTATGTCAGAAGCCTACTACTAGTAGAAGGCGGATGAAAAATTCTGACACCAGGGTTCATCGGGTCTTTGGGCGACTCGATGTGTCACACAAAAAGAGAGATTAGGTAATTTAGTCATATTTTAAACGGCCGATATTCGACGATCGCAATGGCATCGTACATGTGCGTCGGTATAGCTAAAGATTTATTAACTTTCGCTTTGAATCACTATTTTTCTCAATTCAAAGCCTTAAGGAGAGAAACGAAAAGTATGAAAAACTTAGTTTCTTACTTATTTTATTTGCAATCATTATCCATGTTTCTTATATTTACTGGTTATTTAATAAAAAACACTTTGTCAAATATTTGTTATTTTTTCAAAGCAAATTTTTTCGAGTGTGTCTGTAAAAATGAAATGAGACTGTTTTATATTACTTCATAGTCCTACGTTCTGTTCCTCTATGTAAATAAAATAAACAGTAATAAAGTTTAAAAACTTATGTTATACTAGCTGTTGCCCGCGACTTCGTACGCATGGTGTAGTGACTTGTGAGTTAGTGAAGTTGATGTATGCATATTGTTTAATATTAATATCATGTTCGTATAAAGTTTTTTCTCTTTAAGATGTGCAATGAATAGGTACTGGTTAACTTGTTTTTCGGTTAGGTACTTGGTTTTGATACTATAGACATCAGCTACAAAACATCATTATAAACTACTTTGGTAGTTTTACAATCGGGTGCTAAAACGTACAAATTTTCAGGAGAACTGACTCGAGAGCAAGCGACATATAGCTGCCCGTGTGATAAACAGGGAATCGTAAGACCTACGCCTGCGGCTTTCAGCGTCTGTCCTTGCGATTTGTTTACAGTCATTGCAAAGAAAACGCTGACGGGAAACTGAATGCCCTGAAATTGAAATAAAAAGTTGTTGGGAATGAGTGGTATACGCGCCACAACCAGTGAAAATATCCGCCTCGAATACATTCATCTTTAAGCTTAAGATCTTCAGTCTGGTTCCATTGCACAGCTTTGGCGGAGTGAGATTGCGAAGAAGCATGATAGGAACACCAACTTTAAGTAATATTTGGTGTGCAGAAAGACCATTCGCACTCAAGGAGTTTAGGAATTCTATTAGGTAGTTAGTGGCTTTGTCTTGATTCATAACAGTGGTAATTGACGCGTATACCACCATATCCCCAGTGATTTGTGACATAATGGTATGGTTTATTGAAGCAGTCTGTTTGTTATTGGGTGCAAAAATAGCTCTTCCACGTAGCTACGAATCTTTCTTTTGAAGGAAGGAAGGCTCGCCATACACAGAAGAAATGATTCTCTTTAGACCAGAAACTATTTGGCAAAGCGTTTCAGGCAGACTTACTTGACCGTTATCCTCTGGTAAAGTACCTCTGCCGAGTTTTAATAAAGCTTGTGAAAACTCTTCAGCCCGTGGATTACCTCCGAGACGGGTTCGCATGATCACCGTCATGGTCAGCTTGTGAATTTGTGGCCAAAGAGCCGATGATTTTAGTGAGGCATTCACCTCATCAGCCCTGGTACCTTGAGTAACAACTGGAAGTGTTTGGCGAAAGTCACTGGAAAAAAGAACAGTGATATGGCCCATGGCCCTATTATCTCTGCGTATGTCTTTCAAAGTCCTATCCATAGCTTCTACCGTTTTTTGTTGGCCATCGTACACTCGTCACATAACTACCAGACAACAATATCAGAAAACCTTTGCCTTGTAACTATTACGTGATACAGCACATATTGGAGTATCGTTTGTGTCCAAATCGATTTGTATTTTGAAAGTTGTATGCGCCGTTTTCTCTCCTGGAAATAGTGTGGCAGCGATACTTGAAGATACTACAGCAAGTGCAATCCTACCTTGCCTTCTGATCACTGCAAAAGTGTTTAAGGCGAGTGTAACCGTGAACGACCTCGATAGTGGCGCCACTTCACAAAAAAAGATTTATCTTTAAAGAAACAATCTATCAGAATATCCGTTGCCCAAGTTTATACTTACATACTTATATCACGCCTATTATCTCTCGCAGGGTAGGCAGAGTGTAAATGTCTGACATATATTTGATGGTCATTCGGAAAATTGTGTATCGCCATGGTGACAGGTTGTCAGCCCATCGCCCATGTGAAAGTCCCTTAGTCGCCACTTACGACTCCCACGGAAAAGAAATGGGGTGATGCTATTGCAAGCCGGCATCACACGGCATAGTTTACAATACTATATTTTTTTTTTTTAGTAAACTTGCCGCCTGTCAGTGGCTTTGTTATATAATTTTGGAGAAAACATTTCATTAGCGGGTTTCACAAAACTAACAGCGACATCTATGAAGTAATTTTAAACAAATTTTACTCTATCATTTTTGATTCTAACTAATGAAGGTATTTATATTTTTTTAGGTTCCGTACATCAAAAAGAAACGTACAAAAAAACGGAACCCTTATACGATCAGTTTGTTGTCCGTCCGTCCGTCCATCCATCTCGTAAGACGCTTTATCTCGGGAATGCGCAGAAATATCGAGTTAAAATAAAAACTATATTGGTAAATAGGTTTTAGGCTGCAATATGGAACCCTTATAGGTTCACTCACTTTGTTGTCCATTTGTCTGTCTTTCAAGACTCACTATCTCGGTTACACGTAGAGATGTCGAGTTAAAATTAAAAGTATTATAACCTTTAACTCAGGCCAACGGCCTCTTGTAGTGGTAAAAAAATTAACAAATTTTACCCAAATCATAATTTGTCTTCGCAATAAAACAATTTTCAACGGATTTAAGTTGTGTTTATTTTGGATTTCACAATTCCTACGTTTCCACAATAAACACAACTTAAATCCGTTTAAAATTGTTTTATTGTGATGAGTAATAGTTGTGCAAACTCAAGAAAATATCACAATTTTATTCATCTGTCTTCCATCACATACCTTGACCATGACCAAAGGTCAAAGTAAAAGTCCGAAACATTTCTGTAATAGTTAGAACGGCCCGCATATATGTCAGACGTGGCGATAGCGATAAAATACTTACGGCCGTTGACGCTCAACCTACCCCGCAAGGATTAAATGTGTGATTGTTTGTTTTTTGTTTGGTTAGGTCGTTTCACGGCGTGTTTCACGGGGTCGTTTAGAAGTTCAGATCGTATGTCAGTCAATACGTGGTCAATACCGCGTTTTACAAAACTAACAGCGACATCTATATTATTTTTTAGGAAAAAAATTCGGAACTCGCTTTGCGGAACCAGTTACTGTGTTTTACCATGGGAATGAAAGATTTTTTCGAGGTAAAAAGTATCCTAGATGTTGACCCGGGTTATAAGCTACCACAGTATAAAATTTTGTAGAAATCTGTGCAGTAGTTTTTACGTGAAAGAATAACAAACATACCGACAGACAAACAGACAAACAGACAGAAATCAATTTTACTTCTGTTTTGATGTCTGTATCTTGAACACAATTAGAAGCAAAAACCCTTTTTTGAATCTATTTCATGTACAGAATTGGTTTCGTTTCTGTTTTATTACATGACTGTATAGATTATGCCATAATTATTTATAATGAAACTCGGATAATTATGACACGACGTAATCTGTATTTTTGCCACGGCGTATATTAGATAGATAGATAAAAAGTTTATTTTTGCTACAGTCACACATACAAACATAGACAAAATTAACAATTTGAAAAATAACAACAACGAATCTTTACATAACACACACACGTCCTTCCATATACAATAATGATATTAAATTTGTGACAATAAGGGCCCTGCTCAAGACCTGTATGTGTGCCGTAGCAATGCAAAAGGCCATAGCTCACATATTCGATAAAAAATAAATACATAAATCACGCCTCGTTTTCGGAGGAGTAGACAGAGCCTTTTTTCCATTTACTATCTTGCAACCTACTTCCGCGTTCTCCACATTCAACAATCTTTTAACAAAATAACCGCCATTATGTCTAAAAAAAATACTACACAGGTTTGTACAGCAGGAACATTCTTAGTTATCTTTTAATTTAACACTTCAGAGGCGCTAGGTATATTTTAACCTTTGTGCAATTGACCAGAAAATTGTAAAACAACATTGTCTCGTTGCAATGGACCGCGTCTAACAGTTTCCGTTCTCAGAGAAGATACATTTCCCAGAGTATACCGAGAGTAGTAACATAATAAGTAAAATACATACGAACAAATAGCTATTACCATGTAAAATTAGTCTCAATCAGGTTGCTCAAAAAGTTGTTCTTATAATTGAGTCAATATACCAACAAAAGAGAAATACGGTTTCTAACGTTAACGTCACCCAAACCTTATTTATTTAGTCAAAGTATTTTATTGTACGCATAATAAACGTATGTTTTGAAACTTATGTGTCAAATCTGGCAGATATGTTTTTTTACTTTTGCTAGGGTTGCTCATAGGGTTTCCTCTGAAACGTGTGTTTACTCTGAGCTTCCGTATTATTGAATTCCGTTAGGGGTCATGAAACACTTCGCTGACTTCGGAAACGAATACAGTGCGCTGATCTGCGTCCGTTTTTGGTACAAAGTTTCGCATTCTACTTGTTGTACTTCCTGTGTCTGCTGAATGGTGCTGAACTAGAGCTAGGTGCGAGATAAGTAAGATTACTTTCGTCTTGTTTGCCTAGAAATTATCTCTTACGTGGCAAACTTTTTAAAACACCTACTTAGTAGGTATAAGTAAGTAAGCATAACACTTTATTGCACATTCAAAACACAAATAAATAACAGGAAAACTTAGGTATATATTAGACCATAAAGAAAGAACCGTCAAAAACATAGTCGTAGACAGCAACTTGCTTAACGCCCGGAATTTTATATAACAGGTTTTTGTTACGTTCTCTTGCAATCGTTGTTTTTCTTTTTTGTTATATTATTAAAAGATCACTAGACCACTAGACCCACTAAACATGGAAACACTTATGAAAATGATACAATATTTGCCATAAAAAATAATTGGAAAACCGCAAGCTTGGTTGTACGTGCTAAAGTCAGAAGTTCAAAATATCATCAAAAGAATATTACGCTCAAAAGAAAATATTTTTAGTTAGTAGGTACTAGGTTTTTTTATTTAACTTCGTTGTATATTTACCTTTGCGCGGCGATATTTCCACGCCAGTTAAACTTAGAAGCACACTTAAAGCGAGGGCTGCGATCTTCCAAATTGAAAAATAACTGAGCGTCGTCGTGATAAATTTTCACGGCGAAACTTCAGCTGTAATCTCTTAAAACGGGCATTACGGTATATTTAAGAAGTACCGCACACGAACCTTAAGATATTGCGGTTTATGACAGCAAACAAGCAAATGATAGGATGTGACAACCGTACCACAAATAACATACGGCCACAGATAAGACTTTTGCCAGAAAATGCGTCGTTTCTATGCAGTTCCATTCATAAACTCCTTTCGTCAATAAAACCTGCAAAATACCGCAAATCTTGTGGTGCATGTGAAAACTTTATTAAAACGGGCATTACGGAATATTTAAATACGACTCTCAACTATGGCCCGGACGGAACAAAGTTCGTTAAAACAGGAAGATTTTTGCTTAAGTTATAAAAACTTATTATGGTTACCTTGAAAAATAATGATTTTGTACCTTTTGTAAGAAAACTTTCTTAGGAGGGTAATGTTTTTACTGTGTGATGCCGGCTTATAATAGCATCAAACCAACACGGTTGTGTTGTGTGGGTGACTGAGGGATAAATTCATCTTGGGAATGGGCAGCAACGTTCCCGGTGAAAGCAATAACTTGCACTGCGCTTGCCAATCTGCTTTCCAAGCATGCTGAGTATGGTAATACCTCCCAATAGGGGAAAACCCATGTCCAGCAGTGGACTGTCGTGGCTATTAATGTATGTATGTTCGATTAATTCGAACAAAGCTTGCTTTATTATATTGATAATAAGTTTTATAAGTAGACCGTTTCTTTTGCTTGATTTTTATGTCATAATCATATGGTTAAACATCACTTTCTTAATTTGATAGATGCGTTACGGTGCAATAAAAATACGCAGCGACGGACGACAAGTGGAAAAACTGTCTAAATGTCAATGTGGATGACATCTCGCGAAGAAATCATCTAAAAAATATATTATTACAGTAAAAGCAATTTCAATAAGTCGATTGTCATTTTTCTACTACATTATTCAAGCTTTACATTATATTGGATCTTTGACGTAATCCTATTTGTAGGTAAGTGGTGAATTGAAGTAAAACTAAGTCGTGTTTTTCTCAGAATATTCGCTGTTCTAACAAGTGCCTCTTGAACTCATCTCGTTGGCTTTTTAGTTTTCTTTAAAAAAAGTAAAGATAAGCAAAAAGTGTATTTAAAATATTATTAAATCGTGAAAACTTTTTGAAGCGCAACCGTGTATTTCTTAAACTTTGCCGAAAACAACAAAAATAGCGTTTCCTTCTGAAAATTGTATCGACTAAAAATATCAAAATTCTAGTAAATGATTAATAAAAATACCTGGATTTGAATAGGTAGAAACCATAGTTTGCTTGCAACAAAGGAATGGTTTTTCATAGCATGCGTTTTATATCACAAATCTACTTCATAATATTTTTAAAACCTAGTAGCCTGTCGAATCACTTTGTTGTATAAAACAAGGTCGCTTTTCGCTTACTACCTCTATGTACGTTTTTTCAATCGACCTGCATGGTCGTTATTTGTTTAAGAATCATTAAATATTATTTGTAATCAGTTTTTTTGTCGTAATTTTTGGGCTAAGTTAGGATAAACAATTAAACATACAAACATGCTTACATGCTCTACCTTGATGTACCTCAAAATATTCTAATCTACTGTTATCTACTCTGATCTACCCGATCTACCCTAAACTACCCCATCTAACCTACTTATCTCAAAGTTACACTTAACAAACATAAAAAAGCTCATCGAATTTCCAAGGAAATCTTTTAGTCACGGCATGTTTTTAGTAGTATGTCAATAAAAAAATTGCTAAATTTATTTATTATAAGAAACAGTGAGAAAGACGTCGCTACGAACATAATATTAAATATAAAGTTTAAGCGCGACAGGATATTAAAAGTATTAAAGAATCTCCCCGGGAAGAGTCGTTGAAAAGAAAAACTTGTTTCATTATACGAGACTTAGACGCGAGTTCGCGGGACATGAATAAAACTGTTATACCGATGCGGGGAGGAACACCGGGTAAGAACGAAACACGGGACCGGCGAAAGATTCTTACACCGAAAGGTAAAAAGCTTTCGATCTTGAGGATAAAGCTAAAGCTAAAGCTAATTCATACATAGCTTGAGGGTTCGTCTTCTTCGTTCATGTCGATACCTAAGGTTAAAGAAACTTTATTTCTCAAAAAGATTACAAATGACTTATTATGAGAAACTTAAAGTTATTTACATATACCTCAAATAATACTGAAATATATTTCGCCAGAAATGATCCACGGCTACGGCGCTGTCGGTGGCGTCATATAAAACGGACAAGGTGCAGGTATTAGAACAGGGGATATAGGAGATTTTTAAACCAGTTTTATTTTGCCGTGTGATGCCGGCTTAGAATATCATCACCCCATTTCTTTCCCGTGGGTGTCGTAGGAGGCGACTGAGGGACTGGAGGGTATGTATTACAATTTTAGGCGATGGGCTGACAACCTGTCACTATAGTAATGCACAGTTATCTGATTAACCCTCAAACTTTTGTCAGAAGTGGTGTTAATGTCCGTTTTATGGCCGGCCGTTAATGCTCTGCCTACCCCGTAAGGGATATAGGCGTGATTTGTGTATGTATGTATGTATGTTTATTTAGACAAATACTGCCAAAAATATCTCCCAAGGAACCCCAAAACTTTGCGATAGACATGAAAAAAATAATGCGGTAAAGGAATTTTCGGTTACTAAAATGGTTGCACAAGGGTTTTAGCCAAGTGTTTATGGGCGAAGAATAAAAGAGTTCATTAGATTTACATAGAGTCATTTAGGTACAAGAAAATCTTTTACAGCGACATTCAAGTATTTATCCGTAAAATATGAAATGTTTTATTGATTATTAAAAATATCTACTTCAGTCTAGTACAAGAAGTCAAGAAGTTCTTCAGTCTACGATAGAGAAAGATCACAAAAAACATTAATATGCTTTGCCACAAACAAACCACTGCACGCAAGTGAAAGTATAAATCGACAAGAAACTAATGTAGCTAACAGCTGATCATTTAAAGAAAGAATTAAGCAGAAAATTATGGCCCATCAGTCTAATACTTGTATATACAACTATGGCGTCAACTAGTTACAAGTATCTCGAAGTCACCGCACGCAGAGTGTAGTCCGTTCCCCGAGCGCGACCCTAATTTTACGAGTGTGGTCATTAATATTATTGTAAAATACGCATTACGCAATCAATTTAGGGAACGTTTATTTATAGTGCTCGGTGAAAAGGCTCTTTTGTGATTTGGTAAGATTATTTATTGTTTAAATGCCGTGTGATGCCGGCTTAGAATAGTATCACCACATTTCTTTCCCGTGGGAGTCGTAAGAGGCGACTAAGGTACTCGAGGGTGTGTATTGCAATTTTAGGCGATGGTTTGACAACCTGTCACTATAGCGATACACAATTTTCCGAATGACCCTCAAACATTTTGTCAGACGTGGTGTAAATGTCCGTTTTTTGCGGCTGTTTATGCTCTGCCTACCCCGCAAGGGATTATAGGCGTGATATGTGTATGTATGTATTTATTGTTTAACAGCTTATTAAAATGTATAAAATTATTAAGTGTTATTTAACTATATTAATAAGTAATTATGTTGCTAATTTACTTGTAACGAGATGTCATCATAGTTGAGCCGCGTGTATTAAGTAAATAGGTACTGCAAATATTATAAGACCATGTATAAAACAAAATTCAACAGAACTGCGATTGCTACGCCGTAGCAAATTATCACTTCATTATTATAATTTTAGGGTTAGAGTCATGATGTTATAGTGTCTTTGTTTCGCGAATAAAATACTTAGTTTCAAAAAAGGCATTGAATTTTCAAAACTTGGATCAAAATGGTTCTAAACTCAAAATGTTTATGATGCTCTAGCCGTTCTTACTTCTTGAGTAATGCTATTTAAATCCCTCGGTCCATCTAACGTTCGAGATATCTCGTCCAAGCACATAAATTACTAATTTTATGCTCAATAAAAACTCTTTCTCCAGCCACTTTATTTTTACCTATTTTGAAAAGGTGTAAAACTTTTATACGCATCGTAAAATTTAGACACCTATGCTTAGATTCCACTCTGGATGGTTTTATTCGAATATGTCTGTTTAATACGAAGAAAAAGTTGGATTTTATAAGAAATAAAAAGATTGCTTCTATTGTCGCTACATTTCATTGTCGTTGTCGTTGGATTGTGTTTCAATAAATTTTATGGTTCAAAATGTTTTTTCCATGATTTGTAGTTTCAAAAGATACTTCTTTTTCCAATTCCATTAAATATATTAAAGCTTATAGTATTTCAATTATTTAGAAAATCGTTACAGACTCGTTTTTATATGTACTTGTATCCATTCCAATTTTTATTGCATTCTACACCAGTGTGTGAAAATACCAACACATCATACAAGTGAACACATATCATCACATTTACATAAATAACGTTTGCTTATTTCATGTCTGTTTAAATCGGTAACATGGATCATCTAAAAAGATTTGATTAATATAAGGTATCTAGCGTGCTGTTTTAGTTGGACTTTTATCTTTTTTGGTACTTAATGTGATAACTGTTTTATTCTTCAGTAACTTTTTTTATTTTGACTCATTCTAAATTATCTGTACTTGCAAGTACTACTTATCAGGTCAGCGAGGACAACTTATTACATTATGATATTTCTAGGTATAAAGTTTTCCTTACTTTAATTTCTAAAATTAACGATTCGATAAATTTCATAGAAAATTCTGACGTTATGTGTTATATGCGTATACTCGTAGGTATTCCTGTGTTCTTATATTGATTGTCGTGTAGGTGTAAGTGACTTTGACTCAATATTACAAAAGAACCGTATCCACCAAAAGATATTAATCCTGGTCACCATGAAGTAGCGTTTTCGGAAATGGAATGTCTTGTCGGAATCCAGCAATGATTGAAGACAGCCCCCGCGAAGATTGGCAGCTGATTTACACATCCACCGACTGTCGCGTCGCCACCAGCCGATGTGTGACTGGCATTTTAATTCTATCGACCGGGTTCTACGTGATCAACAGTTTGCCTGAGAACTTTCGACGAGAAAAAAATGTAAACAAATTGAAAAGATTGCTTATAAACCATTTAATGTCACAATTGGAGTAATCAATCTCTCTAAGTACACTATTATAAATTGTATGAGACTCATCTGATCCTGCAGACAAACTGTGTAAGTTGTGTTGGACTATGTTTAGTTTTAAGATAGTGAACTTGTGTATTAATAAAGAAAGTAAATAATAATGAGAAACATGGAAATCTTATTTTTTTTAATATCAGATTTTTTATCGCGGTATCAGTAAGAAAAAGAAGAAATAATTAGGTATTTGATTTTCAAGATCAAAATGTCCATCTTTATACTCCCTTATTTATATCTGGACTTCGTAATATGCCAGCGAACTATAATAATCATAAACATTATGTTTGGTACGTGCAAATTCTTGAAAATAGATTCTTAAGCTTTGCCATATTCTTTCTCTGGAATATTTTAATTATTTTTCACTGTAGAATAATTAAATTTTAAAGAGATTACGCTGAAGTTTTAACACTCAACTTTTAGTGTGAGTGACATTTTAATTGAAGTAGCGCTACTCCAAGATCTTTTGTAAAACCACTTGCTAATTTACGGGTTTAGTGTGAATCGAAAAAGTGGCCCCAAGTGGTCTATTCTTTTGAGGTTCATGAATTTTATAGATCTTGTACGTAAACCTAGATATACCTTAAGTGCTCCTAAAATAAATATAGGGTGAAATTTTATTAGTGATTGATAACAGAAACTCAAGACGAGCTGGTAATAAGGAACAACTTACCCCATAGAAAATTGCCGATCAGCTGATTTGGGTTACCTACTATGAAAGCTACAAATACTTTTATCATATTGCAACCTTTCATTTTATCATATTAACTTTTGTTCCTTATCACTAGCCTGTCTAATGTTTACAGTTGCGGCATATACTAAATAATAAACACTACCGTGTTTTGGTCGCTAGTCAAATGGCCAACTTCGGTTGTTATCTTAAAATACAAGTATAGGAATTCGGAACATGATTCGGCACGGGTTCTAAATTATTTCACCTATCATATAAAAGTATGACGGTATGTTGTTTCACACTCTTTTGGTAAAGAAATACTAACTTAATGAAAATATCACGAGAGAGAAAATGGAAAAAACAAAATATAACACGAAAGCTATAAAATAAATAAACATACGTTTTAAATCCATGCTTCACACGGTGTTCTGCGAAAAAAATATTGCGATATTCGGGTAATTTAGATGATTCATGAACCATTTATTTTGCGTTATTAGAGTTTTGTGAAAAAACGTGCAAGGAGAAAAATACCTCGGCGTTGGGCTGCTAAACAACAGTTTTGGATAAATTTAATTATTTTTTTTTTCTTATATGCCAACTTACTGATATCCAAGGTTTATCAGGTCGTTGGTCTACTCGTTATTCCACATGGCAGAAAAGTCCTACTTACGTATGTCGATATTTTTAAGATACTGTGACCTTCCTGCCCGATTTCACCTTGACTTACGCCCAACGTTGATATACATCAACGCTTGTGTGCTCGTTAGGCGCAAAACAGCATGTACCGGAACAGATGGTCGCAGATAAGTAGGTAATAGATTTTTAAATGAAATATCAGAAATAACTTACAGAGGGGTTTATTGTCCTTAAATCTTTGCACACGCACTGCACCTGTTACTAGTACATAGGAGGAATCACTGGCCTTAATGAAACGGTAGTCGCGCACGGTGTAAAACAGCTTCTTAGTCTTTATAGGGCTCGATCACAGCTTGCACGGGACGAGGGCCGACAGCCGTGCTCACGGCAGCCAAGTTTCACGAGTAGGTGTTTCTTGGAGCCAGTAGGTATGTCTTGAACCGGTAGGTACTTCCTGGAATTCCCATACAGCATAGTAAGCCGGTGTTCGAAAGCGCAAGCGTATCGTGAGGATTAGCATTAGGCCAGTGAGAATGGAAATTGAATGAAAGATTTATGCTAGCAGCTTGCGAACAAAGAACAGTTTACAAAAGATAGGTAAATTGTGAAATTAAGAGCAAAATAGCAATTTAAACTCACCCCAGCGGGAGATTGTATATTCCTATATTAAATGCAAACGGAGAAACTTAGAAATACACCAGATTATCTACTGGATGGCAAAAATATATGAATGCGGTCAGCACCACATCCACGTGTTAGAAAATCGCACAGAGCGGCACAACCACGCCTTGGCGAGGTTTTTGACAAGTGAAGCGCGTTCCGAGCCGCCAGTAGATTTGCAGCGCGACGTCACTAGTCCGTTCTACGCAAACCAGTTTGAGAGGCGTTTAGCTACATTTATAATTTGTTTAAGGTTTAGGTTAGGTTAGTTAGGTAAAATATTTAGTTTAAGTTTATAGGTAGTTTTTAATTATTTAGATATAATTATTTGGTTTATTTTTGTTTATAATTTATAAGAAAGTTCATTCTTAAGATATTGAAGTTAGTAACTATTCTAACCTAATATGGAACGTGTGCTGTCACAACGTTACAGTACCCCCCGCGAAAGGGTAGGATTTTTCGTACTTAAGAGTAAAATCCGACTACCTCTAACACTAGCTACTATTCTCACATTCATACAAAACAGTCATCCATCATCACATAAAATTTCTAACATTCTAGTCTTTCATCTTATCTCAGATTGAAGACCCTGATAGGCAGAGTGAACACTATAAGATAGGTGCTACTCAAAATAGTAACCATTAAAAATCAGCTTTAGTCGAGATTCTTTTGCAAAATAAAATATAAATTATTCCCTATTCCTTATAATTTATCATTTTTATATCCTTGATGTGCCAAAATCCAATGGAATTACCCGACAAGTCAGCTAGTTCATAGACTAGAGGAGACTTTTTACCAATTATCTTGCATTTAACAAATTTTGGTGCTAGTTTCTTGCAAAAGTACTTTTCTTTGTCACTTTGATAGGAAGTTCTTTTCCAAACTGTATCACCAATAGTAAATTCCGCAGGTCTTCTACGTAAGTTATAAGACTGACAATTGCGCTCATGAGCTTGTAATAGCGACGCTTGTACCTTGTCAAAAATTGATGATAGCACACCTATATTTTCAGCGTAGTGGTCACGAGGCTGATAGATAACATGGTCACCGTCTTTAGTATCCACATAGTGCGAACCACAAGCAACTAATTCGCGGCCGAATACAAGAAATGCAGGTGTATAACCAGTTACCTCACTCACAGAACTGTTAAGTGCGAATTGTATCTGTGGTATTAGATTATCCCAAAGACGATGGTCGTTTTGAATAAAGGTTGATATAGCAGTCATTATTGTTTTATTATAGCGTTCGACTGTATTGACATGTGGTGTATATTTAGGTGTGTAGTGTATGTTAGGTATTTATATTTTGAGAACAATTGTTTTAGTTTTACGCTGGTAAATTGTTTCCCATTATCAAGAATAATAGTAGAAGGAATACCATGTACAAGGAATACATTTTCTTCTATAATTTTAGTTACGACCTCAGCTGTAGCACGCTTTATTGGAAATAGTAAACAATATTTACTAAAACAACAAGTTACTACCAGGATATGACAGTTCTGCTTCCTAGTTGGAGGCAGAGGTCCAACTAGGTCAATTCTGATAACCTGAAAAGGTCTTGAGCAAACTTTAGGCCTACCCATTTCACCTAAAAGAGCGTGATTTTGATGTTTGTGGGAAATACAGGCATCACAAGACAATACAGCTTGAACGACATCAGCATGCATTCCTGGCCAGTAAAATTTTTGGCTTAGTCTGCGGTAAGTTTTAAAAATACCAAAGTGACCCGCAGTAGGTTCCGAATGATTTTCTACTATGACAGCATGTCTAACCTCTTTAGGAACAACTTCTTTCCATTCGAATTCTGAATGTAAAGCATATTTGGCCCGCATAAAACGGTATAGTCGACCATTTTTTACAATGTAGTTTGGAAATGAAGTTGGAGTATTTTGGCAACCATTGTAGATGTTGAGATACCATTCATCAGTAGTATGAGTAGAGTTTGGGTCAGTATCTATTCCAGAAATAGGAAGAGCACGTGATAAAGCATCTGGTATAACATTGTCAGCACCTTTACGATGTTTAATGTCAAAGTTAAAAGCAGAAAGACGAACACTCCAACGAGCTAGACGACCAGTAGGGTTATTTAAATTAATAAACCATTTTAGAGCGGAATGATCCGTATAAACGGTAAATTTATGCCCATTATCGAGATAGCACCGCCAGTGCTCAAGAGCTACCAATACAGCGAGGGCTTCTCGTTCTGTTATGCTATAATTTCGTTCTTGAGCTGACAACGACTTGCTCATATACGCAATTGGGTGTTCAACGCCGTCTATAGTTTGAGTTAGTAAAGCTCCTACTCCAAAATCACTAGCATCAGTGTGAACTTCAAACGATTTGTCATAATCGGGACAAGACAGTATAGGCGCAGAACAAAGACAAGACTTAAATTTTTGAAAAGAGTCTTCAGCCTCTTTTGTCCATAGAAAAGGGACATTGGTTTTCCGACTTGTTGAAGTTAATCGATTTTAAGTGCTCCTAAAATAAATATAGGGTGAAATTTTATTAGTGATTGATAACAGAAACTCAAGACGAGCTGGTAATAAGGAACAACTTACCCCATAGAAAATTGCCGATCAGCTGATTTGGGTTACCTACTATGAAAGCTACAAATACTTTTATCATATTGCAACCTTTCATTTTATCATATTAACTTTTGTTCCTTATCACTAGCCTGTCTAATGTTTACAGTTGCGGCATATACTAAATAATAAACACTACCGTGTTTTGGTCGCTAGTCAAATGGCCAACTTCGGTTGTTATCTTAAAATACAAGTATAGGAATTCGGAACATGATTCGGCACGGGTTCTAAATTATTTCACCTATCATATAAAAGTATGACGGTATGTTGTTTCACACTCTTTTGGTAAAGAAATACTAACTTAATGAAAATATCACGAGAGAGAAAATGGAAAAAACAAAATATAACACGAAAGCTATAAAATAAATAAACATACGTTTTAAATCCATGCTTCACACGGTGTTCTGCGAAAAAAATATTGCGATATTCGGGTAATTTAGATGATTCATGAACCATTTATTTTGCGTTATTAGAGTTTTGTGAAAAAACGTGCAAGGAGAAAAATACCTCGGCGTTGGGCTGCTAAACAACAGTTTTGGATAAATTTAATTATTTTTTTTTTCTTATATGCCAACTTACTGATATCTAAGGTTTATCAGGTCGTTGGTCTACTCGTTATTCCACATGGCAGAAAAGTCCTACTTACGTATGTCGATATTTTTAAGATACTGTGACCTTTCTGCCCGATTTCACCTTGACTTACGCCCAACGTTGATATACATCAACGCTTGTGTGCTCGTTAGGCGCAAAACAGCATGTACCGGAACAGATGGTCGCAGATAAGTAGGTAATAGATTTTTAAATGAAATATCAGAAATAACTTACAGAGGGGTTTATTGTCCTTAAATTTTTGCACACGCACTGCACCTGTTACTAGTACATAGGAGGAATCACTGGCCTTAATGAAACGGTAGTCGCGCACGGTGTAAAACGGCTTCTTAGTCTTTATAGGGCTCGATCACAGCTTGCACGGGACGAGGGCCGACAGCCGTGCTCACGGCAGCCAAGTTTCACGAGTAGGTGTTTCTTGGAGCCAGTAGGTATGTCTTGAACCGGTAGGTACTTCCTGGAATTCCCATACAGCATAGTAAGCCGGTGTTCGAAAGCGCAAGCGTATCGTGAGGATTAGCATTAGGCCAGTGAGAATGGAAATTGAATGAAAGATTTATGCTAGCAGCTTGCGAACAAAGAACAGTTTACAAAAGATAGGTAAATTGTGAAATTAAGAGCAAAATAGCAATTTAAACTCACCCCAGCGGGAGATTGTATATTCCTATATTAAATGCAAACGGAGAAACTTAGAAATACACCAGATTATCTACTGGATGGCAAAAATATATGAATGCGGTCAGCACCACATCCACGTGTTAGAAAATCGCACAGAGCGGCACAACCACGCCTTGGCGAGGTTTTTGACAAGTGAAGCGCGTTCCGAGCCGCCAGTAGATTTGCAGCGCGACGTCACTAGTCCGTTCTACGCAAACCAGTTTGAGAGGCGTTTAGCTACATTTATAATTTGTTTAAGGTTTAGGTTAAGAATTTAATAGAAAATATTTAGTTTAAGTTTATAGGTAGTTTTTAATTATTTAGATATAATTATTTGGTTTATTTTTGTTTATAATTTATAAGAAAGTTCATTCTTAAGATATTGAAGTTAGTAACTATTCTAACCTAATATGGAACGTGTGCTGTCACAACGTTACAATACGGTTTCACATATCTACAAATTTTATTTCTTAAAACAAAACATCTTACCTTAGGTTCAGAAACTATTTTTTTAAACTTTACAAGTTTCACGTATTCCATAGCTGCAAAGTACGCATCTTTTTCTTCTGGAAGTGCCTCTCCAACTAGTGAAGGTTGGCAAACAGCTTCTTCTTCTATTTCCTTCTATCTTTTGCGAGGCGAAGCAGTTCGGCAGCACAAGCGATTCCTGTCCATTCCCGTATGTTACGCAGCCATTTCTTTCCACGGCCCCTTGTTCTTTTTCCTGTAACTTTACCCATCATATCAGGTTGTAGTAGATTATAATAGCTAAATGATAGCATATGCGTGTTTTTATCCAATACCTGATTTCTTTTTCTTTGTGCAAATGATTCGTTTACCTTTACTTAATTTTTCCAGTATTTCGCTAAGGCTCAATTTTGAGCCGTTACCATTAAAATTAGGTTTTCTCTGATGCTAGTGTTTGGCAACGAAAGGTCACATCAGCATCATCGTTGGCGCACGTGACAGACTATTATATCAGTGTCTAAGGTAAGATGATCATGCCTATTGTAAAAATCCGATACGGGAACGACGGCCGATGATGCGATGCAAAGGTTCCGGGTTCGATTCTCGGTAGGGCACTCACAAAGTTGATATGTATCACTTTGTGAATTTATTCCCAGTCTGGTAAGGACATTGCAGGCTGAACCAGCAGGTTGTCCGAAAAAGAAGATGTTTCCATGCTTCGAAGGGCTCGTTAACCCGTTGGTCCTGGTTGCTGTCTATGATTACTTAGATGGCGGTCGTTACACAACAATGTCAGGAGCGTACTACTAGAAGCAGATGGTTGGAAAGCTCTCGACACCAGGGTTCATCGGGTCGTTGGACGACTCGATGTCCCACATGAAGAGAAGAGGGAAACAATATGACTTGCCACCTGCTCCACAGTATAAGGTGGAATTAGAAACTGACACGTTTAGGTGTTGATTTGTTGGCGACACCAGACAAAGTTGTGTGCTTTTTACAGTTTGTTTTATTTTAACGCTTACGTAGAGGCTTCATGTTTATACAGCGAAGGACAGAGGTGATATTATAAAGTTGTAACGGCATTCGTTTAACAACCATTAAAGGTGTACCACCTCTTCTCTTATTCTTGTTTATCAGAAAATGGGTTCAAATTCTTATAACTTTGGCATTATAGACGAAGAGACACGTGAAAAGTGTACACCATAAAAAGTAACGAGTATTTCTGCAAAGTTTGTATTAATTTAAATCATTTCCTTTTCAGCCAGTTACCTATCTTTTTAACTGTTCATATCTAGTCTCTTAGTCAACAGGTTAGAAAGCCTGGCAACTCAATCAATTTCTATTATTGCTGCTTGTGAGTGGAGCAAACAAAAAGTGTTATAGTATTATATTCGGCAAGGATTGTTTCTTATTTTTATCGGAAAATAGCAAGTGATAAAATAAAATAAAATGAAATAAAATAGCTTATGTTATTCAACAGACATCGCCCAGCACTACTTTTCGTTTCAAACCGTACTTACATCAAATTTAACGTCGGTAGCTCTTTGTTTATTCAATTAACTTTTTTTTCATTTATTGTACCGAAATATATGAAAGCTCTTAAAGGGGTTTGTTTTTTGAAGTATCCGTAGTGTATCAATCTTATTTTAGTCTTATTATCTATTATATTTCACGAGGCTTATAATTTAAAGATAGTATTGGAAAATATAAGTACAAATAGATTTTCTAATAAAAGCAACCTATTTCGTTGCTAAGTTTTATAAGTATAGTCTAGACTCTTTAGGAATATAATACAGGGTCTAGGCAATATTCAATAATTAGTACCTCATTTTAGTATGTGCAATTAAGCTATATTTCAAAATAAATACAACTTATGTAACTTAATAAATTTTTTAAAGCAGTAAATAGTAAAAGTAACTAGGAATTTAAGTAATGTTTATAAACAGGGTGTAAGGGATAGCCTTCCGAATACTGATAGCGTGGATTCAGAGTATTAAACTGAACATTTTCCCATCAAAAAATATTTCAGGAATAGTTAATTTTTCTTTTTACTTTCCATTAAATGCAGTCACATAATTTTGTCTTGTCTTGCCGTGTGATGCCCGCCTAGAATAGCATCATCCCATTTATTACCCATGGGTGTCGTAAGATGCGACTACGAAACTCGAGGGTTAGATGTGTATTGCAATTTTAGGCGATGGGCTGACAACCTGTCACTATAGTGATATACAATATTTGATTGACCCTCAAACGTTTGTTAGACGTG
Organism: Tuta absoluta; assembly: GCA_027580185.1. NCBI lineage: Eukaryota > Metazoa > Arthropoda > Insecta > Lepidoptera > Gelechiidae > Tuta > Tuta absoluta. The sequence continues at coordinate 10,257,239 of JAQAHW010000009.1, forward strand.
GTGTTAATATCCGTTTTACGGCCGTTAACGCTCTGCCTACCCCGTAAGGGATATAGGCGTGATTTATGTATGTATGTATAATTTTGCCGTTTTCTGACATGTATTTCTAGCGGAAAGTTGTTCTGTTGCATGGTCTGACTGAACGCACCCTATCAGTATTTAGAGAGCTGTCCTTTATACCCCGTACACATATCACGCTATTATCCCTTTCAGGAAAGGCAGGGCGTTAAAGCGGCCGTAAAAATACGTTTGCTATCGCCATGTCTATCTCTAATTTGAGGGTTTCAGCAGACGTACAAGTACTGTTAAATAATCTGTAAATCAAAGTTTCAAATCTGTCTCAAATTTTGTATATAATATCTTGACTGCAATATATTTCAAAAAAGGCTGAGAAAAAGGATTTTGCCATGTGAGTATTTTTGAATAAGTCCTTCTATAATGAGATCAAAAAAGCATGTTAAGTACATTTAACTTATGTCTGCATGTGGGTATATTTATTATTCATATGTTTTGAAATCGAATATAATAAGGGGTTCCTTTCCGTACCACAAAAGGAAAATGGATAGGCTTACCTTGTTGTCTGTTTGTTAGTTTTTATAAATAGAGACTAGTAGTTCAAGTCGAGTATCGAAAGGCCTTGATGTTACAGAACCCTCGGAGGGTGAATCCGACTCGCACTTGGCTGGTTTTTTTTTTTCTAGCGGAAATTCATTATCCGCTAGAATAAAGTAAGTCGTAGTAAATGTAAGTAAGTAGGTAGTAAATGACCTTTTAGTATCAGCAGAACTTTTCTGCAAGTTACCCTGAAAAACTCTGACACCAGGGTTCATCGGGTCGTTAGACGATTCGGTGTCCAACACGAAAAGAGAGAGAGAGAGAGAGAGAGAGAGAGAGAGGGTCATTGACTGTATAAGAAACTACGTCCTAGTTATGAAAATGAAAAATGATTTATTAAAAACTTATATCCTATTACGGTGTAGGCCAGAACTCGCACTAGGATCGCTTGTATTGCGAGGGTTAGTTCCTTCCAGTAGACAATTATTGTAGCTTTAAACAGTTAGGTTCTTTACTAAAGATACTGTTTAAACAGTAGTACCTTGTTCCACCAGCTCCCTTCTACCATCGGACATCCAGACATACCGCCGGATACCATCCATACCTGGTTGCCATTCCAGCAATTTGGACTAAGCGCTTCCAGTCATCATTTATAATGCGCACTGTTAAAGAGTGGAACTCACTACCTGCGTCTGTGTTTCCAAACGAATACAACCCTAATGTCTTCAAAGTAAGAGTGAACAGGCTTCTTCTGGGTGAGTTCGCACCATCTTAGACTGTCTCTGTCCTATGACCTAGACTAGAGTCAAGAGCAAACCCATCATTAATAATTAATAAAACCTAAATACACTAGAAACAATAACTGCAGCTACATGAAAATGCAGAAAAAATTACATCGCGGTCTCATAAAGAGGTAAAACATGAACCCCGGGCAAACATCCAAGTGTTGACAAATTGTATGAAATACTCTTATGCAATAAACTGATCTTAACTTTCGCGGTCACACATAATGACTCAAAACACTAAAATGGGGTGCTCACCGCGATACTCGATTTTGTTGAGTTGTCCGATACTTCGGTCTAGGTGCATGGGCCTCACAGAACAACCATGTTCAATGAAACACGTTTTGAGTCATCATACTCTTATGCAACCTCGAAGATTTTTCATTACTTGTATCAAAAGTAAACAGTTTTCTAAACAACATCAATGAACTCTGTACCATACTAAATACACTATAAAACAATAAGAAATTGAAGAGCTACATAATGAAAATGCAGTACAACGTATCTACGGCAAAGACTCATAAGGTTCGGTCAGAACGATCCCTGGGCAAACATCCAAGTGGTGACTAAGTACATGTAAGAGATATTCTATACTGGGAGGGACGGTGTTCCAAAAACGTTCACTATCGTGCATGGTTGAGACACAACAAAAAATATCGAACTGCCATACAAATGACACAATAAGCTACCTGTCTTTTTAAAGGAAGTAGGAAGTTATTTCTTATTTATTTCATTTATTTATTTAACTCTTTATTGCCATAAGATAAAATACAGGACACTAACATTTCAGAAAAACAACACAATAGGACTACTTATTTCTAAAACGAAATCTCTTTTAGCAGGCCTACGGTAGAGAGATAGCATAAGGTGAGGCTGATAAATCGTGCAAATCGTTTCTTTGTCTTTTATACTGACAAAATTAATGTTTTGTGAGATAATTTTGTAAAGGTTTCGGTATTACCATCACGTAGGTACACACAGGAATAAAAAAGTGAGTAATAACGACACGTATGGTCTGATAATCGAAGCAGGTTTCACCAAGGGTAATGTAATTTCAAAAAGATCTAGATCTAACCCTCCATACAAAACTGCCCTGTTTTGTCTACAAAACTGCCCTACTTACTGTTTTGTCTTGGTTGTTACATACAATATTAATTCCTTAAGTAAATTTTAAATGAAAACTACTACCTATCTTTATACGAAATTCACAAAAATATGAACCAAAATGTGTTCGTGCTAAAGGCTGAGTAGAGTAAATAGCCTTTTTTATTATTAGTGACAGGCCAAACGCAAATTCATTTGGAGCATTACCTCAGTACACAGGGTGTTAAAGGCCAATAGTTTTTGGCAGCGAAATTGCTATTGATTTCCTCACTGCAGGCTGTTTGCGTGTTGCATGCCATTTTGTTTAGCGCTTGCGAGTCGACGGTGCTTTTATAAGATTGTTTTCAGTGCAAAAGGTACGTCGTTAAAAAATTGCAGTTGAATCTATTGTTTGGTTACTTGTGAATTGTTTAGAGCAGTAAAATGTTCTTTGGGGTAGGTACTAGGTACCATGCTGCGCTCGTTTATAGTTCATTCTAAAAATACTCCTTTTTGACAGTAATACTGTCAAAGTCGGACCATTTTCTGAAAGCTTCCTTTCATCTCTGTTAGCATAATGTCATAAGTATGAGACAAATGATCAAAGTCTGCCCAAATTCAAAAGGTACTTTAAAATCACGTTAAAAGCTATTTAAATAGAAAAAGTAGGAACAACAAATCTCATATACTATTTACACCACGTTTTGAAAACAAACCTAGACCTACCCACAAAATATCTATTTAATCAGTAACCGCTACGTATAAATATCATTGTATGGCTACAAATAGTTTTTATTCTCATTGTAGAATAAAATTTCAGAAAGCAGCTGTAACTTTCTATTATCATAGGCGGTTAGGCGCTATACCAACACAAAGCTCATTTAGTACCATTGTCTAAAATGAGCCAGGTAAGTAGGTAAGCACCAGATATCGTGACTTCAAACGAAATACTCCGAACAAACCGCAGTCCATTTACTAGGGGAATGAATTGTCTTTTACAATCCTCGGTCTATATTTAGTGCCGCATTTTTCTTGAAACACCAATTGAGCAGGCTGATTTGCAGGAGGTTATTTTTCGCTTAGCTAAGTGCCTAATGTTTGGTATCTAAATAAGCAGGTAAAATTTACAGGAGTTTTTTACGCAGTTAAATGCAATCTTACAATCCATAATCGTAGTAAATTTTTGACAAAATCAGTGTAATTTTGGAGAAATGCAAAATTCAACCGCAGGCAGGATTTGAACCAGTGACTCTCGTTATCACTAGTAGCGGCGCAGGGTTAAATCCTGCGTGCGGTGCAATTTTGCACGTTCTCCAAAATTGTATACCTAATACGTTGTAGAGTTTTAAAATTATACACAATTCAGTGTTTCTGCCCCATGTGATTTGGGTAGGAAATAAAATAACTTAAAAGTATACATTACCACACAATTTCTGCAGTCATATTTCATTTGCGTACTAGCAAGAGCAACTGCTTGAAGGAAATCTCCAGCCACATCCGGTAGAACCCCACGAATGTTCTTGCCAAAACAATCCATACATTAGCGAGTCAAGTGGCGTATCTTTTAAGAGGCGCTCCGTCACGGTGCCGCGTCGCAGACTTATAGCTGTGAGATTCTTCCCGCACAACTCACTCCAACTTCTACTCTGTTTTTAAGGTGGCACAAGATGTAGCGTAAAGCGGATGAGGAAAAACTACTTTAATCACAGTTGCCATCGTAAACTGCCATAAGATGCTAACCAAATGCAAAATAAATTACTTATGTTTACCTTACTCAGTGTGGTTGCTGTGTTGTGACTTGTGACACGACCGCGTCAGTAGCTCTGCCCAAAAACTTCTTACTTCAAAGATAACTTGGCCGTTGATATTGCAAGACTTGAAGTGCTTCTGCTACCAAACCAAAAAGGAATCTGTAAAAATCCACTAGAGGTAGGTATGTTGAACTTATGTTTGTAAGCCGATGGTGTTGAACTGAAATCCGTAACTGTATTTCAGTACGGCCATCTTAAATAACTATATTTGACAACTGTCAGATACGTGATACTGCTATTGAAAAGGGACCTTTTTTTGTTGTTGACACATCATTATCAGGAACTGACAGCTGTCAAATGTGGTTTATTGGGATAACCTTAAGAAGGTATCGTATGATCCAGTCTCTTACATCTTGTGCCACGTAGCAGTTTTCGTGAAGAGGCAGATATACGATGGCACTAGGTTTTATTTTCCGTCACACATTGCCTGTAGTTAACCTGATTGCTTCAGCCGGAACCATAATGAAGGAATAGAGATTATTTCAGGTTTTTATTTTATTTTTAGAACAGCGTTCCGCTGCACTGCGCAATTGGCGATCCCACACTATGATGAGCTGACGAATGCGCTCGCCAACACTTTGGTGAAATGCGTTAGTGTGCCGTGGTATTCGTTTTTGTATGGGCATCTAAAATTTCCTTTCGTCTGATAGACGGTTTCGTCAAAAATCCGTCCGTCCGAAAGGAACGTAAGTTAGAAAAATTCGAATTATTGGAAGGTAATACTGCAACGATATAACGATCAAAAATCATGGATCCGTGCGTGGAACACTTGCGAAGGTTTTTCTTTGTCCTTGGAATTCTTAGCCTGTTTGTCTCATTTAATTTAAAGTAGTTAAATTCCAGACGAGATTATAAAGTTACATGAAAATTAGCCAGAAAATTATCTTTAAGATAAATACGTTCGGTCAGTAGCAACAGGTGCTCCAACAATGTATGAGATAGATCGATAGATCATATTTATACATGTATTTTAACATAGGTTTAATGAATTTGACAAAAGTTCAAACTTTGTTTTTTACGTTACTGTAAATTTACTATTAATTTTTTAATGTATTATGTTATGTTAGATTTGACTTTCTACAAGATAATCTTGTAAATTCCTACTTAGAAATAAATGATTTGATCTGCCTTTGTGTCGAGCCAGTACTACTGAGTGACCCATCTGTATAAGCGCGCCGCGTGCCGCGTGCGGTACGTCGTTTATGACATGACACCATCCATTCTATCTCGGCACCGCAGCAAACGTTTACACATTAGTAACCAGCAAAATTATTAATGCCAGGCATTACGCCAGGCATTAATTTCTCAAACAGTCATCTATCATAACACATTTAATTCAGAGATAAGGCTTTAGCACGCTGAGCGCGTTCAGTTCCAAAGATACGCGCCTGATTGGTAACCTACTTTTTATTTAATTAACAGGGCAGTCAATAGTTAGTCAATACTTACGCAAATTTTAGAGGTTATTTCTACTCATGGTTCTGAAAAAATAATACTACGAGGCCACCAATGAAATTCAAAAGAAACCGTTGTTTCATACTTTGTATACGTGGAGGTAATAATTTTTCTATGGAATATCGGTTTTAACTTTTCGCGATTTCGCAGGTGGCTCCATAGTAAGTGGTTCATAATCAAGAGTTTAATTACCCTGCAAAGTTTGCGTACTGAACTGACTAAAAATAACACTGTATTTTGTAGTAGGTTAAGTCAAGTCAAACGTCCCGTGTTTTTTTTTGGTAGGTAACTAGTGTATTTTTTTGTTATAAGAACTACATACATACATACATACATATATCACGCCTATAATCCCTTGCGGGGTAGGCAGAGCATAAACAGCCGCATAAAACGGACATTTACGCCACGTCTGACAAATATTTGAGGGTTATTTAGAAAATTGTGTATCGCTATAGTGACAGGTTGTCAGCCCATCGCCTAAAATTGCAATACACACCCTCAAGTCCCTAAGTCGCCTCTTACGACTCCCACGGGCAAGAAATGGGGTGATGCTATTCTCAGCCGGCAACACACGGCAAATTCTCAGCCGGCAACACACGGCAAATTCTCAGCCGGCAACACACGGCAATTCTCAGCCGGCAACACACGGCAAATTCTCAGCCGGCAACACACGGCAAAGAACTATTTGTAAATATTTCATGATTTTTCTAGCAAAAATGACAATAGAAAAAATATAGTGGAGAAAAAATTCTGCATGCTTAGGGGTGGAGACTAAATTACTTATTATTTACGTCTTTGTTTATACTTGTTCGTATTAAAAAGTCACATTATAATCATGACTTGCAGATTAATCAAAGTAAAGTGCATGTTTGTTATTGTAACTACCTACTATAAATGCTGCCAGTGTTAATTATAAAAATGAGGAAATACTAATGACGTACTTATACTTATTTTACATTGGGTAGGATTTTATAAGCCTTTATTCAAGTATCCTTAAATATATTATGAAAATATTTATTATCATAGATCGTTTTACGCTTCTTTTAAAATAAATTTTATGAATCGTATGTATAATATTATTATTTTTACCTAATAAATGCTTTGTGTTATTGGTGTTAATATTTAAATGGAAATAGTAGTTTATGCAACTGTCGTATAATGGGGGTCATTAGAATGCGAGTGTCTGTTTATCACACGAGGCGCAGCCGAGTGTGATAATAGTTTGACACGAGCCTAATTATAGCAGTTGCATACACTATTTTATCTACACTCTCCAAAAAACTCACTTATACACTTTTCCAAACGTCCGCACCGGCGATATCAAGGCCCTATACAAGGTCAAATTCAATATGAGAACGTATATGGCTTGATATGAACTTTCGATAATTCCATACTTCAGCAGTTGTTCAGATGTCGAGTCAGCAACTGGACAACTTAACTAAACAAAATCTGAAAAACAACTGAACAACATCTGAATAACAACTGAACAACAACTGAACAACATCTGAACAACATCGAAACAACATCTGAACAACAACTCAACTGAACAACATCTGAACAACAATATCTGAACAACATCGGTACGACAACTGAACAACATCTCAACAATAACTGAACAACAATCTAACAAAACAACTAAACAACAACCGAACAATTACCGTACAACAACAACTGACAGGTGCGGCGGAAGATGGCGATATGAGTATTGCCAAAAAAAACTTCGTTTCATTTCTCAACTTTATTGATGTAAGAGCTTTCTCATTAAGTCATTACGCTTCTGTAATTTCTAAAAAACATTAATTTCTATAGGAAGAATGCATAAAGTAGGTCTTTATGCAACTGTTTTCGAATTCATAATTCGAACATTATGTGACGAGTGTAGATAAACAAAGTTATATGTTAAGTTCCAACTACGGAGGAATGATAAAATTATTTGTGACAAGGCATATTAAAACAAATAAAGGTACCTATCATTAAACAAAGTTCAAATTATCTTAAAACTTTGAGGACTTAGTCTAGCAAACACAAGTTACTTATCTTTGTTCGAATCTTCTCGAAACTAGTAAAATAATAACACAAACTAACATACAAACAATTACAGATAGCAGATCAAATTTGTAGTACAATCCCCTAAGCTCCGAGAGCCAGCGTTTAATTTACAAGTTTCGTCTAAAGCTGGTGGTGTAACTGGAGTTATGGAGATTATTACAGGGATGCAATAAGAAAGAAAAATACCAATAATTATTTCATATATGTTTTAATAAATAATAATAAAACGTAAAAAAATAAAAAAACAAACAATTTTGATGAATAAAATTGTTTTTACTAGAAAATGTTACTTTAGACTTTGATGTTTCAGATTTGTTTTTGAAATGAAAGTGAGTTGTATAATACATATTTTTAACCCAATTTAGAGTATAAAATGCCTTTGTGATCCTAAATGGATACTTCAAAATTTACGGTCTTGTTACAAAAAAAGTTAGATGTGGTTTAAGCTTTTTGACAGTGTCAGATCATTGAAAATATTTTTTTGAACTAGGCAGTGTTGAAAAGCGCGTCTAACTTTTTGTAATAATACGGACAGTAACTAATATTTATTTGTTTACTTTGTACTAATTTGTTCACGTTTTTAAATGTTCAAATAAATTTTATAACAAAGCAAATTACTAAGTTATTACTTACTACCTCTGTCTTGAACAAGATTTTTATGAGTTTCAAACCACTTCTCTCCAACTTCACAAACAATCCTTTGTAATGGCTGGATTTGCCCCTGTCTTAAGCTCCTTATAAAGCATCTCGGGGAAATCCCCAGGGTCCTCGACAGATGAGGTCAGGGTCTGGGTCATGACCTTCCAGAATTCAATCCTGTCTATCCCATGAGTACCATAAAAGGACGGTTAAGTATGTGTTGTGATTTGAGCGGATCACGGCTTGTGACACTATTTTTAAAGATCACTTCGATTAGGGTTGTCTATGGCCTCAAATCGGGATATATATTTAGTGCTATCTGTTTCCGTCAAATAGGTTAAAAAAGGATAGGAAATATTTTAGTCATGTCGAGTCTTATAATTTGACGCAAAATACGTGTCAAGGCGACGATGAAAACAGTGGCGAATAAATTGACTAGAAATTTCGAAAAACTCATTGACACCTTTAATATGACAGGACTTTGATATCTCCTGTCCTTTCCTAATCTACTGCTTAGATGATTACCAAACTTTTAATTTATTTTACTTTATCTTTATGTGTCCATTTTATAACAACGGTATTTATTGTCATATTGACTGTAGAAAAGCCATGATTACCAAACCTTGCAGGTTTAAGATCGAACTAATTAAGCTGGCCTCACTGTTAGTTGTAAGCAAAACACAATATATCTTTTAGGGTTACGTATCTCAAAAGGAAAAAAAAGGAACTCTTATCAGATCATTTTGTTGTCGTTCTGTCTGTCTGTCAAGACCTTTTATCTCAGGAACGTGTAGAGATATTGAGTCGATATTGAAACCACATTCTCAAATTTTTGTACGTTAGAACCTAAAAGTTTTAAAAACTACGTATTTTTTATATAAATGTATTATTCGCCCTCTCAAATTAACGGTGGAACTAGAACTATACTAATTTGGGATCATCATTAATTTAAGTGCCTCGCTCTTGTCGGTGGAGTAATATCCAATCTGCTCTATTTTGAGCCTTCTCTTTGACTTCCTTATACAACATGACACCTATTTTTTTTATTTGGTCCATATACGCTCGTCTATTTCGCCCTCTCCCTTTTTTTCCCTTGACCTTATTTCTATTTTAGTTTTTGAGAAAACCACTAAAAATGAGTCAATTTCAATTTATATTATAAAGAAATTTGTAAAAAAATTAGGCTTGTAGTAGTTCGAGTGGGGCATCATATGAAAGGGTTTGATGTGCATGTCACTGAACCCCTCAGTCGATGAGTCCTACCCGCACTATGCTGGTTTTTAATGAAACATACAACCATTGATAATATCCATGACATTAAATTGAAACAGCAGGCTACAAATCATGTTTATCTCTGCGTAACGTAATTATTTATTTCCTAAAACTGGTATGGATCAGCAAGAGTACCTATTGCACCAAAAAATAGATACACTATTATTTCTTAAATCACTAGGCTGAACGTACCGGTCCTAACCAATCACCAGTCGTGGATCAATTTTAGTAAATTTTACAATAGTACAATAGTAAATTTTTTATCATGAGATAAAGCAGAGAAAGAACTGCATAAAAAACCTAGCGGGGAATAGCATTAGCAATAGCATTTCAACTTCTCACTATATTTTTTTAGGTTCCTCAAAACGAAAGAAAAACAGAAGCTCTTATAGGATTACTTTGTTGTCCGTCCGTCGGTCCGGACGGTTTTAAAAATCTCGAGAATGCCAACAAACATCGAGTTGTAATAAAATCATATACGCAGGGTTACAACTGCTTGTAGTTGCTAAAAAATCAAGCTCTTAACTTAAGGTTAAAAAAAGATACGGCTGTTTTATGCCGTGAATTCAAATTCATATGGTACTTCATAAGTACCTAAAACTATGAAATTCGGCATGTAGCTTTGTTTTAAAGTACAAAATTTCAAAAATTTCTAAATATGTAGGTGTGTATTTTTTATTCGGTTATGGTGTGGTTGGTTACGGAACGCTATCAAATGAATTGCATATTTAAGACTTATTTTAGAAAATCCTAAAAGCACAGCTTGCTTAATCCATCACGATTGCCGCAAAAAGTCCCTACTGTCACGTTGCTCATTGCTACACATAAAATATCAATAATGCAAATTCGTAGCGAAAAGATTTACAGAATAAGCCTGTATTTTGAACAATTTGCATATCAACAAGGCGTGTCCACTCGGTGTAAAAGCGATGGCCGGAGCACAGCGATCGATGATCAAAATTGATGTAACATCGGGTGAACTACCTATAAAATAGCGGTTAAAATATTTATTGATTTGCAACAAGAATTATTGGCGGTAAAATAGGTAGATCAATGTCCAACACATACGCCAACCTTCGCTTATATTGTACTAGCTTTTACCCGCGACTTCGTCCGCGTTAGATAGTTTTTTTAGGCACAGGTTCTAAAGTAGATATGTATATTCATAGTAAGTATGACAGTGATATAAGAACAGTTCTTATCTCTACTGTTTAAGGATGACTTGCTTGCTTCTGTTGTTAAAGGGACAATTCAAAATTTGCTATCCGGTGTACTGCCCTGAGAGATCAATATTTATAACCATTGAATACAAAAGTCAGTAGATAACAAAAAAATCTTGAGTTTTTTTTTTTTTTAATCCTGAGTAAAAAGTTGCCAATGTCCTTTCTCAACTTATTCCCATCATACTGAACAATTTTTGTTTTGGAAAGATTTCTGTATCTCTAATAGTAAAGGTGGGCTCCTGATGGTACACCTGGTGGTCTACATAAGGTACTCCAGATCCTCAATGTCCTTGTGAGAAGAAGCAGCCCATCATACTGAACAACTTTTGTTTTAGAACCATTTCTGTATCTCTAATAGTTTAGGTGGGCTCCTGATGGTACACCTGGTGGTCTACATAAGGTACTCCAGATCCTCAATGTCCTTGTGAAAAGAAGCGGCCCATCATACTGAAAAACTTTTGTAATAGAACCATGCCTGTATCTCTATTAGTTTAGCTGGGCTCCTGGTGGTACACCTGGTGGTCTACATAAGGTACTCCAGATCCCCAATGTCCTTGTGTAAAGAAGCGGCCTATCATACTGAACAACTTTTGTTTTAGAACCATTTCTGTATCTCTAATAGTTTAGGTGGGCTCCTGATGGTACACCTGGTGGTCTACATAAGGTACTCCAGATCCTCAATGTCCTTGTGAAAAGAAGCGGCCCATCATACTGAAAAACTTTTGTAATAGAACCATGCCTGTATCTCTATTAGTTTAGCTGGGCTCCTGGTGGTACACCTGGTGGTCTACATCTGTACTCCAGACCCTCGATAGTGATAAAAAGTAGCCTATGTCCGTTCTCGGTATGCTAGCAATCTCTGTGCCAAGTTTCATGAAGATCGGTTCAGCGGTTTGGCCGTGAAAGCGTAGCAGACAGACAGACAGACAGAGTTACTTTCGCATTTATAATATTAGTGTGGATAGTGTGGATTGTAGGTACCCACGTTTTTTGACGAAAGGAATTTACAAAATCCCATATGAAAACGTAATCATGGCGCACATCACAGCATTACATTGCTTATGTTACAATCAGTTGCCGTGTGGTGCCGGCTTAGATTAGCATCACCCCATTTAATTCCCGTGGGTTTCATAAAAGGTGACTAAAGAACTCGAGTATTGCATGTGCATTGCAATTTTAGGCGATGGGCTGATAACCTGCGACAACTAATGGTAATACCCAATTTTCTGAATGATCCTCAATTGTTTGTCAGTTCGTGGCGTAAATATCCATGCTCTACGATCGTTTACGCTCTGCCTACCTCGCAAGGGATATGTGTACAGTCACAATTTGTCATTTGTATGATAAGTAGCTATCACATTAAGACCTGCGATATACTATGGCGATATCGTCAGACACGTGTGCGATTAAACATAATAGAGTTAACGCCCATTGACGCAGTCTTACCTCATAAGGTTCCTTTTAAAATGAAAGATTGCTTGAATTTTAAATTAAATATTTCTTGTGAAAATTTTCATATCTCATAAAGATTTCGTTACTCAGCTATGTATTATTTCAGAGTTCCGGAACGTTCAATTGGTTTAAACAAGCAATCTTTGGTATTATTTAATGGTAGTATGGAAACGGCTGCAACTTATTTATGAAATTTTGTAGATATATAGCGGGTTTTGGAGGCGGTAAATCGATCTAGCTAGGATTTATTGTAGTTTTTCTTCTTCTCTTTAATACTGCGTAAGTCGTTAATAACAAAATACCGACCATTACTTGATCCAACAAGTTCTTTTAAAATAATGACGCAATGACAAGTACCTATATCTTGGCTAAAATTTTACTAGTGACCGATAGCGAAAAGTTTAATCGAGCTGGTAAAAAGGAAAAACTATCCTAAAAGAAAATAGACCGAAACTTGAAAAAAAATTGAACCTTAATATGAAATTATCTGACAGCTAATTTGAGTTACAACGGGAGTTAAAAAAAATTGTTTTATTTCGACCTATCATGTTCCTTGAGTAATGTTGTTCCTTATCACCAGCAAGTACTTAGTTTACAGTATCGATCACTAGAAAATCAATTTTTAGGTCGTACTTATTAAAAGGCACACAGTAAGATAAAAAAACTACTCTCATCATCTCCCTGTTCATTCTCCTAATATTTTGGGGTCATTGCAACATGTTTCGTACCGACACAAAGTCATGTTGCAAAATAATTGGCCGCATGCCTGACGTCAAACCCTAGACAGACAATATTAAATAAGTGTAATAGTCCTTATACTCATATTACGTGTAACTAGTGAACTAGGTATGAAAAGGAATTTATAAATTTTGAATTGCGTCTCAGTTAGTGCTATCTGAATACTAATATCGTACTAAATCAATTTGAAAAGAACTTCTACCTACTTTTAGGCTTGAATTTATAACAGTTTCGAATTTGTTCTCAGTTTCTTAAAGAAAATAGTGCCGTGTGATGCCGGCTAAGATTAGCATCACCCCATTCTTTCCCGTGGATGTCGTCAGAGGCGACTAATGGACTCGAGGGTGTGTATTGCATTTTAGGCGATAGGCTGTCAACCTGTCACTATACAAAATACAATTTTCCGGATGACAATCAAATGTTTGTCAGACGTGGCATAAATGTCCTTTTTTGCGGCTGTTTACGCTCTGCCTACCACGCAAAGGATTATAGGCATGATATGTGTATGTATGTGTATATGTATGTAAGAAAATAGAAGCTAAATAAATCATTCTTATTTTCGATTCACGTGGTTAGGTAAGGGACTGTTGGGGCGTGGGATGGTATGATAGATTACAAAATATAGCGGCTTTTATCAGTGGAAATTTAATAATTGATATCCTAAAATAACTCAGACATACTATTCTTAGCCACGGCAAATATAGCACGTACCTACACACGTCCAGCATTTTACTGTTTTGATGTTTGATATTGACGCGTATTAACGAACGACCCGATGAACCCTGATGTCAGAGTGTTTTCTACCGCTTACTACTACTTTCCTGATGTCAAGACAAACCTCTTCGGGTTTAGTGACGTCATTTAATGTTTTTTTTGTATTCATTTTTAAAAGCAAAATAAAAAATAATAAAAAAACTTTGTGGTAGGCATATGACATGGTTGTGTAACAACCGCCGGCTAAGTAAAAATAGACAGCAACTGAGACCGACGGCTTTACTTGCCCCCGAAGCATCTTTCTTTTCGGACAATCAAGTGGTTCAGCCTGCATTGACTTAGCCAGACTGGGAACAAATTCAAAAAGTGATAATACCTCTAAATATCAACTTTGTGAGTGCCCCACCGAAAACCAAACCCGGAACCTTGGCGCCGCAGGCAGTCGCACTACCATTGCGCCACATTGGCCGCGTTAAATGGATTAATCACTACATAGTATAAAATAAAGTCGCTTCCCGTTTGGTGTCTCCTTATATCTTGAGAATTACCCAACGGATTATGATGCGGTTTTTTTTATTAGATAGAGTAACTTGAGAGGAAGGTTTATAAGTATAATTTATTCCGGGAAATTGTCACGTTCCCATGGGAAAACGGGTAGCCCAACTGGTAGTAAACTTTTGACCCCCTTTTGACACCTTTAAGCATTAAAATTTCAAAAATGCTGAAACACGTATTTAATTATTTTAAGTTATGAGTCTAATCAGAAATTTTGAAACTGATCACATTTAAGATAAAAAACTTTCATACAAACTTTTAACCCCCTTTTCACCCATTTAAAGGTTAAAATTTCAAAAATGCTGAAACACGTGTTTAATTATTTTAAGTTATTAGTCTTATTACAAATTTTGAAACAGATCACATTCATTTAAAAAAACGAACTTTCATACAAACTTTAAACCCCCGTTTGACCCTATTAAGGGTTAAAATTTCAAATATACTGAAACACGTGTTTAGTTATTTTAAGTCATAAGTCTAATCACCAATTTTGAAACGGATCACACTTAAGACAACGATCTTTCATACAAACTTTTAACCCCCTTTTCATCCCTTGGGGGATTAAAAAAAACGGAATTTAAAGTAAAGTCGCTTCTCACGTCTGTCCCTGTCTGTTTGTTTGCTTAAATCTTCAAAACCACTTAACGGATCTGGATGAAGTTTTTTTAAAAGATAGAGTGATTCAAGAGGAAGGTTTTTATGTATGTATGTACCTATGTATAATTTATGTCGGGAGAAGGTCTGTTTACCGTGGGAAATCAGTTAGCAGCGGGTGAAACCGCTGGACGGGCCGCTAGTACCATATAAAACTAAACTGACATATTTAAAGTCTTCATCTTGTCACAAATCTCTTAAGCTGCTTCAAAGCTAAAGGCAAACATTATGTACAGAAACCACCGTCTATTCCATATTACGAGACAGTAGTCTGTGACATATGACGTCATACCTCATGAGTACTTAGCCCTGGAGAGGATTAAGCCAGCTCTTAGCCAACTGATGTATGAAGGAAAATGACGGTGATTCATGCAAGCGCTTTTGGCTTGTAACCTAAAGAGTAGGTATTATAAGGTATAATAATAAGGCTGTATTTTTTTGGATACTTCATTTTTTTATATAACTAGGGTTAACAACGATATTATATCAGTTTATATACATATTATATTTTTCTGGAGAACAAAATGAGGCGGGGACCACACTTGTCGTCCGTTGATGCGTATTTTAAGCGCACCCGTAAGTCGTACATCAACGCACCATCACCATATTTGTTCGTAATAAGATGGGAACTCGCAATTTCCTTTTGCTGCGCTAAATATACGCAGCAAGGGACGTCAAGTGGGAGAACCATCTTAACAACAATTTATCTGCCTACTAATAAACTATTTTCTCATTCAAACAGGAAATCTAAGATCAGTCTAGCTCAAGCACTTACAAAAAAGGCCAATATTGAAGTTTTTCCCATGTGTTCCTAACCTACGTGACAACGTCTGTTATAAGTTCTAATAACCCACATCTGACAGCATGGTTTGTCGGGTTTTACACGACAAGAAAGAGAAGTACTTCAAAATACACATATTTGAACAATGAAAGCTGAAAACACATTAGGTACCCATCTAAGTATGATAACATATCATACAGTTACTGATACGCAGGATATTCCTACTCAAGACGGGATGCCCGGATAGTGCCACTTCAACATTTATGGGCTAACTTATCATCTCCCCTTGCGCCATCTATCGAATGTTACATCGTTTAGCTGATATTTGATTCTTTTACGTTGATGGTATCCATTCTGTAAGCGTTATAACTATTAGGGCTGAAACAAAAACTTCCACTGCATTACAGCATTGGCGAAGTTGGTACTGAATTGCTGTGGGGGGACATGATGAGGCCTTTTGTAAAAAGTAAAATTATATTATTGTATGCAAAATAGATGGCGTCACAACCTGCAGGAAAATTGTAATACAAGATTTTATCAACAAACCTATATAAATTAAAACGTAGAAAATAGGTTTTCACAAATTTCACTTTTGCCACCTATATAAAAATATTCTATCACTGACGACAACAAAGTTTGCCATTGCCGTTGTCGTGGCACAAACGCATGTAATGAAATGAAATTAACTTTTATTAAATGTCGGATACTACTATCATTTATTTTATTGATCCGTCAATGTAAAAGAAATTTGTATTTAGTTGTACTACAATTTTCTTCTTTTTATAACAATTTTATATTGTCCTGATATAAAACTGGCTCGGTCGGGATAAAAAAAATTAAAAATTAAGACACTGCCTCGTGGCTGGCTAGGTTAATCACACGGCATGTACAGTGTACCTTTACGTCATATTAAATAACGCTAAATTTGGAGGAGTCAACTCTAAAATCTTTGTTGCCGATTCGCTGCATGATGCGGCGGATTTGTTTCAGTCCTAACTTGAAACATTAGCCATATTACAAGATATCTTTCCTTTTATATAAGCATTCTGGACGTTATTCGTTTTCCTCAACCATCAATGTTTTATGGTTCCTCACGCGCTTAGTCGGAATACCTCAATATCGCTTGATGGGTTTCGGCAATAGTTGTTATAAGAATTATGGTTTTATGATGAGTAATGAGTAGGGTGTGAGTGAGGCTCATCATTTCATTTCATTTTAGATAAGGAAAATCCACTACAACATGAAAACTTGGTATTATCTTGATCCTCAAGATTAATTTTAATTGTGTCAGTTTCTTCTGTTAGCTTACCTATTTGATCCACTTATATACAATTAATGGATCAAATCGTATGTTTGGATTAAATGGATGTCCGGAACTGCTTCTGCATAGAATAATTTAATGTAATTACCACATTAAAAACAACATTTGTGATGTATGATAAATTACTTACAAGGTAAGTACGTACAATATTTTATTCAACATTCTTACTTCGTAATCAATCATGAAGCAACAATGCTACCATTAATTTAAAACTTTGAAGAAACTTTTCTATACAATGGTGCTAAGGTTGTAACATTCTGTACTCACAATGACATGTACTGTCGGCCTCAGTTTAAGTTTCTCATTTTAAAGATGATTTTTTAAACCACTGCCCGGAGTCTAGCCAGGTTGATTGTATGTAATATGTTATTTTGAAAAGCTTGAACTAAATACTTACCTATGTGACCCTTGAATGGCATGGAATTTAAAAGGTGTCACATGCATTTTGTAAACATAAGAGCGAAAACTATCCAGAAATACTTATTGGTGACTCTAGAATTGAGGCCTGAAATTAACCAATATCCCTTACGTATAACTCAAACTGCTGACGATTATACATTTTATTCTAAGAAAATCTACAAGGAACAAAATGTAAGACGGTATCTAATGTTTAGAACACTAATGAAAGCACCTCTTCGTAAATAAGCTCTAGAAAATGTTCTTTTTCTTGAAACATACTGATGTTTTTATTTTATTCTTGTTAACTGGCTCTTTTAGTATCCCGGTAGGTTGAAATGACCTAGTTAAGAGCGAGCAAGGTAAATAATCTTCGCAAATACGGAAGTTTTAGATAAAAATGTTTTGCTGTTGCGTAAAAATACACATTCAGATCAAATCTTTACTGCGCCGACAAAGTGCGTTTGTATCGCATACGAGTAGGTATAAATAAACTGAAATGAAGTCACGGATGGAAAAAGCTAGTAAAATATAGAGTAAAATAACTGACATATAAAACAAGTGGTGGAACTGCGAAAGCGCGCGGTAAGATTTACGAGAGGGGGTAGAGCGAGCGCGACCGCCGTGACGGACAAGCGGCGGAACGGAAAAATGTACCAGGAACATAGGAAGCTAAGCGATAGATATTATAATGAATGTCATGTATATTATTCTTCCACATCTAAGTGCACCCATACTGAGCTATCTATTCATCTATGGTTGGCCGGTAGATAAAGCTGCGTAGTGGCATTACATCCGGTTTTTAAGTAGGTATGTACATTAAAGACTAATACGTAGAATATTAAAAGTGAAAGACTAATATATGCGTCATTATAAAATTTACTGTAGCCTCTAATTTACATGAGGGCCTTCTGGTTCTATTTATAAAATCCCAATTTTCTGTATCAAAGTCAATAATTTTGCACAAATATTTAATTTAAATCCACATTAATATACTTCTTTCCTAAAAAATATTTCAAACTATATAAATGAAAAGTGTGCAATTTTCGAAAAGGTGTATGTTTTACAATCATACTCTATTTGAACACTAACCGACAAAAGTAAACCTAAGTTTAATATAATACCTTTTGGCGATATTTTTTTTGCCGTGTTATAAAAAAAAACTAGAAACTAATTTAGTTGCTTGATAACTTTAAGTCGTGTGGAAAATGTATTTAAATGACGCGCGTCTATCTTTTTAGTAATAAAACACTTAGTAAATAATAAAACTGCCAAATTATTTATTCACGCAATGTTTTGAAGATAATCGCTTGCACTGGAACACAGTCCCAAAAAGGATCGCGAGACGAATTGTTCTAGAAACTAAGTTCGCGAAGGGGTTACAGGAAAAATATGTTAATAGTACTTTAGACTTCTTAAATTACTGTTCTTGTGGAATCCCTTGGTTATATCCTTTGAACGCGATGGCACGAATAGCGTTTTGACTGATGTGTTTTGTAACTATAACTGTATTGTCTAGAATTATCCGTTGTATTGTTTTACTTTGTTAATCGCTGTGGCTTATTGCGATGTAATTATTAGTCCAAAAATTTAATAAAAATGAAACAAAGCCGGTTTGGTAAAAGCAAATATGTACTGGTGCACACATAAAATCCTGAAAAGCAGTGTAGGTATTCAGGTAAACCATGTTCAAGTAAAAATAATATTTTCAATGCATAAAAGCTATCAGTGTTTTAAGTGGAGGGTTCAGTGGCATGCGGAAAAATATTGTAGCAATACATACATACACACATCACGCCTATATCCCTTGCAGGGAAGGCAGCATGTAAATGGCCGTAAAAAAGGGTTTTTAAGGCACGACTGACAAATATTTGACAGTCATTCAGAAATCAGAAAATGTGTATCATAGTGACAGGTTGTCTGCTTATAGCCTAAAATTGCAATACACATGTTACCCTCGAGTCATTTTGCTGCCTCTTACTTACGACATCCATTGGAAAGAAATGGGGTGATGCTATTCTAAGCCGGCATCACCCGGCAACAATGATTCAGGCACTTAAAGTATTATATTATTGAGTAGCTTAATGGCCTTTGAGTTACAAAATAATGTACCATCGTAAATGCCAATGTGATATGCTGCAGAGAACGCCTTTCAAATAATGAAAAAAATTATTTAGATGATGATGATGATGATGATGAGGTATATAGTAGTTTACTCATATTATTACTTATATAAAATATGTAGGTGTTATTGTATATGTATTTTATATAAACGTAAAAGCACTATCCCGCATCTCAAATCTACTCTCCTGTACCCTAAGGTTGTCTGGTAGAAATAGCTACATAGCTATAAGGCCGCCTATATTGTACTCTTTCTTTTCTATCTGTATGTCTTTTTCTTGTTTTTGTGCAATAAAGTATATTTATGGTATGTTATGTTATTTAAGAGATAACCCCGACAGAAAAACCCAATAATAGGTATGAACTTTAAAGGTCGAAATAAAAGTTTTTTCTTTCATTCTTGCGCTCAGAAATGAATACGCCTCTATAAACCCTGTGCCCACATTCAGTTTTTCAGTGGCAGCTCGTGGCGTGTTATCTGAAAAAACGGTGAGTTGACGTTTTAGTAAAACAAACTACACGAGTTACTGTGTAATATTTTGATTGGCTATTTTTGGTTTTGACTGGTTCATTTAACGATAAATGGTAATCCAACGGAACGCAAAACTAATCCGATTATTTGATTTTGGCTTGTGATGGCTTGTTGGCTCGTTGTGTAGCTACAAATAATTATAAAAAACTAAATTTAAACTTGAACGTTTCTGTCATCGACATGATGTCAGTAAGATAACTTGACAAGTACGAGTTAGACCAACTTACGGAGGGTTCTGTTACATGCACATAAAACCCTTCTCCGATATTCCACTTTTACTAGTAGCCTAAAATGCACTATGGCATATTTTGCACTCACAATGAGTGCTATTTATTACTTTTAAATATATATTTTTTGCGTCGGCCGGAACTTGGCTTATCTCCACGGTCCCAGGTTCAAGTCTCGGCCGATGCTAACATTTTCTTAATTATGTTTATCTATTATTATTATTATTAACCATTTATTGCACACAAGACACATTACAAGAGACATAATATACAAAGAATGACGACACAACAGGACAACTTATTTCTACTAAGAAATTTCTTCCAGCTGACCTACAGAAAGTGAGACTTCTACAAGACAGGCGGATTGGGCGTGCACAATTAAAGCATATTATATATTAAGCATATTACCCTATGACCCTATTACCAACTGGTATAACATTCAGTAGAAAATTAAAGTAAATTTTTTAACATATTATTAAAATATACAAGCTTAAGCCAGCTTACCCAAAGTCTGCCACAAATCTAACTACATGATTTTAAACCTTCTGTAATAAAGCTGAACTTATCATCGTGAATTACATTATCCTGCCTTGCTTCGCTCTAGAATAAAGGGGGTTTTACGTTCATGTACGTGGAAGTTAATAAGCCGTATCCATTAACGGTGAGCTCGTAGTCAAATAAAATGTAGAGTTTTGTTCCGTTTTCTACGTAGGTAATGTAGGCATGAAGCTAGGTATCCGCTTGTATAAGTAATTAGATCTTGAGCAGCGGTGGTCGGTATAGTACAGATAAAGAACATATTAGGTATACCTCTATGTATAGTATAATTACCTAGTAACTGCAACTACGCAATTATGAACTTTGTGTATGAAAACCACTTCATCGCTCGCTGCTAACAATTAAAACTATAGCTCAGTTCAGTCAGTTAATCTATTGTGTCAGTTCAGCCAGTATCATGAGGGAACAGTAATATTTAAAGAGGTCTAATCTTAGTAGGTATTTTAGAAACACATCAACTAACCTACCGATAATTTTCCTTATACCCTAAGTAATTGTATAAAGAGCCAATATAACAGAGGTTAAAGGGCGGGGCACACCGGCTCCGTATCCAGCTCTCGTCCGTAGTCACGCACGAACTTATGGCGTTGTAATGTATGGGACAACGCAACGCAAGCGGTGTGCCGTATCTCATACAGTCCCATACATTACAACGTCATAAGTTCGTGCGTGACTACGGACGAGAGCTGGATACGGTACGGATACGGAGCCGGTCTGCCCCGCCCTTAAGACATTCCAGGCTAAACTACCTGGTTGTCCATGAAAAAGATGGGTCCGTGCTTAAGAGAGAACGTCAAGCTTTTGGTCCCGGTTGCTGTCTATGATTAATTAGATGGCAATCGTTACACAACCATGTTAGGGGTATCATCGTAGAAGTAGGTGATTGAAAAAACTCTGACACCAGGGCTCATCGGATCGTTCGTCAACTCGGTGTCCCACACGAAAGGAAAAAGAAGACCCTAGTTTATGTTGACTTTAAAACACGATTATTATCGTATCAGCTCCTGGTCTAAATCCGAATGGACTAGCACGCTACTTCTTAACGTGTTACACGTTGCTCGTTGCAGCGGGCAACACACGGGCTACATCTATCATATTGCTGCAGCCAATAGCAGTGTTGCCAGGATTTTGAATTCCATCACTTTGTTCGTGTTATAAATATACTTTACATCTAAAGATCTTCAATCATCGTTCAAAGTATCACTTAATATATTTACAGAAAAATAATTTCTAATTTTGCTTATAACCACCTAGGTATTTTCTAATTCATCATCCACAGTCAAAACAGTTCATTTTCCTACTAGATTTTTCCATACTCACCATGCTGACAGGCGGGTAAGCGAGCACAGTGCAACCTGTTATATTTTACATGGATAGCTGCCTAATCTGTAAAATTATCCCTTAGTTTAGTTTTGTTCTTTTAAGACGTTTGTCCTTGGCATGTTTGATGTGTGGTGCCGGCTTAAAATAGCATCACCCTAATAATTATAACCGTGGAATAATTAATTTAGAGAATGGGCAGCAGTGGTCCTTGTGAATGCAAGATCCTGCACTGCGCTCGCTAACCCGTTTGCCAAGTGTCGTGCATATGGCAATACCAACCAATGGGGGACGATAATGTCCAGCAGTGCAGTGGACTGTTTTTGTTGTGACTGTTAATGCAAAAAGCTATTTCATTAGCGTATTTAACAAACCCACGACCTGGCAACACTTGTCGATGTTATCAAAATAATGCGCTAATGGCTAGTTAGTTGAGCGCCAAGAAGTTAACGAGTTAACTCTATGATGGATGGAGTATTGGTGTGCAGTTGATCGCTGTCTTGTATTGATTTAAAAAAGTAAAAAAAAATAACCACCGATTTTATGTGATTTTAGAAATAAATTTACATGAAACTTCAATTGGAGTTCATTCACAATGAAAACATAGCAAACAAGTAAATCTAATTTATTGGAACATGGTATATATATGGTATTGGAAAAAGAATTAAAATTAAATTAATGTTAGTTAAGCACGTGCACCAAACAAATGCAAACCCACTGTAAACCGCATTACAATTGGTCCAGTGGTATTGGCAATAAATTACATCTTTGGTTCGCACAAACACACACAAACATTCTTTTACCCGAAACGCACATGAAACTTCGTCCCGGCTTGTGTAATACAAATCCCTAGATAAGGCTATATAAATATATATATTAAAATAGTGCATTGACGACAATACTTACCAAAATAACTTCAGTGTGGTTTGACCTATCACTCCGGAATTAACACAATGTTTAAAAATTCATTCGTCGGATATAACTAGCCCGTATATTGAAATGAGCTGGTAAATCTGGTTCGAAGCGGCTGAACCAGTTTTATCATATTGAGGCTTGATTTTTACTGATTTTTAATTAAATTTAATAAAACAATTATTTAGAAACAAGTTCCACTATTATCACTTCATAGTATAAAGTAAAGTCGCTTTTGCTTCTGTCCCTGTCTATTTGTTTGTATGTATGCTTAAATCTTCAAAACTACCCAACGGATCTGGGCATTTATTTTAAAAGATAAAGTGATTCAAGAGGAAGGTTTAAATAAATGATTTATGTCGGGAAAAGGTCTGTTTCTCGCGGAATATTGGTTAGCAGCGGGTGAAACCGCTGGCCGGGCGGCTAGAATTATATTAATACAATGACATCCCATCATAAAATCAAAAAGATACAAAGTGTAAATTATTTTTATTGATTTGCAAGAATATGTATGTGTAAGGTTTTTTTGTCAGAGGTAGCGATAGCGACCGTATTTTACGGCCGTAAACGCTCTGCCTATCCCGGAAGAATATTTTACGGATATTTGTGAAAGTTCAAAGGCTAACGCACCGGTCTGGCGCAGCACTGGCGAACAATAGGTTCTCACATACACCGCATAATTTTCTGGTGTTTTGCAAGGTCCGGTTGTTTGGCGAAAAGAATTCTCACAATCCCGTACAAAAACCGGTTATCATGCCACTCGTCACCGCAACAAATTGCGACTGTCACAAATTGCAAATTAATCCCAAATTTTGATACATATTGCTTCAGTGGCCACAAAATTTGAAACTATCGTTTTACTCATTTTGTTCCCCTTTAGGGGTTAATATATTAATAATACTTTCTAGGCGTTTAACCGTGTGATGCCGGCTCAGAATAGCATCACCCCATTTCTTTCCCGTGGGAGTCGTAAGAGGCGACTAAGGGACTTGAGGGTGTGAATTGCAATTTTAGGCGATGGGCTGACAACCCGTCACTATGGCAAAACACAATTTTCTGAATGACTCTCAAATATATGTCAGACGTGGCGTAAATGTCCGTTTTTGCGGTCGTTTACGCTCTGCCTACCCCGCAAGGGATAATAGGCGTGATATGTGTATGTGTGTGTGTACTTTCTAGGCTGATGAAAATATAATAAAATTAACCTCTTTTGTACCCCTTTTATGGTTAAAATTTATAAAATCGTTTCTTAGTAGATAGTTTTATAAAATAAACCCACTGCCCTAACTTCATGTTTCTAGCATTTGTCATTTAGGCTGTGCCTGATGAATGAGTCAGTTAGTGAGGAAAAATAAGGTTCATCGTGTCGTTTAACGATTCGGTGTCCCACTCGAAAAGAAGAAGTAGTGAGAAAGGACATTTTGTTTTTATAAGTGTCGAATACAAGAGTTTGGAGACAATATTGATTTATTTTTATGTGACGATAATAGAATCCTCTTATAATAGATAGCCATTATAAACCGGTTCCTGTTGTTTGTCATAAATATAATTTTCTTAATGGCAGTTGAATAGCTTAACCGCGTGGGAGGGTTCAAACTGTCCATTTATTGAAATACCAAAACCATTATATTGATTGGTAAAAAAGCAACTATAAATAGGTAGGTTGTACTATAGTCACTGTACAAGGTAGTACAAAAGAACTCAAAAATAATAATATTCTTCATTATCATCAGTCGATGTACTTACGTAAGTAAATTCGTACCGAAATTACAACCTCTGATAGGCATGACATCCGCTATTTTGAAGCGGCGACGTAAAAAAATCCTTTTGTCGGCCAAGACATCCTCATCCGCCAAAACACCATCGTAGGTGTGAGATGCACACTGTTCTATGCTTAAATTTTATACATTAACCTATTTGCGAAGAAAAGTTGCCTTATGATTGAAGATGATATCATCATATAATATGGCAGAATTAGGAATGCTGTCGAAATTCTATGAATATAAACAAGTGCCGGAATATCGCAAAATCGTGACTTTCTCTGTCATTCTGCTATCGACTAAAATAGATCTAGTAATTCGTACAAATTTCCAGAATTTTGGGTGAATTTCTAAAGTTGTTGAGGAAGATGGCAAAACGAGGTTCAAAAGATACTTTTTTGCAAGTATCGTCTTGACAATTTTTGTGTTTACTTCAGAATTTAATTTAATAAAATAAATGATAAAATTAAATTTTACCAAGATTGAAACAAGAAAAAACTTTAGGTTCATTAGGAAATGTTTGCAGATTAAAAGAATTTCCAGTTCTTTCATTACAACTATGCGCCAATAATTTACTATTGAGTACAATTTAAGAAATATAAATTCGTAGAATGTAACTCAATAAAATTTATGATTTTTTTTTATTAAGAAATAAGAAATAAACTTATAAATAAACTAAAAAATAATCGTGAGTACATTTGAATTGAAAAAAGTAAAGTTTGGACTTTATTTAGCAATATTCCTAAACTAGTTTTGGAATAAAAATCTTAAATGGTTTAAAAAAATGGTAAGTACGTATTTATTTCTTACCTAGTTTTACAGGTTGGCTGGAAGAGATCTCTTTATAGAGATAAGCTCACCTTTGTGAACTACTTTTAAAACAAAAACTATTGTATTGTTAATGCACAATAAAGAATATATAAAAGTTGAAGTCAGGAGTTATAAAATATTTTGCATGATGGACAAATAACTATGAATTTGACTGATTTCCTAGTTCTGCCATTTAACTGCGGCATATGCATATCATTAAATTCCAGGAGCTTTACTTGGTACCAAATAATATAACTACAATCTTCAATGACGTAGGTAAATGGTCGTCGTGTTATATTCAGAGTACCACATACATACATACATACATAAATCACGCCTATATCCCTTACGGGGTAGGCAGAGCGCTAATGGCCGTTCAACGGATATTAACACCACGTCTGACAAAAGTTTGAGGGTCAATCAGATAACTGTGTATCACTATAGTGACAGGTTGTCAGCCGGTCGCCTAAAAATGCAATACACACCCTCGAGTCCCTTAGTCGCCTCTTACGACACCCATGGGTAAGAAATGGGGTGATGCCATTCTAAGCCGGCATCACACGGCAATGTGATGACTGACTGGTGACTTGTGGTACTCTGGTACTCAGAGTACCACAAGTCACCAGAATAGGGACATTGTCCTTGAAAGTGTAAACTGCTCTCCTCTTTTCTCTTCTGTAGTCAGTCATCAAGAGTAATAAGTTTTTAAGTAGTACTGGCACTTGTTTCTTTAGAAATCTTCAGAATTACTTAAAAACATTCCGTTCCCACTTTTTCATCCATAATTAAACACAGCTATGAAACTTACAGTGTCTTCGTTCTCAACTAAATGAAGGAAAAGTCTACATTTCATAATTGCGACACCACATTGCACTGAAAGTACGTTTTGTCATCCTGTAGCTGTTTGAAGGAATTTCTCATACTTTTTTGTGGTATATGTGATTAAATATTAGCGACAAACATAAGAAAAATAATATTGATTGGAAAAAAAATTGATAATAAGTCACAGACCCTTGCCGTAACTACTATAATAAGACGTTTATTTTGCAGCGTAGCGTAGCAACTATATTCAAACTGGAGCCAATTGATATTTTGCGTAAAAATAATTATTTTGCAAAGAGCTTAAAAGAAAGTCAGACAGCCTGACCATAACTCCCCCCCTAATAGACGTTTATTTCGTAGTTGTTATGTAGCAGTCTCGTAGCAGTGGCGTAGCGTAGTATGATTTTCCACGATTCTACAATTTTAAAAATGTACTCTCTTCGGGTTTGTTTTTCTTTTGCGTGATGTAGGTTTAGGTCATTATAATCAGTGTTGAACATTGATTTTATGTTATATACCAGACCCTACATGTCATTAGAAATTAATTACTTTGGACGATAACATTTCGAAGTCCTCTATTCTGCTTGAGCAACTAACTGAATACCTTCAAGATATATTCAGGTAAAAAGAAAAACTCAGTTTTTGTAAGCTGGTGTCACATGTACCAAACGACTGGAAACCGTCAACAGCAAGCGTCGACTTAAATAATAACGTCTCTCAGTCCGCTCTTAGAGGAAATAGTGTGCCTTAAGCTATGTAAGAGTACAGAGAGCTTATAGTAGCAGTAACGTTGACATATTGCGGGTGTTTTGTATTTGGGAATAGCACTTAACGTCATATAGGTAACATTTGTAACAAAACATAAAACAGTTCTCACGCGCACCACCTGATTTTCCGGTGATACCTATTAAAAAAAAGTTAACGAAATCCCGTAAAAAACTAATAACGTCAAATAATCAATTTTGTCTGTTTCTCCCCAAATTCAATCTAGTCTTGTAACGATATCCATCGGATTAACCATCATTAATAAAAAAAAAGACATAGCAACCGAGACCGATGGCTTGGCGTATCTTTCAAGGCATGGAATCACCTTTTTTAAATAAATTCCAAACAATGCGCGTCGGACTGGTCCACCTAGGATTCCGTAACATCAAACCCTTCCATGTGATACCCCACTTAAACTACTAGCCTAAATTTCAAAGTTTTTTATTAATCTTTATAAAGAAGCGTGTTTTAATAAAAACCATAGTTTAGCGTTCCCGCAAAATGTGTGCTACAAAACAAACCTACTTGCTAAATTTCATAGTTCTAGGTCCACGGAAAGTACCTTTGAATGTTGATTCCCTTGAGAGGGTAAAAACACAAGTTTTTTACAGCATAAACAGTCATATCTTTTTTTACGTTAGAAGTTTGAATTCTACTATATTATTTATATTTTTACTCGATATCATCACTCGTAAAGACACCCAGATAAAGACAGAAGGATTAACAACAAAGTGATCTTATAAGGATTCCGTATTTTGCCTTTTGAGATACGGAACCCTATAAATTGACAAATACTTACATTCAAAATGAAACTGCTCCTCCAGACCCTAAGTCCAGACGTAGAGGCGAATCGATTGCACTATTTTCCAAACAATAACAGCTCCCAAACAAATGAACAGACGAATTGAATGATGTTGCCGTTCTGTTGATTTATTATCGTAATTTTTGCCGTTGCGCCCTCTCCTGTTGAGAGTTTTGATTTATCGATTTGATTAAGATAACATTGTTGACCAAGAACTCCGACTGAAAGCAGCAGCAGGTTTCGGGTACCAACAATTTTCAAGATTTCTGATTTGGAGTCAACAAAATACAAAGTACATACATTGATCGAATAATATTGCAGATGAAATATTTTGACCACGTCTTCATACTAAATTGGTGATTAATTTTAGAAGATTCTTTTTCTTATGGTGAAAGGAATTTTCCTTTTGTTCTACTGGAATTCTTCTTTTGTTTTTCGTGTGGGACACTGGGTTGACGAACGAGTCGATAAACTCTGGTGTCAAAGTTTTTATCAATCGCCACTACTACGAGTAGACCTCTGAACATGTAAGTAATCATAGACAGCAACCGGGGCCGACGTATTAACGAATCCACTGAAACAAGGTATCATTTTCTGACAAACGATTTGGCCTATTGCATAACTTCGGAATGACCCCAAGATATTACGTAATAACCACTGTATAAGAAATTGCTCTTTTAAAATGCTCGATTTAAGTATCCTGTTTATGATTCTAATATATATTTGTAATACATCATTTAAAGGTAAAACAATAATGCCAGAAAATATAAAAAAATATGAATTATTAACTGAAAGATAAACCTCTAGTCATATCCTAGAAATATCTTTCAGAATAACCAAAGCAAAGCAAATTACAACAAAACAATAAATTCGTCTTCTTTCGTAACAAAACTTTTCTACATTACTTTTCTTATTAACTTTATAAGTAACATTTCTTGGAACGAAATATCGACTACGAAAATACATAAGGGATAAAAAACGATCGCAATACTTTTTTATTCTTGTCTAATTTTGTTTACTTCTAGAACCAAAATTGCATAGAATTTTGAATCGTTTTTGTTAAAAATATCATTATTTTAGCTATCCCTGTTGTTTATGAATTAGAAAGTCCTCTACATACTTTTTTCACTGATGTTATATAAAAATAAAATAAAAATACGACAATTAAATACCTATACAAAATTATCATTTATAAACTTTGAAAGCTAATTTACAAATCTTAATGCCAGACGAGTCGTCACCGCTTATGGGTATGAAGAAATTCAAAAATTGTATTAAAGGTCTCATGTCACTTACATTAATGTTCATGTTTTCGTATTCAATATGACTTCTGGCATTTCAATTTCCTCTAATAATAAAACAGCCATGTGCGAGTTGGACTCTTCTACCAATGGTTCCGTAACATGCACATCAACCCATTTCTTATTATCCCCCACTTGAACTATGTGCCCAAATTTTAAAATTCTGGACACTTTAAAAAAACTATTATAAAAAAACACATTTTAAGGGTTTTTCTTAAACCTCTATTTCGAAACGGAGCTAATTGTCAAATTTCATAGTTCTAGTAAAGAAAGTCCCGTAATTTTTATCTTCAAAGGGTCAAAAACACGTTTTTTTTAAGCATTAACTGCTTAAAAAAAACGTGTTTTTCACCCTTTGAAGATATGCTTCTTTTTGTTACGAAACGTTAGGAACTTAATTTTTGATATTTATTTGCGGTCGTAGACTTGAGTAAATTATTTTAATTAAATCTCGATGTTTCCGCGCGTTTCGGAGATAAAGGTCTAGAAATAAATAAAGGGTCTTTATAGACGGACGAACGGATAACAAAGATTCCATATGGGTTTCGTTTTTTTCCTTTCGAGGAACGGAACCCTAAATATACAATTCTATAAATTTAAAGGTAAAATTTTAAATGCTGTTTGTTCTATTTTGGTATCTGCTTATGAGCAACTTCATATTTATTAAGGTCATGTGGTTATTTTTCTTTTGATTGCTCAATAATACTGGCTTCTATCGCCTGTAACTATTATTAAAATTATTATTTTGTCAGGGGTGTGTCACGAGAATCATTAACTAATTCTTCGAGAATATATAATGAGCTATTGATATAGGTTCACATTGGTTATAGTTGTTCTAAGATTTTCGTGTAAATTCAAAAAAATAATTTCATTTAGTCTTTTTTGGTTAAGTGGCTTAGTAATATTTCATCTACTCATACCTACCTATGGCGGTTCTTCCACTCATCCGTCGCTGCGTATTTTGTTCTAAGTAAAATCTATACATACCTGTCACCATATATTCTCACTGCTGAGTATAGGTAACTATAATAGGCCTCACCCTTTTCACGTTAACTCCTCCTGATTCATGTCTCCCGCATCCACTGTTTACCGGAAATGGCCACTTTTAAGTCATCAGCTCACCTGGCTAAAGACATTAAATTTCCATGGCAGGTAAATAGTTCTCTGTTTGTTTAAGTACCTACTAGACGACCGATGTGGCGCAGTGGTAGTGCGACTGCCTGCGACGCAAAGGTGCCGGGTTCGATTCTCGGTGGGACACTCACAAAGTTGATAATTATCACTTTGTGAATTTGTTCCCGGTCTGGTTAGGACAAATCACACTGAACCACCTGATTGTCCGGAAAGAAATGGTTCCGTGCTTCGGAGGGCACGTTAATCCGTCGGTCCCGGTTGCTGTCTATGATTACTTAAACGGCGGTCGTTACACAACCATGTCAGAGGCTTTCTATTAGTAGTAGGCGGTTAAAAAACTCTGACACCAGGGTTCATTGTGTCGTTGGACGACTCGGTGTCCCACACGAAAAGAGAGAGAGAAGAGTACCTACTCGGGCGAGAAGTCAATACAGCAGGAGTAGCGATATACTGTAGTTGATGTCCTAGGGCTCCCCACTGGTGCGTAGGGCTTTCACAACTTGTCGCCATTAGCCCAAGTAATTTAAGCTTCTTGACATGACAATCCCGCTGTTTTTCTTAATTTGGCATTAAGTGTCGTCACCCCGTATGCACAAAGGAAAATACTATGTGCCACCTGTATCAATTCTTATGGTACTGCCTTGTAATCTAAGGTGTTGTTTGGTCAACGCGATCTTTTGTCGCTGTCCAGCCGGGCTCGCCCGGTATAGTCAGAGCAAACCCGCTGCAAATCACAATGAATTTCTACCCCCTAAGCAATTGTATACAAACCACAAAAAAGCCATTACTGCATGCTCACGGCGGGTCGTCTGTAATATAATGCACTCGGTAATACCGAGGTAATATTTCATTCCTTGCCCACGGGAACGCGCGGCATCGATCTGTTGGGCTGTCGCAACTGGAGCCGCGCTAGTTGAGGACAAAGTGTTCAATACTGATAGAGATCTTGGTTTGCTTTCCCCGTGGAACTACTCACTTATTACTTTTTACATAAATACACATATAACTCCTTTATCCATTGCGGGGTGGGCATAGCGAAAACTGCCGTAAAAACGTTCACGTCTGACAAACATTTGAGGGTCAATCAGTAAAAACGTGTATCATTATAGTGACAGGTTGTCAGACTGTCACCTAAAATAGTAAAACACATGAAACTCTCCAGCCCATTAGTCACCTCTTACGTCATCCGCGGAAAAGAAATGTGATGATGCTATTCTAAGCCAGCATCACACGGCATTATTAGTTATTATTACACATATTTTTATAACTTTCCACGTTTTAATATACGTTTACTCATATTTGTTATTTATTGTCAATTTTAATATGAATATAATTTGACTTATAATTCTCGTTAACGTAATTCGTGATTCAGTCATACGTTTCATAAAATCACTAACTTTAAAATGAACTTAAAAATTGGTCAAAACTTAACAGTTCAAAATAAAGTGTAAGTATATTTTTAAAGAACTAGCAAAATCTTAAACTGGAGCAGACAGGATACAAATTCATTAAAAAATACATATTTTATTTATTTCTTCATTATATTCCATAGCTGTTTATACAAGCATCCAATGCAGTGTCATTGACAGGAGCTCGCGGTCACAGCTGCATACTCCGCAACGGTGTGAGCCGAAACAAAAATGCTGCAGCTGAATATTTTATCAAATAAATTGCACTTCCTTCCTTTTGCGTGGGGCGTGTGGTCTAGTGAAAAATACGACGGAATTTGAAAGGAGATATTGTTCTGTCGTTTACGGTGCAGAATGGTGACAGAAAATTGTATTTTTCAAGCGTATTGCACATTTCTACCAAGTTTTGCTGATATCAGACATGCGAAAAGTTTGACAGTTGAAAATAACATGCCAGAACTATCTAACATATTTTTCTCGAAGATGCACCTATAAATATGTCATAAAAAGTAGAAGTATAACCGAATACTGCTACCTATATGACGGTTCTCCCAGTTGTCGTCTGTCGGATGCGTCTGTGAAACGGCATGATAAACGCATCTGTTACGCACCGTACATGCATCGTAGCCGTATTTTTATAGGAATAAGATCGGAATTCGCAATTTCCTTTCCTCTGACAGACGCATGCGTTACGTTGCGTTATAAATACGCAGCGACAGACGACAAGTGGAAGAACCGCCTATGTCATAATTATACAGGATTGTTTATTATTCACCCCGGAAATTTTACAGGGTGATTCTACTCATGATTCTGAACAACTTTTATCATGGGGTCACCTGCGAAATCGCGAAAAAAAAAACAGCTGCTCCATAGAAAAATTCATACTTACTCGAACAAAATGGATGGAACAGCTGTTTTTTTTCACGATTTCGCAGTTGACCCCATAATATTAGTTGTTCAGAATCATGAGTAGAATCGCCCTGTAAAATTTCCGAAGTGAATAAAAAATAACCCTGTACTACTGCACTCGCTGACTTCCTAATGGTATATTTACATTTATGCGAAATCAGTGAAACTGCTACAATTGTAATAATATATTTAGTATTTTTGCGTCCAAATAAAATATAGGCCGTAATTATATAAGAATGTTCGAAAGTCTTACAAATCGTTGGTAATATACCTTTATGAAATCAGTATATAATATTAAAATTCAACAGGTTTGAATTGAACTACGCGCTATCTTGTTCATTGATAAGCAAATTCAAAGACTATTCAATAACTTATTTGTATAAAACCTGATACCTTAAAGGAAATTAAGCGCAGGCTTTGAAACTTTATCAAAGAAAGGAGAAAGGACAAAACTTTGTAAAGATGCTCTCTGTACAAAAGCGTCTGACGAAAGCTATAAAATGAAACAACAAAACTCGTTATTATCTCATCATTTTATTTGTTGTAAACAGTCTTATAATCGAGCTTCGAGTTTACGAGACCTCAAGGCACAGACTAGAAAATCCATGGACTCCGCTAAGACTATGCAATCATTGAAGTTATAGTACGGAATGTGACAAAGTGTATCCACTTAAAAAAGCTGTAGATGGCATTGAGATAAAAGAAAAAGAAATTTTAATAAGTAAGTAAGACATTTATCCACCAAACAGCAAACATATAAATTACAAAAGATTTCCTCATAATACAAATAGTTTTAAGTAACAAATTCAAAAAACAAAACTTCTGGTAGGTATTTTACGTAGCGGAGGTGAACAAATAATGAAAGCGACGTTAAAGGGACTTTCAATTTCTGTTTTTATAGTTATACAGCCGTAAGCAATTAATAAATGAATCCTTGATTCAAAACATAGTGTTTCAATAAAAACTAGAAGGCACATTATTAGGCTATAATGATCTGCAAGCATTGATAAGTGAAGCTGAATTGTAGAAGCGGTTCATGAGTTTTCAAGTCTGTGGCACGAGTAAACAATTCTTCAATTTGGCGGGCCTAAGCGGAACTGCGAATATACGAGCTAGTCTCTTGGATAAAGTGTGACAAAATATTCTGTTTGAATCGTAAAGGTTTTTTCCTCTTAAATCTGGCTTTATTATGAGTTGAGCGGCGGAAATTATAGTTATTAATAATACTAATTAGGAATAAGCTACTTACACAAGTTATATTAGTTTTTGATTTCAAACGCTGTTGACAACTTAATAAGTTACACTTACACTTACACATATCACGCCTATAATCCCTTGCGGGGTAGGCAGAGCGTAAACAGCCGCAAAAAACGGTTATTTTCTTTTATTTTTCTTAATAAGTTAATAAAAAAATTAAAATATTGGCACGACATTATTTACAATTTAAATAGTTTGATACCATTGATGTTTATAAAAATAATCGAACTGAACAAAAACTTGCGTGTCTACAAAATTAAGCTACTGAACAAAAAAAATCGCTTGACAGACGCATACGTTACGTTACGGTGTGTTGAAAATACGCAGCAACGGACGACAAGTGCTAGAACCACCTTTGAGAAAGCAATGAAGAAATCCAACAGGGAGGTATTTAGAAAAAGTAACGAGGGTCTTAAATTATCAGAGCACTTTGTCACACCCTGCATTTAAATACTGTAATCGTTGTTTTGCATTTTTAATTAAATTACACCTTACGACTAATATTTACAAAACTTTTTAAACATTGTAATTGAATTACGTTTTAAGCTTTTGAATTAATACTTCTTCAGTTTGTTGATTTTTGCAAAGTTTGCCTTATTCTAATATAATTTTCAAAGTTCAGATGTTGGATTCGGAGTATTGAAACTTAAACTATTATTTAAGTAACAAAATAATATTGCATTGAAAGATATTGATTTACTATTTCAAAAGATAAAGAAAAGTAAAAACACGAAGTTTACAATATCTTAAGAATATCACATACTCGTAATAAGTACAAATAAACGAAATGAAATTGACAAGGTAACTACCTAATACTTAGAGCTCTATAATTACAGAAAACTTTGCAAACAACGAACAAACTCATAACAATCTATTTACAAATATTTACGCACTACGTAAACATGTTCAAACTCATGGAGAAACAGAGAAGAACCAGTAACAATATCTTCTCCGATTGTAACTTCATCACCGAGTTCCCTTTAGCGGCTTCCGTCAGACCTGAGGAAAACAATAAATAAACAAACATCAGTATCAATCGAAATAAGGAAATCGTCAAAACGGGATATAAAAAAGATCAGGGTATATTTTCAGGTATGAATTAACCCTTTGGCGAATATCACATGACGGCCTAACAGATACGTCTCAAACACCTTGGTCAAATAACATGCGTTGCAGTGTGCCACGGTATCCGTCTTTTGTATGGGAATTCGAAATTTCGTTACGTCTGACAGACGGATGCATCTAAAACAAACCCATCGTACGTCGTAGTGGGGAGAACGCCTGAAACTGAACAACATTCTCAAAACCAAATGGTTGAAATATGAAAAAAGAAAGTTCATAATAAACGTCGGCCCGGCCGAATTAACCAAAGTATTTGAATGGAAGGTTCTTTTTTTTAAGTATTGTATATATTGATTCTTGGGAAAAGTTGATTCACCGCGAAGCATATTATCAGCAATTTTTCACGCTACCATACTTTTTTTAGGAATCTGTTAGGTTTTTTGTCTCGCCCTATTTATTTATGCATTATCTAAGTACCTAGTAGAGGATTGTAATGTAGGGTATGATTTATTTAGTTAACCAGTCTGTCAATATACGCTGCACTGACCGTACGTGTTTCCTTTGTCTGCCTTAGCACTTACCTACCACATATACCACAGTGGCATCGAGGACATTTTAAAAGAACCTTACGCGAGTGGAAGTGATCGAATATTGTTTAATTTAAAAGATTTAAACGTTATATTATTGGAGTATCTGTCTCAAAATGACGATCGGTAAAATTTCGGAGTTCGATATTCACAAAGATGACTGGAAGTTATACATTGAACGGTTACAGCAATATTTCATTGTCAATGAAATTAAAACTGAATTACAAGTTCCTACGTTGATAACTGTTATGGGTTCCGAAAGTTATGAACTATTGGTTAATTTGTGTACGCCGGATCAACCGTCAAAGAAAACATTAGTTGAATTAATGGAGGTTATGGAAAAACACTTACAACCGAAGCCGAGTGAATTAGCCGAGCGTTATAAATTTCGACAAAGACAGCAAAAAGTGGGTGAGACAATAAGTGAATACGTAGCGGTACTTAAAAAGATGTCGAAAACGTGCGAGTTTAAGACGTGGCTCGAAGAAAGTTTACGTGATCAACTTGTTTGCGGCATAAGTAGCGAGGTCATACGGCAAAGACTTTTTGCAGAGACTGAGTTGACCTTTGCAAAAGCGTATACGTTGGCAGTTAGCCTGGAGGCGGCTGAAAAAGATGCGGCCACAGTCATTGAAGGTCATAAAAGGTCAACCAGTGACGCGTCAACGGTAGATTGTCAGGCAATCGTGGCTACAAAATGGCGGAGTAATAACATGAAGGGTGCAAGAGGAAGCGGTATGTCGACTTCGTCGGACAGTCCAGGTTGGGAGGCGCATAGAGCGGTGCGGGAGACCGGCTCACGTGTCTCGGGTCGTGGGCGCGCGCGCGGCGCATCGGCGTCGGCGGCGGCGGCACGGCCGGAACGGCCCGACCGCAGCGGCACCCGGCGGTCTTGTAGGGCCTGTGGAGGGCCTCATGATGATGCTTCCTGCAAGTTCGCTCGCTACGTTTGCCGGGTGTGCAACAGATCTGGCCACCTGCAGCGCGTTTGTCCCAATTTGACAGACCATTACTACGTGGAAGTTGAGGAGGGCGGTGACGACGGCGACGGTAGTGTAACAGACAGTAGTGAAGAGGTAATTTTTATTGATATTAATTCGCTGACTTTAAATCAATGTGAACCGATAATATTGAAATTAGATGTTCAAGGGAAGAGCTTGCCTTTGGAGTGTGACACGGGCAGTGGAATATCTTGTATTAGTTACGATATGTATAAAAAACTATTTAGTTATTTAAAAATCAGAAGATGTTTCTTGGTGTTACGGTACTATACAGGGGAAGTAGTACAACCAGTGGGATTTATTAAGACTAGAGCTGAGTACAATGGCGTAGTGAAAGAACTAGATTTGTATGTCATTAAAAATGGCAAGTCAGCTTTATTAGGCCGGCAGTGGATTAGGGAGTTAAACATTTTGCCGGAACTACAGTCCTTACACTTAGTGAGGAATGAGGAATTCAACTTAGACGTTTTCAGTTCCAGATACTGTAAGGTGTTTGAAGAGGGCTTGGGCCGCTTCACCGGTCCGCCTGTGCGCATCCACGTGCGCCAGGGCGCGCGGCCCGTGTTCATGCGCGCGCGGCCGCTCGCGTACGCGCT
This sequence comes from Tuta absoluta, assembly GCA_027580185.1. Lineage (NCBI taxonomy): Eukaryota > Metazoa > Arthropoda > Insecta > Lepidoptera > Gelechiidae > Tuta > Tuta absoluta. The sequence goes on from JAQAHW010000009.1 coordinate 10,294,604, forward strand.
GCGCGAGCCGGTGGAGCGGGCGCTGGAGCAGCACGTGCGGGACGGCATCCTCACGCCCGTCGAGCGCTCGGACTGGGCTACCCCTATTGTGCCAGTGGTGAAGAAGGACGGTACCATCAGAATTTGTGCAGATTTTAAAGTAACAATTAATAAGGTTTTAGAAATTGACCGTTATCCATTACCACGAGTGGAGGATTTGTTAGTGCGTCTGGACGGTGGTAAACGATTCAGCAAAATAGACTTGTCGCAAGCCTATGCACAGCTGGTTTTGGATGATTCAAAAAAATATACCGTAATTAACACTCACAAAGGGTTATTTATGTATAATCGTCTAGTATACGGATTATCGTCAAGCCCAGGTATTTTTCAAAGGCGTTTAGAAGAACTGTTTTGCGATTTGGCCCACGTAGGAGTATTTTTGGACGATGTCATAATTACAGGTAAAACTACAGAGGAACATATACAGAACCTGCATAAGGTATTTGAACGGTTGGAGAAACATGGGCTAAAACTAAAAAAAAATAAGTGCGAGTTCTTTGCAGAGTCATTAACTTATCTCGGTCACGTAATCAGTTCAGAGGGAGTACACACATGTCCAAATAAAATTAAGGCTATTGTAGATACGCCAGCGCCGACGAATGTTTCCGAATTAAGGTCATTTATAGGTATGGTTATGTATTATTCGAAATTTATGAAAAATGCTAGTACCGTCTTAGCACCATTGTATGAACTGTTAAAAGCTGGGACGAGGTTTGCATGGAATGAAACACGTCAACAAGCTTTTGAGCAAGTAAAAAAACAGCTAACAAGTAGCGAGGTGCTGATACACTACTCAACGGAGTTGCCGCTGGTGCTGACGGTGGACGCCAGCAGTGTTGGGGTAGGTGGTGTGCTGTCGCACGTGACGCCGGAGGGGGAGCGCCCGGTCGCGTACGCCTCGCGCGCGCTCACTGCAGCCGAGCGCCACTACTCGCAGATAGATCGTGAAGCGTTGGCAATCATTTTCGGTATACGTAAGTATCATCAATACTTATACGGTCGCAAGTTTACTTTGAGAACAGACCACAAACCCTTAACATATATACTAGGTGATAAGGTAGGTATACCCGTCATGGCAGCGTCTCGATTACAACGTTGGGCTGTTCAGTTGTCAGGCTATAATTATGAGATAGAATATGTAAATACCAAGAAAAACTGTGCAGACGCATTATCGCGGTTACCACCTCCTTATGTTTGTAAACGAGAACCGATAAACGAAAAAACCTACGTACATTTTGTTGAAAATTTCTTGCCAATTACAAATGAGAATGTTAAAAAAGCAACAGCAAAGGACACAGTACTCAGTCGTATTAAAATGTACGTAGAATCAGGATGGCCCATGAAATGTAATGACGAGGAAATAAAACCATTTTTTGTGCGTAAGCATGAGTTGTATGTAGAGGGGGGCTGCGTTATGTGGGGCTATCGCATGATTATACCTACAAGTCTAAAGCCATTAGTGCTTAAGCAGTTGCACAGTAGTCATCTGGGTATTGTTAAAACTAAGTCCTGGGCACGCAGTTATGTTTGGTGGCCTGGCATCGACAGTGACGTGGAAGCGCTATGCCGCGGCTGTGACACCTGCGCGCTGGAGGCAGCAGCACCGGCACGCGCTGAACCTGTACCCTGGCGGTATCACATTCAAGCTTGGACACGTTTACATTTGGATTTCTTAGCTATCAAAGGCAAGACCTATTTGGTATTAGTGGATTCCACTTCAAAATGGCTGGAGGTTTTCGAAATGAAAACCACTAGCGCTATTGCGGTTATCAAATGTTTAAGGGCCACCTTTGCGAGGTTTGGTTTGCCGGGGGAAGTAGTGTCAGATCAGGGTCCACCTTTTGCAAGTGCTGAGTTTGCATCATTTTTGAAAATGAATGGTATTCGGCAAGTATTTTCCCCAGTCTATCACCCAGCGTCCAATGGAGCAGCAGAAAATGCGGTCAAGCTCTGTAAACGAGCATTAAAAAAAGCATTTCGGGACGGCGTGGATATTGACGCTGCACTGCAAACTTTTCTACTGACATATAGAAATACGGTGCACAGTACAACGGGTGAGTCACCTGCATTGTTATTGCAAAGGCGCTCGCTGCGCACGCGTCTTGATTTGTTACGTAATGAGCGGACGGTTCAAGATCGCGTGCGCGACTCACAAGATAAGCAAGTTCGCTATGCGGGAGGTGTTACACGAAAGTTTGCAGAGGGTGATAACGTTTGGGCACGGGGATATGGTTTACAGGAAAAGTGGGTTCAGGGTAAGGTGGTCGATAAACAAGGGTCTCGAAGGTACGTAATCGAAAACGGTAATGGTCAATTTCTAAAAAGACATGTGGATCAAATTCGCAGGAAGTCAATGTTTTCTGATGTTACCTGCCCTGAAGAAAAACCTAGTGGTAGCACAGTAATAGGTGTGCGTGAGAGTGTAGTTCCGCAGGTGGCTGCCGAGGGCGCGGGTGTAGTGGTGGATGGGAATGATAATGATGCTTATAATCAATCAAGTATTAATTCCGACATTGCATCGGATTCTCCTGTATCCCCTAAATCAATAAAAGGTGCCAGTACATCCCAGGTATCACCACAACCGCAACCTCCTGTTGAGCCCCGTCCATTGCGTCATCGTAAACCTGTTCTAAGATTTGGTTTTGAAATAGATTTAGTAATGTATTATTATTGGGTAGGTACGTACTAGGTGCCTTCATACCCTCTTAGTTATAATTAGCTATTAGGTATATAAGTTCGTTCCATCCTGATGTGTACTGTGGAGTACTGATTCGTTTGGCATAAGATTTTTTTTTACAATTGACCCATTTGACTTACCGAACCCTGAAATTGGTTCTATATTTCAAGACGGGACAAGAAACTTTTTCCAAAGACTTTACGACAATATAAAATGATAAATATACTAGGCTGGATGGGAAAAAGTAAATCAATTTTGAGTATTGTCAATTTTTTTGAATTTTTGAAAATAAGAATATTGGAGTCAGTCATGAAGAAGCGGCTGAAGAGGAAAGAAAACAAGGAAAAATTGGAAGCAAATGTGATAGTTAGTTTTTGAAGTTGATGTTCATGAAAGAAGTAATGTGCGTTGAGCGATTGCAGAGACGTGAAGACCCCTGAAATGTGATGAGGAAGATGGAATGTCCTCGAATACAGCTTCAAGTTAAGTGGAAAATTCTTTATTTATATCGTAAATAGGGAAAATAAAAATGCAGTTTTCTTCTAGTTATAGCGCGTCTACTAGATAGTTATAATAGTGTAGGGAGGTATCGGGAGTGACCTGTCAACCCTCTTGGGAGGTCAATGGTACTCTGTTATTGAATCTGACTTGATTTCTTATTTCCTTTAAACCTTTTCACCTTTGATTTGCTTTCCTTTCGAATTTAAATATAAATATAATTGTTGGTTTTCGAAGATTTAAGTTTATTTTGGAAATACAATTAGGATTATTCATTATTTTCCGAATATTGGGACTGTGACGGCTTTTGGCTAATATTTCTTAGGAATTAGAAGATAGTCACAGGTTAGGGGGGGATTCAAATTCCTTGTGTTTACTATGGGAATCTCAACTAATTTTGCCATTTAAGATTAACCGCGAAGACTCAAGAAAGCAAGGAAGTGTGGAAGTCAAGCCGACGTGCCGTTTTGAGGAGAAGAGGGGGTCTGACAACGTGCGCTCTCCGCCTGAATGCGGCCATCCAGCGTGTGGAGACACAGCCGAGGGTATACGCTTCTGTTCAAGACGCCGGTCGTGAGTGTTTCTAGGTTCCTTTTATTAATAGTTAGTTCTAATAATTATTAGCCGCGGATGCATAAGACCCCTGTGCGGGAGAATTCGTAGGGTATATACATCTTGGAAACTTCGGTTGTGAGTGTTTACATTGTCCCAATCGAGGGATGATACTTCTAAGTCTCCACCAGTGTTACAGACAGCTTGGAATGGCTGGTTGGGAAGGGGAGATTTAATTATAGAGATGGGCACATATACCAGGCATCTGTTGTTAGTATTTTAGGGTTTTCTATCAATAAACGGTATTATGCGTTTTCTCTGGAAAGAGACCTCCGTTTAGTTTATAGTTTCCGTTTTGTGCCAGTTTTGCACACACGGTTTTTTTTGTTTGTTGTGTGCCAGTTTTGCACACACGCTACTAACGTCCTATTTTATGTCGTTTTTATACGTACTTTATATGCGTCACATAATGTGCTGTTTTTGCACCCACTTTACAAGCTTCTTACAATGTGCCGTTTTAGCACTCACTTGATACGTCGTACAATGTGCCGATTTTGCACTCATTTTACATGTTTTATCCATAGTGTCGTTTCTACACTAGTTTTACTTATAATCTCCTTAGTGCGGGTTTTGCACTGATCTTACTTTTTTCAAAATAGACATTTTGCGAGCTGGACATTTTGCGAACTAGACATTTTGCGGAATGGACATTTTGCGGAATGGACATTTTGCGAGCTGGACATTTTGCGAACTAGACATTTTGCGGAATGGACATTTTGCGGAATGGACATTTTGCGAGCTGGACATTTTGCGAACTAGACATTTTGCGGAATGGACATTTTGTGGGATGGACATTTTGCGGGCTAGACATTTTGCGGAATGGACATTTTGCGAGCTGGACATTTTGCGAGCTAGACATTTTGCAGAATGAACATTTTGCGAGCTGGACATTTTGCGGAATGGACATTATGCATCTAAAGGCTTTTTGACACTTCAGATAACCGCTTTTTGGATGTATTATTTTTGACACTTAAGATAGCCGTTTTTCTGGGTATTCCAAATTATGACAGCTAGTTTAGATCTGACAGGAGCCAATCAAATGTGACATACTAATGATTTCTCCCTTTAACAAAGTGACATTGACTTTTGATGTCTGAGCATCTACTTCTATTTACAAATATGAAATTTGAATTTATGTCACTCTTTTTCTAAATTTTGACAATGGAATTTACAACTTCGATTGATCATGTCACGATCGATTCATTTACTGTCGAACCCTTGAATGTGAAAGTAACTAGTGAGTGTTTTTCTATTATAAAGAAGAAATGTAAGTTAGCCTTTTGATTTATTTTAGATTATAAGATTTTGATTTAGGTTTTGAATTATTAGTTTACTATACTGAAGTTTTCTTTTTCCAAATTGGGCTCGGGGATAATTTTATAAATTCAGGATAGATGGTTCAGCATGAAAGGTTTTGATTTTACGTCTTTCATTTAGGAGTTTTATGAATGATGATGCTTGAACGCTTGCATGTTTGAATGTCTGTGTGTAATAGTTAGGGGTAGTTAGTCTATACTTACAATAACGCCAAAGCTTTCTTACTGTTAGCTAGGACTACCTTTTACTAAATTCATAAATTCAATCAACGTTAAGCTCAATAAACTTTATTATAAAACAACGATAAATTAAAAACAGTTTAATCTTCCAAATTATAAATAAAAGATAATCCTTAATTAGTTAAATTAAAGAATGGGACGATCTAAATTTCTAGTAGTTTAAATATAAAATTTTATTAACCTGTGTGCGTAATCCGTGGTTGCCACGTGCGTACAGAGGTTGATTGGGGCAATGGAGTAGGCATGTACATTCTACACCTGATCTCGAACCAGGGGTATATGGTGGTGTTAGTGGACACAAACTCTAGTATCACAAGATTAGCTCCTAGGTTCTTGGTTTGTTGTTGCAACCAGATACACCTACAGTTATCTAGTACAGACTGTCCAGTGTTGGGGTAAGTTGCTTCCCTGCCCTGGTGCACGTAGTGGGAAGCGATGATGCCTCAACAAATACATACATCTCCAAGGGTATGGCCCCCCGCTCATTACTCTATTGTTCGCCTTCTGGGTTTCTAAACAATGATTGTCCCCAAAATACCTTTTGGCCTTAGGTTATGTGGTTGCTCAGTCTCTGGACTTTGAGCTAGCTAGGCAGGTAGATAGGTAGAATACGGGTTGGATGGTCACGGGGATTAGCCCCGGGGTTACCATGAACCGGGTCTTTCTGGACCTGGTTCCCCAACCTAGACCCCTTTTAACTTGCTTCCTAGTGAAGCGTGATTAGCTTTGTTAGTTTCCTCATTATTAGGAATATTTGACTTTTTGGCTTTTAACTACAGTATCCTGAGCGTCGTGTAAACTCAAAATTCTTTGGGTTGTTTAGGTATATCGTATGAGAGTGTCCAGGCTACTTTGGACGGTGGTGTAGGTTGGAAGGTGAGCCCCGTACTCCTGTAGAATCCACAATCCAACATAAAATGTTCTCTCTCTCTACATCTCAAGTAAAACACTGCTCCACTTCGTAAGAATCTATGAGTTACTATTATTATCACAACGTATTCTTAACTTCTTTGACGATCACAAACATATTTGGCCATATTATTATAGATGCAGCAAGAGCTGAATCATTACAATGGTACCGTAGTGACCAGGATTTCGGAGTCGCAAGTGAGCGGTGTATTTTTGAGATGTTAGGGAAAGACAACTAGGAAAACTTAGGTATGGCGTATATGTCCTCATGCTAGGTTTTGTTTGTTTCAGAACAAATATTAAATATTTTGAAAAATTAAAAGTATTAAATAATAAACATGAAAAAGTTTAAAATAAGTTTAGAAGGAAATATTGCATCTGGAAAGTCGTCATTACTAAATAGCCTTGACCTACATAAGGATATTACCGTTTTGAGAGAACCTATCGAGAAGTGGCAAAATGTTGAAGGAACCAATTTATTTAAGGCGTTTTCGGAGGATAGGGAACGATGGAGTTTCACCTTCCAAAGCTATGTACTTTTGACAATACTAGAGAATCACCAAAGACCTGTAAACACTAAGTATAGAGTTATGGAGAGGAGCGTCTTTTCTGCTAAGAATTGCTTCATAAAAACGCTTGCCCTAGAAAAGTGTTTAAATCTTGTTGAGAGAACAATTTTAGATCAATGGTATGATTTTGCCTGTGAAAGGGCTTGGGTCCAAGAAGATTTAGTAGTCTATTTGAAGACTACTCCAGAGATAGCTTTGCAAAGAATTGCAACAAGGGGGAGAAAAGGCGAAGAGTCGATAACCTTGTCTTATCTTAAACAAATACATGAGGCCCATGAAGAATGGTGGTTAGAAGGAGGAATGGATGGAGGAACTAATAATACAAAAGTAGAAATAATAGATGGGGATCAAAATGAATCGGAAGTTTTAAAGAACTTCCTAAAGATAATTAAAATATTAGAAGATTCCAAGGAAAATATTAAATTCTAATATGAAGAATAGATTTTTTTAATTGTTACAGTTAATTCAATAAAAAGAGTTATAGATATGCCCAAAAGATCGAAAAGAACTATCGTTGGTAAACAAGATCAGATTGAGATGGATGACCTCCCGCAAGAGATAGAGATGCCCGGAGAACAGGCAGGAGGTTCACAACAAAATATTGAGCCCCAAGTAGGAAGATCCCAAGAACAGGCAGAGATACCACAACAAACTGATGAATTGTCACAGGAAGGCTCTTCTCATGCACAGAGGGAAGTTTCTCAACGCATTGTCGCGAGAAGACGTAGAGGGAGGAACCTTTTCCAATTTATGCGGTCCACTATTGGTCGTTTATCGAGCAAGGTTAGCGAACTGGAACGCAGGCTTAATGAAGGGAAGGAAAACCAAGAACAAGAAGAGATGCCAAGAAACATTGTGGAACCTGTGATCGTCTATCAAGCGTCTGAAGCAAAATTGGAAAGACCAAAATACCCGGGGAAGATAGATATGCACCCGGTAACATTCATCGAGGATCTGTTTGCTTACTTGAATAGAATTTCAAGAAAGGACCAGGTTATTGAGGAGATTATAGCTTGCCTGGAAGGGGAAGTCCGTGAATGGGCAAGGATCTATAAAGATAGATGGATAACTGAAGAGGACTTCAAGAAAGATTTTCTTGAGTCATTCTGGTCTGAGACAGAACAAAATCAACTTCGCCGGTCAATTGTCTGCGGTACTTGGAATGAGAAGAGAGAACCCTCAATGATGAGATATTTCATAAGTTTGGCCAGTCAGGCTAAAATGTTGGCAAGAGCTATTCCTGAGGATCAATTGGTGGCTGATCTAATGAACCACTTCCCGATAGAAATACAATATGTTTGGAGACAAAGGAAATCTGGAAGGATTATACAAGCAGCTGAGTTTCTTAGGGAACTTGATGACGTGGGACGTCAGTGTAAATCCCATGTGGAGGTTTCAATTAATCCCCAAGGAGGATTTAAGCGTATAGCAGGTACAACTCAAGACAAGACTCAACCAGGAGGCAAAAGAACAAAATTGTCGAACCATATTGTGATTCAAGATGAGGATGAACAGGAGGTGGAATCCGGACTTAAAAACACAGATTTAAACTAGACGCAGCTGGATCTATAGCCTCGGAGTCAGCTGGAATTGGGGGAGGCAGCAAGGAATACTTTGCAGTTAACTACTTGATCAAATATGGATGGAAGCCTGGAGACGGATTGGGAAAATCAAGACGAGGAAGGCGTCATCCAATTGAAATTAATAAGGATAGGGTAGGGAATATTAAGTGTGGCTTCGGGTATCTAGAGTCTAATGAAGTTAGGCCTTATACTGAATTAAAAGAGTTTATAAAAGGTAGTGTCGAAAATTATCTGAATGTTTTTAATATAAATAATTCCCTATTTACAGAAGATTTAGGAGAATCAGATCAAAACTTTATTACACAAAGGAATGTTAGGATCACAGCTGAAGTAGAAGTTAAATTCTTGGGGGAGGTTTTTGCAGCATTAGTTGATACGGGTAGCGAAATAACTTGTATAGCAGAGGATTTCTTTTTCAAGTTAGATACGATCCAAAACCTGGCCAAACTCCCAATAAAACCTATGTTCATAAAAGGGGCAGTAGGGCAGAAAAGCTTAAAAATAAGCTATTTAACTAGTGTAACCTTGGAAATGGGGGGTTGTGAATTTGAGATTGGAATGTTGGTTATTCCCAAATTGACTAAAAATATAATTCTTGGATTTGACTGGTTAGTAGCAAATGAAGCCAAAATTGACTTAGCGGATCCAAAGGCATTAATCTTAGACTCAGGGGGAGGCAATAAGACTGTTGTACCATTCTTAGAAAAGGAGTACGAGGATTCTCCAGGGGTGAATCTTCTGGAAGAATTACTTCAAAAGGAAAGTAAAACAGATGAGTCGAGTAATTATAGAAATAAAGTTAAATGGGGAATGGAGATCTCGTCCAAACAAAAATTTTCTTTGCTTAAAATTTTGGAAAAACACAAAGCGGTGTTTTCACCAAAGCTAGGAAGGGCTAATTGTTACGTTCATGAGATTAAGATGGAAACAACAACACCAAGAATTAATAGGACTTATCCAATCCCCTACGCTTATAGAACAAAGGTTGAGGATAAGATTAATGAAATGGTTGAGATGGGGATTATTTCAAGAGCGTCAACCCCGTATTGTAGTCCGTTAACCTTTGCTATGAAATCGGATGGCTCGGTTCGTATCCTCTTAGATGCGAGAGAAATAAATAAATTCATGATTGCAGAATCGGAAGCGCCACCACTTCAGATTGATGTTTTAAATGCTTTCCATGGGGTGAAATTTATTACGATCTTAGACTTAAATAGTGCGTACTTCCAAATTCCTATTTCGGAAAATAGTAAGAAATACACAGGATTTACAGTAAATGGGAAGTCTTATGTCTATAACGTTTTACCCCAAGGGTTGAAAACTTCGGTTGGAAGTTTCAGTAGGGCTATGGACAGGATTCTTGGGTTAGAAGTTAGGGGGTTTTGCGTCAATTATCTTGATGATCTGGCTATTTTGACAGCAGGGACCTGGAACGAGCATCTTCTTCATATAGATGAAGTCTTAAATAGGTTAGAGTTAGCTGGTATGACTTGTAACATAGAAAAATGCAAGTTTGTTTGTGAAGAGGTTAAGATGCTGGGACATATAGTTTCGATAGATGGGATTAGGACTGACCCGGCTAAAGTAGAAGCGATTCAAAAGTTTCCAGAACCTAAGAAGATTAAACAATTAAGAGCCTTTTTAGGATTATGTAACTACTATCGAAAGTTTATTCCTAACTATAGCCTTTTAACAATCCCTCTTAATAACCTTTTACGTAAAGAGCAAAGATGGAAGTGGGGTCAAGAGGAACAATCAGCTATGGATGACTTAAAGCAAGAATTCTTGTCAACTATTCTACTACACCATCCAGATCAAAATAGAGAATATCATTTACAAGTAGATAGTTCCGGAATAGGGATTGGTGGAGTTCTATATCAAATTGATGATGAGGGAAATATGAAGGTCCTCGGGTTTTGTAGCAGAGCTTTACGTGGGCCAGAGTTGAGATGGACAGTTACTGAACAGGAACTGTGGGCTATAATTTACAATTTGAAAAAATTTGAGACTTATTTAAGGGGAGTACCGGTAATTATTAAGACTGATCATAAGCCATTAATATTTATTAAAAATGTTAAATTGTTTAATGCTCGCGTAACTAGATGGATCATATTCTTAGAACATTTTAACTATAAAATTGAACACATTAAAGGAACGGAGAATATAATACCGGATATACTTTCGAGATATCCTATAGGGGGAATCATCCAGGAAGAAAGAGTGAAATGTCCAAATATTATGTATATGGGAGTATCATCAAGCAGAACTATAAGAGAAAAATTAGAACGCATGAATGAATATCAAATGATGGATAATATTATTAGGAATATTAGGCAACGGGTTTTAGAGCCAAATGAATTGGGGGAGGATCGGTTGGGTAGAATCGCATCCAGATGCTCTTTGATTGATGGAATTCTGTACTATGACCCACCTAACGTTGATCATCGGGTAGTTTTCTCACCAGAAGTCCTATGGGAGGAGATATGTAGGCAAGTGCATATTGAGATGGGACATATAGGTGTCTATAAAACTTATCATTATATTAGACAACGGTTCTATTGGATTGGAATGAAAGCAACAGTTAAATCCGTTATACGGAAATGCAGAGTTTGTCAACTATCAAAGGACGATCCTATTAAACATGTTGGACCGTGTAATTCTATTATTACGGAAAGGATAGGGGATCTCGTAATGGGAGATCTATATGGACCACTACCTAAATCTCAATCGAGATATTCTTATATCTTTGTATTACAGGACTCATTTAGTAAATACATTAAATTGTATGGATTGAGCCGGGCCACCTCCAGAGCAGTTTTAAAGAAAATGAAGGAATTTTCCAGGATCATCAAGCCCAAAGTAGTAATGACTGACAATGGAAGACAGTTTATTAGTACAATTTGGAAAACTGGACTTAGAGAAATGGGAATTCGTGCACTTTACACTTCGATCAGAAATCCTAGACCAAATACTACAGAAAGGGTGAATAAAGAGTTATCCAAGTATTTTCGGATCTATTGTCATCATAACCATAAAGGCTGGTTCAAGATTTTGGGAGATGTTGAAGAATTATATAACAACACGTATCATCATTCCACCAAGTATTCTCCTAAAGAAATAGTTTTTGGGAGCTCGGCCAGGTTAACCATTGATCGGTTTCTACCTCGATTTGAAAACGCCAGGGATGTTGAGACTATTAGGGAAGAGGTTAAGGAAAATTTAAGGCAGGCGGGACAAATTAGAAGGGAATTTTATAATAGGACACATCGATTGATAGAATTTCAAGTGGGAGATTTAGTGAAGATTCGAAAATTGAATAAATCTGATACTAGGAAATCTTTATTCAAAAAGTTTAAGCTTAGATTCGAGGGGCCCTATAGAGTTTTAATCAGGAAACCTGGGAGTGTTTATGTTTTAGTTGATCCAGATGGGTTAAATGTTCGTGGGACTTTTAGTGCAATACATTTAGCTCGCTATTATGTATAGAGTGATTCATTTAACATTATTAGTGATTGAATTAAATATTTAATATTTGTTATTTCTTCGAATGTGATTAAAGTTTATAAAAAAAAAAAAAAAAAAAAAAAAAAAAATTTTTGTTTAATTTTTATGATAAACGATTAGTTCTCTTTAAGGTAGGAGATTTTAATTCTATAGGTATAGAACTAAAATCTGGGGGAGGATTGTGGAGTACTGATTCGTTTGGCATAAGATTTTTTTTTACAATTGACCCATTTGACTTACCGAACCCTGAAATTGGTTCTATATTTCAAGACGGGACAAGAAACTTTTTCCAAAGACTTTACGACAATATAAAATGATAAATATACTAGGCTGGATGGGAAAAAGTAAATCAATTTTGAGTATTGTCAATTTTTTTGAATTTTTGAAAATAAGAATATTGGAGTCAGTCATGAAGAAGCGGCTGAAGAGGAAAGAAAACAAGGAAAAATTGGAAGCAAATGTGATAGTTAGTTTTTGAAGTTGATGTTCATGAAAGAAGTAATGTGCGTTGAGCGATTGCAGAGACGTGAAGACCCCTGAAATGTGATGAGGAAGATGGAATGTCCTCGAATACAGCTTCAAGTTAAGTGGAAAATTCTTTATTTATATCGTAAATAGGGAAAATAAAAATGCAGTTTTCTTCTAGTTATAGCGCGTCTACTAGATAGTTATAATAGTGTAGGGAGGTATCGGGAGTGACCTGTCAACCCTCTTGGGAGGTCAATGGTACTCTGTTATTGAATCTGACTTGATTTCTTATTTCCTTTAAACCTTTTCACCTTTGATTTGCTTTCCTTTCGAATTTAAATATAAATATAATTGTTGGTTTTCGAAGATTTAAGTTTATTTTGGAAATACAATTAGGATTATTCATTATTTTCCGAATATTGGGACTGTGACGGCTTTTGGCTAATATTTCTTAGGAATTAGAAGATAGTCACAGGTTAGGGGGGGATTCAAATTCCTTGTGTTTACTATGGGAATCTCAACTAATTTTGCCATTTAAGATTAACCGCGAAGACTCAAGAAAGCAAGGAAGTGTGGAAGTCAAGCCGACGTGCCGTTTTGAGGAGAAGAGGGGGTCTGACAACGTGCGCTCTCCGCCTGAATGCGGCCATCCAGCGTGTGGAGACACAGCCGAGGGTATACGCTTCTGTTCAAGACGCCGGTCGTGAGTGTTTCTAGGTTCCTTTTATTAATAGTTAGTTCTAATAATTATTAGCCGCGGATGCATAAGACCCCTGTGCGGGAGAATTCGTAGGGTATATACATCTTGGAAACTTCGGTTGTGAGTGTTTACATTGTCCCAATCGAGGGATGATACTTCTAAGTCTCCACCAGTGTTACAGACAGCTTGGAATGGCTGGTTGGGAAGGGGAGATTTAATTATAGAGATGGGCACATATACCAGGCATCTGTTGTTAGTATTTTAGGGTTTTCTATCAATAAACGGTATTATGCGTTTTCTCTGGAAAGAGACCTCCGTTTAGTTTATAGTTTCCGTTTTGTGCCAGTTTTGCACACACGGTTTTTTTTGTTTGTTGTGTGCCAGTTTTGCACACACGCTACTAACGTCCTATTTTATGTCGTTTTTATACGTACTTTATATGCGTCACATAATGTGCTGTTTTTGCACCCACTTTACAAGCTTCTTACAATGTGCCGTTTTAGCACTCACTTGATACGTCGTACAATGTGCCGATTTTGCACTCATTTTACATGTTTTATCCATAGTGTCGTTTCTACACTAGTTTTACTTATAATCTCCTTAGTGCGGGTTTTGCACTGATCTTACTTTTTTCAAAATAGACATTTTGCGAGCTGGACATTTTGCGAACTAGACATTTTGCGGAATGGACATTTTGCGGAATGGACATTTTGCGAGCTGGACATTTTGCGAACTAGACATTTTGCGGAATGGACATTTTGCGGAATGGACATTTTGCGAGCTGGACATTTTGCGAACTAGACATTTTGCGGAATGGACATTTTGTGGGATGGACATTTTGCGGGCTAGACATTTTGCGGAATGGACATTTTGCGAGCTGGACATTTTGCGAGCTAGACATTTTGCAGAATGAACATTTTGCGAGCTGGACATTTTGCGGAATGGACATTATGCATCTAAAGGCTTTTTGACACTTCAGATAACCGCTTTTTGGATGTATTATTTTTGACACTTAAGATAGCCGTTTTTCTGGGTATTCCAAATTATGACAGCTAGTTTAGATCTGACAGGAGCCAATCAAATGTGACATACTAATGATTTCTCCCTTTAACAAAGTGACATTGACTTTTGATGTCTGAGCATCTACTTCTATTTACAAATATGAAATTTGAATTTATGTCACTCTTTTTCTAAATTTTGACAATGGAATTTACAACTTCGATTGATCATGTCACGATCGATTCATTTACTGTCGAACCCTTGAATGTGAAAGTAACTAGTGAGTGTTTTTCTATTATAAAGAAGAAATGTAAGTTAGCCTTTTGATTTATTTTAGATTATAAGATTTTGATTTAGGTTTTGAATTATTAGTTTACTATACTGAAGTTTTCTTTTTCCAAATTGGGCTCGGGGATAATTTTATAAATTCAGGATAGATGGTTCAGCATGAAAGGTTTTGATTTTACGTCTTTCATTTAGGAGTTTTATGAATGATGATGCTTGAACGCTTGCATGTTTGAATGTCTGTGTGTAATAGTTAGGGGTAGTTAGTCTATACTTACAATAACGCCAAAGCTTTCTTACTGTTAGCTAGGACTACCTTTTACTAAATTCATAAATTCAATCAACGTTAAGCTCAATAAACTTTATTATAAAACAACGATAAATTAAAAACAGTTTAATCTTCCAAATTATAAATAAAAGATAATCCTTAATTAGTTAAATTAAAGAATGGGACGATCTAAATTTCTAGTAGTTTAAATATAAAATTTTATTAACCTGTGTGCGTAATCCGTGGTTGCCACGTGCGTACAGAGGTTGATTGGGGCAATGGAGTAGGCATGTACATTCTACACCTGATCTCGAACCAGGGGTATATGGTGGTGTTAGTGGACACAAACTCTAGTATCACAAGATTAGCTCCTAGGTTCTTGGTTTGTTGTTGCAACCAGATACACCTACAGTTATCTAGTACAGACTGTCCAGTGTTGGGGTAAGTTGCTTCCCTGCCCTGGTGCACGTAGTGGGAAGCGATGATGCCTCAACAAATACATACATCTCCAAGGGTATGGCCCCCCGCTCATTACTCTATTGTTCGCCTTCTGGGTTTCTAAACAATGATTGTCCCCAAAATACCTTTTGGCCTTAGGTTATGTGGTTGCTCAGTCTCTGGACTTTGAGCTAGCTAGGCAGGTAGATAGGTAGAATACGGGTTGGATGGTCACGGGGATTAGCCCCGGGGTTACCATGAACCGGGTCTTTCTGGACCTGGTTCCCCAACCTAGACCCCTTTTAACTTGCTTCCTAGTGAAGCGTGATTAGCTTTGTTAGTTTCCTCATTATTAGGAATATTTGACTTTTTGGCTTTTAACTACAGTATCCTGAGCGTCGTGTAAACTCAAAATTCTTTGGGTTGTTTAGGTATATCGTATGAGAGTGTCCAGGCTACTTTGGACGGTGGTGTAGGTTGGAAGGTGAGCCCCGTACTCCTGTAGAATCCACAATCCAACATAAAATGTTCTCTCTCTCTACATCTCAAGTAAAACACTGCTCCACTTCGTAAGAATCTATGAGTTACTATTATTATCACAACGTATTCTTAACTTCTTTGACGATCACAAACATATTTGGCCATATTATTATAGATGCAGCAAGAGCTGAATCATTACAGTACCTACGTTAATGATAAATACCTACCTCAATAGTTTAAGTATAAAGTAAAATATACTGTACCTACCTAAGTAAAAACATGTTATTTTTAATGAGTTTGTTATGTTTTCTTAAGTATCGATACTAATGTGTCGGAGTGTGTACCACATCATAATCGTATCGTTTTATAACCTTATGGATACTGAACTTAAAATTAAGTTGATTAGCGCTGGAGGTGTAATGTAGGGTATGATTTATTTAGTTAACCAGTCTGTCAATATACGCTGCACTGACCGTACGTGTTTCCTTTGTCTGCCTTAGCACTTACCTACCACATATACCACAAGGATGTGTTGTCATGTTTGACCGACCTACACCTATGAAAATATGTAAAGGCGTTATTGTAAGTATAAAGTCGATAAATGACCCGGTGAACCCTAGAGTCACTCCGAATTTTAAACTGTCTACTACTACTACTAGTAACATTCTGAAATGGTTGATCACCGTTAATGTTGTCACTGACAACCTAAAAAAAAATATGTTCTGAAAATAATATTTCAGTTTTTATTACTTACCTCCAGCTACACTAATTTGATTGCTGAAGTCCTCGGAGTAAGAGTTCAGTTTAATTTCTGAAACAAAATAAACCTTTAAATACATAGCTAATATCTTGTCAAGTTTTAGAACGGTGATGAATTACTTAGTTCTTGCAACTTTAAGCGACCAGTGGGCAGACTATCGGCCCATCTTATAATTAAGATGACATATAATATCTGTTATAGAGAAAGGTTGGATGCGTGTGGGACAGCACAGTGTAATTATGATGAAATAAGACAACATGCGCGGAAAATCTTTCAAAATCATATTTCAGCAATCTAATATTCTATAACGCTGGTGTGACATTTACATTTTTGACACAAAGGTCATTTTTGGTCTCAATTAGTTTTTAATGAGCCAATTTACTCCTTAAAGAAGACATTACTTATTAAGTCATTACAAGGGCGTGTACTTTATTTATATTTTTACCAACAAAGTTTTTTGTAGATATAATAATGTAAGTACATACAATCACAAACACGTAATTCATAAATAAATTCTACTTATTATAGGGTTTATACGCATTTGTTTATGTATTTTACTTTCTATGTTTAGTAGCAAAGTATACACGTTGGTAGGAAGCCCTTTCCTTTCTCATATTAAAGGATTTATTGTATAGGGTCTGGCATAAATATTGCCGCTTTCCGATATGTCACCGCAATAACAAATTGAGTAATAAAGTGTTTGGCCTTAACCTTTAAATGTATAGATCAATATAAACGGTGACCTCAATGACACGGAGTAGTTTGACTCCTGTAAGGTGCACAAAAGCCCGATCTCACCAATACTGACGAATCACTTTTGAGTAGCCAAAATCTCAGGTTGGACCTATAATTTATCTGTTGAGCATAGAATTTCCTATGCGCTTTTGGCGTTACAGTATCAGCACAGAATAAATTATAGTACTAGGTATGAGCTTTATCCACTGACTTTCAGTCACAATTAAAGTATTGACACGCGCTTAAGGCAGATGGGCGGCTACAAGGAAACGACAATATCTCACGCACACATCTACATGCCACCGTTTACGGGTCAAACCGGTTCGTCTAGGTATCGCAAGTACGAGTAGAGTGTCAATCGCGACCGGTGCACACAAAAAAATTACGAAAACGAAAATACAAATTGAGTTGCATTGTCATTGGCTGTTTAAATACAACGGTGAACTTTAGTTTTTTAGTTCCCGGATTATATCCTCAGGTACGTAAAAAAAAATTTCTTCTTGTTAATATTCAGAATTATGACAAGTTTTATTTTTAGTATTTGTTTTTAGAGCAAATCAGAAATATGGTATCTGTGAAATCTTCAAAATCATGGTTTTTGAGGTACAGTCTCGTAACGGACAGACAAGGATAGCTGAGTCCCAGTAATAGGGTCCCGTTTTTGGGTACGGAACACTAAAAAAGAATGACTTACCATACAACCTCAGCGTGCCTTCACTCTTGCCTAAGGAGTTGGTGCTGACACAGTTGTAAGTCCCGATGTCACTCCTCGAGAACTGCCGGATGGTCAGCCACATGGATACCTTGTATGAGGACTTCTCTTCTCTTATTGTGTATTTTGGCCTGCAACAATATGCGTCAGTTATTTTGATTTAAAACTTCTAATAGAAATGCTTCTTTTCGTAGAGGTATATGATACGGTGCCGACAAATAACCTGGAGGTAATTTTATGAAGCTGACAGTTGATATTTAGAATCATAATTTGATGTACATTGTGTGGTCAGTAAGCTAACTCGATACTAAGAGCAAAGATATCCTTACAAGCTGCGCAATGAAAATCGAATTGTCATTGTAAAATCCAATAGTTAACCTTATGAAATGCCCCTCTGATAACCTCTGGTTGATACCATCTGCTGATAGTAGGTCTCTGACGAGATTTCCCGAAACGAATGACATCTAAATATAAGACTGCAACATCTTTGCTATGGCGATAAGGTTTAGCTTTTATCGAATATGAACTGTATCCCCCTTCTCCAAATAAAAATGAACCTCTAACCTTGATTCTGAGATCAAAGTCGGGCCGCCAGACCGCGGGGGCAGATAATACAAGTTAATTAGTAATCGGAAAGTAGAAGACAGGTGGGTAATAGATTAGACCTTAGAGAGATTAAGGGTTCTATTTCAAGTGTTATAGGCCTTTTATTATGTTACAGTAGATTTAAATTTACAATGAGCTACGAACTTATACACGTGTTTTTTAATGTGAGCAATGAAGTATTTATATGATGAATCTATCTAACTACATTACGAGTGTTTATATGTTTTGTTTCTACAAAAAACAGTTACAAAGTTAACAAAAGTCATCATAAACTTATTCAAAAATCTAAGACCATTATGAGTTTTTTTATGAAAACGACAAATTTCCAGTTTAACGATGGAAATACTCTGTAACACGCAAACACGATGAAACTTGGTTATTCGAAAGTTAAGCGGCTAGATTGAAAAACTTGCGGCACGTTTGGCTCCGGCGCCCGCACTACGCTTATTTCATCAAAAGAAAAATGTTGTTGGTAAACGATTATAACTTGCACAAACTTCTAATACAGTACATTATTATTAAAATCAAAGGGACGGCTCATTGAAAGCTTTGTAAGCTTGATTAGTCCAGGGAACTCACACTCGAGGAAAATATTTTGGAAAAATGAATAAAATGAAATAATCATATCACTAGTCTTCGAACGAATTTCAATTTAGCATACATTGCTGGTAATCTTCAGTTTATTTATACTAGAGTTCATCGGGTCGTAAGAAGACTCGGTGTCCCACAAGACCGAGAGGAGACGAAAGAGAGAAAGAAAAGAGTTAAATTTATAGTTCATAGTTTATAAATGATGACATCCATGAAATTACTAGCAGTACTATATCGCGCTTAGCACCGTTGGCAACCTCTGTCGAACTTTTAATTGTCAAAATAGTGCTGCGATGTGATGATAATTTTTTTTGTGTCATTTGATAAAAAAAAATAGTTTTTCGTAATATTCAAAAACGGCACCACGGTTATTTTTTTTTGTTTTTAGACACTTTACAAGGGACCCTTACAAACCCTTTTGGCTTTACTTTTTATTTTGTAACACACGGTATAAGGTTGTGATTGTATCTGTTTGAAGAGTTGTCTTCCAGCTATCATGTGCTTCTGTTACAAGAGATAAAGATACACCCACGGTTTATCCTGTCTATCTCTCCTACGCCTACTCTAAACACAAAACAGTACTAAGTCTAACCCATACAGTCTCTAAGCAGAATAAACGGCATATACTGAGTGCGGAAATGAAACTAGAGTCTCAACTAGTGCTGTTAAACTGTCGATACTTAAGATATCGATAATTATATTGCAGCTGAAATTAAAATTGGTCATTAAAAAAATCATAAAACATAAATTCCATATATATAATTTCACAATTGAGTCCTTAAATAATTCTACCCGTGAAGAGAGTAAAAGAGTACTATCTTTTACTGTCGTGAATTGCAAGACTATGTATGTGTAAGTAGGTATATTTACAAATAAAGTATAAGTAAGTATTTATATTTTTTATTTTAAGTTTATTTAGATATATTTAATCTATTCGTGTGTAGGTTTATTTTATCTTAATTTATTCTATTGTGCACGCCTAATCCGCCTGTCTTATAAAGTCTCACTTTGCGTAGGGCAGCTGGAAGAAATTTCTTAGTAGAAATAAGCTGTCCTGTTGTGTCGTTATTCTTTGTATGTGTTTCTCTTGTAATGTTTTTGTGTACTATAAACGGTAAATAAGGTAAAAAATACTCATGGTGGAGTAGGCAGAGCGTAAAGGATAGTTAAAAAATTATCATGCTCGCCACTAGGTATATAATATTTAATCGTATTTCATATCGCAAATCTATCGATATCGTTATTAATATCATCTCTATTGTTTGAAAGGTACTAACAACAGCAACCCAAGTTAGCAGAATAACGGCCTATTCAAATCAGAGCCGTATCCCGATAAGTACTTCAGTTGCGGTATCTTGATAGGCAAAAAGTAACAAGTGATTGAGTTCCGCTATCCACCGCGTAACCATAAGATACCACACTGATTTAAACAGGCCTTAAGGGACCAACCAATACAGATTATTTTGACACATTACATACATTAAAAGCACAGCAGTCCACTGCTGGACATGTGCTTATTGTTAATAACCGTAAAAAACAGTATACGTTAGTCTCCTAAAAGGGTAGCTCAAAGTTCTACTGAAAGTACTAACCTCAGAATTAGGAATAATAGATGAACGGTGAAAATTGGAGGGAGCCATTTTGACCTTTCAATGGCTCCGTCGAGATTAATTTGTCTTTTTATAGTCCAACGATGTTATTTATTTTGATTATAAGACATGATTGTTTCAGCTTTTAATTATTGTATCATTGGGTGTACTAACCTTGGAAAAAGTATGATATACGAGGAAGGAGTACTTGTAAAATCCTTGGTTCCTATATCACGTGTTGAAAATTGATTTCAACATTCATTCAAAACTTTTGCGGTTGCTTACGCTATTCATAGGTAGTTAGTTATTATTATAAACGGGTTCATATCTACTGTGACGCATTTATTTATTATTGGTCTGCCGATATAGTGACGCTGTTACAAGCTTAATGATTAAGTGATTATGAGTGAAAATGGGTTAGTGCTATGAGCAATTATAACAGTGTACTCCATTTTTATCCTATTGGAGTATTGTGCCTCGCCTATGCATACCTACCACTCAAGGATCTTTCAGCCTCATCGCTCGTCGTTTTTAAAAAGCACTTACCCATCAAGCAGCATCTCTCCCCGATTCTTGATCCAGTAGTTGATGGTGTTGGGGTAGGCCTCCACGTAGCACTTGAGCTTCACGTCCGTGCCCAGAGGAGCACCCAGCAACTGGTTTGGCACTTTCACTGTAGGTGCGACTGTGGACAAAAAATGGGTGAGACTCTCTACAAATATACCATAACACACGTAAACAAATACCATACGATAACACACTGGAACAATTACACAGGGTTAAATTTGTGTGACTGATAGCAAAATTTCAAGAAGGGCTTGTGATAAGGAACAACTTTCACCCAGGAAATTGAGTTGAAAAGACAAAAATATTTGAAGCTTCAAAAGTAAACAGTTTTTTATGAGAGGTTCATTTTTTTTTTATTGTTTCGACCTGTGTCCTGGGGAAAGTTATTCCTTTTCTGGTGATAAGGCTGGTGCCCATGTTCGTTTTCGCAGTCGGTCACTAGTGAAATTCCACTCTATATAATAAAAATAATATTGTATATAAAGAAAAGCGTTTTGAATCATTAATAACGAATTTTATTATTCACTGAATGATTTGGTCTGTGAGAGGGAGAGATTCCTACAACCAAAATCTCGCATGTTCTCATTTTAAATGCACCTAACAAAAGGAATGTGCAAGACGTGTAGCGTCACGATATGAATAAATGTAAAATCTCGTGAAACACATTTAAAGCGAATTTATTTGTAGGGTGTTTAATGATAATGATTCATTATGGTTACGTCCCGTGGGTGTCGTAAGAGGGACTCGAGGGTTACATGGATATAGGCGTGTGTGATATACCTATGTATGTTGGTTACGTCCAATAAGCCTCACTAGCTCTTGACCAATTAACCTCTCGTCTGTGGAGAGTCCTATATAGGACGCTAACGAAAAACCCCTGTCTGTGGATGGTCCTATATAGGACTGTACTGAGTTGGTTTCAATTTCGCGGTAAATCTCGTGCTGCTTTATTGGTATGATTTGTGCGACAACTGAATCGTGTTTACCATAAACTACGCTACTATTTAAACCTCTTTGGTCTCACTCTTTGAAATAAAAAATCTTAAAACCAAAGCTTTTAAAGTTCGGTCCCTATTCTGCGCGTTACGTAATAATGGTTGTGGTAGGAAATAATTATAAGAAAGCAGATGTATGTAAATGTTTTAATGTTTAAAATATGTCTATTATTAAATATTAAACTCATTAATTTACATCACAATTCTTGAATTTTAGTCACAATTTGGCAAAAACAGGTTGAATTTTCATACTTTTAGTATGGACTACTACTACTGCTAAATGTACAAAAATCTAGTTCGAATTGTTTGCAGAAATAGGTAGGTTTAATTAGGTCGGTTCAATTAGAATTGTGATTCAAGAAGGTTTTACATAATTTCCTACTAAAATCAGAGAAATCAAAGAAATGCTGACAAGGGGTGAATTTACCCCCCTGTCTGTGGGGGTGTCCTATATAGGACCCACAGGATCGTGTTTTCAGATCAAGATGGCGCCACAGCTGAGTGGTTAAACGTCTAAGTACCTAGCTTGCTACTTGTATTGGCAAACCTATTCAAACTTACTCCAGATATTATTACATCTATACCACTAACTTGCTCCTACTGTTACATACATACGCATACATAACACGCCATTCTTCTTTGCGTGGTGCGGGGTTAAAATACTATAGCTATCGACACGTCTGACAAATATTTGATGGCCGTTTTATAAAAGTCGTGTTTCACTATAGTGACAGGTTGTCAGCCTGTCGTCTAAAATTCTTAAACACATAATACCCTTAAAGTCCCTTAATAGCCTTTTATGACACCCGCGGGAAAGAAATAGGGTGATGCTATTCTAATCCAGCATCACACTTCTACTGTAAAAATTACATATTATTGATTTCCAATTTTCAAGTCATGTTTTTTGGGTATGACGCCCTAATCTGACTCTACATCAAAAGTAGGTCCGCGTCTCTCAAATTGGTAACATGGTGGTATTTCAGTTTAGTCTTTGATTATATTCCATAACATATTCACTGTTTGTACATCGCTATGGTTGAATAACAAAACGGTATAATCCTGTAGAAGCCTGTTCCCATCACGGCTTGGAAACTATCCGGGATCAAGCTATGTGTATCCAGTGATCGATATAATAGAATTTCAGTGATATAACCACTCTTGCGAAACTGTCAACAAGATTTATAACAGCTGACCAATGCTCATGATTTTATAATATTATATTCCATGCAAGGTATTTTAAAGAGACTCGAGGGCGTGTTTTGCAAATTTAGGCGATGGGCTGACATCCCGTCACTATAGTGTTAAAAAATATTCCAAATAACCCTCAAATATTTTTCAGAAGTGGCGTAAATGTCCGTTTTTTACAGCCGTTTACGCTCTGCCCACCCCGTAAGGGATTCATCATTGGCCTCACACGTCTGTGACAGACGATTTAATCAGTGTCTGGGGCAAGACTTTTCATGGCTTTATCTTACATACATACATGGCTTCCCGTGTTGGTATGCGCGTGACGCGGGTGAAGTGTCCTCTGCACAGACACTGCGTTGCCTGGGACGCAATTATGGAAAACGCAGGGCTGCCCAGGACCTGCGCCACCCTCTCGGCCTTCCTGGCTGGATCCCCAGGAACAACTAGTCGATACATGCGGAGCCAGGTCGGCTGCA
The DNA here is from genome assembly GCA_027580185.1 of Tuta absoluta. Taxonomy (NCBI): domain Eukaryota; kingdom Metazoa; phylum Arthropoda; class Insecta; order Lepidoptera; family Gelechiidae; genus Tuta; species Tuta absoluta. The sequence goes on from JAQAHW010000009.1 coordinate 10,318,408, forward strand.
GGAGTCTGCCGCGCGGTAGATCTCTGTCACACGCGCCTGACGGAGACCCCGTTCCGGGTTTAATTGTGGAGTTGGCCTCTCCAGGACCGTTGTGCTTGAGTCGGATTATCCCACGGTCGCTTCTTACGACCCCCACGGGAAGAGATGGGGTGGTGCTATTCTACTCTGCCGGCACCACGCGGCAAAGGGCGGCGGTAAGGGATTAAAGGCGTGATATAGGAATGTATGTATTTTAAACACAACTTACAAGGATACTTTTATCTTTACAATTTAGATGTTTCTTATAAATATTTAAAAGTTATAGCTGAGTAGCTGAGGACATGTTATCGGTTTACAGCGATTTTGGTCTGATTATATTCAATGACTGCCCGTAGCCCTTGCATGCCGAGATTTCTTTCACGTGGGTTTCGATCTTATTTATAGTTGGCACTATGACCTACAATAAAAAACACTTTTTTGTTTCTAACGGTTAGCAATGTGATCTGCTTGCTGACGGCAGGAGACATTCCACAGAATGGAAAGATTGATAAACTGAAACGCGCTCCTGCAGTTTCCTACGTGCCCCCTTCAACGTTGTAAGTAAGTTCTGCTTAAGACTATAAAAAGCATGTTTAGGTACTTACAGTTAACAAGCAATGTGATCCGCTTGCTGACGGCGGGTGGCACGTCGTTGGACGCTATGCACAGGAACGCGCCCATCTGCCGTCTGTCTACGCGCCATAAGGGTAGCGAGCTGCCCACGTAGCTCTCCACTGCAACAAAATTGCGTTATCAGACAAAATAAAATCTAACTAGAACCTTTTTTTAGATTCCTCATTCGTTCTTCAATGACTCGTTCGTCAATGGACTGTTCGCCGACAAGACATTTCATTTGTGACCGTTTCTCTAACAGAACTCTTCTCCTATGGATGTTTCGCCGACAGAACTTTTCATTTTAAACTTGGATGGTTAGCTGCGTATACTTTTGCCTATGTAAGGTGGACTTTTACGAGTGACTGATAGCAAAAAGTCCGATCGGGAAGGAACAATTTTCCCCAAGGAACTTAGTCAGAATATGAAAAAAGAAATTGGCCCTCCCATACTCAATGCCGATTAGCTGATTTGATTTGCTATTGAAGCTCAAAATATTTGAGCTTTATTTCGACACCATGCTCCTTGGGGAAAAGTTGATCCTTATCACCTGCGTGTACTATGTATTCAGTATCACTGGAAAAATTTCACCCTGCGTTTGTGTTTCCAAACGCATACAACCCTAATCTCTTCAATGTAAGAGTGAACAGGCTTCTTCTGGGTGAGCTCGCTCCATCTTAGACTCTGTCTCTGTCTCTGTCCTATGACCTTGACTAGAGTCAAGAGCAAACCCATCATTAATAAAAAAAGGCATAGGTTCGTAAAGATCCCTGCCAGGGACCAATACGGAAACACGCACAAAGATATGTCGGGATATCCAGACATGTCCCGACATAAATTTTTTTCGACGGTATATCACCAACCATGGGATTTAATTAAAACAGAGCAAGGTACGCAAAAGTTTCAGATACTTTGTATTAAAACTTTAAACCAACACTTTTTTCACTCAATGTACAAAATACTTCGGCAGGTACAACCTACTATGTAGGAAACTTTTTCATAAGAAATTAAAAAACAACAATTATCGTTATTTTGTTCGTAAGGTCTGTAATTGGAAGTGCAATTAGTGCCCCCTGTTGTCCGAACGCAATCAACTTTGATTATTGATATTAATTTGGGAATACGCGTCGGGCATGGTCGAGTTAATCAAAGAGCATAAAATTCATTATCGAAACGTGAAGCTCTTTCCTATCCAAGCTTAAATGGAGTGTTTTAAACATGAACTCTTTGATAATTTACATGGTAGGTATCGGATAGGAAAAAAGAAGTAAATGCCGGATTCATGAAATGATAAGTAGGTAAGTACATTTTTTTATTTGTATTTACCTTTCATTTATCAATAATATACTTAGTACATAATTTTTTTTACCTCTACATGTGAGAAATACAAAGCTGGACCGCTGTACGGCTGACATTTTTCCGTGATTTGCTTAATAAAACTCCTTTTGGCATTAATCGGATCCGTAAATACTGCAGCATTGTGTAACATGTGTGAAAAACCATCTTAGATCAATGAACCGCTCAAGTGTACGGTCGGTTGTAGCACATAAGTTACCAGGGGTACTCCAAAAGAACTGAATTATTTTTGTCCCTAGCAATATGTTTTTCTGGACATGAATATGTTTTAGTAGAAAATAACTTCTTTTATGAGAGTAAGTTTAAATTTTTATTATGTATTAACTGTGAATAAAAAACAGTCCTTTTAGAGTACCTCTGGTGAGTACCTTATGTGCTACAACCGACTGTACCTCATAGGCATGCTGTATAATAAGAATATCAATTCTATGTTATTGATGCAAAACTGACTTGCAGTGTGGTGCCGGCTTAGAATAGCAACACACCATTTCCACCCGTGGGTGTTGTAAATGGGACTAAGAGATGAATGCAGGGAATGTGCAGCAGCTTTTCCTGTGAATACAACTTCTTGCACTGCGCTTTCAAATCCGCCTGCCAAGCCTGGTGAGTATGGAAAATACCCCCCGACTGGGGGAGGCCCATGCCCAGCAGTGGACTTTTGTCACTGTTGAAGTGTGAAGTGATAAACTGCCAACCTACTATTACTTTCTTTGTAATAAAATCTATCTACAGGAAGTAATAAAAAGGGTATAGCAAGCCGAAAGAACGTCAAGGTATTCATGAAACTGAACAAGTTTCCCCATGGAACATGGACCTTTATAATAAAATTAAGCTCCCTTACACAATTTTCAATCAGCTGGTAAATTTTTGATTTTTGGGGAAGGTTGTAAAGTTTCATGAGTATATTGACCTCATTTCGGTTTGTTGATCCTTTTATTATTCCTTGTATACCCTTATTTTCTAAACCACATTGAGCCTTCATAAAAGGATACTGTCGAGACAGTCCAAATTGGTCTAACAAAGAAAAATACAAAGCATAAGGTAGAGAATCATTAGATATTCTAGCTAGTAAGTAGTAATTTGTTGCCATCCCCTGAAATTATGCTGAGTGGGGGCTAGGTGCTCTCATAGAGCTAATTATAATAGTAAAAGGAACAAAAATACACTTTTTTAAATTTTGAAAACTTTTTCTGACATTAAACGTAAATGCCGTGTCAATCCGGGTTAGAATAGCATAACCCGAGTTCTTGCCAGTGGGTTTCCGAAGAGGCGACTAAAGAACTCGAGGGTTACTAGTGTATTGAATTTTAAACGATGGGCTAACAACCTGTTACTATGGTGATACACAAATTTCAGTATGATCCTCAAATGTTTGTCAGATGTGGCGTAAAATACTTACTTTTTTATGATCGAGTAATGTGCCACTTTATATTTGAGGTCCAATTATATGAATTTTTTGAAAATAATAATAATAAGAAAGGTTCAGTTTTAAAAAAAGAACACAATCTGAAATTAGGTATTTGGACTGACTTTATAATGACCATACTTGAACGATACAACTCCTAATACCTTCTAGCCCAAAACTAAGCAAATAACTTATTTACAAAAGTGAATTAAGTTAGTATTACAATATTTTGAACTAACGACATCAACTTGGTTATTAATGTAACAGGTCTCGAATCCTACGAGGGAGCTAATGAAAATGAAAGCAAGAATTCCTCTCCCGTCCTTCCCTAGTCTACGGTTACCAATTTACCAGAACACCTGTGTCCTGTAGTCACTAGTGCTACACGTGTCTCCTGGTTGTTGAGGATTAAAGCACTGATGGCATAAGGACTAAATGGTTATAGGGAAACCTGTTCAGGTGAAAATACTCGATTGCGAGCGACATTTTGTCAAGTTCAATTTTCTAACAATACTATAACTATACCCATTCATATTTTTTTGTAAATTCGATTATTTTAAGATCATGACGTGTCTCATACCATAACAATCGCTTGTTGACATAGACGCAATATAAGTAAGGCTAATCACTCACTTGTCGTTCGTCGTTCCGTTTTTCTAACGCAACAAGACGAAAATAAATTGCGAATCCCAATCTTATTCCCATACAAATACGGCAAATGCCAATAGCCTTAATAAAAAATTACATTGATTGCTCCTGGATTATGCTGATTTATACTGGAAAGTACGAAAATAAACTTCTTTGTATATGTATTGACTTATTTTAAAATATTGAGATGTACCAGACATTATTATGTGTAAATTATTTACACGGAGATAATATAATAATTAGGCACGAGTTGGATTATAATTAGCGATTACAGACAATGTGTTGGGGAAACCACCATATTGATAACAACAGCTTATAATTAAATTCAACGTAACAAATCCACCTTACAGTGTTCGTACATTAACAATTGAATAAGGAACCTTTTATGTCTCAACATTAGCAAGTTTTTGAATTACTGATGTGCGTAAATACGTGGTTGTATTTATATAGAAATGGTTCGACTTTTATCTACCTACATTGTAATTTGAAGAAATCCAAAAAAAGAAAATTTAAATTAGGTATTGCCTATACGTTCCGTCGCTGTGTATTTTAAATTAGCTAGTGATATATGCCATTATGTCAAGGGCCAAGTAAGAGTGTGTAGCAGAGTGAAAACTCTGCGTCGGCATCCTTTTCCAAGTCACCTCTTCTTTTTCGAATTATGTTAAATTTCAAATCAAATAAAAGAATTGGAACGTCGTGCAGACGTATTTTTCTCCCTGACGGATTCAACACCTAGCTTTTCACGAGAAAACATTGATCGTAACAAGATTACCAGTGCCGGTATAGTTCCGTGCTGTTTAAAATCATATTTTATTAGGCCATAAGGCCAACCTTATCCTATTTGTGGAAAAATTGTGTTGTGTTAAAAGGAACCCTCAAAGAGAGTTCGTCCTTGACGTTCGTCCTTTACATTTATCAATAAAGAAGTCATAAGTTCTCTACAGCCTGTTTTTATTTACCTGTTGCCTCCGGGCTACAAGTGTTTTTAAAACTATCAGAGATCCTGAGGTCGTTAAGTAAACAATTTTTTGTAAGCATTTAGTTATGTTCTAACGCGTATCAAGTTTGATTTTGACAAGTTTGTAACGCTTTGCTTTTGAGTGCTCTCTTAAATATTCTATAATAATCTTCTTACTGTCTAATTCTTTATTTTTTACATATAAAGAACTAGCTGTTGCCCGCAACTTCGTACGCATGGTGTAGTGACTTGTGAGTTAGTGAAGTTGATGTATGCATATTGTTTAATATTAATATCATGTTTGTATAATGTTTTTTCTCTTTAAGATGTGCAATGAATAGGTACTGGTTAACTTGTTTTTCGGTTAGGTACTTGGTTTTGATACTATGGACATCAGCTACAAAACATCATTATAAACTACTTTGGTAGTTTTACCATCGGGTGCTAAAACGTACAAATTTTCAGGAGAACTGACTCGAGAGCAAGCGACATATAGCTGCCCGTGTGATAAACAGGGAATCGTAAGACCTACGCCTGCGGCTTTCAGCGTCTGTCCTTGCGATTTGTTTACAGTCATTGCAAAGAAAACGCTGACGGGAAACTGAATGCCCTGAAATTGAAATAAAAAGTTGTTGGGAATGAGTGGTATACGCGCCACAACCAGTGAAAATATCCGCCTCGAATACATTCATCTTTAAGCTTAAGATCTTCAGTCTGGTTCCATTGCACAGCTTTGGCGGAGTGAGATTGCAAAGAAGCATGATAGGAACACCAAGTTTAAGTAATATTTGGTGTGCAGAAAGACCATTCGCACTCAAGGAGGGAATTCTATTAGGTAGTTAGTAGCTTTGTCTTGATTCATAACAGTGGTAATTGACGCGTATACCACCATATCCCCAGTGATTTGTGACATAATGGTATGGTTTATTGAAGCAGTCTGATCATTTTTGGGTGCAAAAATAGCTCTTCCACGTAGCTACGAATCTTTCTTTTGAAGGAAGGAAGGTTCGCCATACACAGAAGAAATGATTCTCTTTAGACCAGAAACTATTTGGCAAAGCGTTTCAGGCAGACTTACTTGACCGTTATCCTCTGGTAAAGTACCTCTGCCGAGTTTTAATAAAGCTTGTGAAAACTCTTCAGCCCGTGGATTACCTCCGAGACGGGTTCGCATGATCACCGTCAAGGTCAGCTTGTGAATTTGTGGCCAAAGAGCCGATGATTTTAGTGATGCATTCACCTCATCAGCCTTGGTACCTCGAGTAACAACTGGAAGTGTTTGGCGAAAGTCACTGGAAAAAAGAACAGTGATATGGCCCATGGCCCTATTATCTCTGCGTATGTCTTTCAAAGTCCTATCCATAGCTTCTACTGTTTTTTTGTTGGCCATCGTACACTCGTCACATAACTACCAGACAACAATATCAGAAAACCTTTGCCTTGTAACTATTACGTGATACAGCACATATTGGAGTATCGTTTGTGTCCAAATCGATTGGAATTTTGAAAGTTGTATGCGCCGTTTTCTCTCCTGGAAGCAGTGTGGCAGCGATACTTGAAGATACTACAGCAAGTGCAATCCTTCCTTGCCTTCTGATCTCTGCAAAAATGTTTAAGGCGAGTGTAACCGTGAACGACCTCGATAGTGGCGCCACTTCACAAAAAAAGATTTATCTTTAAAGAAACAATCTATCAGAATATTCGTTGCCCAAGTTTATACTTACATACGTATATCACGCCTATTATCTTTTGCAGGGTAGGCAGAGCGTAAATGTCCGTTTTTTCGGCCGTCTGACATATATTTGATGGTCATTCGAAAAATTGTGTATCGCCATGGTGACAGGTTGTCAGCCCATCGCCCATGTGAAAGTCCCTTAGTCGCCACTTACGACTCCCACGGAAAAGAAATGGGGTGATGCTATTGCAAGCCGGCATCACACGGCGTAGTTTACAATACTATATTATTATTTTTTTAGAAAACCTGTCGCCTGTCAGTGGCTGTGTTATATAATTTTGGAGAAAACATTTCATTAGCGGGTTTCACAAAACTAACAGCGACATCTATGAAGTAATTTTAAACAAATTTTACTGTAACATATTTGATTCTAACTAATGAAGGTTATTTATATTTTTTTAGGTTCCGTACATCAAAAAGAAACGTACAAAAAAACGGAAGCCTTATACGATCAGTTTGTTGTCCGTCCGTCCGTCCATCCGTCTCGTAAGACGCTTTATTTTGGGAATGCGCAGAGATATCGAGTTAAAATAAAAACTATATTGGTAAATAGGTTTTAGGCTGCAATATGGAACCCTTTATAGGTTCACTCACTTTGTTGTCCATTTGTCTGTCTTTCAAGACTCACTATCTCGGTTACACGTAGAGATGTCGAGTTAAAATTAAAAGTATTATAACCTTTAACTCAGGCCAACGGCCTCTTGTAGTGGTAAAAAAATTAACTAATTTTACCCAAATCATAATTTGTCTTCGCAATAAAACAATTTTCAACGGATTTAAGTTGTGTTTATTTTGGATTTCACAATTCCTACGTTTCCACAATAAACACAACTTAAATCCGTTTAAAATTGTTTTATTGTGATGAGTAATAGTTGTGCAAACTCAAGAAAATATCACAATTCATCTGTCTTCCATCACATACCTTGACCATGACCAAAGGTCAAAGTAAGAGTCCGAAACATTTCTGTAATAGTTAGAACGGCCCGCATATATGTCAGACGTGGCGATAGCGATAAAATACTTACGGCCGTTGACGCTCAACCTACCCCGCAAGGATTTAATGTGTGATTGTTTGTTTTTTGTTTGGTTAGGTCGTTTCACGGGGTCGTTTAGAAGTTCAGATCGTATGTCAGTCAATACGTGGTCAATACCGCGTTTTACAAAATTTTAGGAAAAAAAATCGGAACTCGCTTTGCGGAACCAGTTACTGTGTTTTACCATGGGAATGAAAGATTTTTTCGAGGTAAAAAGTATCCTAGATGTTGACCCGGGTAATAAGCTACCACAGTATTAAATTTTGTAGAAATCTGTGCAGTAGTATTTACGTGAAAGAATAACAAACATACCGACAGACAAACAGACAAAAATCAATTTTACTTCTGTTTTGATGTCTGTATCTTGAACACAATTAGAAGCAAAAACCCTTTTTTGAATCTATTTCATGTACAGAATTGGTTTCGTTTCTGTTTTATTATATGTATAGATTAGACAGTAAGAAGATTGCTGTATCTATAACACGTAACTGAGACATTCAATTGAGGTGAAAATTTGACATAGCTACTATTACAGGTACTACGAATTTCTACAGCAGTGTAGTATTAATTAGCAATCTGTAGCAATCATAATATAAACATACACACTAACGGGGTAGGCAGATCGTCAACGACTTTAATATTGAAAGAGCCATTTCGGTTATCGTGTATCACTATAGTGTCGAAATTGCGATAAATATGAAACCATCGGGTCCCTTTATCGCTCTTACGACACCCGGAATGAAATAGGCTAGTGCTATTTTAAGCCGGCATCACACAGCCAGTATACTACTCGTAACATGTCTAACATGAGTGGATTTAAGGGATCAATTTTATTAACATTGATTTTTCGTATACTCAAAAAGACAATCTATCCTGCGTCAGGAGAGAAAGAGAAAATGTTGCAACAACTGTCAGATGAAAGTGCAAAGGCTGGTTTATCAATGAAAACTACTAAAACTATGACAATTGCTCTGGAAAACTATATCATCAAGATCAATAATAGACAAAAACATACAACCACATACACATATCACGCCTATAATCCCTTGCGGGGTAGGCAGAGCGTAAACAGCCGCAAAAACGGACATTTACGCCACGTCTGACATATATTTGAGGGTCATTCGGAAAATTGTGTATCGCCATAGTGACAGTCGTCAGCCCATCGCCTAAAATTGCAATACACACCCTCAAGTCCCTTAGTCGCCTCTTACGACTCCCACGGGAAAGAAATGGGGTGATGCTATTCTAAGCCGGCATCACACGGCAAGGCGGAGGCAGTAGACAAAAACTATGCTGAAAAATTGAGTTATCAGGAAGATTAACTTTTTTTAGTTTTAATTGCTTTGCCTAAAACTCTTACTTTTGACTTCATAATTGTGTCGATTTTATAAACACTTATCTCTTGTCGCTATTAGGACTAATTAAGTTGCGTTGCCTGGTCTTTGGGGTAAAGTTATTACTAATAAACTATGAATGGTTACTTGGGGCGAGCCCCAGGGATTATTAGTAGGCGTAGGGCGATCAAACTTAAGACGTTTCGATTCTATAGCCTTGTAATACATTTGAAGTTTGAGGTAAAATTATTTGTCTCGAATCATGTATACTACACAATCAGAAATTGTGTCGTATTCTACGAAGAACATAAGTTCCTCTTAAAACAAAATATTATGTTTGTAAACAGGGTGATGCTTATTTAACCTGGCACCACACTGAAAGCTGACCTTTCTGTGTTATTGGCGTGTTCACAGGGCACATTTCCTATTGTTACCTTTATCAAAATCCCTGGAGTTGGGCCTCTTCAGCAGGATAGGCTCGTGGTCCTCCCTTCGCCATGTGATCTTCGGAGGCGGGTGACCGGTAGCCTTGCAGGTCAGCGTGGCATTCTCCAACTCCTGGACTGACACGTCTGAGGAAGTGTCGTCACTGACGATGTCGGGAGGCACTGAAACAATAAAAAATTATGAGAATGACGGCACAGGATACTGTTTTCTTGATTTGCAAATTGCAAGATTGGTGTAATCAAAACTAATTAATTAGTTTTACTTCACGATAAGAAAGTCACTCATTTGATTTTGAAGCAGTTTGTATTGTATGGTCGGTCAATTCATTGTAGTTTTCTGGGCTGTGACTGCGCTTTAGTAGTCTTGTGATGTAGTTTAGGCGGTACAAACCTACAATCGGTTATGTTGTATTTTTGACTTTTGGAGTTAGGCGCGTAGCGTTGTGCAATCTCTCACCAATCCGCTTTAATTCTTAAGAGAGCGGTATCAAAGTTCACACAAATAAATTGTGCGGGTAAATGTAGGTTCGTGGTTTTTATTTGGATACCCATCCTGTCACCCATGGCAGCAAACAAACGCTAAGGCAGTTCGGGTCTCTGATAGGTATTTGATTTGGTAACAATTTGCTGTTTATTTAAAAGGGTCAAGGCAAGTTCTGGAATTTCTGTATACTTAATTTTGTGTGTGTTTCAGTTATTTGGTCGATCGTCTAAAGCGGCTCTCGCACTATGAACAGAAATTAACTATATTTAGACGATGACGGACTGACGGTTTCTTTTTTGAAGCATCCGTCTGTCAGACGAAAAAATAATGCAAATTCCCATACAAAAAACGGAAACCATGGTACACTGTAACGCGTGTGATTGGACCAAAGTGTAAGCCAGATATATCCATCACTCCGTCATAGTCTGGGATTCACCTTAAGAAAATACTTAGAGGTTGTAAGGTTTTTCCTAGGGTGGTGACTATCTCCATTAAAATTTAGCCGAAATTACGTGAAATAATAGTATTATTCAAATTGGATGATAAAAGATGGACAAATTTGGCGAAACAAGAAAAAAACAGTCGCTGTTGGCTAAAATCATGTCATCATGCAGGGCTCCTAAAATCATAGCGTAAATAAGGGGGAGAACCTAGCTGAAAACTGCCAAACATATTTCGGTCTAAAACTTAGAAATTAGTAAACTTAAAACTTAGAAGTAGTCATTATTGGTCATATTTCAGTCTATATGTATCAACATCCAACGTCACTTTTATTTCGTCAATAAAAAGAATAAAACAAAAAGTTCTCAACTTTATTTATACACTCAACATTAAGTTTTTGAAGTCTTTGAAACAAGCTCGCAAGAATCGTTAAGGAGTCTGAAACTTAGGATCCAAAGGTACTCAACTTCACTTCCTAAAGATTAGTATGAAATATTCATACAATTCATAAAAGTTTGGAGTTTTGAGAGTTCTCCCTGGGACTTTTCAGAGTAAATATACTTTGTTGTGTGGTCCTATTGAAGTAATTTGCTTCATAATATGTGGAGCATTTTCTTTATGAATTCACTGCATTTTAACAGTCCGCGCCCAACAATCTCTATGAATATTAAAATTTTACCCGTTTTCAATTTTATTTGAATTTTTACATAAATCGGACATTTTGTTTCGAAAGTCATTATGAATGACTTCCCAATGACTATGTACTCGTAAAACAAATAAACGTGTAAATAAAGAGAAATTTTAACGAAATTATTTTGCCGATTCCAAGAACTCAGGATGGGTTGGTGATAAGGAACGATTTTCCCCACGGTACATAGGTTTATCGTACTTAGTAAGTTGTAGACGTCAACTGCCTCACTTTATGCCTTCTCACTAGCTTAGGTCTGCTGTAAGAGATTAATTTTCAGCAATTAACTGACCTGTTACGTTTTGTTCTTCCTATATGTTATGTCTTTTGTGTTATAATGTTTACAATAATCGGTTAAAGAAAAATAAATAATTTGAAAAACAATTTTGGAGCTGCCATACAAATTTATTGGGTCGGCTGGAACATTTTGTATGGGAGGTCCAAATTTTTAATTAACTTCAACCTTTCAGCCCGTCCTGAAATTTCGGTATCGGTTACTAGAAAAAATTCACCCTCATATTTTTAGTTCATCACTTTCGTTTTATTTCGTTATTATAGTTTTCTCAATGTAGGGCCGGGTTGCTTCAGTTAGTCTTTGGTAGGGCATTGACTGTTTTATTTTTTTCTTGGTAAACTAAGTTCGGTTACACTGCAGGCCTAAATTTGGCAACGGCCTTGACAAGTTACTAAGAGACTGCCAATTTTAACGCGAAAAGTTAGCGCTAAGAAGTGAGTTGGCAAAAAGTGAATTTTCACAATATCGTCGTGATTTATCGTTCCCGGGATAACACGAAAAGTCGGAAACTTTTTTCCACTTTTGGCAATTCTCTTTTCGCCTACTTTTAACCGTTTTCCGCAACATTAAAGAATATTAGCATTCAACAGCGTTTGCTCATGTTGTTTCAGTTCGCAAGTGGTTTAACTGTTTTGAATTAAAATGAAGAAACAGTTGAAATTCGTAGAAGACCTATATTACACATTTTTAATTTTCGAATCACCCTAGTCTTATTAATTGTACTACAGAAAATTTTTAATATGATGGAAAAAAGTAAGGAAGATAAGGTTCCAATCCTAGCACTAAGAAGTTCCGCGTAATATGTAGGTTCTATGAATATTTTTCTAGCTCGTTATGCTTAATATAGTTTAGCTTCGAGGCTTGAATAACACCGCCTTGTTCACTTTCATAGTTGGAGCTAGAAGAAATAAAAAAACTATAAAATACTTATTTATGATAAATATCTTAATATTTATACGTTTCTACTGCAATGTTAGCTAATTTTCCTTTATTAGATTTGTAAATTTCATATTACTTAACCAAAAAAAAAACATGACATCAACGTCCACTTGTAGAAAAAGTTTGTTGGTTTATACTTCGCGAATATAGTCTGTCATCTTTTCCCAAAATCTGACAAAACTTTTATACTGTTAATCATTAACTCCGAGTGATTACCCATCGATTGCCTTTGCGCGTATTAATATCATTTACGGAGCCGCAACGCAGCTAAAAGAATCTTCTTGAGAAATAAGAAATGATAGGTACATTATGTTCGCGTTTATTTTGTAATATGCATGGGCCAATGCGTACGTTTAATATCCACAACGCAACTATAGGAATCTGTTTATAAATAGGGTGTAATTTTACAATTAACAATTTTTCCTTTATTAATTTTACTAATGAGTGACCGATAGCAAAAACTAAAGATGGACTGGTGTTAAGGTACTGAGCTGAAACATAAAAAGTAATTAACGAAAATGATGAAGAAATGTGCCACTTTGTATGGGAGGAGGTAATTTTTTTCATATTTCGACTTAAGTACTAGGTGGAAAGTTGTTCCTTATCACCAGCCCGTCTTAAGTTTTTGGTATCAGTCACTAGCAAAATTTACCGTATTCATAAGCAGATTCCAATAAATGCGTCGTGGCCCTGTATATTTAGTAATTACGCTGTCGTTACCCTTAGGCAAATTTCTGAAAACCGGTTTATCCGCTTATGCATTTCGGCAACAACCACTCAAACCGTATGGATCAAGCGATACCTTTTGATCAATGATCCGTGGACGGTTTCGGGGTTCGGTAAGTAGGCATGAAAAATTGGCAACTTGATACATCAAAGCATTTTATGAAGATTATGCTGAAGGTTTTTTGATTTCGAATCGGTGATTCGCTTACGATGGAAAACTGTCTGGGATAAGGTAGACATTGGGAACTTTCGACGCGTAACTTAGTGCTTAAAACGTATTCTTGTCAAAACATGTGTTCCGTTCAGTTCGGTCGCAAAATTACTTGAGATTCATGAATATGACAACATACGGATTAGCGGTTTTTTTTATTTTATCATATTTTTGATGTAAATAAAAAATCCACATGTGTTATTTACACGGAAAGAGTCACTAATATTGCTAATGTAAGTCTTATGCGTGCGGCATCAAAACGGTCTAAAGAAACTGTCTAACCCAACCTGAACTTGACCTTACATAATATTATATATTTGTAATTTTACACGGAGGAGTTCCCACACTCTATAGATGAGTCTTTTGCAGCTGTTTTCTTTCATACCAAGTATTTTGCTGATATGGTTTGATTGATTGTATACGAAATCGCATTGAAACGCCGCAATCCATAACACACTACGTGTTAAGAACTGCAATATCGTTCAGAAATCTGTGAAATAAGAACCACATAAGATTTATACAGAACCACATCCCTAAATCAACACCTAACCGTATTTTCTATTTATATCGGACGGATTGCTCGCGTCAATCAATCATGGATTTTACCGTACGGGGAAAAATTAAGCCTTCATTGACATTTTGAAACTGACACCCTTTCAGCTGGGGAAATGCCTCTCTATTTTCGGTTAAATTGGAAAAACATTTTGGGGGTGACGTAAGTGGAATTTCGAAGATTAGCGAACCGTAAACATAATATTCGCATGGTGTCGAATAAAAAAAAGTATCACTCTGTTTAAACAGCCTATTAGTGCAGTAAAAGGCAGCAGTATTTTCTATTAATGCACCATCCTAAAATCTCATGATATCGCTTCTACAACAGGTGGGACTGTTGCTCACGTGTAGTATGGTAGCACCTTTAGGTACTATACTCATATTTTATTGATGTCTATTCTAGTTTCTTATTTTATTAGTTTGAAAACCGGCTTCGGATTTCAATATACTTTTTCTGTTCTCTTCACTTTGATCTTTAAGAAGAATATGGCTACACAATAGATAGAAAAGGTCCACGCCAGGCCTCGTTCCAGTAATTTGTTTGACGGTTCTTTTGATTTCCGCTCCAGTGAAGCATAATTATAGTTTATTTATTAAATCTAAATTGTTACTTAAAAGCAAATTACTTAATGGCAGCTTTGAGAATAAAGAATGCATAGATTTCGATTGGAAATCTATGCATGCTTTTGATAAAATTAGGGTATTGTTCAAAACCGGCCCCGGAAAATACTCACCACAGCCATTATCATTGGTTCCATGAAGCAGAAGTCTCAGATTAGGATTATTATATATTAGATGTAGATGTAGACTAGCGCAGAAGTTTTCATACTTCTGTGTCCCGGTCTGAAGGGCGTACGAGCCAGTGAAATTACAGGTACATGAGACACTACAACCTTTTATTTAATTATATTCACACTATGTAAATACCCCCCATTGTGTAATCTGTGGCTGTGTAGAAAACGACAGACGTTTGCGTCAAAATACGTCCGACAGTTCGTCATAGTGGGAGAACCAACTAAAAATAAAAGTTCGATTGTTTTATAGTATTGTGTTTCTTTTTTGTAAATCTTGGCGACACGTGTAGACTATGAGGAAAACTTGTTGAATGTTGTATTTTCTCAACAACATTCCTTTTTGTTCAATAAATCAAAACAATATGAATGGCTGAATAATAAAAGAAACAACATTCTGAGAAGAATCTTTAAAAATGGAAGTATTGTAAAGGTATGCTAGTTTTCTATTTAAGCTTCTAATGGGATTTAGTCAACTACAGTTATGTTTAAAAATATGATTATGTATCACGTCGTATTTTAATGTCCTTAGTTGAAAGCAACAGTAAATTTATCATATATTAAATGTTTATGGTGAGTAATTATTCAATTTTGAAATTCGAATTTATCAGCTAACAAATATAAAAAATGGTATTGAAAAAAATGTAGGCTGAAGTAAATTTTCTTCAATAGGTCATCCACATGCATGTTCCGCGTTTCGTTGAGTCATCCAAATAGACGCCAAAACGGGGATCGCAAAATCAGAATACAATATAATATCTTCTTCAGAAGCACAGGCAAATTAGTATCCTGCAACAAATTCTAATCTACTACCAAATTCCCAGGCAAGTTAACCGCGAAGCTTCACCGGCATTTCGGACACAATTTGTACGAGCTCTCGGACCCCAGTCCACTCTAAGTTCGGCAAATCATCGCCATTGTGTTAGTAATTGCTGGTGATGAGCTAAACCGAAGGTTTCAACTATGTTTAGTTGTATAACTGTAATGACGAGGGTAAGGAACATGTTTAAAGTTTTAGGTAAATCTAGTTCATACTCTTTTAACTTGCATTAAGGTATTTTTAAAGGAATAACTACATCACTTCGTCCTCCTCCTCCACCTCCAACTATCGTCCAATCTCACTTCTTTGCACGTTCTCAAAAATCCTTGAAAAAATAGTGAACAAGCGTTTAACTGCTTATCTTGAGTCACACAGCATCTTGTCTGAACAACAGTTCGGATTCCGAAATAATAAATCGACCGAGGACGCAGTCAGACAACTCATAGATAAAATTGTTTTGGCATTGGACTCCGGGCAAGCGTGTGTAGGTGTTTTTTTGGATTTGGCAAAGGCCTTTGACACGTTTTCGCATCCGATACTTCTGAAGAAGCTAGAAGGCATTGGCATTCGGGGTGTTCCTCTCGAATGGTTTGCCAGTTACCTGTCAGATAGAGAGCAACAGGTCAAATTGGACCATTACATTAGCAGTCCATCTCCTGTGCACTTTGGCGTACCACAGGGCAGCATTCTAGGCCCAACGCTATTCACAATCTACATTAACGACATTTTGAATCTCTGCAGGCACAATGATAAGACCGATATTCTATGCTACGCTGATGACACAGCAATTATTTTTCGAGGAAGATCATGGTCAGAGGTTGTTAATGCAGCTGAAAATGGTTTGACAGAAATTATGAAGTGGCTAAATCGAAACTTATTAACCGTGAACACAGAAAAAACCCAATTCCTCTGTTTCCATAAAACTGCTGCATCTAAACCAACGTAACAAGCAAATGAGATTCAGATACACACTTGCGACCGTAACCAGACCAGAATTTGCAACTGCAAAACTTTGAAAAGAACCAATTCTTTAAAATATCTATGTGTAATACTGGACGAAAGGCTTACGTTTTCTTCTCACGTCTCTGCTCCCTCTGGCAGGGTACGTAAACTAGTAAATGTTATGAAGCTTCTACGCCAAGGAGCAAATAAGTCAATACTTTTATTGGTCTACACTACCCTGTGCCAATCTTTGCTCATGTTTTGCATCACGGTGTGGGGTGGAGCTGCTAAGACCCTGATGATATCTCTGGAGAGAGCACAGAGATCGGTACTTAAGGTGGCCTTTCGAAAACCTTTCAGATTTTCCACAGCTTCTCTGTTTGAAGAAACTCGGGTCCTCTCTGTGCGCCGTCTGTACGCTCTGAGGATATGCCTTACTTATCATAAAGCGCTGCTTGGAGCGCCGGAGGTTTCTCAACAGGATGCCACCCGTCGTCTTCAAATAAGGGTGCCACCTTGCAAGACTTCCTTCGCTCAACGATTTAGCAGCTTCCTAATTCCTTTTATATATAGATCAGTGCAAAAGCAATGCTGCCTTAAAGAACAAACTACCCGTGAGGCAAAACTCCACAAGTGGCTTCTTTCACTTGACTATCAAAATACTGAGGCATTACTCACAGTTGTAAAATAAAACTGAGTTAGAATTATTATGTTTTGATACTCTAGCTTAATAAATCGTTATTGACTTATGAATGTATTTATATTATTTATTTGTAATTTATTAATATTATATATTGCTACTATTGAATAAAAATACCTATTACTATTTATTTATTTTATTTATATAACTCGGTAATCCTTTTTTATCCTTTTTTACTTTTCATCTTTTTTTTGTATTTGAATGTTTAATTTTAACTTGAAAGTTGATAAATGTATCCCTTCTACTGCACTACTAATGATCTTGTATTTGTTAAACTGTTTCTGCTCGCCCACGATACAGGTTTTCCTAGTGTGGGGACCGTTGGTAAACCCTAAGTTTGTCATATGTATATTTTTTGGTAAATAAAAAATAAATGCTTACTTATAAACTCAAATACTGTATAGTACATTACATTTTTTTCTGATTTTGAGCTTAAAAGAGGAAACGAAGTAGACATTTCGTTTTTCTTTCGAAAGTTATTTATATAGATGGGCTAAGTTAATCATTTATAAAATAAACTTGACTCTTTAATAATGACAAATATTGAATTAACTTTAAGTAGGTCATACTTTCACGGCATTTCTGATTGTTTCAATATATCATCAAAGATTTTCTGAGCAAGTTATCATATCTCATAATAAATCCAATGCAGCGTTCATTAAACTTCGTAACAAAACATATAAAACTATACAAAAGTGAATTCAGACCCTTAGTTGCATTAGCTGATAAAAGTGAGTTTTAAATGACCATAACTGAATAAGGTCAAGTGCATCAAATTTACATTAAGCTCAGAAATATTGTATTTACTAATAGTCGGTAGAAAGTGAGTTCTAAGATGGTAGTGTACTGTCTCTTAAGATGGATCTGCCACCATCTTGAATGTTGCAGCGAAAAAGTTAGTAAATAAAACACCTAACTGTATCAACGAGATTCTTCATAAAATTTCATCCATAAGCGCCAAGAAATTCCGAACTCAATGACGCTCGGCTTACCATTCTGACTTGCTGAACGCTCGACTGTACTAAGCGATTCGAAGAAACAGGTCTAGACTAGTGTTCTCCACTATTCTTGGGTTCCGTAGTAGTAAGTATTGGTAAAATGACTTAACATGTAAATATCATACTGATACTGAAAACAGAGGACGGGTGATAAAGAACAACTGGCCCCAAAGAACACAGGTCAAAAGATAAAAAAAGTTGCGTCCATGGTAACCCAAATTAGCTGATCGGCAATTTTGCATGTGAGGTTCAATTTTGTTTTTAATATTGCGTGAAGTTTCTATGTTCCTTGGGGGAAGTTGTTCCCTATCACAAAGTTGTCATGAGTTTTCGCTATCGGTCACTAGTAAAATTTCATCCTAGAATCAACCTACCTACATAGAATAAACACCAGTAAACGCAGTGTCCTAAAATATAAATTGGGTGAAAGGGATCCAAAACAAAAATATTTGAATGTGTGAGTCGTGTTCACCAGTCAAAGAAAAAGCACTTATTAATGATACAGTTAACAAATCATTCTCTCTCCTTCTTCTCTCCAAAAACACACGAACTTAATTTTTGTTATTTTCTTACACTCTCTTACGTTGTAACCTTTCACAAACATTTTAATATTACAAAATACAGACATCTATTTCGAAACGTTTATTACCTACCTACGTTCTACGTCTCAAAATGGTACAAAAATACTACTCCCACTTGACGTGTCTTTCTATCATTTCAACGAAAGAGTTTACCCACGCCAACTTACTGGAAGCATCTGCGCAAACGTCAAAGGTCCCCGACTGTTAAAAAACTTTCCTATTTGCGCACCAAATCAATCCTAACTTTTCAAAGGCAGTTATTTTTCTATACATTGTAAATTCTGTCCCCCACTTGAAAGGAACTGTTTAGCAACGTGGTAGAGTGACTTAGGATAATATTTCAAGGGGTGAGATAATCAATAAACTGAACAACTTTCAACAAGAAAGATACCTAGTGTTTCAAAATGTGATCAAAATACCTCCTACACGAAATAACCTTGGCTGTGGCAACAATTTTTTTATCGGCACATTAGATTTCAAGATTTAGGATATCAGTAAACAGTACAGGTCGATTCGGTGTCCCACACGAAAGGAGAGAGTATAGGTTATTAGGCATTTCTTCGACTTGAAGTTGATTAAATTATTATTATTATTAGCCTATGTCGTCCCACTGCAGGGCAAAGGTCTCTCTAACTTTCTTCTTCTTCAATTCTTCCCTATTTTGGGCGCGCGATAGACCTCGAAAGAGATGGATGGACGACCTACATCCGCGTGACCGAAATTAAATAAAAGTTAAAAAAAAAACAAAATTGTTCACGTAGATTATAACGATAAGAACGGGTTAACTCAATGAATCAAAATACTACCAATACTGAATCCCACGATGAGGCTTCGCTATCAAGAGTTTTACCAGACTCACAACTTCCCGAGGAAATGTTTAAAGTTTGCGATTTTTATTTTTATTTCCTTTGACGCGAATCTTACGAAGATGTCGTGCAGCAGTAGATACGCTCCGTTTTACGGAAGAATTTCAATTTAAAACGCAATATGTCATAAGTTATGAGGATTCTATCACACTTCTGTAACGGAGTCGCATAAATGGACATAAATTATGATAATATATGTTTCATGAAACTGAGCAGCAGATTGATATGTTTTTGCATTGTAATCTGTCGGCCTATAGGTAACGAGTTAAAATGTAAGATATTCGAGCAGAAATGTATCGTGTGGGAAAAATCTGAAAGTTCTATATAGGCATCGCAACACACCTGCAAAATAATCCTAGATTTAAGCTCCGTGGTTTCATTCGCATCTGTAATTCGCTTTTCCAGTAGTAATAGCTTGTTTTTCCGCAGCAAGAAGTAGCTTTTTATGTCATTATATTATATATTGTACTGTGTGCTGTGTATGTAGTTTATCCTTATCTGTGAAGCTGTTTGAGAGTTACGAGAAACAAACATACTCAAATACACACACACTGTCACACTAGCACACACACAAACTCTCGGATTTTTAATACTACTAGATTTCTGCCAAGCGGTTTCACCCGCTGCCACTCCTTTTACTGTGGTAATAGTTGTTGTCCCGCGGTATAAAGTAGTGTTATTCCGGGTTATACTCTACATGTGTTCCAAATTTCATCCAAATCGGTTAAACCGTTTGAGCGTGAAGAGGTAACATAAATACATACATACACACACAAACTTTCAGATCTATAATATTAGCACCGACTATGGAGAATAAATAATTAAATCAGATAAAAATCGGGACACAGGTAAATTACTAATATTTAACTAAATACTATCGCGATAGACCCGGTCTAATACTTAAAATAGATAATTAAAGTTAATTTCAAGAACTAAATGAATAGCATAGCCAATCACAAAGTTCTATTTCTGCAACTCAAACAAATCTGTGTTCCACAACTTCAACGTAATTTATGTAATTCCGAAGTCCGTTCGGAAACCTTCTTTTGCCGAAGAGTTTAGCAATTTTGTAGTCGCGTACAATATTTGCATTCGACGGTCTTGCCGCTTCGACCAATAAT
Source organism: Tuta absoluta (assembly GCA_027580185.1). NCBI lineage: Eukaryota > Metazoa > Arthropoda > Insecta > Lepidoptera > Gelechiidae > Tuta > Tuta absoluta. The sequence continues at coordinate 10,339,112 of JAQAHW010000009.1, forward strand.
AAACATAGACTCGGTGCTTAAAATCTACGAAGTTTTTTTTTGGCATCAGTTCTAGAAGAACTGATACGCTAAAAAACATGTGAAACATCCAAATGTCTCTTTGTTCCTTAGTACTTCGTACTCTTCAGTTCAGACAGAAGCTCTTAAAGCAGTGCACGTAAGTTTCAAACTTGAATTACGTTAAATATAACTTTTGAGTATGCCATTGTTTTGAAATGGGTGTATACTTTTAACTTTTAACTCTATTTTTGAATAAGGTGAGGTGTGAGCTATTGTCGTTGTATAGTCGTTGTATTACCACTGATCACAGCAATATTTTGGTATTGAGTGAAATTTTACTAGTGACCGAAACTGACAAAACAGTACAAGGTACAAGGGAAACAACTTTACCCAAGAATTTACAGGTCGAAATAAGACAAAGCTAAAAATATTTTTGTCTTATATAGTAACTCAAATCAGCTCACGGCAATTTGAATGGGAGGACCAATTTTTTTTTATTTAGTACTATGTGCCTTTCGAGAATCCTTATCAGCAGCCTGATCTGAGTTTTCACTTGTAAAACTTACCATAATACTCTATAAGCTATATAATTTATTATTTCGGTGCTGGAAATAAACATTATTGAGTGCAATCTTAAGCTACAAATGTTTGCCAGATTACGATGTGATATAATTTTTGATTTTTATAAAAACATTTACAAATTTAATAATATTTAGTATTTCGGGTTACTAATGTCGGGAAAAAAACATATCTTTATCCTATAGTTTTACCGACTAGAGGCAGACTTGGTCTTTTCCCTTAGTTCACAGGGTTCCATCTCACTTTCTTTTTGGACTCAGCTTTGGCGCGATTTCTTTTTCAATTTCGAACTTGTTCCTTAGTTTATTGGAGCCGGTGTCACTTGGGTCGACAACGGTGTCGGTGGCAAGTAAGTTGGTATTACACTATCCTGCCAACATTCGGCATACATTGCTGGTTATTTTGGCTTTCTTATAGAATAAAATGCCACTCCTAAAACGACCGGCAATTTGTCTGTTACAGCAACATAAGTTTAGTTACAATTTTTAACGTAAACTTTCCTTTTTTTAATGTTTTGCAAATGCAAAGTTGCTTTTAGTGATCCGAAAGTTTTAGCTGTTCTGCTGTTTAAATTGAATTCATGGGCTTAATTCAAATCGGACCAGCAATTAGATTTAGTTCTTCAAATTAGGGCTACTTGCTCTCGTGCTTTACAAAATTGCGGTATTTACCAGCCAGCCAGTAAATGAAAGCCTCTGTATTCCGTAAAATACTAAAAATTGCTAAGGGGCCGTTTACATATAAATTGTTTCCTTAAATATGCATAAAGATGTCTAACTAAAAAACTATTCCGATTTAGGAAACAAGAAAATAGCAACCACCTTTAGCACAGTTGCACTAGATTAAAACTAGGCAAAGTCGTTACAAACAAACATAATATTTCAATCCATTACGAGCGGATATCGTGCTTTCAGACAGTAAATAAACACCACATACCATATTAGGCGATTCTCACACGCGCCACGTGATATTCCGGTGTCTTTCTGGATCCGGGTTTTTTGACAAATTGAATTTTTGATATTCCATACATAAACTGGATATCATGGCATGGCACCTGTCGTAGTATCACATTGTGGCTGTCACAGATTGTCATTTGTTTGTCATACGGCGAGGATGCAACTCACTCTAGTCTTTTTAAACAGATATACTGCAGAAAGCAGTAATAATTACTGGACGAAGTTTTTGCATTAAATATTCATTCTTCATTTCAGAGTTTGGAATGTTAATTTGGCCGACGAAGGGCACAGTAAAAACATTTAATCGTATTTAGAAAGTCCTAAAAGTTTATGTCATCTTGAATCTGGTTTAGGTACTTATAGTCTAAGGGAAGATGTGGATGGCCCAAGTAGAAAATTTAAATGGGTTGATTAGTTAGGGAAAATTTTTCGCTCTCTTTTAAGGCATGTTTCTCCCCAAGCGTTTAAGTACCTATGCAAATGACAATATCATTGTATTCTCGGTATGAATCGTGCCCCGCAATGCACTTTTACATTGTTATAGACGAGGGTATTTGTATGGCTACGTACTATCTTGGACACAATATTAGTATAAGAAGTTTAAGTGGAATTAATATGACAAGTGATGATTATTATGCTCCATCACACAAACCAAGGTCAAACCCAAGGTCAAGGTCAGACCCGATGTTGATCTTTAGCCAAGTGTTTGCTAGACGGGACCTGATCCTTAAAAGTATGACGGCTGAGAGACAAGGTAAGTACTTAAATCCCAAAATTAGCATACTGACTAAAAAATACGTATATTTTACACATTTTACTTCAATAAAAGGGTCTATCGCTACTAGAAGAAATAATAGAACAATGCGATAGGCTATTGCGATAGTTTATTGTATTTTACTCAAAACTATCGCGATAGACCCATTTAATCACTTAAATATGTGAAAGTAATAGCAAGTGCTTAAAAAGTAATATTGCTAACCCAAATCAAATTAATACTCAATTACTATCGAGATAGCTAAACGCAACACTAATGATTCATAGTTGGAAATCGAGAAAAAGGAGATTGTTTCGTTAAGCAGAATTTAGTATACTGAACACCTCTTATTTGGTTTGCAGCATAAATTCCTTCCCGGAAATTAAACATTAGTAAACCTAAGTATTATTATGTCCTTTCCATATTATACGAACCAAGCATCAACTAAGCGATTTCCGATGAAAAAAAAATTCACTCGTCAGACATGATAAGACTGTACAAAAGTTAAATATTGGGGTTACCTAAGTGAGTACGTATACAAAATGTTTATAAAATCAATAAATATTTTGCAGGGTGAACTAGCTCACCAACTTTCCTCAAGGAGCATTGGCGGAAATATACAGGGTGTTAGCGGTGTACCAAAAACTTTGCAGGCATGATCAGACCATGAATCTTAACAACTTTTTCCATTGAATATATGAACTTTTTGTGAACTTTCTTTGGAAACTGGAAAAAAAAATCCAACATAGGCTCCATAGTAAAAGTTGTTCAGTGTCATGGTCTGATCATGCCTGCAAAGTGTTCGGTATAACACCGTCCCTTACACCCTGTAGAAGCTATTAATTTCGGTGCAGATATTTTTTTCGGTTCTAAAAAGTAAAACTGAACTATTTTTTCCCAATAAACATAGGTCTAAAAATATGAAAAAAATATTGGAACTCCCATACAAAATGTTTTAAAAATCTATATACCTTTTCATATTTCGGCCTATGTTTATAAGGAAATGTTGTTCACTTTTTAGTTAATTGCCGTGTGATGCCGGCTTAGAATAGCATCACCCCATTTCTTCCCGTGGGTGTCGTAAAAGGCGACGAAGGGACTCGAGGGTGTGTATTTCAATTTTAGGCGATGGGCTGACTACCTGTCACTATGGCGATACACGATTTTCGGAATTACCCTCAAATGTTTGACAGACATGGCGTAAATGTCCGTTTTTTGCGGCCGTTTACGCTCTGCCTACCCCGCAAGTATGTTTGTATGTATGTTGTTCAGTTTCACGAGCAGAACCTCACTCTTACAATTTTTGCACTAAATTAAATATAATAGTGCCGTGTGATGCCGGCTCAGGTGCCTGCATTACCCCTTTTCTTTCCCGTGGGAGTCGTAAGAGAGTGTGTTGCAATTTTAGGCGATAGGCTGAGAACATATCACTATGGCGATACACAAATATCCGAATAACCCTCAAATATTTGTCAGACGAGGCGTAAATGTCTGTTTTTTTGCGGCCGTTTACGCTCTGCCTACCCCGCAAGTATGTTTGTATGTATGTTGTTCAGTTTCACGAGCAGAACCTCACTCTTACAATTTTTGCACTAAATTAAATATAATAGTGCCGTGTGATGCCGGCTCAGGTGCCTGCATTACCCCTTTTCTTTCCCGTGGGAGTCGTAAGAGAGTGTGTTGCAATTTTAGGCGATAGGCTGAGAACATATCATTATGGCGATTGGCGATACACAAATATCCGAATAACCCTCAAATATTTGTCAGACGAGGCGTAAATGTCTGTTTTTTTGCGGCCATTTACGCTCTACCTACCCCGCAAGGGATTATAAGCGTGATATGTGTATGTATGTATTTAATCTAGGACATTAGGTATGGGTGAATATATAGATAAGTAGGTTTATTTAGTTTTTTCGTATAAATTTTACTGTACATTTAAGTTTAAGACGTTATGTCCTACGTACACATAAGTTGACTTATTTTCTCATAACTGTAACAGTACCATCCTTTCCTTTTGGTCAAGGAATAACTTATCGTACTTATGTCTTACACACACGTGTTCTGCAGATTTTCATAATATTATTCCGGCCCCAAATGTAACTTGACAGGATTGGGTTCTGGGTTGTAATATTTGTTTAGTTATGTTGGTTCGTACGGTTTTTGATACAGAATATTGTTGATAGTACGACAGTCGCAATAAAATTTCCTACTAACATCATCCCTTAGGTTTGGAACTCACCTGCGGCATTTAATGCAATAAGACACAAAAATCTTCAATATCATATTCAAATACTCCGGCAACACAACTGGCCAGAAATGGTAAGAACTTGAGTAAGAAATGTTTTATTGATCATGTCCGTCTACTTACGAAATTCCAAAATGTATGAATGAATTTTTTTTTTTTTTTTTAATTTTTTTTATTTATGATGGGATTGCTCTTGACTCTAGTCTAGGCCATAGGACAGAGACAGAGTCTAAGATGGAGCGAGCTCACCCAGAAGAAGCCTGTTAAGGCACTGGCACTCCCACACACTGACGGAACGCAGCAAGCTACTTGGCGCCAGACTTCGGTGGGATGGTGGTCGCAAGCCAGGCGGCCCCTTACGGAGCCTTCCACCGCTTAGTGGGATCGTTCAGCCGGACTTATCCACAGGCAAGCCTGTGTTGCCGTTGCCCGGGGTGGACCGCTAGGAGGTAGATCCCATACCACCCCAAAATATCCTAAGAAATCAATAATATTTACTCAAAACCGGAATAATTTGGCGTTTATATATATTAAAAAATATATTCATGACACTGTCTTGAAAAAATATGTGAAAAGTAAAAACAATTGACACTATCGAAGGAAGTTTTATTGTTGTGGATTTTTGTTCAATTCCCCACAAACCACCCCAAACTAATTCTTTGGCCTAAATAACTGTCAGCCGTTGCCCCAGTAATTTATCTGAACCTATATTTTTACATATTTTGTTGGCGGGTAATGCCAGCTTAGAATAGCATCAACCCATTTCTTTCCCGTGGGAGCCGTAAGAGGCGAGAGTCGAGGGTGTATATTGTAATTTTAGGCGATGGGCTGACAACCTGTGACACCATTTTTCCCTCAAATAACCCTCAAACATTTGTCTCTGCCTACCTTGCAAGAGATTATAGGCGTGATATGTGTGTATGTATTTTTTTGTAGGGAATGAACATAATATTTGAGTCAAATGAATTGTTGTCACTATTGTATACTTAAACTGATAAATGATTTATAAGACTACTCGTACACATGCGTCGCTAGTGACAACACAATTCTATTTGATTGAATTAGATAGAAAGGTATTTAGCTTCTTCCGCACTTATGATGGCTAGTAATGCAGCTAGTTGAATGCACCACGCGTACGACCGCAAGTTAATGCAAATGCACAAGCGATGCACTTTACTCGCACTACCTCCACCGTTTTACACTCTACACGTGTTTCGCCCCTCCACGGAGCATCATCAGGAGATCTTCGACAGTCGAGTTCCGAGCACTGACTGAGTAACCGTCGTTGTCGGCTCGAGCTTATAAATGCTTCCTCCCCGCCACTAGGTGACGCAATGTACGAGAACCAATCAGAATGCAGATTGGTCAGGTGACTCTCTGCGATTGGTTATTTTGAAAAATACGCAGTAATGGAGAAGAAGAAACATTTACCTGCTCGTTGAAGATAGTTCCAGTACACCCGTGACGTATGATTTCTAATTGTTCCAACACGTTCAGCCTTTGGCCTTTATTACAAGTATGTAGAACTTTATAGGAATGGCTGTCTGTTAAACTATGCCCAGAATCTAGCAAATGTTTTGCGAAATGCGATCTTTCTGGACGTCCATTCCTATACGCAGAAGTGTGTTCTTTATAACGTGTATTAAAGCTACGACCAGTTTGACCTACGTAAACCCCATTACACACATCGCATGCAAGTTTGTATACGCCCGACTTCTTACCAACCTCAGTCTTTTCTTTGCCGTTGCAAACCGCCCGACGAATGGTGTTGTTAGTCCTAAAAGCCACATGAACATCGTTGTTCCTCAAAATTCTTGATATCTTTTCAGATATTGGTCCGACGTACAGTAAACTTGACCGATAGTGATGAACATCGCGTTCCTGTGGCGCTGAATATAAACGGCTAGAAACCTGCTGATTTATCTTTTTCCTGATTAACCCGTCCACCATTCGCCGGTCGTACCCGTTTGCAACTGCAATTGAGTAAATAGTATTCAATTCTTTATTATACGCTTGCGAAGATAGAGGATATGTTAATAACCTATTTACGTAACAATGAAAAGCCGCTAATTTGTGTTGCCAAGGGTGACAAGAAGTCGCCGGAATAACTAAATCAGTGTGAGTTGGTTTTCTGTATACTTCAAAGGCATGCTGACAACGCTCCCGTGTGATAGTCACATCTAAGAAGTTAATTGCGCAGTTCTGTTCGAGTTCTAATTTGAATTTGATTTTAGGATGGAATGTATTCAGACTACTAACAAAGATATCTAATTCTTGTCTCGTACCTGTCCAGCATATCAGTATATCATCAACGTATCTGTTGTAATAAAGGATATTACTGTTGCCCACGATGTACTTATTTTCGTAGTTATCCATGAATATCTCCGCCATCAATGGAGATAGTGGAGACCCCATAGCCAAACCCTCTTTCTGCCTATAATAAGCCCCATTAAACCTAAAATAGTTTTGTTTCATGCATATTGTTGCTAGGTCAATAAGTTCTTTTACCTCCTCTGGATGTAAGTTTTTTCTTTCTAACATGTCGGAAAGAAAAACTAAAACTTCTTCATAGGGTACGTTAGTAAACAAACTGTCTACATCCAAAGAAAGTAAAAGAGAGTTCGTGGGCAACACAACATCCTTTATTTTTTCTGTTAAGTCTTGCGTATTCTGTAGACTATATTTAGGAGAAAAACCTGACTTGTTCTTAATAATAGTATTTAATCTTTTAGCTAACTCATATGCTGGGCACCCAATGTACGAAACAACAGGACGAATGGGAACGTTGTCTTTATGTATCTTAGGTAAACCGTACAACACAGGAGCCTGAGGGTTCATGGGGACTATATATTTAGAAGCACTCTCGCTTGGAAATGTGAATTTAGAATTATCAACAGCTCTTTTGACTTCTGCATTGTACTTGGCCGTCGGATCTGAGCGTAAGACAATGAAATCATCAGTTTGAATTACATCGTTCACCTTATTGACATAATCGCTATCGTTAAGAACTACTATAGTGTTGCCTTTATCTGCCTTCGTGACTATAAGATTGTTACTATTAATCTTGCGTTTCAATGATTTCACTGTTCTTATCTCAGGTCCGACGGTGTAATTCAGATTCTGCTTCTTTAGTTCATTAGCAACAATTCCTTTCACCAAGCTATCTTTACCATTAATCATGCATGCTAGCTCTGTATCTACACCTAATTCCTCAACAGTTTGTTGGGTCAGCCTAGGAGTCATGTTGTACTTCAGACCTTTTTCCAGCAGTGATAACTCGTTTGATGAAAATTGCACGCTAGTCAAGTTCTTCACCCGTGGGTAGAAAACATGGCTAGCTGCACCACTGCCCCTATTATCATCTCTTTCACCATCACCACCACCGCCGCCACCACCACCACCGCCGCCACCACCACCACCGCCGCCACCACCACCACCGCCACCACCACCACCACCACCACTACCACCACCACCACAACCACCACCACCGTCACCACTACCACCACTGCCACCGCCACCGCCACCACCATCACCACCGCCACCGCTACCGCCACCACCATCACCACCACTCACGTCATCACTGCCAACATTACCATCAGCTTCACGATCGTTACCTCCACCACCCCTGACACCCATACCCCAACTAACTTCACCCCTACCATATTTATCCCCGTTACTGTAAACTTTACCACCACCATGCTTCGTCGAAGAAGTCAACTTACGTAACTTTTTCGACTGTATCAAATACTTTTCATGCACAGCCTGTGATGCGTAATCCCTTGCCTTTTGGTCTAACAAATCGAACTCAACATTATGTAAATGATGCAAAAGTTCTGTATGTAAAACTTTTAAATGCAATTTAAGATTATCTCTAACCGTAAACCAGTGGCGAGATTCCGCATCCAACCAGGCCTTCTGAGCTTTACGAATGGCCAAAACAGCCGAATGACTGGTCGTGTTGGAACGGATATTAATATAGTCTGGAACTACCTGTAGCCGCCTACATTCTTGGTTAAACCAAATATTTTGGGCTGCCACTCGATATAATTTGGTTAATTTGATGTACAAACGTGCCTGTTCAGCTACGCATGCCGATTCTAAGTAAGTAATTGTATCAGGCGTTACTTTGCGGAAGTCCATCTTGATTGAATTAGATAGAAAGGTATTTAGCTTCTTCCGCACTTATGATGGCTAGTAATGCAGCTAGTTGAATGCACCACGCGTACGACCGCAAGTTAATGCAAATGCACAAGCGATGCACTTTACTCGCACTACCTCCACCGTTTTACACTCTACACGTGTTTCGCCCCTCCACGGAGCATCATCAGGAGATCTTCGACAGTCGAGTTCCGAGCACTGACTGAGTAACCGTCGTTGTCGGCTCGAGCTTATAAATGCTTCCTCCCCGCCACTAGGTGACGCAATGTACGAGAACCAATCAGAATGCAGATTGGTCAGGTGACTCTCTGCGATTGGTTATTTTGAAAAATACGCAGTAATGGAGAAGAAGAAACATTTACCTGCTCGTTGAAGATAGTTCCAGTACACCCGTGACGTATGATTTCTAATTGTTCCAACACGTTCAGCCTTTGGCCTTTATTACAAGTATGTAGAACTTTATAGGAATGGCTGTCTGTTAAACTATGCCCAGAATCTAGCAAATGTTTTGCGAAATGCGATCTTTCTGGACGTCCATTCCTATACGCAGAAGTGTGTTCTTTATAACGTGTATTAAAGCTACGACCAGTTTGACCTACGTAAACCCCATTACACACATCGCATGCAAGTTTGTATACGCCCGACTTCTTACCAACCTCAGTCTTTTCTTTGCCGTTGCAAACCGCCCGACGAATGGTGTTGTTAGTCCTAAAAGCCACATGAACATCGTTGTTCCTCAAAATTCTTGATATCTTTTCAGATATTGGTCCGACGTACAGTAAACTTGACCGATAGTGATGAACATCGCGTTCCTGTGGCGCTGAATATAAACGGCTAGAAACCTGCTGATTTATCTTTTTCCTGATTAACCCGTCCACCATTCGCCGGTCGTACCCGTTTGCAACTGCAATTGAGTAAATAGTATTCAATTCTTTATTATACGCTTGCGAAGATAGAGGATATGTTAATAACCTATTTACGTAACAATGAAAAGCCGCTAATTTGTGTTGCCAAGGGTGACAAGAAGTCGCCGGAATAACTAAATCAGTGTGAGTTGGTTTTCTGTATACTTCAAAGGCATGCTGACAACGCTCCCGTGTGATAGTCACATCTAAGAAGTTAATTGCGCAGTTCTGTTCGAGTTCTAATTTGAATTTGATTTTAGGATGGAATGTATTCAGACTACTAACAAAGATATCTAATTCTTGTCTCGTACCTGTCCAGCATATCAGTATATCATCAACGTATCTGTTGTAATAAAGGATATTACTGTTGCCCACGATGTACTTATTTTCGTAGTTATCCATGAATATCTCCGCCATCAATGGAGATAGTGGAGACCCCATAGCCAAACCCTCTTTCTGCCTATAATAAGCCCCATTAAACCTAAAATAGTTTTGTTTCATGCATATTGTTGCTAGGTCAATAAGTTCTTTTACCTCCTCTGGATGTAAGTTTTTTCTTTCTAACATGTCGGAAAGAAAAACTAAAACTTCTTCATAGGGTACGTTAGTAAACAAACTGTCTACATCCAAAGAAAGTAAAAGAGAGTTCGTGGGCAACACAACATCCTTTATTTTTTCTGTTAAGTCTTGCGTATTCTGTAGACTATATTTAGGAGAAAAACCTGACTTGTTCTTAATAATAGTATTTAATCTTTTAGCTAACTCATATGCTGGGCACCCAATGTACGAAACAACAGGACGAATGGGAACGTTGTCTTTATGTATCTTAGGTAAACCGTACAACACAGGAGCCTGAGGGTTCATGGGGACTATATAATTAGAAGCACTCTCGCTTGGAAATGTGAATTTAGAATTATCAACAGCTCTTTTGACTTCTGCATTGTACTTGGCCGTCGGATCTGAGCGTAAGACAATGAAATCATCAGTTTGAATTACATCGTTCACCTTATTGACATAATCGCTATCGTTAAGAACTACTATAGTGTTGCCTTTATCTGCCTTCGTGACTATAAGATTGTTACTATTAATCTTGCGTTTCAATGATTTCACTGTTCTTATCTCAGGTCCGACGGTGTAATTCAGATTCTGCTTCTTTAGTTCATTAGCAACAATTCCTTTCACCAAGCTATCTTTACCATTAATCATGCATGCTAGCTCTGTATCTACACCTAATTCCTCAACAGTTTGTTGGGTCAGCCTAGGAGTCATGTTGTACTTCAGACCTTTTTCCAGCAGTGATAACTCGTTTGATGAAAATTGCACGCTAGTCAAGTTCTTCACCCGTGGGTAGAAAACATGGCTAGCTGCACCACTGCCCCTATTATCATCTCTTTCACCATCACCACCACCGCCGCCACCACCACCACCGCCGCCACCACCACCACCGCCACCACCACCACCACCACCACTACCACCACCACCACAACCACCACCACCGTCACCACTACCACCACTGCCACCGCCACCGCCACCACCATCACCACCGCCACCGCTACCGCCACCACCATCACCACCACTCACGTCATCACTGCCAACATTACCATCAGCTTCACGATCGTTACCTCCACCACCCCTGACACCCATACCCCAACTAACTTCACCCCTACCATATTTATCCCCGTTACTGTAAACTTTACCACCACCATGCTTCGTCGAAGAAGTCAACTTACGTAACTTTTTCGACTGTATCAAATACTTTTCATGCACAGCCTGTGATGCGTAATCCCTTGCCTTTTGGTCTAACAAATCGAACTCAACATTATGTAAATGATGCAAAAGTTCTGTATGTAAAACTTTTAAATGCAATTTAAGATTATCTCTAACCGTAAACCAGTGGCGAGATTCCGCATCCAACCAGGCCTTCTGAGCTTTACGAATGGCCAAAACAGCCGAATGACTGGTCGTGTTGGAACGGATATTAATATAGTCTGGAACTACCTGTAGCCGCCTACATTCTTGGTTAAACCAAATATTTTGGGCTGCCACTCGATATAATTTGGTTAATTTGATGTACAAACGTGCCTGTTCAGCTACGCATGCCGATTCTAAGTAAGTAATTGTATCAGGCGTTACTTTGCGGAAGTCCATCTTGATTGAATTAGATAGAAAGGTATTTAGCTTCTTCCGCACTTATGATGGCTAGTAATGCAGCTAGTTGAATGCACCACGCGTACGACCGCAAGTTAATGCAAATGCACAAGCGATGCACTTTACTCGCACTACCTCCACCGTTTTACACTCTACACGTGTTTCGCCCCTCCACGGAGCATCATCAGGAGATCTTCGACAGTCGAGTTCCGAGCACTGACTGAGTAACCGTCGTTGTCGGCTCGAGCTTATAAATGCTTCCTCCCCGCCACTAGGTGACGCAATGTACGAGAACCAATCAGAATGCAGATTGGTCAGGTGACTCTCTGCGATTGGTTATTTTGAAAAATACGCAGTAATGGAGAAGAAGAAACATTTACCTGCTCGTTGAAGATAGTTCCAGTACACCCGTGACGTATGATTTCTAATTGTTCCAACACGTTCAGCCTTTGGCCTTTATTACAAGTATGTAGAACTTTATAGGAATGGCTGTCTGTTAAACTATGCCCAGAATCTAGCAAATGTTTTGCGAAATGCGATCTTTCTGGACGTCCATTCCTATACGCAGAAGTGTGTTCTTTATAACGTGTATTAAAGCTACGACCAGTTTGACCTACGTAAACCCCATTACACACATCGCATGCAAGTTTGTATACGCCCGACTTCTTACCAACCTCAGTCTTTTCTTTGCCGTTGCAAACCGCCCGACGAATGGTGTTGTTAGTCCTAAAAGCCACATGAACATCGTTGTTCCTCAAAATTCTTGATATCTTTTCAGATATTGGTCCGACGTACAGTAAACTTGACCGATAGTGATGAACATCGCGTTCCTGTGGCGCTGAATATAAACGGCTAGAAACCTGCTGATTTATCTTTTTCCTGATTAACCCGTCCACCATTCGCCGGTCGTACCCGTTTGCAACTGCAATTGAGTAAATAGTATTCAATTCTTTATTATACGCTTGCGAAGATAGAGGATATGTTAATAACCTATTTACGTAACAATGAAAAGCCGCTAATTTGTGTTGCCAAGGGTGACAAGAAGTCGCCGGAATAACTAAATCAGTGTGAGTTGGTTTTCTGTATACTTCAAAGGCATGCTGACAACGCTCCCGTGTGATAGTCACATCTAAGAAGTTAATTGCGCAGTTCTGTTCGAGTTCTAATTTGAATTTGATTTTAGGATGGAATGTATTCAGACTACTAACAAAGATATCTAATTCTTGTCTCGTACCTGTCCAGCATATCAGTATATCATCAACGTATCTGTTGTAATAAAGGATATTACTGTTGCCCACGATGTACTTATTTTCGTAGTTATCCATGAATATCTCCGCCATCAATGGAGATAGTGGAGACCCCATAGCCAAACCCTCTTTCTGCCTATAATAAGCCCCATTAAACCTAAAATAGTTTTGTTTCATGCATATTGTTGCTAGGTCAATAAGTTCTTTTACCTCCTCTGGATGTAAGTTTTTTCTTTCTAACATGTCGGAAAGAAAAACTAAAACTTCTTCATAGGGTACGTTAGTAAACAAACTGTCTACATCCAAAGAAAGTAAAAGAGAGTTCGTGGGCAACACAACATCCTTTATTTTTTCTGTTAAGTCTTGCGTATTCTGTAGACTATATTTAGGAGAAAAACCTGACTTGTTCTTAATAATAGTATTTAATCTTTTAGCTAACTCATATGCTGGGCACCCAATGTACGAAACAACAGGACGAATGGGAACGTTGTCTTTATGTATCTTAGGTAAACCGTACAACACAGGAGCCTGAGGGTTCATGGGGACTATATATTTAGAAGCACTCTCGCTTGGAAATGTGAATTTAGAATTATCAACAGCTCTTTTGACTTCTGCATTGTACTTGGCCGTCGGATCTGAGCGTAAGACAATGAAATCATCAGTTTGAATTACATCGTTCACCTTATTGACATAATCGCTATCGTTAAGAACTACTATAGTGTTGCCTTTATCTGCCTTCGTGACTATAAGATTGTTACTATTAATCTTGCGTTTCAATGATTTCACTGTTCTTATCTCAGGTCCGACGGTGTAATTCAGATTCTGCTTCTTTAGTTCATTAGCAACAATTCCTTTCACCAAGCTATCTTTACCATTAATCATGCATGCTAGCTCTGTATCTACACCTAATTCCTCAACAGTTTGTTGGGTCAGCCTAGGAGTCATGTTGTACTTCAGACCTTTTTCCAGCAGTGATAACTCGTTTGATGAAAATTGCACGCTAGTCAAGTTCTTCACCCGTGGGTAGAAAACATGGCTAGCTGCACCACTGCCCCTATTATCATCTCTTTCACCATCACCACCACCGCCGCCACCACCACCACCGCCGCCACCACCACCACCGCCGCCACCACCACCACCGCCACCACCACCACCACCACCACTACCACCACCACTACCACCACCACCACAACCACCACCACCGTCACCACTACCACCACTGCCACCGCCACCGCCACCACCATCACCACCGCCACCGCTACCGCCACCACCATCACCACCACTCACGTCATCACTGCCAACATTACCATCAGCTTCACGATCGTTACCTCCACCACCCCTGACACCCATACCCCAACTAACTTCACCCCTACCATATTTATCCCCGTTACTGTAAACTTTACCACCACCATGCTTCGTCGAAGAAGTCAACTTACGTAACTTTTTCGACTGTATCAAATACTTTTCATGCACAGCCTGTGATGCGTAATCCCTTGCCTTTTGGTCTAACAAATCGAACTCAACATTATGTAAATGATGCAAAAGTTCTGTATGTAAAACTTTTAAATGCAATTTAAGATTATCTCTAACCGTAAACCAGTGGCGAGATTCCGCATCCAACCAGGCCTTCTGAGCTTTACGAATGGCCAAAACAGCCGAATGACTGGTCGTGTTGGAACGGATATTAATATAGTCTGGAACTACCTGTAGCCGCCTACATTCTTGGTTAAACCAAATATTTTGGGCTGCCACTCGATATAATTTGGTTAATTTGATGTACAAACGTGCCTGTTCAGCTACGCATGCCGATTCTAAGTAAGTAATTGTATCAGGCGTTACTTTGCGGAAGTCCATCTTGATTGAATTAGATAGAAAGGTATTTAGCTTCTTCCGCACTTATGATGGCTAGTAATGCAGCTAGTTGAATGCACCACGCGTACGACCGCAAGTTAATGCAAATGCACAAGCGATGCACTTTACTCGCACTACCTCCACCGTTTTACACTCTACACGTGTTTCGCCCCTCCACGGAGCATCATCAGGAGATCTTCGACAGTCGAGTTCCGAGCACTGACTGAGTAACCGTCGTTGTCGGCTCGAGCTTATAAATGCTTCCTCCCCGCCACTAGGTGACGCAATGTACGAGAACCAATCAGAATGCAGATTGGTCAGGTGACTCTCTGCGATTGGTTATTTTGAAAAATACGCAGTAATGGAGAAGAAGAAACATTTACCTGCTCGTTGAAGATAGTTCCAGTACACCCGTGACGTATGATTTCTAATTGTTCCAACACGTTCAGCCTTTGGCCTTTATTACAAGTATGTAGAACTTTATAGGAATGGCTGTCTGTTAAACTATGCCCAGAATCTAGCAAATGTTTTGCGAAATGCGATCTTTCTGGACGTCCATTCCTATACGCAGAAGTGTGTTCTTTATAACGTGTATTAAAGCTACGACCAGTTTGACCTACGTAAACCCCATTACACACATCGCATGCAAGTTTGTATACGCCCGACTTCTTACCAACCTCAGTCTTTTCTTTGCCGTTGCAAACCGCCCGACGAATGGTGTTGTTAGTCCTAAAAGCCACATGAACATCGTTGTTCCTCAAAATTCTTGATATCTTTTCAGATATTGGTCCGACGTACAGTAAACTTGACCGATAGTGATGAACATCGCGTTCCTGTGGCGCTGAATATAAACGGCTAGAAACCTGCTGATTTATCTTTTTCCTGATTAACCCGTCCACCATTCGCCGGTCGTACCCGTTTGCAACTGCAATTGAGTAAATAGTATTCAATTCTTTATTATACGCTTGCGAAGATAGAGGATATGTTAATAACCTATTTAGGTAACAATGAAAAGCCGCTAATTTGTGTTGCCAAGGGTGACAAGAAGTCGCCGGAATAACTAAATCAGTGTGAGTTGGTTTTCTGTATACTTCAAAGGCATGCTGACAACGCTCCCGTGTGATAGTCACATCTAAGAAGTTAATTGCGCAGTTCTGTTCGAGTTCTAATTTGAATTTGATTTTAGGATGGAATGTATTCAGACTACTAACAAAGATATCTAATTCTTGTCTCGTACCTGTCCAGCATATCAGTATATCATCAACGTATCTGTTGTAATAAAGGATATTACTGTTGCCCACGATGTACTTATTTTCGTAGTTATCCATGAATATCTCCGCCATCAATGGAGATAGTGGAGACCCCATAGCCAAACCCTCTTTCTGCCTATAATAAGCCCCATTAAACCTAAAATAGTTTTGTTTCATGCATATTGTTGCTAGGTCAATAAGTTCTTTTACCTCCTCTGGATGTAAGTTTTTTCTTTCTAACATGTCGGAAAGAAAAACTAAAACTTCTTCATAGGGTACGTTAGTAAACAAACTGTCTACATCCAAAGAAAGTAAAAGAGAGTTCGTGGGCAACACAACATCCTTTATTTTTTCTGTTAAGTCTTGCGTATTCTGTAGACTATATTTAGGAGAAAAACCTGACTTGTTCTTAATAATAGTATTTAATCTTTTAGCTAACTCATATGCTGGGCACCCAATGTACGAAACAACAGGACGAATGGGAACGTTGTCTTTATGTATCTTAGGTAAACCGTACAACACAGGAGCCTGAGGGTTCATGGGGACTATATATTTAGAAGCACTCTCGCTTGGAAATGTGAATTTAGAATTATCAACAGCTCTTTTGACTTCTGCATTGTACTTGGCCGTCGGATCTGAGCGTAAGACAATGAAATCATCAGTTTGAATTACATCGTTCACCTTATTGACATAATCGCTATCGTTAAGAACTACTATAGTGTTGCCTTTATCTGCCTTCGTGACTATAAGATTGTTACTATTAATCTTGCGTTTCAATGATTTCACTGTTCTTATCTCAGGTCCGACGGTGTAATTCAGATTCTGCTTCTTTAGTTCATTAGCAACAATTCCTTTCACCAAGCTATCTTTACCATTAATCATGCATGCTAGCTCTGTATCTACACCTAATTCCTCAACAGTTTGTTGGGTCAGCCTAGGAGTCATGTTGTACTTCAGACCTTTTTCCAGCAGTGATAACTCGTTTGATGAAAATTGCACGCTAGTCAAGTTCTTCACCCGTGGGTAGAAAACATGGCTAGCTGCACCACTGCCCCTATTATCATCTCTTTCACCATCACCACCACCGCCGCCACCACCACCACCGCCGCCACCACCACCACCGCCGCCACCACCACCACCGCCACCACCACCACCACCACCACTACCACCACCACCACAACCACCACCACCGTCACCACTACCACCACTGCCACCGCCACCGCCACCACCATCACCACCGCCACCGCTACCGCCACCACCATCACCACCACTCACGTCATCACTGCCAACATTACCATCAGCTTCACGATCGTTACCTCCACCACCCCTGACACCCATACCCCAACTAACTTCACCCCTACCATATTTATCCCCGTTACTGTAAACTTTACCACCACCATGCTTCGTCGAAGAAGTCAACTTACGTAACTTTTTCGACTGTATCAAATACTTTTCATGCACAGCCTGTGATGCGTAATCCCTTGCCTTTTGGTCTAACAAATCGAACTCAACATTATGTAAATGATGCAAAAGTTCTGTATGTAAAACTTTTAAATGCAATTTAAGATTATCTCTAACCGTAAACCAGTGGCGAGATTCCGCATCCAACCAGGCCTTCTGAGCTTTACGAATGGCCAAAACAGCCGAATGACTGGTCGTGTTGGAACGGATATTAATATAGTCTGGAACTACCTGTAGCCGCCTACATTCTTGGTTAAACCAAATATTTTGGGCTGCCACTCGATATAATTTGGTTAATTTGACCCAACAAACTGTTGAGGAATTAGGTGTAGATACAGAGCTAGCATGCATGATTAATGGTAAAGATAGCTTGGTGAAAGGAATTGTTGCTAATGAACTAAAGAAGCAGAATCTGAATTACACCGTCGGACCTGAGATAAGAACAGTGAAATCATTGAAACGCAAGATTAATAGTAACAATCTTATAGTCACGAAGGCAGATAAAGGCAACACTATAGTAGTTCTTAACGATAGCGATTATGTCAATAAGGTGAACGATGTAATTCAAACTGATGATTTCATTGTCTTACGCTCAGATCCGACGGCCAAGTACAATGCAGAAGTCAAAAGAGCTGTTGATAATTCTAAATTCACATTTCCAAGCGAGAGTGCTTCTAAATATATAGTCCCCATGAACCCTCAGGCTCCTGTGTTGTACGGTTTACCTAAGATACATAAAGACAACGTTCCCATTCGTCCTGTTGTTTCGTACATTGGGTGCCCAGCATATGAGTTAGCTAAAAGATTAAATACTATTATTAAGAACAAGTCAGGTTTTTCTCCTAAATATAGTCTACAGAATACGCAAGACTTAACAGAAAAAATAAAGGATGTTGTGTTGCCCACGAACTCTCTTTTACTTTCTTTGGATGTAGACAGTTTGTTTACTAACGTACCCTATGAAGAAGTTTTAGTTTTTCTTTCCGACATGTTAGAAAGAAAAAACTTACATCCAGAGGAGGTAAAAGAACTTATTGACCTAGCAACAATATGCATGAAACAAAACTATTTTAGGTTTAATGGGGCTTATTATAGGCAGAAAGAGGGTTTGGCTATGGGGTCTCCACTATCTCCATTGATGGCGGAGATATTCATGGATAACTACGAAAATAAGTACATCGTGGGCAACAGTAATATCCTTTATTACAACAGATACGTTGATGATATACTGATATGCTGGACAGGTACGAGACAAGAATTAGATATCTTTGTTAGTAGTCTGAATACATTCCATCCTAAAATCAAATTCAAATTAGAACTCGAACAGAACTGCGCAATTAACTTCTTAGATGTGACTATCACACGGGAGCGTTGTCAGCATGCCTTTGAAGTATACAGAAAACCAACTCACACTGATTTAGTTATTCCGGCGACTTCTTGTCACCCTTGGCAACACAAATTAGCGGCTTTTCATTGTTACGTAAATAGGTTATTAACATATCCTCTATCTTCGCAAGCGTATAATAAAGAATTGAATACTATTTACTCAATTGCAGTTGCAAACGGGTACGACCGGCGAATGGTGGACGGGTTAATCAGGAAAAAGATAAATCAGCAGGTTTCTAGCCGTTTATATTCAGCGCCACAGGAACGCGATGTTCATCACTATCGGTCAAGTTTACTGTACGTCGGACCAATATCTGAAAAGATATCAAGAATTTTGAGGAACAACGATGTTCATGTGGCTTTTAGGACTAACAACACCATTCGTCGGGCGGTTTGCAACGGCAAAGAAAAGACTGAGGTTGGTAAGAAGTCGGGCGTATACAAACTTGCATGCGATGTGTGTAATGGGGTTTACGTAGGTCAAACTGGTCGTAGCTTTAATACACGTTATAAAGAACACACTTCTGCGTATAGGAATGGACGTCCAGAAAGATCGCATTTCGCAAAACATTTGCTAGATTCTGGGCATAGTTTAACAGACAGCCATTCCTATAAAGTTCTACATACTTGTAATAAAGGCCAAAGGCTGAACGTGTTGGAACAATTAGAAATCATACGTCACGGGTGTACTGGAACTATCTTCAACGAGCAGGTAAATGTTTCTTCTTCTCCATTACTGCGTATTTTTCAAAATAACCAATCGCAGAGAGTCACCTGACCAATCTGCATTCTGATTGGTTCTCGTACATTGCGTCACCTAGTGGCGGGGAGGAAGCATTTATAAGCTCGAGCCGACAACGACGGTTACTCAGTCAGTGCTCGGAACTCGACTGTCGAAGATCTCCTGATGATGCTCCGTGGAGGGGCGAAACACGTGTAGAGTGTAAAACGGTGGAGGTAGTGCGAGTAAAGTGCATCGCTTGTGCATTTGCATTAACTTGCGGTCGTACGCGTGGTGCATTCAACTAGCTGCATTACTAGCCATCATAAGTGCGGAAGAAGCTAAATACCTTTCTATCTAATTCAATCAAGATGGACTTCCGCAAAGTAACGCCTGATACAATTACTTACTTAGAATCGGCATGCGTAGCTGAACAGGCACGTTTGTACATCAAATTAACCAAATTATATCGAGTGGCAGCCCAAAATATTTGGTTTAACCAAGAATGTAGGCGGCTACAGGTAGTTCCAGACTATATTAATATCCGTTCCAACACGACCAGTCATTCGGCTGTTTTGGCCATTCGTAAAGCTCAGAAGGCCTGGTTGGATGCGGAATCTCGCCACTGGTTTACGGTTAGAGATAATCTTAAATTGCATTTAAAAGTTTTACATACAGAACTTTTGCATCATTTACATAATGTTGAGTTCGATTTGTTAGACCAAAAGGCAAGGGATTACGCATCACAGGCTGTGCATGAAAAGTATTTGATACAGTCGAAAAAGTTACGTAAGTTGACTTCTTCGACGAAGCATGGTGGTGGTAAAGTTTACAGTAACGGGGATAAATATGGTAGGGGTGAAGTTAGTTGGGGTATGGGTGTCAGGGGTGGTGGAGGTAACGATCGTGAAGCTGATGGTAATGTTGGCAGTGATGACGTGAGTGGTGGTGATGGTGGTGGCGGTAGCGGTGGCGGTGGTGATGGTGGTGGCGGTGGCGGTGGCAGTGGTGGTAGTGGTGACGGTGGTGGTGGTTGTGGTGGTGGTGGTAGTGGTGGTGGTGGTGGTGGCGGCGGTGGTGGTGGTGGCGGCGGTGGTGGTGGTGGCGGCGGTGGTGGTGATGGTGAAAGAGATGATAATAGGGGCAGTGGTGCAGCTAGCCATGTTTTCTACCCACGGGTGAAGAACTTGACTAGCGTGCAATTTTCATCAAACGAGTTATCACTGCTGGAAAAAGGTCTGAAGTACAACATGACTCCTAGGCTGACCCAACAAACTGTTGAGGAATTAGGTGTAGATACAGAGCTAGCATGCATGATTAATGGTAAAGATAGCTTGGTGAAAGGAATTGTTGCTAATGAACTAAAGAAGCAGAATCTGAATTACACCGTCGGACCTGAGATAAGAACAGTGAAATCATTGAAACGCAAGATTAATAGTAACAATCTTATAGTCACGAAGGCAGATAAAGGCAACACTATAGTAGTTCTTAACGATAGCGATTATGTCAATAAGGTGAACGATGTAATTCAAACTGATGATTTCATTGTCTTACGCTCAGATCCGACGGCCAAGTACAATGCAGAAGTCAAAAGAGCTGTTGATAATTCTAAATTCACATTTCCAAGCGAGAGTGCTTCTAAATATATAGTCCCCATGAACCCTCAGGCTCCTGTGTTGTACGGTTTACCTAAGATACATAAAGACAACGTTCCCATTCGTCCTGTTGTTTCGTACATTGGGTGCCCAGCATATGAGTTAGCTAAAAGATTAAATACTATTATTAAGAACAAGTCAGGTTTTTCTCCTAAATATAGTCTACAGAATACGCAAGACTTAACAGAAAAAATAAAGGATGTTGTGTTGCCCACGAACTCTCTTTTACTTTCTTTGGATGTAGACAGTTTGTTTACTAACGTACCCTATGAAGAAGTTTTAGTTTTTCTTTCCGACATGTTAGAAAGAAAAAACTTACATCCAGAGGAGGTAAAAGAACTTATTGACCTAGCAACAATATGCATGAAACAAAACTATTTTAGGTTTAATGGGGCTTATTATAGGCAGAAAGAGGGTTTGGCTATGGGGTCTCCACTATCTCCATTGATGGCGGAGATATTCATGGATAACTACGAAAATAAGTACATCGTGGGCAACAGTAATATCCTTTATTACAACAGATACGTTGATGATATACTGATATGCTGGACAGGTACGAGACAAGAATTAGATATCTTTGTTAGTAGTCTGAATACATTCCATCCTAAAATCAAATTCAAATTAGAACTCGAACAGAACTGCGCAATTAACTTCTTAGATGTGACTATCACACGGGAGCGTTGTCAGCATGCCTTTGAAGTATACAGAAAACCAACTCACACTGATTTAGTTATTCCGGCGACTTCTTGTCACCCTTGGCAACACAAATTAGCGGCTTTTCATTGTTACCTAAATAGGTTATTAACATATCCTCTATCTTCGCAAGCGTATAATAAAGAATTGAATACTATTTACTCAATTGCAGTTGCAAACGGGTACGACCGGCGAATGGTGGACGGGTTAATCAGGAAAAAGATAAATCAGCAGGTTTCTAGCCGTTTATATTCAGCGCCACAGGAACGCGATGTTCATCACTATCGGTCAAGTTTACTGTACGTCGGACCAATATCTGAAAAGATATCAAGAATTTTGAGGAAC
Organism: Tuta absoluta; assembly: GCA_027580185.1. NCBI lineage: Eukaryota > Metazoa > Arthropoda > Insecta > Lepidoptera > Gelechiidae > Tuta > Tuta absoluta. The sequence continues at coordinate 10,361,466 of JAQAHW010000009.1, forward strand.
AACGATGTTCATGTGGCTTTTAGGACTAACAACACCATTCGTCGGGCGGTTTGCAACGGCAAAGAAAAGACTGAGGTTGGTAAGAAGTCGGGCGTATACAAACTTGCATGCGATGTGTGTAATGGGGTTTACGTAGGTCAAACTGGTCGTAGCTTTAATACACGTTATAAAGAACACACTTCTGCGTATAGGAATGGACGTCCAGAAAGATCGCATTTCGCAAAACATTTGCTAGATTCTGGGCATAGTTTAACAGACAGCCATTCCTATAAAGTTCTACATACTTGTAATAAAGGCCAAAGGCTGAACGTGTTGGAACAATTAGAAATCATACGTCACGGGTGTACTGGAACTATCTTCAACGAGCAGGTAAATGTTTCTTCTTCTCCATTACTGCGTATTTTTCAAAATAACCAATCGCAGAGAGTCACCTGACCAATCTGCATTCTGATTGGTTCTCGTACATTGCGTCACCTAGTGGCGGGGAGGAAGCATTTATAAGCTCGAGCCGACAACGACGGTTACTCAGTCAGTGCTCGGAACTCGACTGTCGAAGATCTCCTGATGATGCTCCGTGGAGGGGCGAAACACGTGTAGAGTGTAAAACGGTGGAGGTAGTGCGAGTAAAGTGCATCGCTTGTGCATTTGCATTAACTTGCGGTCGTACGCGTGGTGCATTCAACTAGCTGCATTACTAGCCATCATAAGTGCGGAAGAAGCTAAATACCTTTCTATCTAATTCAATCAAGATGGACTTCCGCAAAGTAACGCCTGATACAATTACTTACTTAGAATCGGCATGCGTAGCTGAACAGGCACGTTTGTACATCAAATTAACCAAATTATATCGAGTGGCAGCCCAAAATATTTGGTTTAACCAAGAATGTAGGCGGCTACAGGTAGTTCCAGACTATATTAATATCCGTTCCAACACGACCAGTCATTCGGCTGTTTTGGCCATTCGTAAAGCTCAGAAGGCCTGGTTGGATGCGGAATCTCGCCACTGGTTTACGGTTAGAGATAATCTTAAATTGCATTTAAAAGTTTTACATACAGAACTTTTGCATCATTTACATAATGTTGAGTTCGATTTGTTAGACCAAAAGGCAAGGGATTACGCATCACAGGCTGTGCATGAAAAGTATTTGATACAGTCGAAAAAGTTACGTAAGTTGACTTCTTCGACGAAGCATGGTGGTGGTAAAGTTTACAGTAACGGGGATAAATATGGTAGGGGTGAAGTTAGTTGGGGTATGGGTGTCAGGGGTGGTGGAGGTAACGATCGTGAAGCTGATGGTAATGTTGGCAGTGATGACGTGAGTGGTGGTGATGGTGGTGGCGGTAGCGGTGGCGGTGGTGATGGTGGTGGCGGTGGCGGTGGCAGTGGTGGTAGTGGTGACGGTGGTGGTGGTTGTGGTGGTGGTGGTAGTGGTGGTGGTGGTGGTGGTGGCGGTGGTGGTGGTGGCGGCGGTGGTGGTGGTGGCGGCGGTGGTGGTGGTGGCGGCGGTGGTGGTGATGGTGAAAGAGATGATAATAGGGGCAGTGGTGCAGCTAGCCATGTTTTCTACCCACGGGTGAAGAACTTGACTAGCGTGCAATTTTCATCAAACGAGTTATCACTGCTGGAAAAAGGTCTGAAGTACAACATGACTCCTAGGCTGACCCAACAAACTGTTGAGGAATTAGGTGTAGATACAGAGCTAGCATGCATGATTAATGGTAAAGATAGCTTGGTGAAAGGAATTGTTGCTAATGAACTAAAGAAGCAGAATCTGAATTACACCGTCGGACCTGAGATAAGAACAGTGAAATCATTGAAACGCAAGATTAATAGTAACAATCTTATAGTCACGAAGGCAGATAAAGGCAACACTATAGTAGTTCTTAACGATAGCGATTATGTCAATAAGGTGAACGATGTAATTCAAACTGATGATTTCATTGTCTTACGCTCAGATCCGACGGCCAAGTACAATGCAGAAGTCAAAAGAGCTGTTGATAATTCTAAATTCACATTTCCAAGCGAGAGTGCTTCTAAATATATAGTCCCCATGAACCCTCAGGCTCCTGTGTTGTACGGTTTACCTAAGATACATAAAGACAACGTTCCCATTCGTCCTGTTGTTTCGTACATTGGGTGCCCAGCATATGAGTTAGCTAAAAGATTAAATACTATTATTAAGAACAAGTCAGGTTTTTCTCCTAAATATAGTCTACAGAATACGCAAGACTTAACAGAAAAAATAAAGGATGTTGTGTTGCCCACGAACTCTCTTTTACTTTCTTTGGATGTAGACAGTTTGTTTACTAACGTACCCTATGAAGAAGTTTTAGTTTTTCTTTCCGACATGTTAGAAAGAAAAAACTTACATCCAGAGGAGGTAAAAGAACTTATTGACCTAGCAACAATATGCATGAAACAAAACTATTTTAGGTTTAATGGGGCTTATTATAGGCAGAAAGAGGGTTTGGCTATGGGGTCTCCACTATCTCCATTGATGGCGGAGATATTCATGGATAACTACGAAAATAAGTACATCGTGGGCAACAGTAATATCCTTTATTACAACAGATACGTTGATGATATACTGATATGCTGGACAGGTACGAGACAAGAATTAGATATCTTTGTTAGTAGTCTGAATACATTCCATCCTAAAATCAAATTCAAATTAGAACTCGAACAGAACTGCGCAATTAACTTCTTAGATGTGACTATCACACGGGAGCGTTGTCAGCATGCCTTTGAAGTATACAGAAAACCAACTCACACTGATTTAGTTATTCCGGCGACTTCTTGTCACCCTTGGCAACACAAATTAGCGGCTTTTCATTGTTACGTAAATAGGTTATTAACATATCCTCTATCTTCGCAAGCGTATAATAAAGAATTGAATACTATTTACTCAATTGCAGTTGCAAACGGGTACGACCGGCGAATGGTGGACGGGTTAATCAGGAAAAAGATAAATCAGCAGGTTTCTAGCCGTTTATATTCAGCGCCACAGGAACGCGATGTTCATCACTATCGGTCAAGTTTACTGTACGTCGGACCAATATCTGAAAAGATATCAAGAATTTTGAGGAACAACGATGTTCATGTGGCTTTTAGGACTAACAACACCATTCGTCGGGCGGTTTGCAACGGCAAAGAAAAGACTGAGGTTGGTAAGAAGTCGGGCGTATACAAACTTGCATGCGATGTGTGTAATGGGGTTTACGTAGGTCAAACTGGTCGTAGCTTTAATACACGTTATAAAGAACACACTTCTGCGTATAGGAATGGACGTCCAGAAAGATCGCATTTCGCAAAACATTTGCTAGATTCTGGGCATAGTTTAACAGACAGCCATTCCTATAAAGTTCTACATACTTGTAATAAAGGCCAAAGGCTGAACGTGTTGGAACAATTAGAAATCATACGTCACGGGTGTACTGGAACTATCTTCAACGAGCAGGTAAATGTTTCTTCTTCTCCATTACTGCGTATTTTTCAAAATAACCAATCGCAGAGAGTCACCTGACCAATCTGCATTCTGATTGGTTCTCGTACATTGCGTCACCTAGTGGCGGGGAGGAAGCATTTATAAGCTCGAGCCGACAACGACGGTTACTCAGTCAGTGCTCGGAACTCGACTGTCGAAGATCTCCTGATGATGCTCCGTGGAGGGGCGAAACACGTGTAGAGTGTAAAACGGTGGAGGTAGTGCGAGTAAAGTGCATCGCTTGTGCATTTGCATTAACTTGCGGTCGTACGCGTGGTGCATTCAACTAGCTGCATTACTAGCCATCATAAGTGCGGAAGAAGCTAAATACCTTTCTATCTAATTCAATCAAGATGGACTTCCGCAAAGTAACGCCTGATACAATTACTTACAATTCTATTTATAGAAAGGTAGGTTTGAACTATCGTAAACCAAGGTCGTTGTAAAGATACACACTACACACACACACACCTACACCCTACTCCGTGTGATTTTCATAATATTGTTGCTGCCTCAATGTAGCGTGACAGAACTGGGCCCACATCGCTGCTTATATTTGCTTAAGGCGAGTGAAGTCGAAAACGACCTCGACAGAGGCGCCACTCCACATCTTTGAACAAACAACAATCTATTAGAATGTCCGTTGCCCAAGTTTTAAGTATTATCCATAAGTAAAATTAGAACCTGCAAACTCAATGAAATATTCGCTGTAATTAAAGTTAGGGCAAAAAGTGCCTAAAAACAGCCTCTTATGGTATTAATTCCCATAACTTTAATTACAGCGAATATTTTATTGAGATTGCAGTTTCTAATTTTACTAAAAACTTGGGCAACGGAAATTCTGATAGTTTGTATGTATGAAGAGAAAACTAGTTTTTGTGAAGTGGCGGCACTGTCGAGGACATTCATGACTTCACTCGCCTTAACGTGGTTATCCGGTCTTGGGACGGAAGGGAATTGTTACCTACACCATGCGAAGTGTAAGGTATGGTGTACAATCAGTAGCATATGAGTTTACCCATTTATGGAACACAAGTTTTTCATACATATAATAAGAGTAACCAGTATTAAGTTGATCATTATTTTATCTTTTCTTGTCACACCGCACATCCATCTGAAATGAGAATGCTTAGATGGATGTGCGGTGTTACAAGAAAATATAAAATAAGGAATGAGTATATTAGAGGAAGTTTGAAAGTAGCGCCAGTTACAGAAACGATTAGAAGTAGTCGTTTATCGTGGTATGGGCATGTTAGAGGAGGGATGAAAATCATGTGACAAAAAGAGTAGGTATTGAATATGAATGTGGATGGATGCAGAAGGAGAGGAAGGCCCAAAAAAATTTGGATGGATTGTATAAAAGATGATAAGAAGCAAAAGGGTGTAAACGAAGATTTGACAGCTGATAGAGATGAAAGGAAGAAAAAAACATGTGGCTCCAACCCCAAATAAATTGGGATCAGGACAGGCAGATGATGATATAAGTTTTAAGTTGATTACTTAAAGGGGAAGGTTCTGCTGATGTACCAAAATACTTTACAATACATGAAGCTAAAATTTTTTTTACAAGGTATTATGTTGCAAAACAGAAAAAACGGCCTTCCTTTCAAAATACACGACCAACTTTAGGTATGATTTACTCTGAAATGTTGATTGTTTTGGTGTTTCTCGTTATGAATGTTCCTTAGAATTGTTAACTTTCATAGCTTGATCATGTCTGCAAATTTCTGCAAAAACTTCAAATTGCTATTTATGTTAGTGCGTCAAGTTTGCAAAACTTTCTTATACGTATCACACCAAGGAGACATTCATGGAAACATAATATTTTATTATCTATCTATTTCTCTCATCTACCTGTTTTATACAGACACTTTAAATAAAAATTTAAAAAAGAAAAATCAAGCAGCGAAACAGCCAATTAATGGTGATGAAAACTGATGAACAGATCTGTATTAAATTCTATGCGATTCCTGAATAGTTAGATAAATAATTATACTTATATTAAGAAAACACCAGTAATTTTTGGTAATACGAGACCAAAAAAGGTATAAACACTTCAAATACTTTACCTACCTACACTACACAGGACGGATGCGTCCGTCAAATGACTTGACAGATGCATCCGTTATGCACCGTAGCCGTATTTGTAGAATTCCTCCATTTCTTTCCCGTGGGTGTAGTAAGATGCGAATAAGGGACTAGAAAGGTTTTAAATTTTAGGCGATAGGTTGACAACCTTCAAGTTGTTTGTCAGAGGTGGCGATAGCGACCGTATTTTTACAGCCTCTAACGCTCTGCCTACTCTGCTAGGGATATAGGCGTAGTATGTGTGTGTTCGTTCCTTTATTGGTATTCATAACATCACGTGTTTAAGAAGTCTATTTTTTTTTACCGATTGATGTTCAGATATTCTGCTGAAACTATCATTTAAAAATGGATTTTCAGAATGGTTCAATACAGTTAAACACGATGAATCTTTTCTCGTTTGGTAACCTTATCTACCTAGATAAATATCTATTGCATTTCAAAAGGTATGATTCATAAAGCACCGCTATAATTGTGTGATTGTTATTTAAACTAAGTTTATTCAGACCGGGCCTGAAGTCCGCTCCATGAAAATCGTTACAGTTGTGTGTCAATGGCCTGTCAGTGAAACAGTTTTGATCATTTCGTATTCTGCTAACAGTTTGAAGTATAGAAAATCCCAGTGGCATTATACCTAATAACAATTGACATTTGATGGCATTACAAAGACAAAAAATAAGAGAATCGATGCCCTGAGCTGCGGAACCATCAATTTTCCCGATAAAGTAAGCAACTTATACTAGACCTTAAAAGCTTTAGGAAAAACATGTGCATGTTGGTCCTTTAAATCATACCGCAAATTGAAAGAAATTTAAAAATTAAGGGAATAGGTAAACTGTCGACAGCTGGCTTCAATATGATTAAATGCAACTAATACGAAACCTAGTAGAAAATAACTGATGTAGGTAAACATAAAACGTGAAGTCTGTAAAAGTACAGCTATTTTCTAGTGAAACGCTAGCTGCAGTAATGCTACGAATCCTGTTATCTGCTGGTTCGTTCATTTAAAATGATAGAATTTTGGACTGCAGTGTAAAATTGTTTTCACTAGAATTGTTTCTGCATGAATCACATTTTTAGTATGTGCATCAGTGTGGGAAAGTCATAAAAAACAATTAACCTTAAAGTTGTAATTGTTTCTAATAAGTTGCTCCAGCAAATATTGTGTATGCAATAGTCACCAAATAAAGCTACCTAAAACCATATAACTTTGCCCTCAGCAGGTAACTTTGCACCAAAACAAAAATTTACTATAACTGCTCGTGTGCCGAAAACTATGGCATTTGGCAATCTTTCTATCTTTTGTACGAAAGTCTAAAATCTGTACATAGAAAATAATATTCGAAATTTTATCAATTTTTTGTTTATCTGTGTAGATGTTTATATGTGAAAGCATCACACGAAAACTGCTAAATGGATGTTTTTGCAAATTCTACCAATATGTTGAGATGATTACCTGCCAGGTTGTAGACTATCAAAATTAAACCCCTAAAAGGGGAGTATGGCACTAGACTCAGAATAAGTTGGCGTGCACTTCAATAAAAAGTAGGCGACGGAAAAAAGCGGACAAAGTTGTACGGTATTACACGTTTGTCAGTCTACGAATCCACGATCAAAACTATACCATTAATATGTAACCTTTTCGTTCCCTCTGCCTAAAACCAGCTGATGAGATTTCGATGAACTACATGCAAAGGTGCTTTCAAACCCATACATGCAACAATTTTGTATAAAAACATTACACAGCTGATCCTTTACTTCCTGTTTTTACGAGCTTAGATTGTTTTTACTCATACCGCCCGAATTTGAAGTATTTTTCTGGTCCAGTATGAATGATGACCGAAGTTGTATGGAAACGCATGTAGAAACATGCACGCCGCGACATCGCCGCACGTACTTGAGCATTCGGTTTCATACGTTTCGATTCATCATTGACAGCGTACCGAAAAAATACTGCAAAATCATGCAGCACGTGTGAAACCTACCTTTGCAAGAATCTTGAATAAAAGCATTACACACAGCTGATCCCTTTACTTTCTGCTGTTACGAGGTTAGATTATTTCTGGCGCCCGCACGTTTCTGACATCACGGCGTGCTTACGTGTAACGGCTTGACAACCTAACATGTTGTGTTTCGTTCACGTTTACTTTGCTTACGGGGGCCGTGTTGAATAACAACGAGTTTGGGGTTTGACGTTGATTGTTTCTTGAGGTCTTGAAACAATGTAAGGAAATTACAAGAAAATTCTCTCAAAATTATGATGACAATTGAAATTTTGGTATAGCCAGGTCTGGTCTGGTATAATAACAGTCCAGCTTGCACCTGTGTTCATCCCTCAATAATGACTGTCGAAGTGACTGAGCCTGCCTGTGCTGCCTGCCACGCCGAGAGTCGTGGGTTCAATACGTACCTACACAGCAGCAGGAAAGTTGTTCCTTATCACCAGCCCGATCTGAGTTTTCACTATTGGTTACTTGTAAAATTTCACCCTATATGTATACCTATGTGAGGTATTATATCAGCTATCTAGGTCACATTCTACAAGCTTTGAAGAAATGTCTAAGCTGTTTATTAAATTTAAAAAATGCATTTGGGAAATAGCTCTGACTACTTTTACTAACTGTAAAAAGCTGTTTGATATTTTTGTTGTGGTATCTTCGGCCTTCGGTTTGTTTCGGCTTGTTTCCCGTAAGACATAGCTTCCCAGACAAGTTTTATTACTACCAATGACATGAAAAACGATACATCTTTGTATCTGGGAATTTTATTAACTATTTATAGTTTTGAAACTCCGTTATTTGTTAGGCAACAAGTTGTTATTCTCTTACAAAGCGATTTAGGATCGAAACACCTGTTCATTTGGTAATTTCAAATTGTTTTATATTACAAACAGGGATATTTTTGTGATTCTACTAATGATTTTGAATAACTTTTAGATGGTTCTCCCACTTGTCGTCCTTCACTGCGCATTTTTAACGCACCGTAACGCATCCGACTGTCAGACGAAAGGAAATCGGAATTCTCCGATCTTATACCCATACAAATTGGTTTTTATTGTTTTGAGTGCATAACGGTACGCAACGTATGCGTCTGTCAAGACAACATTCGCAATTTCTTTTCGTCTGACAGACGCATGCATTACGGAGCGTAAAACTACGCAGCGACGGACGACAAGTGGACCAACCGCCCTACTATGTAGCTACCGGAGAAATGGCATAACAAGATCCAGTACCTTAATACATTTTGGTCAAGCAGATTTTGTATGTTTTCAAAGATAGCGCCATATTAAAACTTGTTTATAATTATTATTAATGGAATCACCCTGCAATGTTTGCGTACTGACTTATTAAAAACTAGCTGTTGCCCGCGACTTCGTACGCATGGTGTAGTGACTTGTGAGTTAGTGAAGTTGATGTATGCATATTGTTTAATATTAATATCATGTTTGTATAAAGTTTTTTCTCTTTAAGATGTGCAATGAATAGGTCCTGGTTAACTTGTTTTTCGGTTAGGTACTTGGTTTTGATACTATGGACATCAGCTACAAAACATCATTATAAACTACTATGGTAGTTTTACCATAGGGTGCTAAAACGTACAAATTTTCAGGAGAACTGACTCGAGAGCAAGTGACATATAGCTGCCCGTGTGATAAACAGGGAATCGTAAGACCTACGCCTGCGGCTTTCAGCGTCTGTCCTTGTGATTTGTTTACAGTCATTGCAAAGAAAACGCTGACGGGAAACTGAATGCCCTGAAATTGAAATAAAAAGTTGTTGGGAATGAGTGGTATACGCGCCACAACCAGTGAAAATATCCGCCTCGAATACATTCATCTTTAAGCTTAAGATCTTCAGTCTGGATCCATTGCACAGCTTTGGCGGAGTGAGATTGCAAAGAAGCATGATAGGAACACCAAGTTTAAGTAATATTTGGTGTGCAGAAAGACCATTCGCACTCAAGGAGTTTAGGAATTCTATTAGGTAGTTAGTGGCTTTGTCTTGATTCATAACATTGGTAATTGACGCGTATACCACCATATCCCCAGTGATTTGTGACATAATGGTATGGTTTATTGAAGCAGTCTGATCATTTTTGGGTGCAAAAATAGCTCTTCCACGTAGCTACGAATCTTTTTTTTGAAGGAAGGAAGGTTCGCCATACACAGAAGAAATGATTCTCTTTAGACCAGAAACTATTTGGCAAAGCGTTTCAGGCAGACTTACTTGACCGATATCCTCTGGTAAAGTACCTCTGCCGAGTTTTAATAAAGCTTGTGAAAACTCTTCAGCCCGTGGATTACCTCCGAGACGGGTTCGCATGATCACCGTCATGGTCAGCTTGTGAATTTGTGGCCAAAGAGCCGATGATTTTAGTGATGCATTCACCTCATCAGCCCTGGTACCTCGAGTAACAACTGGAAGTGTTTGGCGAAAGTCACTGGAAAAAAGATCAGTGATATGGCCCATGGCCCTATTATCTCTGCGTATGTCTTTCAAAGTCCTATCCATAGCTTCTACTGTTTTTTTGTTGGCCATCGTACACTCGTCACATAACTACCAGACAACAATATCAGAAAACCTTTGCCTTGTAACTATTACGTGATACAGCACATATTGGAGTATCGTTTGTGTCCAAATCGATTGGTATTTTGAAAGTTGTATGCGCCGTTTTCTCTCCTGGAAGCAGTGTGGCAGCGATATTTGAAGATACTACAGCAAGTGCAATCCTTCCTTGCCTTCTGATCTCTGCAAAAATGTTTAAGGCGAGTGTAACCGTGAACGACCTCGATAGTGGCGCCACTTCACAAAAAAAGATTTATCTTTAAAGAAACAATCTATCAGAATATCCGTTGCCCAAGTTTATACTTACATACGTATATCACGCCTATTATCTCTTGCAGGGTCAGGGCGTAAATGTCCGTTTTTTCGGCCGTCTGACATATATTTGATGGTCATTCGGAAAATTGTGTATCGCCATGGTGACAGGTTGTCAGCCCATCGCAAATGTGAAAGTCCCTTAGTCGCCACTTACGACTCCCACGGAAAAGAAATGGGGTGATGCTATTGCAAGCCGGCATCACACGGCATAGTTTACAATACTATATTATTATTTTTTTTGAAAACCTGCCGCCTGTCAGTGGCTTTGTTATATAATTTTGGAGAAAACATTTCATTAGCGGGTTTTACAAAACTAACAGCGACATCTATGAAGTAATTTTAAACAAATTTTACTCTAACATTTTTGATTCTAACTAATGAAGGTTATTTATATTTTTTTAGGTTCCGTACATCAAAAAGAAACGTACAAAAAAACGGAACCCTTATACGATCAGTTTGTTGTCCGTCCGTCCGTCCATCCGTCATAGAGTAGAAATCACATAGAGATGACACTCCCGCTCCAGACGCGCTCAAGGTCAATCCGTCTGGCTGTCTCTTAGCGAACAATTCAGTCGGGAGTGCGCTTCGCTGCTGAAACGTTCGTCGTGCGGGTCGAATTTTCATTTTTGTGAAAAATTTAGCAATGCCGAATTATTGTGGTGTGTGTGTGTATGGCTGCAAAAGTGATGCGAGGAAGACTCCGCATCTAAGTTTTTTTAATTTGCCTAAAGATGAGCCAAGGTAAGTGATGATTTTACAGTAAATACCTAGGTACCTACCATTCGTTTTTATACGTAATTGTTGTGTTTACTCCTATTTTTACTTACGTAGGTACCTAGTGTCTATTTTCTAATTTATACTACCTAGGTGCCTAAGTCATTGTTAGCTGATAATGATAAATAAGCACATTCGTATCGTAGGTATGTTTTGCACCTATTTCAAAATTCTGTAACTACCTATTAACAATAAAATGGTAAGGTAAGACTTTAAAACGGGTAAATATTTTGTTCCCACGGGAAAACTGTTAGCAGCGGTCGCAACCGCTTGCCTGGCCGCTAGTCTGGAATAAAATTATTGGCACGTGACAGCCCCGACTTAAAGCGCGGGAGAGTGCGGGGCGTTACGGGCTGCGGGGGGAAGTAGGTATTTAAAGCGCGGCTTTTGGGGCCCAGACAAAGAAGTTTCGTTTCTATACGCAGTATTATTATCTATTCTTATGCATCCGTCTCGTAAGACGCTTTATTTCGGGAATGCGCAGAGATATCGAGTTAAAATAAAAACTATATTGGTAAATAGGTTTTAGGCTGCAATATGGATCCCTTATAGGTTCACTCACTTTGTTGTCCATTTGTCTGTCTTTCAAGACTCACTATCTCGGTTACACGTAGAGATGTCGAGTTAAAATTAAAAGTATTATAACCTTTAACTCAGGCCAACGGCCTCTTGTAGTGGTACAAAAATTAACTAATTTTACCCAAATCATAATTTGTCTTCGCAATAAAACAATTTTCAATGGATTTAAGTTGTGTTTATTTTGGATTTCACAATTCCTACGTTTCCACAATAAACACAACTTAAATCCGTTTAAAATTGTTTTATTGTGATGAGTAATAGTTGTGCAAACTCAAGAAAATATCACAATTCATCTGTCTTCCATCACATACCTTGACCATGACCAAAGGTCAAAGTAAAAGTCCGAAACATTTCTGTAATAGTTAGAACGGCCCGCATATATGTCAGACGTAGCGATAGCAATAAAATACTTACGGCCGTTGACGCTCAACCTACCCCGCAAGGATTAAATGTCTGATTGTTTGTTTTTTGTTTGGTTAGGTCGTTTCACGGGGTCGTTTAGAAGTTCAGATCGTATGTCAGTCAATACGTGGTCAATACCGCGTTTTACAAAACTAACAGCGACATCTATATTATTTTTTAGGAAAAAAAATCGGAACTCGCTTTGCGGAACCAGTTACTGTGTTTTACCATGGGAATGAAAGATTTTTTCGAGGTAAAAAGTATCCTAGATGTTGACCCGGGTAATAAGCTACCACAGTATAAAATTTTGTAGAAATCTGTGCAGTAGTTTTTACGTGAAAGAATAACAAACATACCGACAGACAAACAGACAAACAGACAAACAGACAAAAATCAATTTTACTTCTGTTTTGATGTCTGTATCTTGAACACAATTAGAAGCAAAAACCCTTTTTGAATCTATTTCATGTACAGAATTGGTTTCGTTTCTGTTTTATTATATGTATATAGATAACCTTCTAAGTCATAAATATTTTCCTTGAGAGTTGTCATAGGTATCTCATACAATCAATTTGCGAATGGACAATACGTATGTGAGAAAAAATAGGACAGTAAGAAAGATTCACAGTATGATATTTTATATGGAAGTTGATTTAAAGCTGTGTAAGTTGAGTAATAACGTATTTTTTCTACTTTCAAAATCACTTGTATTTTGTCAGTAAACCAAAACCCACAAAAGCCTGGGTCTCGATTCTCTTATTTTTTTGTCATGGCAATGCCATGGACACTCAACTAGCGTTCTATTGCCATTGTGATTTTAGTACTTTAAACTGTCAGCGGAATACAAAACGGCCAAAACCATCTGACTCTCTATTGAAACACAACTGAAACGCTATTAAAATAGCGTAATACGGCCTCTGATTCAAATTTGATAATTTTGTATTTTACTTATTCAAAATAATCCTTACATCAGGAGCATGTTTTGTTATTCCAAAAAACAAAGAAATTTCAAATATGTTTTTAGTGAAACCAAAATATGCTCTCATCTCTTAAGCTTTACTATACTTTAAGTGGATGAACTTATAAGCAGACATAAACAGCAAGCATGTCGGACTGTAATTTCCCAGATTACACTCCACGTAGCTTTACCCCACAATAATTTAGTAGACGAGTGTTACGAGTATTTCCACCTGAGTCAGTCCCTTCGCATCCGAGCTCACCTGTCAATGAACGATGAATTTTTGAAGACTTTGCTGGACAAATACAGCTAGTTGTAATTTTTTTAAGCCTCGTCTGTGAATTTTGGCATTCAGAACAATTCAGATTCAGATTTTTATTGACAAAATTATAAATTTTACATGTCAAATGTAACTTAAGTTATAAAATTATAATTTAAATTTTATAACTTAAGAATTCTTCGAAAGACTTTCGAATCAGAATTAAATAGTACTAAAGTCAAAGTCAAAAATCCTTTATTGCGACTAAGTTGCAATGACACCTTAAAATCTTAAAAGCTATACTATCAGTAGCACATCATCCCAGCAATTTATCAGATCAACATTATATTGTGGTTCTTTGTTCTGTTATTTAGAAAAAAAAATAGTGTAAATTATTTGATCCCTGAAATGGATAGATTGATGTGTTAGTGATAATAGATATAAAATCTAGTTTTCCCAGTCCATTGGTGTATGCTTGTTTGTCTCAGTATTGCGAAATCAAATTGTCTAACTATATAATACTAGCGCCCTGCCCAGCGGTTTTACCCGCTGCTGACCGTTTTACCGCGGGAATAAGACATTATAAGATGGCCTGTTCAATTCAAACAAACAATCAAGTCTTTTTTTTTTTAAAGATAAGTTTAGTGTAGATGTAGCTAAATTTGTCAGCAGTAGTAGAGAGTAATGAAAAACAAATCACAACTCCAGCCAAGCGCGGTCTTTACTTATTTCCATGTCTGCGCCACGAACCCGCCAGCATTTCGTGATTTTATTCCTTGTTTTGTTTGGCACACGGCGTGACCTGAATCCACAACCAGGTTAGGTTATTTATCAAGCCAGGTTAGATGGAGGCGACTGATGCGTTAGTGCTTACCACGGCACTCCTTCTCGTATCTTCACAATATTTTTTGGGTTAGTACTTTCATATAACTACTAGGCCTCTGACATAGCTGTGCCACTATATTATACGAAAAATTTAATAAAATCTACATCAAGTAGACAAAAATAACAAATATCATCAAGGAAGGTGGTTTTATTTAGTTGTTAGTGGGTGATGAGTAGGAAACTTTAAAAGGCAGCCGATGTGGCGCAGTGTTAGTGCGACTACCGGCGGCGCAAAGGTTACGGGTGCGATTCTCGGTGGGACACTGACAAAGTTGATATTTATCACTTTGTGAGTTTGTTCCGGGTATGGTTAGAACATTGCAGTGAGAACCACCTGATTGTTAGAAAATAAATGGTTCCGTTCTGCGGAGGGCACATTAAGCCGTCGGTCCCGGTTGCTACTACCTACACGGCGGTCGTTACACAACCATTTTAGAGGCCTACTACTAGTAGTAGACGGTTAAAAAAACTCTGCTATGGACCGTAAAACACCAGGGTTTATCGTATCATTGGACGACTCAGTGACCCACACGAAAAAAAGAGCTTCCAAGGGTAAGGATGGCAAAGCGCCCAATATTGGTGCTCAAATCTGTGAATTTAACGACCTTATGGGCCAAAACACATAACCGCGTTGCGGCACCGCGCCGCTACAATCGGCAGTGGCGCGGCGCCGCAACGCGACGCTAGTTCCAGCGTTATGACGTCATACTTGTTGACAATGATTTAGTTTGATTCTATCACTCTAGTAATTTTTTTTTACATATATGTTTTGATAACCCGCGTAGTAGTTCTTCAAATTATGATATAGGTACTCATTCATAAGTAGCCGAAAAATTAATTTTCGTCTATTTTTAATGCTTTGTATTTTCGAGAAAAATACTCGTTGCGATTCATAGCCTTATGAAATGGATGTATCCAGTATCTTCTTTGTCGTTTATTTAAAACAGAGTAATGTCTTTTTAATAAAAAATAAGCAATGAGTTTCTCACGGTCCATAGCAGAGACACGTCTATCCACAATCAAAACTCACGAGGAACTGGAAACCCTACCATACGACAATAAAACGCTTTATTTCGCGACGCCGCAACGCCGCAACGCGAACTGCCGATTTTAGTGGCGCGGCGCCGCAACGCGGTTATGTGTTTCGGCCCTATAGGAAGCGTCATCATCTGTCTTTCGGATAATCCATCAACTTACAGCCTTGAATGTCTCTATGTACCAAACTGGGAATATGACAAGTGTTAATTCTGAGTGTCTACCCAGGGAATCAAACCTGGGACCTTCGGATTATGAAACTTACACCCTGATCACTAAACCACGGAGGATAATTGCGATTGATGAGAAACAAACACGACAGTGATTACAGTGCCATTGGTTTGTAAAAACCAGTGATTTTTGTAAAAGCTCAGTGATTTATCGGTTCAAATTACGGCGTTTTTCTGTAAATTGAGCTTTGTTAGCTTTAAACAAAATGTGCCCAGAATTATATATTGCTTCCAAATCAATACGTAGTTACGAGTAAATGCAGTTTCTGTTTGATACTGTCTGTACGAAGAAAAATATTATATTTTCCAGAATATTTCATGACTATTACCCTGCCCAGCGGTTTCACCCGCTGCTAACCGTGTTCCCGCGGGAATAAGACATTTTAATATAGGCTATGTTCACCAGGGATAATGTAAGATTCTGGTAAAAGATTTTTGTAAATCAGTCCAGTAGTTTCGGACCCTATTCAATTCAAACAAACAATCAAATATCCTCTGTATAATATTAGTGTAGATTCACCTATCAATAAAACTTGCGACTTAAGATGCTTTTTACTTTAATAATTCGGAATTCGCCCTACTCTTTAAAATATCGGTTGCATCAACAACAGTCCCCTGCTGGAAGTTACTCTACTGGAGTTTGTTTGCCATACTCACCACGCTAGGCAGGCGTGTTGGTGATCAAATAAGCAGATAATTAGGTAAAATGATAAATTTATTGATAACACTTGTTCCATGTCATTATGCTAATACAATTATTTAGACCATAAAAGACAAATCATAAAATAATAAATAACTTTCAAAATAAAAAATAAAATTTTAAAGTACATTAAATACTTCACTTAATTATAAATTAAATAAAACTAATCCGTCTTTAAATTGCCAAGGTCTTTTAAATCGTCATAATCATAAAATGACTGTTCGTGAAGCCACTGATTTAACGAATTTATAAAAACACTGAAGGAGTTATTTCTTTAGGTATAAAGTAGATCTTGTATTTCAAAGGTATTGTTGAATCATAAAATAATGTAGTTTTATCTTTTGTGGAAAAATGGGGTGATGCTATTTTTTGCCTCCATCACACCCTGCCTGTCTGTCTGAAATCTGTGAATTGACGAGAAAATATGAAGAGCTTGAGAAAATGCCTATTCATTGTTAACTCAACAATAAATTTAAATTAATACGCTGAAAAGAAGCTTATTGCTTCTATCGTTTCGTATTTCTCTGAATCCATATTTTAGTTTTCAATTCTTTGCTTATTGGAAAACAAGCTTGACCAATAAAATATCTTTATTTCTCGTATTTACTATGAACTTTAGAGCAAGTAAGTAAAGAGTATTTATTACACACAAATACAGGAGTATTTAAACAGAAAATCTTAATTTAAAGTGCGCAAAGATGATCTTATTCAAAAAAACGATCTCTTCCATACAGCCTTTGGCAGAGTAAATCAGTCTTTCTTTCTTTTCGGGAGGGACAACGAGTCAATAAACGACCGGATGAACCCTAGTGTCAGAGATTTTCAACCGCCTTTTACTACTAGTAGGCCTCTAACATGGTTGTGCAATGACCACCGAGGCAAGTGGTCAACGAAACAAAGCAGTGTATATGCATAAGAACTGTATACATACATACATATTATATCACGCCTATAATCCCTTGCGGGGTAGGCAGAGCGTAAATGGCCACAAAAACGGTCATTTACGCCACATTTGACACATATTTGAGGGACATTCTGAAAATTGTGTATCGCCATAGTGACAGGTTGTCAGCCCATCGCCTAAAATTGCAATACCCACCCTCGAGTCCCTTAGTCGCCTCTTACGACTCCCACGGGTAAGAAATGGGTTGATGCTATTCTTAAACGGCATCACTGATCACACGGAACTGTGTGCATACTATTATAATTAGGTATTGAGATGAGTTGTATGGCTTTCACTTTTTTATAACTTACACGGATTCAAAGCAATCAGGTATCAATTACATTTCTGAAACATCGTACCTGTACACTTTTTTTGAGTACCAAGCAGTTGGATTCAAGACTGAGAAAACGTTCAAAAACCTAATCAGGGTTAAGAGTATACACTATTGAAGATAGATATACGAATAGATAGTGAAGAATGTAAAAGCAAAAGGCTTCAAACTCACCATAGACATCAATACACCCGATCTGCCACTTCATACTGGGCTGGGTGTTGATCTGACACATGTAACAGCCGCGGTCTTCCGCCCTCAAAGGCCTGATGCGAAGCTGCCAGGTCCTGGGTGCATCCAGGCTCACAGAGTACCGAGCTCCAAGAACTGTGCGGTCGTGCATTGTCAGCACAGTCTGGTCTTCCGCTCGGAGCCAGCCCACCTGAGAATAAAATAAGACGGATCAGAATCACCGTTTTTTGTTGACTAATCTCATCTTATCTTAGCTAATGACGCGTTCTGTTTCGCCTTCCGAGGTTCCGAAATGTTTGCCGACGCCCGACTGGCGGGGTTGATGCTTTGATCCGACACCGTGCCGCAAAATTTAGACAAACTATGTTAAATTGTTCTAATAAACTAGTGATTAACATTTGTGAATTCGACTACTTTGCGCTTTTTAAGCACTGGTGTAAAATTTTAAAATAAGTAGGTACAAAATAGGTGTTATTGTGACTTATTTTATAACTTGTACTGAACCACTAGAGTATAGTAAATGTGAAAATTTTGAAAAATGTATATGGATGTAAGTCTGAAATAAAGATATATTTTATTTTATTTTATTTAGCTTTGTGCCCGATATTATCAAGCTACAATTTTTCAGGTGATATTCAATTTTCATTTCGTAGTCCGTTAGTTAGTATGACAGAGTATCACCTAACAATTACTAAAATTAGTATTAAAATACTAACTACTTTCACTTGTGGGCTTGTAGCCAACACGACAACAATATCGCACAGTGATGTACCTTTTTAGATCGACACAATTACTCGAGTACCAGTTTTTCGGGTTTCAGAAAAAATTAATCTTTTATATTGGTTTAAATTTAAGTCTTAGTTATATTTTATTAATGTATTATGTTTATTATTATTTTTAGATTCATACCTTACTGTAGGAAAATATCTCAGTAAGTATTTTTGATGAAACTGATGACCACAGACGAAAGCTATACCTACGCTACGGCACTCGTTAAGTTTGCCTTAAATAATGGATGACATTCGTCAGCAACTCTACGTAATAGCCTCTTGGGACTCAAGATCAGCTATCTCCAGACTAATAATGCAAAAACATCTAAAATAAAAGAGAAAATATTTTTTGAGACAAGCGTAGACAGATTTTGTACAGGATTGCCCGTTGAATACGAGTAGCGTATCATATTATTATTTTAAAAGCTTTTATTTTAACTTGCGATGTATGTAACGGTGGAATTTTGCAAGTAAATTTTGAAGCAGATATTCTGATTAAGCTGACATTTGTACACATGTTTAGGTCGGATGCTGTGTGTGTTCATTCTTAATTCAACATGGCGGAAGACCCATGATGGCCGAGAAGTTGATTTAATGCACTCCTTCGATATGGGTATCAAATGGAAGGGTTTTCTGAAAATAGCTCGAATTACAAAATGACATCACTCTAAATCCAATCTTCTTAAGTTGGCTGACTAAGTTTGTAAGTATTCCCTTCAATAGGGGTGTTAAATATAAGTTTGGTGAGAATAACTCAACAAATAAGGTCAGTTAATTATTTATAATTTATAATTAATAAATACATCGCAAATAATTGCGAGCTTGTCGCGAGATATACATATGTAGGACCAACAATTAAACTACGTACCCTATGTAGGAACTTGATCTGATTGATTATAGTTTTTAAACTTGAACTAAGTACCGCGTGTAGGAATACCTACTTAAATCTCGCGACAAGATTTCATATCATATAAGTTCTGTAGGAAATGGCGTCATATGAGGTAAATCTGAACGAACTGGACTAAGAAAATGAACTGCTCATACTAAGTAAAATAATTTTTGGTCCTTTTTGTATGGAAAGTGTTTTTCATTTTCTCACAATATATTTGTACTTAATTAAATGTCCTTACATATTCAATCGATAGAAAAAATTTGGTGTTAAAATCATTTTATTCTTTTTAGCGTATGCAAACAATAGCTTGATTTATAAATGTTATTTTACTTGCAATTCTTAACTACCGTTTTTATTTGGGTTGTTAATGTTATTTCAGCCTTAATAACTTATTAAAAAAAAACACTGCACTCGAACTTTTGCTAAAGAGCATACTCTATAGCAGGATAATTTTATTTTTATGTTCTTGGTAAACCAAAGCGAAAAAGAATTTTGGAGGAAGTTCAAATTGAGTACAATTTATGAACGGTATTTGTACATCAAAAAAACAACCTTAACCAAACATCGGGCTTAGGGTTCCGCCGAAGAGCATGCTCTCCAGCAGAAAAACATTTTTTATGTACTCGGGTGGTTAATTTTGTTTCAAAGTAGTACTAATTAAGTAATATTTCTGTACATTTTTTGTACCACTGAAAAACTACAAATATCAGACATCGTCCTGCTGGGGAGCGCGGCTTCTCATTTTCCGTTCATGATTTTTACTTCATGGTATTTATATACCATTTCTATGATTATTATTAAGTACAACTCGCGTAAAGCTGTCTTTAGCGTCTATTAAAAGCCAAGACGAATGTAAACTGCATCGAAATGACGTTGCAGTCATTTGAAATGCCTCATAAACGCTTCCGTCAAACGTGCAACCATAGAAAGCAGAAACCGTCGCGAGAATACAAATACCCGCATGGCTTCATTCGAGCAGATACAGTCATACAAAGTACCGTTTCCGCGTCGCCTTTGACCCGCTGAGGGTGATGTTATTGTATAAGCGAGAGCGGTTTAGGGAACTACAAAAATTAGGAAAGGTTGATTAATAGGACAAAGTTAGAAACTTTAGTCGGATCGACCCTTCCGAGAACAGCTCTTTAGGGGATTGAACTGGTTGTTTAAATAATCACAAAACCAGGTGAACCTGGAGGCTCGTCTGGATACAGTAGATTGTAGGTTTAAAGGTACCTTAGTCCTAACAGCAGCAGCAACCGCAAGATGGATTCTCATGCTGGATGATCTGAATCTGGACACCAGTCTAGATTCAGAGCGCGCTAAACAAAAACGAAGCATACGGTTGCTGCTCGGTCTTTTTGGTATTGGATGCAAACTAGTCGTAGTCAAATCTTAGTGCGCCGTCAAAATTGGACGGCAGCATATGGTTGCTGCCACTGCTTGGAATAAGACTGGATCTTAAGTGCTGCCACAGTCTACACGTACGATTTGCGAGAAAGAAATCCTAAAATAATGTTTACATTATTTATTTTAGCTAGTAGAGTCACCTTTATTACAATTGCGTACGGTTAATTTTCGCATTTCTTTGAAAAATGCATTTGGTGCCTCTCGTACGTTTAGTCTGTGACAACCTTATGTTCAGACACCAAAACCAAAGTGATCAGAAATAAGTAAGAAAAATTATAATCCATAATCTTAACTAGTTCATATCCGTTGATATTAAAGTAAAATTGACCAAATTGGGAAAATCTATTGCTGGCTGTGGCTATTTTGGGAAGTGTACTTATGAAACTTATGAATAGGGATAGGATATAATGAGGAAAAGTGGACTTACTGAGAATTTTCCTATAAGTAAGTTTTTCTGTAATCAAGACGGCGGACCCTGACCAATAGACAAGGTAACTAAATAGTGGTAGTGTAGGTTACTGTAGTTTTCAACGAGCGAGTTTCCCGCTTACGCCAACACCGTGGCCGAGGCCGAAGAGGTGGTGTTTATTGCAGTGACGGTGCAAGTGTCAATAGAAGCGGTTACCAGCTGACCTATATTTCTACCTTTTGCGTTCCTTCATCATTCCCTACTGCAATAACCCAAAAGCAAAGTTCGCTCGGCTGCAGGGGGTTGAGTATTTTTCATAAGAGCCGTATGTGATTTTAATTTGGTCACGGTATATGTAAATAAAGTTAAGCGTAATTTTGTTTTGCCTTGTAATGCAGTTTTAGGATAGCATCACTCCATTTCTTTCCCGTGGGTGTCATAAGCGGTGAGTAAGGGACTGGAGGGTTACATGTTTATGGCAATTTTAGGCAATGAGCTGGCACCTGTCGCCATGGTGATACTGCATTTTCTAAATGACCCTCAAATTATTGTCAGAATTGGCATATATGGTCGTTTTGTATCGCCATGTACGCTCTGCCTACCTAGCTAGGGATGAAGGCGTGCTATATGAATGTATTATGTAGAATCTTAAATAGTGACCTAAATTTGTAACAACTTGACCGACTTAGACGGAAATAACATTATACTATCACTCGGTAGTCGATACAATTTTAGGCGATGGGCTATTACCATAATATTATTATAACAGATTTTGACTCTCAAAACGTGACACGTGGCGTGACACACAAACAGCTGTTCTTACCACTATTTACGCATGTGGGGGAAAAAAATTGTGATCATCATAAAACATGGTTACTGTATCTGTGATCCGGTTTTACATCAGCTACATCGACGGCCGATGTGGCGCAGTGGTATTGCGACTGCCTGCTACGCAAAGGTTCCGGGTTCGATTCTCGGTGGGACACTCACAAAGTTGATATTTATCTCAAAGTTGATAATTTGTTCCCAGTCTGGTTAGGGCATTGCAGGGTGAACCAACTGATTGTCCGAAAAAGAAATGGTTCCGTGCTTCGGAGGGCACGTTAAGCCGTCGGTCCCGGTTGCTGTCTATGATTACTTAGACGTCGGTCGTAACACTCGTAACACAACCATGTCAGAGGCCTACTAGTGGTAGTAGGCGGTTGAAAAACTCTGACACCAGGGTTCATCGGGTCGTTGGACGACTCGGTGTCCCACACGAAAAGAGAAGAGACATCAGCTACGCTTGGTCACAACAAATACCCTTTCACAGTAACGTGCACTAATAATCCAACTTCAGTTGAAAGGGAACTTTTAACGTCACCACTGAAAGGTTAAAATACAACTTGCAGAAACTCAGGTGTAATTACAAAGCTCCCAAATTGTCAGCAAACTAATATTTGCGTCCCAGTTGGAATAGTTTAATCCTCTTACGAGACAGTGAACTCTACTCTGAGACATACTCTACGTTTGTTTGCTTATAAATAAGTCCACACGGTGAGTTTAGAACCAGAATAATAGCAAATGAAGTCAGCAAAATTCAAAAATGCAGTTTAATTTTATAAAATTGAAATTATTACGAGGGTTGAAACATGCAGTCATGGGTGTGTTCAATATTTATGGTAATGTTTTTAGTCTTTAAAGGCCAGGGTGGTTTAGCCAAACAGTCTATGACCACCAAAATTTAAATGCAGATAGCGCAGACGCTCTATGAAGTTGAACTTAGAACTAAAAACTTCAAACGACATTTTCTTCAGCCCACCGATGACCGATAAATCATGATCTCTCTTCAGCTCTTGCAAATTAACAACCTACCCACGAGTTGCTGGCACAAGTAACTGGCTCAAGTTACTAGCCTTAAAAGTTGAGCAGTTAACTGGAAATATGGGCGCAT
The DNA here is from genome assembly GCA_027580185.1 of Tuta absoluta. NCBI lineage: Eukaryota > Metazoa > Arthropoda > Insecta > Lepidoptera > Gelechiidae > Tuta > Tuta absoluta. Next base: position 10,384,615 of record JAQAHW010000009.1, read on the forward strand.
AGTTCAGGAGATGACCGAACTTGAGCCAAGTATGAAATTAGCCGATTTATTTTGCAGGTGGCAACGCCGGGCTGTTTTCTTTTCCGTAATGAACGGCTTTTCAGAAGCAATAAAATTGCCTCTAGATAAAATATCATTGTTCTATGAAAGGTACGAAGATTTTCTACTTTTAAGATCATTCGAAAACAATGATTAGATAGAATATTAGTGCAGTCAGTATAGGAATCTCTTGTCTTGTCACTTGACTATAATGTTAGCTGTGTACATTATGTGCAACAAACTTGTAAAAAATTTGCAATCTTAGAAAAACATATTTTAATCGGCGTTTATCAATTAACCACGATACGAAAATAAGTGTAGGATTACACACACACTTTGATTCACGACTATTTGATTACGTATATGCAAGTCTTTCCCGTTTATTTCACTGAATTAGATAATGGAAACTTTAAAAAATGGTCCCATTCAAAGTGAAATAGTTAATTAAATTGTCGATAGGCACGTCACATTACGTATATAGTGAGACTACCTTGTCAATTCAACAAAACATGGTGTGCTTAAATACTAACTAATTCGCTCATCCGGTGCAAAAACGGCATAAATGACATTTATCACATTTTACAGGAGAGAGGTTAAAAGTTTTAAATTTTTTTGTAATCGAATACCGACTATTGTATCGGAAAACCCGTGTCGCAATGCAAGTTATATTCCAATATTTAGCTATTTACAAAAACTATTATTTCGCATCCATAGTAGCTAAAATGTCAAAAATTATCATGAAATCATGGTGATAACCTACAATTCTGTGATTATTCTACTAGAGTTTTTGTTTCCATGCAGTTGTGACAGGTTAAACGTATTGATAGGCTAATGGAAATCCGTCAAAATAACAAACTTTTCATTTAATTGTTTCCCAATCTTTTAATTTTAAAAGAACAGTTTCAAACACAGTAGAAATAATCTTAAACCTAAACTTATTACTTAGATATGACGTTGGATAAGCATCAGCTAGTACTTTTATTTTAAACAGATTGTTACCGTAAAACTTAACATAGTACCTTAGTAATGGCACTGAATAATAGCTGAGTAGTTTTATTTATAAGTAATATACTTAACTTATAACTTAGTGATGGCTTTGAATTGCTGTTAATTTACTTTTGCTTTGTTTAATGATATGAGAAATGCAATTATTTCAATGGTACCTGTTATAATATACTAGATTTCTGCCCAGCAGTTCCACACGCTGAAACTTATTTTCCCGTGGTAATAGTTGTTTTCCCGCGGTAAAAAGTAGCCTATGTTTTATTCCAGATTATACTCTACATATCTTTTAAATTTCATCTAAATCGGTCAAGCCGTTTGAGCGTGAAGAGGTAACAAACATACATACACACACACAAACTATCAGATTACAATATAAGTACGGATAATGATACCTATTATATTAACTGTGGTTTGCTAACGCGTGGTTACAAAAACACACTGGGAAAACTTAGACAGACATGTAAATTCATCATACGTAATTTGAAAAATCTGCCTCGGCACCTATTCGAACTTGGGACCTAGACAAACGAATTACTACTGTACACATCGGTTGTTTAATGTAACGCAGAAATAATTAAACAGCTTTGCTAGATAGTAGCGTTTATAAGAGAGATCTTATTGTTATAGAGTTTAGTCTAGACTTGGTATTTGAAATGAAAATTAATTAAGACAACGTAGTACTTTACAGATATACTGGAGCATTTCATGAAAAAAATAAACTTGCGCTAAGAAGAATTAGCAAATGAGCCGCCCAATTTTGTTAAATGAAAGTTCTCATTTCCGAATTTATTAAATTTCCTAAATATTAATAGACGTGCTTAGCTGCTGTGGACTTTTATTTCGGTATAATAAAGCTTTCGCCATAACAGAAAAAAACTTTCGGATTGAATTTTAACAATCTCTTTTCCCGCACGCTTACCTCATTACCTTGAAACTCTGCTCGTTACCAGGAAAGTTGTATCCAGACATCCAGAGCAATCAGCACAAACATCGGAAAATTACAAAAAGCCTTTTTTGTCCGACGTAAAAGAAACGAGGAAAAGAAACCTTTGCCATTGTACCCGGGGCAATTAGAGTCACGAAAATTCTCGCCGATTAACGTACATTACTGGTTTTACTGTTGCTACCAGTGTCACGGGGTCCAGAATGCCCGCATTCGAGTCCCGTGGCTTTGGCTCGATGCCTGCAGCATAACAATGCAGAAAAATCAAGCTGCGCCAGTTTAAAGACCACGCTGTGAATTTTAATACCGATCACATGCGGCTTGAAAACTCTGAAGGAATATTTTGCTTTCGCCCGCGCGTAATAATATAATAATAATAATATAATTCTTTATTGCACAAAGTAAGTTTACAAATAAATGAAAAAGAATGAAAAAAAAAAGTACAACAAGGCGGCCTTCTTGCTATGGTAGCAAGCTCTACCAGGCAACCTTTGGGTGAAAGGAAAGGGCGTTTAGATAAGCGGGATAGTGCATGACATATACTAACATAAACTACATAAATTAATGTACACACTAATACATTCATAAGCTATATATATTATAATAAACTAATAAATAAGCTTAAATAGACTAATGAATATAAACTTAACTATGGCAGAGTACGCGCGTACTATTGCCCCGTTTTCTTTTTGTATTTTGTTTTGTTTCTTGACCCGCCCTTGTTTTGTATTGTTAAAAATACAATTTAATTTTGTGTCAGTGATTAAAGTTCGAAAAGGCAATATTTTTGTGTTTTCATTTCGTTGTTTTTATTTAGGCCAAGGTTGGTCAATGAATATTGATTTGTTCCGGCATTATTGGTAATATAAGTTATATTGGTTGGTTCATATTGTCTGCAAAAGAAAGAACATTGTCTAGTAATGTATATTAGAAACCTGTTTGGGTGAAATCGTAACTATCTGATCCTACTTATTATTAATATTTATAATATATTAATGTTATAAATGCGAAAGTTTGTATGTTTGTTTGTTACTTCTTTACGCAAAAACCACTTAACCGATTTTAATGAAATTTGGCACAACATGGCACAAGATAACATGGATTAACACATAGAATATTTTTCATTTTATGCGGGAAATGCTAATTGCTCATAATTTAACATTTTAAGCATTTTAAACAAGCTTTTAGGCGGGATTAGCGAGCAAGCAACGAAGTGTTACTACTTATGAGTATATACATCAACTACATAACTTACAAGCAAAGAATACCTACTTACTAGCTTTATAGCTATAGTTTGAAAGTATTCTTTGTTCAAATCACTACACATTGCATACGAATTCACGTGCAATAACACAGTAAATAAATAACCTCGTAACGCCCAGATACCTTTTAAAAGGTATGCAGCTCTATAGTGGTACGAGCCCTTACAAGGTTTATTTTACTTTGAAGAATTATACCTTTTAAAAGGCGTCTGGGCTGGTATCTGTAAAAAGTTCCTAAATGCCAGGGCGTTATGAGGATACAATCTATATTTTGATGACTACGCTCATTGCTTCTGCCCTCAATAATTTACAAAAGTTTTGACGTCTCTTTTTGCTCCGATCTTTGAGTCACAACTTAAGTTTATTTCTGATTTGTCAGTTTACCATACGAACATAAACATGTTTTACTACTCTGCACCACAAACTGTATTTCCAGAAAATATGAGAAACTTCTAAAGTAGATTCTATCAAAAGTTTCAGTGTCAATAACAAAGATTCACTCGTACGTTGCAAGTTTCATGAGCAACTTTATTCGTAGCAGTTGTGGCTATAACTTGGTAGACGATACAGTGCACAGAAGTTTTACCTACTTCTAGTATGAAAACTCGCTGAAAGACACTCTGACAGTGTTTCAGACTTTGTATGATATTAGTTGCGGAAAATATTACGACAGCGCACAATTTTTCTGGATCGAGAATTTGATTTTGCTTATTTGTTCACAAACTTTTCTTTCTGTTGTCATGGATATAATAAGTTGCATTTCGATCTGATAAACTATCATCATTGACAAGTCCACTTTTGGACAGAGACCTCTCCAGTTGCACGGTGCTGAGTAAGAACCTCGTTAAGAAGAAGTCATGTATGCAACTGTCATATAATAAGCGGCATTAAAATACTAGTGTCTGTTGTGTTAATAGTTTGATACAAGCATTCTTAATGTCTGATTATATACATATGCATACACATTTTTTTGTACACGCGATTGCAAGGTACAAAACGAGGTCAAATTCAATACCAGAAGGTTTACTACCTACTAATAGATTTTTTTAAATTCAGTACTTGTCCCGATGTAGTCCAACTGTAGAACAATTTACAACTGAACAACATATAAACAACATCTGAACAACAAATGAAGAAAAACTGAACCAGAACAACAACTGAAAGCAATATAAACGATACCTGAATATCAACTGGACAACAACCCAACTGATTCTGATCTAATGAACACTTCGTTTCATTTCTTGACCGAGAGGCGAACCTTCTTTAGGCGTAATACGTCAATGTTTTAAAAAATACTGTAATTTCTATGAATGCATATATAGCAGGTCTTTATACAACTGATTTCGAATTTGTAATTCTAACGTTATGCGACAAGTGTAGATAAAATAATTGATGGGGCTATTTCGATAGTATATTAAATATACTATCTAAATTGGCCCATCAACAATGGATGGATGGAGTTAACAAACATGACAAAACATACGGAACAATAGCGTACCTCCTATTTTTTTGTGGTAAAAAATATTTATTTAAAATCGAAAATAATGAATTGGCATGAATATTAATTTCAAACGCAAATTTTGACGAGAGTAAGTGAATACGCAACTCTATCTACGACGAAGGGCCGCCATTGGTTCCGTCCATGTTCCGTTCGGATCTAATTCTAAATGGTTATTACCTTTTATATGAGCCCTAACAGGAGTCATTCCAGCAAATGAGTACAATTTAACCATGAGTAGCACCTAATGGAGATGTTATTTTCAATTCTCTTTAGTATTTATATTTGTCCTTATCTAACGTATCATGGTGTAAGTATATCAATGGTATAATATAGCCGTATTTGTATGGGAATAAGATTGGAATTCGCAATTACCTTTCGTCTGAATTACGCATTCAGTTACCTTGCGTTAATAAAGCGGAACGACGGACGACAAGTAAGTGAACCGCCGTATGTGATATTTGCTCTATCACGGAAAACCGTACTGAAAACAAGTCTCGCGAAAAAGAAAACGGTCGAAAGACCTTTACAGACAAGATAATTGAAGGAACTACGTACACGTACTTTATGTTTCCCGAGGTTAGTGACAGCGCATCCCAGCACCGCCTCTCTTCCAAGGAAGAACGTGTGGTTGCCTATGGGGCGCTCGAACTCGGGGTCCTCGGAGAACTTCTTGGTGGTCATCTGGGAATCTGAAACAATTAATTATTAGCCCTGAATTAAAAAAATTCTGAGAGCTTAGGAATGAACTGTTCTGTCTACACTACGAGACCCAGTAATTCCAGAATAGAACAACTCTAGGCATCTTGGGCAAGATCAATATCGCTTGTATATCTGTTACAGCTTACCACGCCTACGTAGAATGTCTTGGATGTGGCAGATAGATAAGAACCTTTCTCTAGCTTGTTTGTAATAGTGAGATAGGTGTTTACCATACTTACAGCGCTAGTTTACTCTGATTGTCGCATGTTTATTGTGAGGCGCAACGAGTAAGAATATACTGCAGTTGTTGCTATAGCATTGATATTTTTGTTTAAGAGGTAACATGACTGCCTTGTTCTTACAGAGATACAAACTATTACCTCTGTAAATAATAAATTTGTTACATTAAAAAATGTTTTTGATAGTTTTACCAAAAAATTACAAGAAATTCTCAATTTACATAACACTTTATCAGATTTAAGGCGCAAACTTGGATTTAAGTAGTAATAATGAAAGTGTTTTGCGGAAACGGTTATTTTGAGTAAAATACAAAAGTTATTGTTCAAGGCTCGAACATGCTGAAGGATGATCAAGAATTTTTTTGGATTGGTGCTATTACTCTTATTCTATATGTACCTACTAAAAATACCTTAACAAACAAAATAACACAAATAAAACAATCATAGGTGCCATGAAAACATTTAACCACTTCGCTCAGGTCGAATTTTGCAACAATAGATGTGTATTGTACTTCAAGCACACATGTGTGCTGTTACGAGCGGAGTAGTTAAAAGCGTACACAAAGTACCCATACAAATATAGATCGCTTTTCATATGTCTGCCCCAGCCGGGAATCAAAACCTTTGCGTGGCAGACAGAGGAACTACTACTCCGTCACATCGGCTGTCAGACATAACTCCGATTATTACTTTACATCCCAAAAATCACATTATTACATCACAAGAACCCACTTAAGCCCTGATTGACATGGACCTTCCCCTAGTGGGGGATATTTGTCACATTTACCACACTTTACCTAAAAATATAATACTTTTCTACCAGTCCAGTGTCTTCACATCATCACTTAATGCAGTGTCTTACTTCACACGACTCCAAAGATATAAAATCATTTTGTTTATTATAAAGCGGTGCTCAAACCCACGTGGATGGACGACCGTATAAAAACAACCCTAAAACTGCTATAAAACAACGCGCATAAAAACTGTGGGGTAATGGAGGGGGTGACACGCGACTCGTGCCAGTGGTTATTCTACTAAGCTCCTAAAACCAATAATTTTAGGAACTTATTTATGTTAGTACATTGATGCCATCACATACACACACCACATGCGCGCGCTGCTAGACCAGACCCACATGATTCCAAAGCGCAGATAAAATACTATTGATCCATATACCTTATGTATGAAAAGTAACTAAATGTACACATATCTTAAGTAAACATAACTTACATTTTCAAAATAATTTCCGAAAGTCCTGAGCACTATTATAACAATTTTATGTTTTAATCAAAGTTACTTAGATTGAAATTTAGCAATAAGCTCAAAGGAACATCATTTTATTTGTTTTCTGTTCCTTTTTCTCAATAATATTCAAGTTTATTGATCTTTTACTAAGTGAGATGGTTGTCTTTGTAAAGAAACATGGAACAACACGGACTATAGACAATATGTGACCGCCAGTCGTTAAAGCTTCCAAAAAAAAACACCAAAGTATTTCAAACAAATTTCCAAACCTGGCGATTACTTCGCTCGTATAATTTTGCTTCCTACGTCATTTGAGAATCCGATTAAGAGAGACGACGGTAAAACATAGACATATTTTATTGCATTTTAAGACTGCGGTGGAAGATTCAGTGGCAGTTCGCACCTGTCACCGAATGCTAATATGAAGGTTGGGAACCGTTTGCGTTCTGATTTCAATTGTTTGGGTGGTTGCCTTTTTTGCTCGCTGCCTTTTGTCGGAAGATAAACGATTCGTGATTTACAGAAAAGCGAAGCGGTAAATGGGTTGAAGGAATTTCAACTTGACCTTGAGATTTGATTTTCGAATTTCATTAAGGGTGTATACACTGGGCTCACGTGATCCCAAGTACGTGGTTTGATGCCCGTAAAAGACATCAGCTTTTGTAGAAATACTAAAATTGTTTATCTTAAATATTTTTAAATTATTTATCTTACGTGACTTCGCAGACGCGACCACAGCGAGTTCACGTTTGTTGCATATGGTACAGTGCAAAACGTGGTTTGGCTGTAACATAAGAATCGTGATATGTCATCAAGTATGTCCGGTGTACATCTGTCTCCGACAAAGTAGCCACGTGTAGGTATGGCGTAGACCAATTGTGTCGCTGCTATTAAATCAGTAAACATGGCATCACATCATAGACCTAAGCCTTGTTTTTCTGCACCCTTAGCCTGAACATATTAAAGTATCTTGTGGTAGTAAGGTCACTTTGACTAAAATTATGAAAACTAATAAATAAAGAGTATATTACACTTTGTGTTGTTACTTCTTGATGGAACTCCATGTTAATTTACTAATAAAACACTTTTTCACTAGTTCCACTAATTAAATATATTTGTTTAATTTGATATTAAACTAAATGCGACCGGTTTCGGACATCATCATCGGGCTGATTGGCATCATCAGCCAATGATAATGTTCGAAACGCATAATTAATTAATTAATAAATAACTATTCGTGAATTCCATAACGTATTTAAGTCTTATATCACCGGGAACAGCGCAATGTAACTACAACATCTACTTCTTCTAAGGTTTATTTTGCACTTATAGTTTATTTGAAATATTTTGGTGTTTTTCGATTTCTTATTCTCATATAATATGAAAACATCTACTACTCTAAATCTAATTCTAAATATAAAACAAGGGGTTTTTCTTACCTTTGAGCGCCATGGTGGGTAACAACGCTAAGGCCTGCAGCATTGTCCAGAACCAAGATCTTTCGGTCCTCATCCCGTTTTCAGTTCTCACAGTATCACCCAGAACAGTACATCGTCACACTACTGTTTACTTTATCACACGCAACAGTGCAACTTCACTTATTAGTTCATATGACTGAGAACAATGCATATTCACAATGGACTTTACTTATTATTTCACACCTGAGAGTCTCCTTATAAACATTTTCATGGGCCGGTAATTTTCGTTTGACGTTCCTGAAATTGTTTATACTTTAGTAAAACAAAATTTTGTGTTGCTCTTGTATGTTGAGAACATTTACTAAAGTAATTTATGGTTTGAACCTCCGTTTGTCATCTATTTTTCAACTTTAATTTTGTTTCATAATTTGCGATGTTCATTTATTCTACAATACATAAATGTTTTAAATTCATATCTGGACGTAGTGCATCGCGACGTTAAAATTTACTCATGCAATCGTGTTGTAAATTTTAATACAATGAACACGGATTTTAAAATAACTTTTGATATTGTTGTTTACGTACAAAAGGTTAATTTCCTGTTGTATTGGTTTATTTGTGTAATTTTTTCCGAATAGTAAAGCAACTTTTTATGATGTTATACAAATTTAAATTAAAAAATTATTATATGAAGTAGAAAATTACTAAAAATATTCATAACTGTTATCCAGGTAATGAAACTAAACAATGGTCCCCAGGGAACATAGATCGAAATAAATAGAAAAATAATCTCTCATTATTACACTACATTATATATTATATACATTAATAGCCAGACATGGGCCTCCCCCTAATGAGGGTTACTCATTATAAAACGTGTCAAAATTAAGAGCCATTAATTTGTATATTATAGCAAAAGAAATGTTACGGCGTTCCTTGGTCGGTTTAATGTATAGTGCTCTGCATTTTTTACACTTTTGAACACTTACAACTTTTCTAGGTTTTTGAATGCTAAAAATATGTTTCAGTTATTATGTTACTCTGTTTTTTTTTTGCGTAGGTAGGTACCCACCTACATTCCACCTTTACTTTTCCAATTCTGTTGAGTTTATATTAGAAAGTTTTTAATTACTCAGAAGTATAATTAAGGCTCGGTAATTTCAGAGCCTCGTCTATAGTAATAATTTGTTTCTTCAAAGGGATCAATCGAGTTATAAATTAAGGCCTTCGAGATCCTTCCTATTATTTAACAAGAAAATGTACTTTTACGTGGTATTTGGTTTTGAGAATAACATTTCGTATTAAATTTTGAACAAGATATTAAAATATTCATTAGGGCGCAAATTCTCCAGGGAAAGACCATTCTTGAAAAATATGACAATTTGAGCGGAAAATCTTTTAAATCAAATTTAAACAATACGCAATACTTAACCAGCTAATTATTGAAATTCTATAATTGGGCAGTAGCTCGTGAGAAAAAATCCTAAAATTTACGTTTTAAGCCCACCATTTTGAATTTATAAAATTTGAATAGAGCTTGTGTTACTTGCGGCTTCAATTGACACAAGTTTAGGAAAAAACTTTTTATATAGCTTTAATAGAAGGCCAAAAAGATCAAAATTTCAATATTGAGGCTTCTAGTTCATGTGATGATGTGCATGTTACGGAATCCTCGGTGATGGAATCCGACACGCACTTGGTTGTTTATTTACTATCATCAGACTCTCGGGTTTTCACTATACTTAAAAACAAACTGATCAGTACCTAGTAACAAACATGGAGGGCCATTGGTTTGGTACCAATGAGGTGGTCCGCGTGGCTACACACTGGTCCAGGCACATTTAAACTTTTGTCATCGACACAAAAGAAGTAGTAATAAACATTGGACTTCAAAGAAAAATAACGTCGTTAGTTATTCTAATCGTCTTAATTATAAGCTTTTGTTGTAACTTCATTCAGTAAAAAGTTTTTGTTTTGTAATTATACTTCTTTATTTGTTATTATTTTGATGATATTTGAAAAGATACGTACTGTAAATCGACAGCAATTTAAATACATAATTTGTTTTTGAGTTCAAGTAGCTGTTTCGAAAAAAGCAATACGTATTATGTTGATCTTTTAGTAACTTACTACAGAGTATTATAAAAAAAATAAAGTAATGTATGATTATGAAACTGAAATTTTATGTAACTAGGTAACTGAACATTTATTGCTTACAGAATAAATTTAAGTAGTCAATGCGGTAATTATAATGAGAAGCACCAGGAGTTATTCAGTAAGGGATCAACTTATAACAGTTATTTATAATAACTGCTAGAAAAACAGTTTCAGTTGCTCCCTCAAATAGTTTTCTAATGGTTTTGCTTAAACATATTATTTGTGACATTCAACTATAGGCCTCATTAAATTTGATCTATTATCTAGAACAATATAACCTTTTAATAATCCTATTCTAGTTTAACACCGTATCAAGGGAAACCTTACAAAAATTGTTCAAGTAGAATAATACCAATTAGTGGTTCCTTAGCGTTATCTTCTATACCTTACACCGGCAAATAATAATCCTTTGATGAATATTTATGTAACCATCTCCCAAAAAACTGATAACAAAGCTTTTTAGAACGTCATTTTTAAATGAAATCAAATCACGAAATCACTCTTAATTAAAAAATGTTAAAAGCAATAATCACAGAAATCGAAATATCGCAAACAATTCTATAATTGAAATTTAAATTGAAAGATTCGTTTTTAAAATCTGTGGCCACGAATATCTTTGTTCGCGAGCGCGGCGTAGCGATTTTGAGATGTGCGATCGACGCAGCCGCTCCGTAGCGCGTTTCGTAGAGCACTGGCCTACGCTGGGCGCTTTCGTAGCCGGCTACGGCGCTACGGGTTTGTGGGGTTACGAATGTATGCGTGGTCTCGAAGATCTAGGCCTTGTTTTTATTTAATCTGGAGGTCCACATTTTCATATTTGTTACAAATTATACCGTTACATCAAGAATACATTATTTATTTTATGATTTGTACGATCATGATACTATTATTGTTTTGTGTGTTTGGACATTAAAATACCACATCTTTTGTATTTGAATTTTGGATGCTATTCTATAACAAAGTATTATTTAAGTACTTTACTGTTTTAATCATCTTCAGACCTCTTTTTCTCATTTTAAAAGTATGTTAATAAAAAAAAGTAAAATCCTTTACGACTGCTCTTTTATTGTTTCCAAAATTAAACCTTAATGAAAAACATTCAAGTAAGATAAATGGTAGTAAAACGCTACAGTAACATTTCTACGGCAAAGCAGAGCTGCATGAAAAGGTTGGAACGTTTAAACCTCAGCCTTTTCAAAAGAAAGAAATATGAATGTGTTTTTGTTTCCTTCCGGACGCCGCTATTTTTTTATATTTTTTGTACAAAGGCAACAGACAGACAGTACAGGTTCATAAAGTTGGCTTTGGTTAATGTTTTCCATTTTGTCAGTACCATGTGCAGTTTCTTTAAGAAAGCGGGTCTATCGGTATGGCATTTAATATAATTTTTATCTCGTGATGTGGGACACCGAGTTGTTGAACAACCCGATAATAAAATTTCTACATAGCCTCTTAAGGAGTAGTGTGTCAAAGATAGCAACCGGGACTAAAGAACCATTTTTTATGATCAATCAGTGTTTTAGACAATTCGATTTTCATTGCGTTTTCGGTTAGCTATTATGATACCAGGAATATTTACGGGCTACGCAACGTACTAAAAATTTCACCTGTACACTTGTAGCTTGTAGTTTCATAAGGCACAGGTGGGTTGAGTCATAAAAACAAATATAAATTATAAAAAATATCAGAAAAGTATAAACTAAAGAATAGAATACAAAACATTTATCCATACAAAGTTTTTGTTTTATTATAGTTTTATCGGGTCTACGCGCGAAATAATTAGTAGGTAAACATATTTACTTTAAACAATAATGTGTACAAAGAGCGAAAGTTTCAAACAACATTGGTTTTATTTCTATCTATATTACATGTGATTCTAAAAGTTTTCATATCAAACCAGTTCTAGGATTTTTCATACACATCAATACTCAGTATTAAAATAAAACACAATCATACTTGTGCAAGCCAGGACTCTAAAATCTTTGTCTATTTTGTAAGCATAACCTCAACTTGAACCAATTCGAAACTCAAAAGTATTGCAACAAAGTTAAAAAGTCGTTTAACTTTTACTGCAAGATTTACGTAAAAGAAAGTTTCAGTAATCCATTTTTGGGGATCAATTTGTAGAAATCTATCATGTTTTGAATTTTACTGTGGTAATTTTATGTATTTTCAGCAGCATACTAACTACTTATTTAGAGGACCAAATGATATTTATTTAATTAACCTGTATAATTTAATTGTAAAATTCTCGCATGTAATAATTTATTTATTTTTTACAAGTTAATTTTTTATATCTCGACCTATATATTTGCAGTGCCCTCAAAAGGGCGTCATGTGTGATACGCTCATGTGATAAGACCTTAAGAATTACCATGTGATAGCAAATAAATGAATTACTGGTTATTTTTAGTAAATGTTAGAATGACCACTTAAATTGATACCTCCCAAACTGCGTGTTAAAAACGTATTTATTTCATTTGAGGAATTATGTATTCTTTGACTTCTTAAGACAATATCCAAGATTTTCAGATCAAGTTGTCATATCTCTTACATTTTCAGAGCATGCCTTCAGTAATTTTCAACCTACACGATAAATTACAGATGGTGCACACTATACGTTGGTTGACATTTTAATTATGGAATTGACATTTAATAAATCACTTTATCAAATTTTCAAATTTGTGTCTTGACATGAACAGTTTTATCGTCTATTTTTATTTTCATATTTATTTATTGCATTCATATATCTTAAACTGAATATATTTTTAATATTTTAAAAATTATCTTTGTTATACCGTGATTTCCGCAAAATAAATACTAACCGTGTTAAAACAAAAAAGAGACGCGAATTTAAACGCTGTGTAAATTATTTTTTCATACAGTTAGACGTCGTCAAACGACTTAGACACAGAGTAACATTTATTGTATTAACACCGTTAGTAGTTATTTTATTTATATCAAATTCTGTACTTAGGATAGGTACCTACCTATTCAAGAGATACTGACGTGAAAAAACATAATTTTCAAAAAAGTTAACCTTGTTTATGCCAGCAAAACTGCAATACTTTTTTTGATCCATTGGCGGCACTATATTCCCGAAAACCTTGTAACCTTGTAAGTAATAGGCGACCTTTTACCGTCGTACAAATATTTCCACTCGTTCAAAATATACGTTTCCCCCTTGCCACGGTCTCATTCCATCATTGTGTTTGTTGCGATGAAATTCAATGCCTCATATCGGAGAATGGGTAGTAGGTACAGTCAAGCTCACGTCTGGTTAGACACTCGAACTGCCAATGTAAGTCACATACGCGCGGCAAAGTCCGAACTGTCATACCTATCGTGAGCTTGACTGTACAATATGTCACAAATGATCTACAAGAAAGGCGTATATAAGGGGTGTAAGGGACAACCCTCTGAATACTGGTAGGGTGTATGCAGACCATGAAACTGAACAACTTTCCCCTAGAAACATATGTCAGGAAACGACAAATAGAAATCGACCTCCCATACAAAATCACAATCAGCTGCATTTCATATGAGAAGTCAATTTTATTTGACGTTTCCTGAAATATTTATGGTCAGAATGCACCCTATGAGTATTCGAAGGGCTGTCACTTACTACCTGTATAGACTGTTTGTAAGTATAACATGGCAATAAGCAGATCCTGTATTGCTTGATATTTAGAATTAGCAATTCTACGAGCTGATGATATCCTTTGCTCACCGAAACTAACTAATCACATTTTTTAACATACAGATTACATATTCAGTCCATATTTTAGCATATACTTCTCTTTAAGCTTCTATGCTTTCAAATTTCGCTTTTATGATAAAATAAAGTTTGCGATTGATTCACATACTCAAGCTTAGTTTTAGCCACATAAGTTAAGGCAGTTTCTTACCCAATACAGCCTTAATAACTGTAATAATGGCTACCGATACAAACTTATAATTACTTATAAGTAGTTACAGTATTTGCGCGTCGCTAACCGACACAGCCATTTTCATACATATGTGTGGGTGAAGTTTGTATGTTTGGTAGGGTTGTCAATTATATTAGTGGGGTCACTCAGGTTTAAGAACGACCCAATGAATTTTGTCCTTGGTTTTACACTTCTTGATAAATAATAGGTTTCTAACGTGATTGTGTGATGACAGCAAAGATAACCGATGGATTAAACAATCATCTTTATTTTGATGGAATATTTAGATAGCTTAGTAGGCAGTATCCTAAACAAACAAGAAATAGTGAAGATACTGGACGGTTTCAACAATTTTTACGATACACTTGGTCATTGGCAGATATTATAGTTTTAACCTAAGTAATGTATTAAGGTGTTTGGGAAATCAGGCTTGTGCTTAGAAAGGTTTTACTTCTGCTCCTTTTTTTCTTAGTTATTAAACATTTATGTAAGTAAACGAAGTCGCAAGTTTGCTTTTAAAAATATACTTGCGTCCAGCTTTCAGGTTAAATCTCGTGCAAAACAGAGATATCTAGTTTTTTTTTAGTGGTAGTAACCCTAGGTATATAAAGCAAACATAAGGGTTAAATATAAACGTAGAAGTAAAGCGAAATACATGTAACGAAAGCTTGAATGGAACTTGTTTTGATATAATAGCTTGAAGTTCGGCAGTTAGTGAGCCTAGACATGTTATGTGGCTTAGGCCACAAGTGCCATGTGGTGCCAGCTTAGAAGAGTATCACCTTATGTATTCCCCTGGGTGTCAAGTAAGGCGGTTCTAGCACTTGTCATCCGTCGTTCCGTTTTTTCAACGCACCGTAACGCACGTGTCTGTCAGACGAAAGGAAATTGCGAATTCTGATAGAAATGAAGGAAATACCTACGGCTACGGTGCGTTACGGTGAGTCAAAAAAACGTAGCGACGGACATTAAATGTGTTCCCCGCCTAAGGGAGGTATCATCCCGCCTGTCAAGTATGGTTTGTATGGCAAACAACAGCCATTAGGAGAAAGCCCATGACCAGCAGTAAAATGTTGTTAATTTTGATTTCATCTAACTAAAGTGAGTAGCTACTACGCTACTAAGTCGTTCCTGCATTGCGTGTTAGAAAAAAATCTCAATATTATTTCTCATTTTTCTTTTGACTTGTGTCAAGTTCGTTTCGTTTTCAGTCAGGCTGTTCACACATTGTAGGTATGTCGGCAGTACATACTCGGTGAAAATTAAGTTAAATTACTTTAAAAAATTTAGTTACTAAGTAAATGTGCCTTCCAACAAGTGCAATAGAGTGTCAAACGTTGTCATTCCACACTACGCCTTTATTTTCTTCATCTGTGATATTATGCACAACGTCGCTTACGTTTCATACTTGCTCCACCTGCCATGCGGTCCCACCTGCCCACATTCGGTGGATATAACGGCTCTCCGCACTTACGCTGCCGGCCTAATGACCAAAGTTTTCAGTTGGCAACTTAATACGCGGAATTACCTACGCTCATGGCACCCGACACAGGTTGAACATTCAAAAGTGTATTGGTGTCGAAGTTATATTGGGTTTCGAATAGTTTGTAAAGCTTGTTCAAACTTAATTGTTACTTGAGAAGTGATAAGAGTTAAGTGTTTTGAAGTTTTATCTTATTGAATGATACATACAAGATAATGTGCATATTATGATAAAACCATCAGGAAGTGCATGCTTTCGGTCGTGATTGCTGTCTATGAATTACTTAGGTCTAGTAGTATTATTTGTTATCCATTACGATCCTTGACAGGTATGCCACTATTTACTGACACTATTTGGTTCGTTAGGTCGGTACTCCATCATCGACACAATGTTCATGAAATGAATTTTGTCATACGAAAATTGACAACGCAACGATTGGACCTAAGTGTTTTTATGGGCGAGACTCATCAATAATGAAGATAAAAAAGGAAAAATACCCAGCCCCTCGCTAAAACATCCAGGATATTTTTATTTCATCAATTTTCGACGAATTGATGCCTTTATGAAGGAGGGGAAGGGAACCGAATCAAGGAGTCTTGAAAGTGTAAGGGGGAGAATATTTAGGGATGGATATAACTGGTATTATATTTTTATTATAGAATAGTTTAATAAACTGGAAGGTGGCACAAAATATAGAATTTACAGAAGGATAGATCGCCCTCATTTCGATGATCAATACCTAATCAAAAAAAATAAAAAGTAGAATCACTGCAACCGTATTTACATTTGCGAGAAGTCATTTACCGGGCGCACACGACTTGACACTCGACTACTCGGGTGTCCTATTTAGTTCCGTTTTGACCTTATACGGCGCTGCGTAAGGGTGTGCGTGAAATATTGACGTTTCTTTGTAGCCGTCCATCTAATTTTAGGCGCGCCCGCCAATATTTAGTTTGTGTACCTATGTAGTTTAAAAACTTAAAACTATGGTTCACAAAGGTTTAAAGGATTAAGGATCCTAAATTAAAATAAGATATGAAATATAACAATATAAACTTATGTAAAAATCAGCTCAAAACATTGAATCAAAGGCAAATATTTTTTGGCCTTATAATAAATTAAAAAAAATATTTATACAGAGTGAAATTGTACTAGTCACCAATAGCGAATCTGAAGACGGACTTGTGATAGGGAACAGCTTTTCCCAAGAAACACGGGTTGAAATATGACAAAAATATTTTGTATTTCCATATTGACTCAAATCAGCTGATCAATTTTCTATGGGAGTTACAATTTTTTTTCGTAGTTAACCTGTGTTTATCGGAGAAAGTTGTTCCTCAAAGCCCCTTTTGTTTTTTCAGTGTTGTTTCGGTCTGTAAGTTCTCCAAACAATATTAAAAAGGTATAAACAAAAAACATCCAAACATGCACACCACACATAATTCAACTCTATCACTAGTAACAAACCTGACAACACCAATCATTGCCATGAACAGTGTTAGAAACAGCAGTATTCTATAATAGTTACTTTATATAACAGCTATTTCATGCCCATCTCTATCGTGTAAAGGAAGTGATCTCATTTATACGGTTTTTTGATGAGATGACTGCGTATCGGTGTATGGCATCGCGATATTAAACCGTAAACCGTAACGCGTGCGGAATCTTTCATCAGGTAATCTAAAATTTGACTCAAATGTTACGGTACATATCTCTACGGATATTCCGGCATGGAAAGTTTGATATGTGATGCTGTCTTGGACGAAGGTTCTAACCATACGTATGCCAAGTATTTTTTTTAATTATTACTTGACGCTAGACTGGGTTAGAGTGAGACAAGAGTCGAAGAGCCAGCTCACCCTGAACATGGGAAAGATCTAAAGGTTAAGTGGGATTGTTCGACCAAACTTCCGAAGGTAAGTTATGGATGCCAGGGCGGATTGATATAAGCTAAATCACACACGTTCTACATATTATAGAAAACGGCAAAGACAGCGGATCATTCGGTATTGTTGTATGCCTGCTGATGTGGCCTGACTCTAAGATTAGTTCTAGTAAACTAAGTGGATCAAATTTTCCGTTTTAGCATAAAAATGATCCTTTGAGAATGGCATGAAAAAATAATGTGGTAATAAAGTTTTTTCGTTTAATTTCGGAATTAAAAAGTAATTAATTACATTTGTTTTTGAAAAAAGGGGAACCTAGAAAGTTATAAAAGTGGTTGAGTAGGCGACGAAATTAAAAATATATTTATCAGAGTTATACTACAAATATTATGAATAAATTTAGGCGTTTTCATTCACTACGCTTCGTATTAAAGTACTTTGTTTATGCAATATAATATGATAAGATAGACCATCTAGCCAGTCTACTTTATTTAATGATTTATGAAAATAAGTATGAAAACATGGCCAAAACACATCGTGTTTCCTAAATCCGGGCTTTGTGATTTATTGAATATTGACGTAAAAGTTTTTTTGCGCCATAATATCTCACACAATCTAGTATTTCGTGTCTTGTATATTAATTATTATAAATCATTTATTTCCTTTCTTAGATATTCTTAGTGTGGTACCTACGGCTGGCATTATTTAAGGGCATAACTTACAAAAATTCAGTTGTTAATTTTTGTATGAATGTGTATCTTTATAGCACATAGGTATCACATTTTGTTTAATTTTTGACGCTTGCAATAATTTTCGATTCAATGTTTGGTAGCTCATTAATTAAATTAACTTTTTGAGTGTCTATAATTTATTAAACTAATATTTTTAATAGTCAATGTGACAGTTTACACAGCGTAAAAACCAAATTTGAGTCGTTTTTATCTACTACAAACGAAGGTTTGTTAGCATATACCTAAAATGATACAAAGAAAGAAATTGGGTTTGACCAATGGTCCAGAAACTATAAGCCAAATACGACTTTGAAATTTTTGAAACATAAAAAGCTATTGTATTACGACTATAATTGAGATATTCTAGAACTTTCGACAATCGTACTTCCTTGAAATAGTTCGATATCGTAAAGTCAAAAACATATCGTTACCTCATTATCATAGAATGAGTCACCAAATATTATTATAATCAGTTATAACTCAAGTGAGTATTAATAAAAAATACAATATTGATAGATCTTTAATAACAACAAAACAATCTCGCGAGGAATCGTTCAACTCACTACTTCCACTCCCTAAGGAAATATAAATACAGTATTGAAATATCGTATAATGCATCGAAATCCCCTTTCCTGGGTAATGTATAGACAACCATTTTAACTTGACCTCTCCATGTTCTGTCGCCGTATCAATCTCAGAACATCGGTATAGTTTCGTTAGAACTTCACAAGTTTTGATTTCCATTGCTGCCTGGAACTTTAAATTGTTATGAACGCTACATAAGCAACTGAAATGGAAACCGTTCTGTACAAAACTTTGCAGGTGTTTGTTATAAGATTGTGAGCAATGATAGAGGTCTGAAGACGCTGGCCCAGTGGTAAACGGTCGATAGGTGGAAGGTACTTATGACTATGAATATTTATAACGTATTAGCCCAACCTCGCTGTGTTGCCACTGTGGATATTAAGGGGATGTTTTTGAATAACTGATGACAATATTTTAAGAAGAAGAAGATACTCTCAGAAATGATGTGTAATGTATGCCATCTTTTGAAGTAGTAAAAGCAACCAAGGTTAAAAAATACAAGTAATTAAAAAAAATATATATATAAGTGAGTATGTATAATTCTACTGGTACTAGAATAAGTAACTTAGGCGAAAATTCTTTGATTTCATATTAAAACGATTATTACACAATTGGAAATTCTGCAACTGAAAAATAAGTACGCAAAAAGCATCCCTTCCTTACTCCACATCGATTAATATTAGTTGTTATAAATTTTTTAGTAAATCTACGGTATTACTGCGTAAGACCTGAATTAAGAAAATGGTGCAATATTG
The DNA here is from genome assembly GCA_027580185.1 of Tuta absoluta. NCBI lineage: Eukaryota > Metazoa > Arthropoda > Insecta > Lepidoptera > Gelechiidae > Tuta > Tuta absoluta. The sequence continues at coordinate 10,404,492 of JAQAHW010000009.1, forward strand.
GAGTAAAAATAAAAGTAAAAGAGCGGCAAATCCTCTACGAGGTTGGTGGTTGCAGACAGAATTCCTCAACCATATGGTTCCGTTTATCTAACTCAATGAATAGGCCAGAAGCCAATACTGTGGTCAGAAGTGACGTCACAGTCATCTAATTGGTAGGCTGTTTATCACCGGTGCAGCCAGGCCCGACTTCCCCCGTAGAGACGGCCGCCCCGCTCGCTTCACGGCGGCGACTGTATTTATACCAAACGGCGGAAAAACTTTGATACCGCGTTTCAGGACCGGCATGCTTTAGTTGCTTGCCATAATAGTATGATTATTTTGTATTTGAACATTTTAAAATGGAAAAAGTCGAACAATGGATAAGTGTGCGAATGTACAAGTAACACAATTTTAGAGACCTGTTTTATAATTGGATGGCATAAGTCCTCCTTTGTGCCATTTCTTGTTTTCTATATCAGGTACGTGATTTATAACGCAATTTGTCACTGCTGCTCCTATTTTCAGATAGGTCTAGTTAGGTGATAAAATGGCTCAGGAGCTCGATTTAATAAACATTTGTAATTGAAATAACGTAGTATACACATGGTAGTGGGTTGTCAATATGTCTACGTAGAACGAAACAGTTTGATTTTTAATAACTGGCAATTCAGATTTCTACCGTTTCAGAATAACAAAAAAACTGAAGTAAGTGAACTGGATTTCGTGAGAGACTGTTTAATGTCGGTCAAATTTCTAGTACTTAAAGAGTTGAATTCCAGGTATTTTTTTTCTAAATTAGATCTAAAAATAAGTAATTACTTATAGCTTTTGTCTAATGTTTAAAAAATGGACCTATAAAGTCTGGCTGCAAAACAAAATACTTCTAGATTCTTTCGTAAACGTCGCCTTAAATGCAAATTATTAAATGTTTATATAAAGAGTTCAATTTATATTCTGATCCGATGGCGCTTCAGGCGCGAGTGGCGCGGTCTTAGCTAAATAAAGCTGTAGCTGGAACGTTATCAGGTAATTTCTGATAAGCATGGAAGCAATCTGCTTAACAAGGATACCTGTAGTAAAGGGTAGTAAGTATCTTCAATGATAAGTACAAAATCGTCATCAATATAAGTATAAATTTTTAATAGCCATCGTAAATAAATGTAATTTGACAGAACTAGACAAAATAGACACAAGGGCTACTATACTGATAGTAAGGCTACTAAGGATATAAAAATAATTTTGATGATCGTTTTGCTTTTAAAATTCAATATTGTGTTACAGAGAAAACGAAAGCATTTAATTTATGGTCTAGAATACTAGCGATAAGGCAACATAAATGTAATAAAAATATTATTAATTATTTACAAATAATTTTAATATTATCCTAACTTACATACATACATACATAAATCACGCCTATATCCCTTACGGGGTAGGCATCCTAACTTAGTACATCATTATTAGTACATTTTAACTTAAACTTCACTTAACATACAAATAACCACAAAATTTTAACTAATTATTAATATGACACAATTTTTTAAATATTAATATATAAAATGCTACGCTTGAGTAGCAAACTCCATAAGTTTCATTAACCGTGAATTTGCCAGCTTGTTGACTACTGATCCTTCTGGTGGCTGTAGTCCTCCATCCTCGCCGCCATTTTCAGTAACAGTTCCATTAGTCGTTGTTTCTACAGTGGTTGGATCCGTCGTAACATTACTAGTTTCCGCTGGAGCTGCAGTATTTACTGATGACGCTTCAGTCGGTGCAACGGTTGAAGTGATTGCGTTGATTTCATTTCGCAAATTATTTCTCTGCCGGGCTATCACCAACACTGACACAAAGAGACAAAACGACAGTAGACTTAGCACTACGATTGTTTTGTTATTTAAACACCACCCTAGAAAGGTTTCTGTGTAGTACCGACAGCGCATTGAACAACTCATTTTTATAGATCACTTTCTTCTATGACAACACCTCTATCGTGATTGAATATCTTTTCAAACTAATAAAATACGAAATATATATTGTTCAAGTTATCACTCGACGATTTATCTATAGCTGATATGAATTTATCTGTTAGTGCCAGCATTGATAAGGGATTATAATCTTTTTGACTGTTGGCTTTAGAATTATTTTCGTGTGATGTTTTCTGAATAGGTGTAGATAAAGGTGTTGAAATGCGGGGCGATATTGACAAATAGTGTGTGAGTAATATTAGTATGATTCATATTTCAGGTGCATCTTTATTTAAAAAATTTAGGGCAAAGTTTATGTTTTACTTAAACTATGAGTAATCATTTAATCTTCACAAATGAGTAATCATTTAATCTTATACATAAAAAAGAGTTAAAACTCCGTCTAACTAATCTTGAAATGCTGAGTAGGTAGCATAACTCTACGCGTAAGTGTCGCCATAGACAACTAAAGGATAATTTGAGGAAATGGGTACCTTGCATTGCATGTGAAATACCTTGTGCTGTGCTCGCCAAACCAGCTGCCGATCGTGGCTAGTATGGCAAACACGCGCCAACAGGAATAGATCCACGTCCAACATTGGTATTTGTTGATGACGTATAACATGAAAAGAAATACATATTCAGTGATAGTCCAAACCCATATTCACCCATCATTTTAGTCGGTGCCGTGTGATGCCGGCTTAGAATAGCATCACCCCATTTCTTTCGAGTGGGAGTCAAAAGAGGCGACTAAGGGAATCGAGGGTGTGTATTGCAATTTTAGGCGATGGGCTGACATTCTATTACTATGGCGATACACAATTTTACGAATGTCCCTCAAATATTTGTCAATGTACCCCGCAAGGGATTATAGGCGTGATATGTGTATGTATGTATGTATCTTTGTCGGCAAAAACACTACTCTCTCCCATATTTTCAAAGAACGATTGACGTCGTAAAATACAGCCAGTTAAAGTACCTCATCAGCACAGTATAATTCGGGAAATATTCCCATAAACGAGCTCTCAGATGACATATCAGTATGAGTTTGTGCGAGTAGGTATTTAAGGATCTTCTTAGGGAATTTGTTCGCACGCTTAAGGTTAATGGCGCCATCAAAATAACAAATTGAACGAATTTATATGAAACCCTATGAACCCCCGCCCTATGTCTTCAAATGAAGTAATTCCTAAGAATAATCTGCCACAGAGTTTTGAAAGAATAGACCTATTCTCTTTATAAATTTTCTAAACGATTGGAGAACCTACAAAATTTTAGTTTTAATGCAGATATTTGAGGTATGTCATATATTTTTGACGTCTTGTCTAGGTTGTAGATTTCATGTTCCTAGTTATTTTTAAAGCGAGAGTATCCTTTTCAGGACCCAAATAAATGATTCAGTAAATTAAATTATAAAATAACTCACGTAAGTTAAATTAATATCTGCCACCGGAAGTCCCTTGAGTAAGCTGGTCGAAAATTATATTTACCAATACCTACTACCCTCAAATATTTGTCAGACGTGGCGTTAGCGACCGTATTAACTGACCGTAAAACTTGGTCTTACATTTTGATGTGCTGCCGATACTAAATTGTTTTTTAACCTATTGTCAGTCTATGTAACCGCAAACTTTAATGTGCTTTTGGGTAAATACACGATGTGTCTCTACTTTCAACTGTTAAACCTTGAACTTGAAGGTCAGTTCTATGATTCCATAGACTACGTCGCGGGAGGTCGGGTGGCGGCATGCAGCCATTCTCTTATCTGACAGCACTCATTCCTTACATCGAACCAACGACAGACGAACATTTGTCTCGCAAACTGAGCTAGAACCGCCCCTGCCAGTATTAGGTTTTGTTTCATGCACTTATTTGTATTTCGCATAGAACTACCGATCATCATTGATAGACAGGATCTAGAGGTCCCTGGTGCGATTATCCATGTGCAAAATGAAATTTTCTAGTGACAAAAAGTATGTAATAGTAGGGTTAAAAACAATCGAGTTGAATGGCTCTGGAATACGGTGCGCACAATATGGGACACAAATTGTTTTAACGAAAATGTTAAACAAAATAACGTGTGTCATCTGAGAGAAGGACAGAAATATGAAATTCCCCTAAGTGTGATAAGGATATAGCTTGTCTGGCACAATCCTTGTCATAACGCAAAATATATGCTGCACATTTTGTGCCTCACATTTTCTTTTGAACAATTTTTGACGCATATTGTGCGCACCCCTCGGTCTCCTACCAGTTGACCAACAACATTATTAGAGGGTCAACAGTTTAATGCGGTCGTACCGTAATCAACTAAGGGACTATGTCCAATAGTGGACATACAACGACTTTTGTCTTACCTGATCTTCATCTTGCCTGATGAAATACTCTCAAACACACATACAATTATTTAAATAGTTTTCACTCAAGTGTAAAAAATCTTTTCATCAATGTGTTTACCATTCATCGGTGCTGATTAATCGTAAATAATGAAAGCAAAATAAACAAGAAACATAGGAATCCAATCTCGAGTAATTTGTTTAAAAATCAATCAGTGATAAAGCAGAAATCAAATCAGATCAGGAACCCAACGGTCCCTTTCCCACAGGAAATCAACTCATATGAAATGCGTCATGTTATAAAAAATATTATCAAAAAAATAAAATCCGCCTGCTGTCACAGTGAAAAATACTTTTTGTTGTCTGTGCCTGACAGAAATATAGCAAAGATTTGTGCTGTTCTTATTATATAAAAATTTAAAATAGCCGGTATGATTTTCGGGTTAGACACGAATAATGGTATGTTAATAACAATCAAGCTGTTTGTCCTGTAGCTCGTTAAAAATACCATACTTTATTTCTATATACGCACAGAAAAAAAACATACATACTCTCGAAAAACATTACCCTCCTGCGACAGTCGGGTAAACAGTATGTACCTACGAAATTTTATTGATGTTTCATCGCTTTTTGATCCGAGTGAACCCTTAATGGTGATTGCTTCGTATATTTTACGTTTAAGAGGGCTTTGAAAATTTTACTCGGATGTCAGGAATTAAGATTATACTTTTATGGATTGTAAATATTATGTCGGAGATCATCAATGTGGACCACTTAGCTTGAGTAGATTCTGTATTTTTGTCTAACTTTTAGTACCTACCATCCTGCAGTATAAAAGAGCTCCTTTTTACATATAAAAACACACTTTACCAGCCACGGCAGTCCACTGCTGGACCTTAGGTTATTGCCATACTCACGACGTGCAATTCTCTCTGTGTTTGGAAAAGGCTATACCTACTCGTACAAATGTATTATCAAAAGTAATTTCACTGCTATATGTATAATAAGCCGCCGTGTGATGCCGGCTTACCATGGCATCACCCCATTTCTTTCCCGTGGAAGTCGTAAGAGGCGACTAAGCGACTCCAGGGTGTGTATTGCAATTTTAGGCGATGGGCTGACATCCTGTCACTATACACGGGCGATACACAATTTTCCGAATGACCCTCAAATGTTTGTTAGACGTGGCGTAAATGACGGTTTTTTATGGCCGTTTATGATCTCATAACCTGTCACTATGGCGATTCACAATTTTCCGAAAAACCCTCAAATATTTGTCAAACGTGGCGTAAATTTCCGCTTATTGCGACCTTTTAAGATTTGCTTACCCTGCAAGGGATTATATGCGTGATATGTGTATGTTTATAATAAGCTTATGAGTGTTTGCAATATCAGAAGCATCTCAAACTACCTATGTTATATTATACCTAACCTACTAGATCCCACTGCTGGGCAAAGGCCTCCCCCGCGGTCTTCTACTTCTTCCGATCCAAAGCCAACTCGGTCCACCCCCTATGATAGGCATCAAGATCGTCACGCCATCTTTTTCGGGGTCTACCTCGGCGCCGGGACCCGCCTTGAGGTATCCAGTGGTCAGTGACGATTTTAGCCCAACGAACTGAGTGCATTCGACGAACATGACCGGCACACTCCCATTTTAATTTGGCGGATTTACTGCCTACGTCAGATGTATGCAATCTTTTTTGATTTTCCATGTTAGGTATGGTTAATAAGAAAAACGGATAGTACTATACATATGCTACACTTTATTTATTGTTATTACACCTGCGTGCGTATAGTTCGATCGCAATTTTTTTATTTGTATGAAATAATGACAACTTGTGCGTTGAATCTTTGATTCTACTTCTATATTATTCTGCTAATCTAAAATCCCACAGCTGAATAGAATCTTACCCGGAACTGAATTACAAAACATCATTTTATTAGCTTTGATGTTGTAAATATGATGAAAATCAGAACGCTTAGCAAAATTAACTTAAATTATATTGTAAAAGGAAATATTGAATGTGTGTCTGCTACTTATCTCATAATTTTTTTGACATAGAAAAATATCTTGTTAATAGAAGAAAAACAATTTTTTCATCATCATTTGGTAAAATGCACTAGTAGTACGAAATCATTTGATGACTCGGTGTCCCACACGAAAAGAGAGAGAGAGAGAGAGAGAGTACGAAATCACGTTAATAATGAAACAAACAGCAATATACTCTGACACATATTACTCAAATACCACTGCAACAGAAAACAAATACTTAATCTGTCGAAAAGCTAGTCAGATTTTAATAATCGGACGTAAAAAATGGCAATTTACCTACGCCACGTCTAACAAACATTTGAGGGTCATTCGGAAAATATGAAAGATGCTATTCGAAGCCAGCATCACACGGCATATTTTTGGTCATAACGTACAGTATCTATTGCAAAACATTGTATCCCCACGCGCAATAATTATTTAGCAACGGGTGAAACCGCCGGATGACAAGCAGTCTAAAACATATTTCAGGAGATAGAGCAACGAAATCCTCTAGATAAGATCTCAAAAGCTACATCTCACAAATTCGATTTAAAGGGAGATTTAAGCCTCTTCTAATTTAAGTCAACGTTTTGGCTGTAAAATTAAGATAGCATTTGGTCCCGACGTAATCTGCTGAATGGGAGCCAACTTGTCTGAATCAACAGATCAAATTGTTACTATCTCGTGTCTACTAGGAGACTTAAGTAGCTATGATATATGCTCGCAAAGTAAGAAGTGAGTTATTTGCGCGCGCCGTTGCACTTATTTATGTAGTTTATAATAATAATTCTTTATTTCAGGCAGTAAAAAAACCCATAGTTACATTAAATTACAACTTAAATACAATACAATGATACTATTTAATAAAAACATAATACAGATATAAATAAGATACTTGAAAAAAAACTCTTAAAAAATTGACGTTAACTATATTTCCTCGTTCCCACACATGTGCATTGCGGACCAGTGCTTGGCAAAGGGGTTAGTAAAATCATCAGCAACCAAAGCCAAAATGGTATTGGTGCTGCTTCTCACTCGCGCCCAGAAAGATGCGGTCCGTGCCCTCAATACGGCGAAGAAATCAGGGACCCTCGCATCAGCGAACATGCCCTTTGCGCTGCAGTACCGCGGTAACCTAAACAGGATCCGGAACGCGTTGTTGTACTGCACGCGTAGCGCACTGTACTGTAGCGTACTGTAGCACACTTTATATTCTAATAGGGTCTTTACTATTGTTTAAATTACCATTATATAAAAATGACCGGGTAGTGACTCGAGGAACTGTTTGCAAATATTGACGCTCATGGTAAAAAGTCACTTTTCACTAGAAGCATATTTCTGAATTGGTAGAAATCTGACATCCCATGCGGTAGACAGCGAGATATTATATTTTCATAGTTCGCCCTTGATGTTTTTTGTTCAGTTTCATGGGATAGTCCTACATTGTAAAAAATTACTATAAACTACATTATTTTGAAATAAACTAGAAGGAGCGATGTTATACACGATACGATACTATCTCAAACACAGGTTTACAATCGGCTTCCTACTTCAATCTGTACAAGTATCCAATCATTATCTTGTAATTGAACTGAAATGACGTTGTTTACAAAGGAAACACTGATTTACACATTTATAATAATCAGCAAAGGTCGAAAAATTCATAGAAGCCGCAATGTTAATTAACTGAAATAAAAACAATCAACTTTCCCTAATAAACACAAATGTCAAATATGAAAAATATTAACTTTTTGTGATAATTTCAATAGTACTTAATTTTGTATGGATGATCAATTTTCAAAAATAAATTACGACTTTGATCGGAAAAACAATTTTTTTTCACCAGCCCATCATTGTTTTTATCCAGTAAATTCAATTAAATTCAGTGCAAATATTTAAGAGTGAGTTTAACTCGTGAAACTGAACAACGTTCCCCAAAGAACATAGATCGAAAAATGAAGAAAAAAAATTGACCTCTCATACAAAAATTTCACACATTGTAATTGGTCCAATTTTTGTTCATGTTTCGATCTATGTTCCTTGGAAAGTTGTTCAGTTTCAAGAGCAGAAATCACTTTTAAAATATTTGCCCTAAATATTTAGAGCCTTATATATATAATTATAACTCGTTTAGTGTATTTCGCACGTATGTTATTACGAGTACTACTGGAAACTTAGCAATAGTGGAAAGCGTCTTCAATTCACTATTTCACTCCTGAAATCCGATTTTAACAAGTTACCGGTTACATTGTGTGGCTTTAACACACAGTTTCTCATGTCAGGTCTCATATCCAGCGATAAAACCGAAAACGAATGCGCATCTTATAATTAGGTAAATAAATATCCGCGTGTAGTTACTTTTCCAAAATTTCAAATCAGAAATACCATATGTAGAGATTGCTGGAAGATATTGCGCGGACAGTTAATAATTGGTAAAAATATGCTCATATTTTTCATGAAACATTAGCATCTCTCTCATATTTAAGAGCATTGCTCTTGTCGGTGGAGTTTCCGCCAGTTATCTCTGTCTCTGCATTCTTCTTGATTTCTCTGTATGACATGAACGAACATAGCATTTTCTTTTATTTGGTCTAAATAACTCCTATTTTGGCTCAGTGAAAAGACAGCTGCAGCATATATTTATACCTTTTAAGCATATAATGCTATTGTTTGCTAAGAGGAAGACCAAAATAGGAGTTTTACTGTTTATTAATATTATTTTTAGAATAACAAATTAATAAAGCGCAGTGCAAAGCGTACTTTAAACGCTGTAGCGTTGTGTACTATTTCACTCAATCCACGCAGTTTGGTTCACATACACGCATATCACGCCTTAATCCCTTGCGGGGTAGGCAGAGCGTAAACGGCCGCAAAAACGAAAATTTATGCCACGTCTGACAAATATTTGAGGATCATTCGGGAAATTGCGTATCTCTATAGTGACAGGTTGTAAGCCCATTGCCTAAAATACAATACACACCCTCGAGTCCCTTAGTCGCCTCTTACGACTCCCACGGGAAGAAATGGGGTGATGCTATTCTAAGCCGGCATCACACGCAGTTTGGTTCATCCCTATCAAAAATGATTCTTGGTACATCTAAAGCATCTACAAAATATTGGTTCCACCCAAAATATCAACTGAGAAGCCCTTGTCAGTGGACTTCAGTTGTGCGTTTTCGTGCTTTCGTGGCTACAAGAAGTAACTTGATTGTTTTTTGGTTTAAACGTTACATCTTTTTCTCACTCAATCCACGTGTACAAGAAACTTCTTCATTTGGATCAAGTTCATTTCTCGCTTAAACACTGACTCTACCCAGAATGTCGAGTGAAAAGCGCCTTTTCAGTGGAGGACTTAAGCCGTGCTATCGCGGCGGACAGCGTACTTGCGCGATTGTTGGCTCAAACGCTTAATTAGTTGCGGCTCAACTGAGCAATATCGCTCAATTGAGCAGGCGAGGAAACTTTTTATTTTGAAGAGGAACTTTTGTTTCATTGTTCAACGAGTTATACTTTGTGGTGATTTTTTTTGAAGCCATTATACGACTAGATAATGGGGGACAAAATTATCGTACCCATACCGACATTTAAATATTTAATTTGCCTATTTAATATTTGATTATCACGATTACGATTTGAAATACTCAAAATTATAATAATTGCCTTGTTAAGCCACTCAAGCTCAATGCTTACAATGATTCTGAATAACGAAAATGTTTCCAAGTTAATCGCACAAATCCAGACACTTCCAACAAGGTGAACTTTCAATAAGCCGTCAGACGACACAAAACTTCAACCCGTCCAATTTTAATAAAGGTAGTCACTTCGGAATTATTTCAAACAATCCTTAGCTAAGAAACGGACGTCGATCTCTGAGGCACATCTCTTGGGTATAACCCAGCCAGAATAACTAGAACTATCCGCAACACCCCGCAACGTTTCGCTCGTAACATCTTGTTCTAATTGTGGGCGGGTGGGGAGTTCTTAGTGAAATGGTTGGCGTATACATAACAATTGCCCCGTCCTCTTATCTAAAAGGATCATTTTTCACGTCAGTGCCGCCACTGCGGGGTATTTGTCACACAACTCCTTCAAGGCTTTTTATGGGCGCAGTCGGGCTACACCGGTTCCCAGTACCTTTTGCCGGGAACTAAGATTTATATTCGCTGTTTTTACGCTAGACTTTACTGGTCAATAAATTATTAGGCTAGATAAGAATTTAGAAATCTGAATACAGTTTTTTTGCAGTAAATATCGTTGTTGCTATACATACACCTTTATTTATAAAGCTCGTTTTTAAGAAGCCCAATTTTTTCATTCTGAATTGGATCATAAGTAAATATTATTTTGTTCATTCTAAATTAATAAAGACGATTACAGTAAAAGGATATTGGTGTTGGCGTCAATAAATCGACAATAATCTACATTTGAAATAATATGTAAAAAACAGAAATTGTATATTTCAACGAGGAGGAAATTCGAAATGCCACATGTACATCTCATTTATTCATCTCGAGAAAACCTTTTAATAAATTTGCATAAACATAAAGATACGTACCTACTCACTCCGCCGCGTCGGAAAAATTACGATAAAAAAAAATCGCTTGTAAATATTCGTAATACCGAAATTACTTCGCATTATAAGATTATAAGAGGGCGAGGGGAGACGATCGCTGTAAACTAATTCATCAAAAAAGAAAACATCCCTTACAGAAGGCTCACTTTGAAATTGTGCATGTAAAATATTTTAATGATATACCTATACATTTTCTATTGGATGATCACTATATTGTTGCTACCTTTAAACCTGACTGTTTGGTGGGGAGCTATGGCTCAGTCAGAGATAGTTTTGTGAGAGCACGATGAAAGTTCATTTTACTAGCATGAAATAGGTACCTAGTTATAAGCATTCAGATCTCCAAATATCTCCTGACTAATCCTTTTTGCAATTGTACTTTGTACTTACTATTAGCAACACATCAACCTACCCATCCTGTCTACTTAATTATTTTGATCTTTTATTTCTAGAAAGATACATAAAATAAAGCAAAGCAAGACGAGAAGTTCTGTGTCGTCCAAATGATATCCGACCTCGTACCTATGTGGTACTTGTAATAGGGTTATTTTAAGGTTACTCTGTGGAACTCATTTCATGTTGCGGTTTCTGGTTGTACAACAGCTTCCCAAGTGGGAGCTATTGTACAACCAGATAGTTACATCGACCTAATCCTAATCATTTGCGGGACCAACTTATATTGGGTTTATATAAAAATAACCAGTACATTTTGATCCCTGTACCTACTGGATAGATTGATTTGCTGCTGATAGGACGTGGAAACATAAGGCCACATATATTCCTGAACTTATCAGTACTCGATATAACACAAAACAGAACAATGAATAAAGTAGAGGTACAGAACCGACACTTTATAATTATCTTCAACCACCGCCAATTGAATTGCCAAAACGCATGCATCCGTAATGAAATTGTGCTCAACAACGCAATAATACGCAGACCGCTCAACTGTATATTGAATGAAGTACCTACTTAATGTAGCGTTCGTATGAAAATTGGAGCTGGTCTATTTAATTAATACAAAACAACAAGCTGATTTAAATAGACCATTTTGAGCACTACTTATTTTGATTCTGGTTTGGCTAAAATCTAACACTTAATTTCTTTTGTTTAAGTAATTCATATTTATCATTGATTTTTTCAATTGCATCTCAAACCAATAGTTTATGTAGATCCCTACCACATTATTGTACGGCATGTGTAAAGACGACATAGATATTTTTAAGGTTTTTTTTTTGTCACACCAACCTATAATTTCTGTCTTTACTGCCTGGTAGAGCTACGCTTTCCTACATTCACATATTCTCTCTCTTGCCAAACCACAACACTATTATACAATCATAAATCGCGGAGGCTTATTAAACTGGCAACACTGTTTGTCTGCCTCATTATAATGTGTTTTATTTCCTATTTGCAAATGAAACATGCGCTCTTGGCGGCAAAATTAATGTGAACTCTCTTTGTTCCGGTGGAACAATTTATACTCTGGGTTGAAGTAAGTTGTTGGCTTTTTGTTTAGTTCCGTCTTGGTAACAGAACATGTCTTAGCATATTCAAATTATTTCATCGCCGTTTTAGTAATAACGTGATATTTTCAGCTCAAATATTATTCACCTTTACAGATGGTTCATTCCGTATACTTATCATACTATTTCTACCTTCGTCTAAATCTATGCTACTTTTCGGACATAAAAATAAATTTTAACGTACAGGTTTTTAATAGTTTTTAATCATATACATATCATTTATTTTCATACAAATAAGTACAAAAGTTATGTAACAGTACAATTCGAACAGACTTGTGAGACTGGAGCCTAAACTAGATTTCGGGAAGAAACCTGTATCATAGGACACAAGGCCACCATTCTAACACGGTTTGAAAGACATGGAAAAAATTATTTGTATTGAATACTAATAACATTGTTCTTAATAAAGAGATTGTGTAAATGTCTTATTATAGAACAAGATTGCTAATAAAAATAGTAAATGGTAAAAATAAGAAGAACTGCAATTATTGCGCAGTGATAAAAAGGCTTAATGATTTTAATTGTTTTTTTTCTTCATTACAAAGCATAAAGAGAAAGTAAATATGCTAACATCATACAACCTAAAGGTTTGTGTCAGTGCTGCATATTCCTCTTAAAATATGTTACGTACAAACTTAAATGAAAACTAAAATTAACTAAAACCTACCCAAAATAACTTTTAAAAACATACAAAATCTCAACATAATATTTTAACCTGTGATAGATTATACAGGGTGTAAGGGACGGTGTACCGAAAACTTTGCAGGCATGATCAGACCATGTAACTGAACTCCTTTTACTATAGAGCCTATGTTGGGAAACGAAATTTTTTTTTCGAGTTTCCATAGAAAGTCAGTCAGCTGATCGGGAATTTTGTATGGGAGGTCGAAAATTTTTTCTCGTTAACCAACATAGCTTCCATAGAAAAAATTGTTCAGTTTCATGGTCTGATCATGCCTGCAAAGTTTTCGGTACACCGTCCAATACACCCCGTATAACAATAACAAAGGGTTAGGTATATGTTCGATTGAATGCTCGCACACATGCCCCGCCTGTCGGGGTAAACAGAACCACCTTAAATTTGTGTGATGGTAATATTATGATGAGAATGAGTTTTTTTTTATTAATGATGGGTTTGCTCTTGACTCTAGTCAAGGTCATAGGACAGAGACAGAGTCTAAGATGGAGCGAGCTCACCCAGAAGAAGCCTGTTCACTCTTACTTTGAAGAGATTAGGGTTGTATGCGTTTGGAAACACAGACGCAGGTAGTGAGTTCCACTCTTTAGCAGTGCGCATTATAAATGATGACTGGAGCCTTGTGTAAACTTCTTATTTGGTGACAATAATGAAAACTCTGACACCAGGGTTCATCGGATCGTTGAATGACTCGGTGTCCTACACGAAAAGAAGAAAAATGAAAAACTGTAGCGGGAAAGCGTAATAATGAATTCCCAATTAAAGCAAGACTTTTTAAAACGCTAAAAGGTAATCTAGCCAAAAATATACCTCTACTTAAAGGCTACTCGTTATGCGGCCTGTTTGAAAAAGTCGGTTAATACGAAAAGATACCGGATTAATCCAGTAACGGGCAAATTACGCGGGTAATCCCTTTGCCGAAGAGCAATCAGCATTAAATACGTGCAGGTAGGCGAACCGAACGTATTTCCGGTAAAGACGTTTTAACACGTTATAAAAACTCTTCGTAGATGGAAAGCCTCCAAAGATTTTTTTTATAACGTCTTATAGACATTGTGATTTCAGGTATTTTAGATATTGTTATGCCCTGTCGAGTTAAGTATTTAAAGAAAACGATTCGCATGTAGTTTGGTCAGGTAATTATAAATTAAATAAAAAAAACACGGTATGGTTCGAACCTGCGACTTTCGCGTTGGTACCAACGCTGCTACCAACAAGTGATTGTACTGATACCGAAAGTTGCAGGTTTAATCTCCTGTATACCCAATCTGAAATGTTTTATTGATGAAGAATTCAATAATATAAATACCTAATAACTAAAGAAGAGGACAAGCCTAATAGAAGACCGCTGTAGCTATCGTGATATCTCAAACTGCTAGCCTATAAGGCGGTTCTATAATAAATACGGCCGTTCACTCACTTGTTGTCCGTTGCTGCGTATTTGAAACGCACCGCAACGCATGCGTCCGTCTGACAAAAGGAAATTGCGATTTATGTTCTCATCTTATTCCCATACAAATACGACGTCATGTCAATCAACTTCACAGAAGTATACGTTACGCACCGTGGCCGTATTTGTATGGGAATAAGATCGGAAATCGCAATTTTTTTCATCTGACAGACGCATGCGTTCAAGTGCGTTATAAAAACGACAATAGAATAGAATAGAAAAACTATTATTCAAAAAGTGGGAGTACTACCTAAATATCATGTATAACACACACAATACCCCTATCTAGGCTTTTCTGTGACAACGGATCCCCGAGCCGGTTTACTATTAGGACAATACAAAATTGTTATAAAAAAAAGATAATTATGTTATACAAATTTTCTTTTTTTATAATGACGGATCATGGCCTCAATAAGTGATAATAATTGCCTACATATTATTTTATTTTCATTTTCGATGTACCATTGACGTACGTAGAAAAACCAAAATTAACAAGATAAATTCAGTCCCAATTTAATAACAATAACACTCACAGA
Organism: Tuta absoluta; assembly: GCA_027580185.1. Lineage (NCBI taxonomy): Eukaryota > Metazoa > Arthropoda > Insecta > Lepidoptera > Gelechiidae > Tuta > Tuta absoluta. Next base: position 10,419,588 of record JAQAHW010000009.1, read on the forward strand.
AATTGAAAAAAAAATACTAATTCACTCAGTTATTGTTTTCATTTATACCTGTCACATCTCTCACAATCCATGTCATCACATTGACGCGCCGCTGATTTCCCGGGAGCGAGCACTACTGGCTGAAACAGGCAGAATCATCGTCTGAAGGCGATGGAAGCCAAATATAAAAAAACAAACATTTCAGCTACAGTAGTAAGTAATCTTGATTTTAAAACCAGACGGTACACGGAGTAAGTAAGTAAAACATTTTTTTGCACAAAATAAGAAACAAAAATATCAGGATAATTCATAGCTAACGTGCGCATAAGCGGCCTTATCGCTACAAGCGATTTCTTCTAGATAACCTTTGTGTGGAGGAGAAAGTATAGAAAAACAGAGCAGTGCGAGAGTAATCACAAACGAAAAGGTAACTTGAATGAACGCAATATATACAGAATACAAAACCATCAGTAACTATAAGTTGATATATATATATTGTTAAAAGCTATTATTATGAATGCCTAAAAGACGGCAGTCCAGTGTTACTCACGACAAGATATGTCACACACGACGGCGCTGTGCCGTGCGATTGCGACTGTCCCAGGCTATCATTAATGTCTTGTCATTTAACCATTTGGATTGTCCAGAATTAACAAGCAGTATTTTGTACGCTGTTCCTTACAGATCAAGTTTAAGATTTAAACCTTCATTTCGATGTGAATTTAGTTACTCAAATTATGTGCGTAATTGCTTCATTCGAAGGGCAACTCATATGTATAACCATAAATATGTCGATATAGACATATTTCATGTATCATTAAATAAGTTTAAAAGAAAGAATAAGTTAAAACTATGTCAGTAAAATATTTTATTTTATAAGAAGGGTAGTATCGGTATAAATTTGGATGACAAATAGTGTGGTTATAAGGTTGGTCGCATGCATGGCAATTCATATTGTGGTACCTATCTAGCTATATCTGATGTTATGTATGATATGATTGCATAATTTGCTAATGGCCTTGCATGTGATTAGCTGCTTGCTTCGTTTAGTGTAAAATAATTTTTTTTAGTGAACACCTATAATTGGTTTATTAGTATTATCTTATGTATAAGTTCCCAAACTGTGTTAACTGTTGGTGGTCCAATAAAAAATTATTATAATTATTAAAATTATTATTATTAAAATGTAGTGCGGCACATGTGCAAATAAGTTTAAGATAACATGCGGCGCGACGCGATAGTTGGTAAATCTAAAGAAATGGTTAATTACTTTGAAACAAACACCTCAAGGTCACTTTCGCAATGAAAAGCCTTTTCACAACTTCTTTTCCAGAAATTTTAACGAAGTCGACGAAATTCAATGGTTGCTATTCGCAGGTTCCGAATGGCTTAAAAACTTAACACCCTTTGCCCTTCCAAATTTTAATTAAAGCAATAAATACGGTGACGCCGGCCGAATGCTAATGCCACAGTTTTCACTTTGCTTTAAACAGATTAGAAACGGCCAGTTTATTAAAACTGCCTTTTGGTGTGATGAATTTATATTGTTTTTTATTAAATTTATTATGCAACCTGTTTTACTTTTTTCTTTTGTTAAACACAAATTATGTGAAATCGAGTTAAGAGCCTATACATTTTTGACTACAGAGAGCAGGTTGTGGCAGATAAGCACGTAAGGCAGTTGTGTTACTGTTTTAATTTGTAAAAGGCAAATTATATTGACAATAAATCAACCTTATTTATATAAATATTTCACAAAAAAAACACGTTGTGATAGTTAAATTAAACAACAGGAACTATTGGTAAGTAGGGGTATTGTAATTCGTAAGATCGTCATTTTGCGTCTTATTAAGTATAAGGGACAGCCCTCCAACCCTGATAGGGTACATGCAGACCATGAAACTAAACAAATTTCCCCTATGAACATAAGTAAGGAAACGACAAAAAATATTGGATCTCCCGTACAAAATTACGATCAGGTGAAGTTACAAAAAAATTACGTTTTCTGAAACATTTTATTATGGAAAGTTGTTCAGTTTCATGGTCTGAATAAACCCTATAAGTAGGTACCTATTCGGAGGGCTGTCCCTTACACCCTTAAAAAAAACATGTAACATGACGACATATTTGATATTCAAATCGCTCCCACATCTCTATAGCGACTGTTTCCAACAAAAAGCGTTGACTTGCTTTCAAAAGTTTTATTTTATTAGATCCAATACTGTGATAAAGCAAACAATATATTTAGCTTATATTTAGGTTAGTCACTTGGTATTTTATTAATTTTTAGTCTAGTTAAGCTTAGTAAACTGTTATTTGTCACTTGGTTTACCTGAACATACATACATCAGCTTATTGCAGTCTACTGCTGGACGAAGGCCTCCTCGAGGGTACGCCATAGGGCACGATCTCTTGTCTTCGCCATCCAGTCGCTACCAGCCGCCTTTTTAAGTCATAAGCCCATTTGACCAACGGGCGTCTAACGCTACGCTTGCCAAGACGTGGCATTCACTCGTGAACCCGTTACTCCACCGTCCGTCGGTTCTACGACAGCTGTGCTCAGCCCACTGCCACATCAGTTTGTTTCACTTCGAGACTATGTCCGTTATCGCAAAAATGTAACGGAAATCTAAATAAAACATTTCCAGCTCATGCCGGCATAAATTTTATGCAAGATAATAAAATGTTACGCTTCCAAAATAACAATTTGTGAACAACGAAATGTCCAGCGGAAATTACTCAACGTTCTGAATTGTTTTAAATTTAAATCCAATTTTGTCTCGTGACCATTCTACTGAATAAACGTCTGTGTTCCTCTATTATAAACCTTAAAGGCTTATAATAAGAGTTGTGGTTTGCTAGTCAAAAATTACGAACGTTGATCATACTCTCATGATTTTGAATGGAATGTCATACTTTCAGAGACACATTGCGTTAAAATAAAAATAATGCTACCAGGTTTCCAGGTTGATAGTAAATTATCTTTATTTGTTATGCATGTTGGTAGGTACTCAATCTACCTGTTAAGTGAAATTAGCTTGGTCAACGTGAAACAGATACAAGATATTGGCACTAGATCAATCATTATGTAAGAACTTTTGTTTCAAGTAGGTACCTATCTATATCTGAGATAAAACGAATTTACGTCATACAAGTCTATGAAACTATAAGAGTCATAAAAAATATTGTTTTAGTTGTAGGTATATTTAGTATGATTTAAAAATCCACGTTAAAATTTGTTCAAAAATTTAAATTCTTTCTAAAAATATAAACCCACCAGGAAAAGCTTCTAACAAGAAATCCTCTATAATGACTCTTTTAAAAATCTGACTTTTTAATTAACCCTTTACGTGGCGAGCTCAAAAAAGCCACCCTTAGGTTCTCTTGGACAAAATGTCTGCTTAACGACCACGACTACTGTGGTCTGTTTAATTTAGGAAATAAATTCACCCGAGTGAAATAATCATTATGAATTCTCAGAGACAACCAATTGATGGAAAAACGTATCAAAATGTTGAATAGCGTGATAGAAAACAAAAAGTATCAAGCCATAAAATATAATGATAGCAGCGTTTTTTGTAAGTAAAATACGTACTTACATAAAAAGGAAAGTTTAGTTTAAGAAGTGTTCAAATTTTTTTTATTACCAACCTAGAGCAAAACATCTACACAAAAATAGCTATGCCAGAAAGTGGGTAAGTAGCCTACTCAATAACTAAGACGCAGGTTGTCCACAGTCCCTGAATTTAAGTAAAATCTAATATATCATCAAAGATTTTTCGCGCAACTTGTCATATGTCAACTAAAATTACATGAACTACTGAACTGTATGCTTAAGGCCTGTTCAATCCTGGACGAATTCACTGGGTAGTGGTAATTAGCGGTAATACCCATGCGGTACCTATTTGTATGGCATTTCCGCTAACAGCGGTATTGCCATTAAAATACCGCATAGGTACCGTGCAGATACCGCGTGCGTGAGTATTACTGGTCATTAATGCCCTCATAAAGAGAAAAAGATACTCATTTTGCGCTTAAATTTTCAAATAGAGGTTACTTTGGATCTTTTTTCTATCGAGTAAAATTTTACAATTTGTGTAACTGATAGGTATATGTTATCTGTTAGAGTAATTTAAATATTTTTTTCAGAATTATATGGCTGTAGTTGTCTAAATAAAACTGGTTTAAAAATATTGTTCGCGTTATATCCCCGTCTTAAACTAAGACTAGGGAAAAAATTGGTCTTAAACCTACCAAACTACCCGTCGGAATCCGTCAAAGATTGAACAGGCTTAAAAACTTCGTTTTATAATAAGTTAAAATAATTAAGATAATAATAATATTATTTATGTATATTAGTTAAAGAGTAAGCTTTCTTATTATCATTTATTTTATTATCTTTCTAAAGTACCGTAGTTTACCTGCAAATTACATCCTCTGAGTCTCTCAAAGGTTGACTGGAAGAGATACTTTTGTGAGATAAGTACGCCTTTGTGCCTCTTGTTTTATTTCATCCTTTAGTGATAAAGTAAATTTGTTTTGTGGTACAATAAAGATAATACATACATACATTTATTTTATTTGTATTGATAATATAATATTATTTGTCTCAACTCCAGCGTTACTGGAGTAATCTGGTCACTCTGTACACACTCGGCTCTCATTAAACGGCGAGGACTTTTTTCTGGTTTGCGGTCTAAAAAACGGACGAAAAACGCCCTCGCTAATTTCAAACCCTTTCGTAATTTTTGTACACAAGGCTGTGCTTTCTTACTCCTTTTTAAACTACACCTTTGGTACTTTGTAGGCATGAACTTATATTTTGATACCTCAAGTGTAGTTTTTCTTCTTCGAGTCGAATGGTTATTTTTTATATAGCCTTGGACCAATATTTGGCTATGGCGATAGCTGTAGGGTTCTCCTCTTTTAGGTCCTGAATTGTGCAAGGCTTTGGACAGTTAGGGCAGCACAGTAGGTGAGCCATGGTTCGGAAGGCTCAAGTGTAGTGACATCACATCATCTCATCAGCCTATCAAAGTCAACTGTTGGACGTAGGCGTAATGGTACGCCATAAGGATTAATTTGTCGCCCTCTTCAAGTTGAGTTAGTGGACAACTCGCACTAGCCAAAAACTGGCACATGTGCCAGTTGCGATTTTCAATTTTGTTAGTGGTCATCTCGCACGCACGTGCGTGCCAGTTGTGACTCCGTATTTTGCTAGTGGTCATCTCGCAAAATTACCCCTTCGTGCACTTTCGTAACCAGAATTTAGTAACTAGCTACGAAAAAACACTTTTTAATCACTGTTTCGTAACCGGTTACGAATGAACACTATTTTTTTCCACGTTTGTAACTTTTCGTAACTAGCTACCAAATGACACTTTTAAATCACTATTTCGTAACTACTAACCGTGGATGCTAGACTATTAGCTTGTTTGGGAAAGTTGCATGGCTTGACGAGCCCTACATTTTATATGACAGCTGTCAAACTAAAAAACCGTTTATCTCGTAAACCTTGCATGCTAGACTATAAGTTTGTTTGGGAAAGTTGCATGGCTTGACGAGCCCTACATTTTAGATGACAGCTGTCAAACTAAAAAACCGTTTATCTCGTAAACCTTGCAGGCTAGACTATTAGTTTGTTTGGGAAAGTTGCATGGCTTGACGAGCCCTACATTTTAGATGACAGCTGTCAAACTAAAAAACCGTTTATCTCGTAAACCTTGCAGGCTAGACTATAAGTTTGTTTGGGAAAGTTGCATGGCTTGACGAGCCCTACATTTTAGATGACAGCTTTTAAACTAAAAAACCGTTTATCTCGTAAACCTTGCAGGCTAGACTATTAGTTTGTTTGGGAAAGTTGCATGGCTTGACGAGCCCTACATTTTAGATGACAGCTGTCAAACTAAAAAACCGTTTATCTCGTAAACCTTGCAGGCTAGACTATTAGTTTGTTTGGGAAAGTTGCATGGCTTGACGAGCCCTACATTTTAGATGACAGCTGTCAAACTAAAAAACCGTTTATCTCGTAAACCTTGCAGGCTAGACTATTAGTTTGTTTGGGAAAGTTGCATGGCTTGACGAGCCCTACATTTTAGACGACAGATGTGGTGCAGCAAAAAAAGACGTGAGTTACATTAAAAAACAAATGGAGCAATAATCTCAAGACAATGACTGACAGATATTTCTTTTTTCTTGAGTTCTTCAACGACCGCGTTGATTTCTTCGTCTATTTCCTCGTACTTCTTCTTCTTCTTTGCCGCACTGTCTTCGACAGTAATATTTTGCCTCTTTTTGGGCGCATTTGTCTCTTCACCGTCCTCGTTCATAATATTTTGTCCATTCTTGGGCGCATTTGTCTCTTCATCGTCCTCGTCAACAATATTTTGCCTCTCCTTGGGCGCATTTGTCTCTTTATCTTGCTTTTTCGGTGTTTTAATCTTTAATTATTTTTCTAAAAAGTCTAAAACTTTTGCGATTGATGGGTTTAGTTTAGTTTAAGAGAAGAGAAGAGAGAAGAGTTTAGTTTCTTGGCCTTATTAAAAAGGCTGTGACATTAATGGTAGTAACAACCTTTAATTGTGGCATTTGGAAAAGCTTTGCGAATAGCATTGATTGCTGGTTTTTCGTAATCTAGTAACATTTTAGATGGGCTCCATGTTGGAATTCGTGATTTTATTAAACGAAATAATATTTTATATGAGTTTTGTTTTCTATTTTGCATTAAGGCGAAAAACAATGGAATCACTTTTTTCGTATTAGTATTGTACCCATGAATACTGTATAACTGTTTGAAGGGCGGTGGACAAGATTTGAACGTTCCATCTAACATATAAATTTCAATTGTATCCAAGCTACACGTTTGACAGCTGTCACTTAAAATGTGAACAAAGGGATCTCACACACTTAATTAAAATCTAAGTAAGATTTCAAAAACAAATAGTTTGTTATGGTGCATTGTTGATAGCATAATCAATGTACAGCGAACACGAGTGATAGCTTGGAATTTTTATCCCATTCGTCACTAGTGGCCATCAAAGTGGTGGCAAATGGGAACACAAGTTCTATTGGTACATAGCTGAGCAGATTTTTTTTAGATAAAATTGTGAAAAATAGTGTTTATTCGTAACCAGTTACAAAACAGTGACTAAAAAGTGTTTTTTCGTAGCTAGTTACCAAATTCTGGTTACGAAAGTGCACGAAGGGGTAATTTTGCGAGATGACCACTAGCAAAATACGGAGTCGCAACTGGCACGCACGTGCGTGCGAGATGACCACTAACAAAATTGAAAATCGCAACTGGCACATGTGCCAGTTTTTGGCTAGTGCGAGTTGTGCACTAACCCTTCAAGTTAACGGTCCAAGCTTCTAAATCTACAAAATTTTATAATTATTTTATTTTAACAAACTTCATGTAAGATAATTCTTTTTTTTTTTAATGATGGGTTTGCTCTTGACTCTAGTCTAGGTCATAGGACAGAGACAGAGTCTAAGATGGAGCGAGCTTACCCAGAAGAAGCCTGTTAAGGCACTGGCACTCCCACACACTGACGGAACGCAGCAAGCTATTTGGCGCCAGACTTCGGTGGAATGGTGGTCGCGAGCCAGGCGGCCCTTTACGGAGCCTTCCACCTCTTAGTGGGATCGTTCAGCCGGACTTACCCACAGGCAAGCCTGTATTGCCGTTGCCCGGGGTGGACCGCTAGGAGATAGATCCCATACCACCCCATTCCTTAGGAGATACTTAAATGTTATTTACATTCAAATCTCATGGAATTAAAACAAAACTAATTAAAAGACGGCAGAAACAAATATTCTCTTACTAGGTTACCACTGATTACTAATTCAAAGACCGAAGCAGAATATCCTATGAGAAGATGATAAAATTTCTTAGTATGTTATTCTTTTTCTTCAATAATAATTATACAAGTTGGTACAAAGAAAATTCATTCTATTTGAATTTGGAATGGGCGAATAATAATAAAAAAATACTAATTATCTATATTACATTTTTCAATTTATGTATATTAGCAGATAATAGAAGACTCGTCTCATAATGTTCGGATTGTAAACTCGAAAACAGTTGCATTACAACTTTACAACAACAACTAAACACATTTAAACAACATCGGAACAACAAGTGAACAACATCGGAACAACAACTGAAAAATACAACAAGAACCGTTCAAAAACATCCGACAGGTGCGGCGGAAGATGGCGATTTAAGTATTGACGAAGAACAATTCGTTTCATTTATCCATTTTATCTAAAGGATTGCTTATCATTAGACATTGCACTTCAGCGTTTGAGAAGAAACTGTAATTTCTATAGCAGAATGCATTAATCAGGTCTTTATTGAACTTATTTCAAGTTTATATTTCAAATATTATGAGACGAGTGTAGATAAAAGTGTATTTCTATGATGGATAAATAAAACAAAAAAGATCAACACCTACAAAAATTCACTGCTGGATATGAGCCAAACTTTTATTCATAAGTGTTTTCTATACATATGAATGTAAATGAAAACTATTAAGGAAATTGGAATTTAGTAGGCCAGCCAGACCAGATACCAGATAACCGATTACAGGGGAATTTCTTTTTTTTAAATGGTTACATAGTCTGTGGTTAACAACCGAGATAAATTACAAGTTTCTTTTTAACGGGACATATTTTTTCGACTTTTTGCAGTACTGTAGCAGAGTTTAAAAGAGCTCCTTCTTTTGTGAATAGAAACAAGGAAGATCAACGTAAATTCCTTAATTGTGAAGAAGCGTATTATGTAAACAATCAGTTCAGGCCTAAACTACGGAAACTGCAAAAATAGATTCTTTGTCATCCATCATCACCTCCAATTCAAGAGCATCGCTCGTTTTAGTGGAGTATTTTCAGTCTTTCCTAGATTTTTGTAAAGATGTTAAAATACAAGAATTAAAGCTCTATGCGAAATAGATATGTTGAATACCAAATTTTAAACTTCCCGTGTTCGCTATACTTTTATAGATATATTTTCATTAGAAAATCCTATATTTGTATGAATAAGAATAATTTATTCAAAAACTTAATGTTAGTATTTACAAAGGTATGAAGTAAAATTACTGAACTAAACTAAACTGAACTAAACCCTAGTTCAGTTTTAAGTAATTTATAAACCTGTATCTCAGGCTGAACTTTGTTTGTGAACGCATCAAGACTAAAAGCATTATTAATTCAGCATGGATTCACAGTTCAAGGCCAATTGAGTATACTTGGGACAATATTTTTTGTGATCCCAGGAATGAGATTTATTGCAGTTACATCCAGGGTAGGGTAGGGTGAGCTGAAGCAAAGGATCTATGCAAAGTTCTAACACAGATTATCAGCATTATCTACTAAGAAAGTTTAGGTAGCCTTTCACACAACTTAGACCATAAACCTTATCGAAAATTACCTACGTATTAGTGCTACACAGTAATATTACCTCTACATTATCTGTGCTATAAGTATTACAAAATGATTCCCAACACTACCCGCACGTACTTACTTTCAGCAGCATGGACGACCCATACAATGTGACGACCAATATGCTGGTCATTCTGCATGTACTTTTATGAAATACAAAAAAAAATATCCCCTAAAAAAGTAACTAAAGGTGTTGCTGATTATAACAACGGATTGTCGATAGGCTTGTAGTATGGTGGTACCGGAAGAAAATGTTACGGAATAGCCCTGCTGTATGTACAAACTGTGTCTTTCGGATGTGTAGCTTTAATTAAGTTAGCCATTATTGGTCAAGATTAGGTATACAGCAATAGAAAATTATTGAAAGGAAAGTTTTCACCACTAACATTTGCTAATAAATAGGGAAAACTGTTGAAAAATAACTGTGTTTCATGGGACGTTAAAAACTCATTAGAATAAAATTACCAGTTTCAAGCGATCAACTTTTCTTAAATACTGGTTTGTCGTTTGCAGTTTTGGAGTAGGTTAATTGCGGAATTTAGTATTCTATGAATATGACATCAAATACTTTCGCGCAACTTTCCATAGTCAATCGATCTAAAATACCGTGGCGTGCCTTTACTTTAATACCTAGTCGAGTTCCAACCCTAGGGTAATCTTCGATGGAGATGAAGCCATAAAGTAACCCTAAAGAGGAAGTCGAAACAGAAGAAGACCAGCATACAATTTACCCAACCACATTAAAGATAATAAATCTGCAGTACCCTATACTTTTTCCGAACTATGGTGGTTCTCACACACACCGCACAATATTGCCGGTCCAGTTTTTTTGACGAAACAAGGTGTATGAAATTGCATTGAAATACCACATTTGATTATTCTTTTACATGACGCTGCACCGTACGTCTTTAACGGGCTGTCATGTGCTTACAAGCTGTAAAAAATTGCAATATCGTGCACCGTGTGTGTAAAAAGGAAGATGGTTTTTGCTTTAAATGTCACATTAAACCGTCGGTCCCGGTTGCTGTCTATGATTGATTACTTAGCCGGCGGTCGTTAAAGCCATGTCAGAGGCCTATTAGTAACCTCGTCGTTGGTGTTCTACACAATAGAAGAAGACATGTGAGAACCACCTTTTACCGAACTACGGCTTAACAAGCTAAACGAACCAACTGCCCATCTGCCCTTCCTTGTTTGTAAATAAGCAGAATTGAAGGTGAACAAATGTGGGTCACCCAGGTTTTTGTATCGATAGTGGAATCGGCTGTAACGGCGAAGATGGAGGTATTGGCTGTACATTGCGTTGCATGGTCATTTTTGTTAAAGACTCAGTCTTGCCTTGATCTTATATAGATTTGCAATTTCATAAAATGTATGCTTGACCCCGCACCTCGGTGAATTGGAACCGTATTTGAATAGCACTATCCCATTTCTACCGAAGGGTGTCGCATTTGACGAGAATATGGTATATTCCGCTCAGGAAATAGATATACAAGTCTAGCAGAAGAATTTTGTAGCTGATTATGAATCTAAAATAAAAAAAATAATCTTTATATTTACTTACAATAGAACTGTATTGGGTCACTAGCTGTACATTGAAAATAAATACAAAAACTTTTATCAACGCAATAGAAGAAAAAACATTGACTTGAAAATAGTGATGTATGGGGTTTACGGTCACACGATTCAATTTTCGGCCGTTAAATCAACTACTTCTCGGCCACTTTGCAAATTATTAAAAAAATATCCTTAGTATCTTTTAGTCAAACTTTGTTTTAGATTGCGAGAAACAAAAATGTATTTAATCAAACCGAATCAGAAAATTACACTAGGCATCCATTGGCGAAAGGAAGTTCGCAGGCACCAGCTAGTTAATAAATCAAGACTCAGGACATCTTCGATGTTTTAAAAGTAGGTTTGTATTATTTATTTATTGTTGTACTTCTGAGTTTTGAGAGATAGTGTAACGATGATAAGTGCAGCAATGTACATAAAACAATGTTCATTATTACTGCCAAGAGTGAACATAAAATAAGAAAGTGGTCTGGAAAGTGCTGATCAAAGATAATTTGCAATTCCGGGTTCCATACACCTGAGGTTGAGGGACACGCTTCGATAACTATTTGATGTTACTTTTACGTGAACTTGGAAGATACTGAACTGGTGAATAAAGTTTTTTTTTTATGAAACAAATGATTGATTCCTTCATACCGCGTGGGAAGGATGGTAGGCCGCCTATCATCGGAGACCTCGGGATCCTGACACCGAACCCACCTCTTTACACCACTAATGTTACTTTTCAATTGCCCTGCTTCTTCTGATACCATTAGATGCTCAAACCACCGTGTGATGCCGGCTTAGAATATCATCACCTCAATACTACCCATGGTTGTCGTAAATAGTGACAAGAGGTTGCATTAATAAAGGGTATTGGCAGCGGCATTCCCTGTGAAGGCAATATCTTTCACTGCGCTCGCCAAGCCGCTTGCTATGCGTGGTGAGTATGGTAATACCCCCCAATAGGAGGAGGCCTATGTCCAGCAGTGGACTGTTATGGCTGTTTACATGTCATATAATGTTTAAACTTTTAAATATCTCTACCCAGTCAAATTACAAGCAATTGCTATATCGTATAAAAATTTGCTCGCGTTTGTACCTGTGATTCTGTGAATAATGCTTACCGTGTCTGGAATACCAAAATACCACGAAACAACGAAAACAATACCAATGAAGGGTACACGACACTTACACATGTAAGACAAGGCATGTACGTGTGTGTGATATAGAAAATGTAGAATTCTAGCAGGTATAAAGAATCTTCAGATTCTCCGTGACAAGGTGCCCGAAAAATACGGAAATACGACACAAACGTATTGCATCTATCCTTGAAGCAGTTTCAGCATTTCACACTGTTCGGAAAATAGGGGGTTCTTAGGTGTGAAAAATAGGATATTCAGGAGAACGATGCATCCTAGTAAACGATCCTCCAGGAAGCGGATGTAGTGTGTAAGGCGCTTTGCTGAACATTTTGTTGGCAGTATTTTCTATATCGAACCTAATAGACGAGAATCTCTTGCGAGTTTATATTGACACTGCAAAAGTAAGTTGATCATCTGCCACTTGAAGTTGAGTTGCGTACTTCCTAGGCATCGAACTAGTTAGGTACATCTGAATCCTGCGACCTAACCAGAGCCGCTAGCTTGTTTTTGACAAAGTCATAAGAGCCTTTATGCTGTTAATTTTTGAAAGCTAATTAAAAATCATATTAATATCGTGTTTGGATTGATACGATCAATTTTGGCGAGTAGTTGGCAATTTTGTACTTTAAACAGCTGTTAAAAAATGGTGTTTAAAACCCGTTAAGCCGTGTAAATATTGTTTGATTGTGATAAGAAAACGTACTTTTAGCACCAAGCTTTTTAGCCAAGGTTGGTGAGCAAAATACTACTGAGTAATTCGGATAGCTATCGTTTAATATGGTAAAATTTGCCGCTCGCTTCGTTTGCGTTGGGTACCGCTAAGTAGGTAAACTAAATAGGTGTAAGTTTTGCTAGTTCCGAACTTTATTGATCACTAGCCGTGTTATTAAAAAAAAGGTTAACGCGTTTAAATGCTGTTAAAACTTTTTCTCCATGCGTTTTTACGTTGTAATAACACAGATAAAAATTATTATTATGTTGTTTCTCATAGTGTTAGCTTCTTTTAAAAAGTTATGTTGCATAGGATAAAAATGTTCATTCATAGTTTTTTTACTGTAAAAAAAATCGTTAAGCATGGTTGTGTCGTCTCGATTACAGCTTTGAAACTTCCAATGTAAACTACTTAGTCAACGCCTTAACAGTCTCTTCGCGCTAAAGTGTTACATAACAATAATATCAACCACCGTGGTTACTCACGTGCTTGTTTTATTACATAAGTCCAATCAAACTTTTACGACAGCAAAATCATCAATACAGAACAAATGTCATTACTGGTCCGAATCGATACCTGTAAAGCTACGTTCACACCGGCTCTAAACTTAGCCCACCCAAGGGAAATCACAGTTGGTAGACAAATCTTCCCGGCAATAGTATAAAATACCTGCCCCTCCATAAATCGAGTTTATTGCGGACAGTGGCCATCTAGCGACGGGCGGGTATGCGTTTTTTTAACTGGAGTTATGTGTAGATACTGCGTTTAAAATGGCTAGATTATATTGTTAGTTGTTGTTGAAAAAGCTGACAATAATTATTGCGTGTTCGACAAATTTTGTGTTTAAACATTGAATCGCTAACGCAAACCCGTAAAGTAAGCAGATAAATGTACTTACGCTTGGATTTTTGGGTTAAAACTCAACTGCACATAGAGCAGTCGTGGATTTAGATTGTCATCTAAATTACTGCCCAAAAAAACTTTCCTGTGATACTTAAATAATTTCATATTATTAGCGACTAAGCTATATTAGAACGTAGACATATTTCGTCAACAAGATGAAATACTTAAAATTTATTGCTATTTTACTATATTATTTTTGCCTATGACTATATAGCATAAAACAAAGTTGTTTCCCGTTTCTGTCTGTCGCTATGTTTGCTTAGATCTTTAAATCTACGCAACGTATTTTGATAAACATTTTTAAAGAGCAATCAATAGGAAGGTTTAAATGGATATATACATACATGCTAGGAAAAGGTCTGATTTCTACGGAAAAACTATTAGAAGGTGAAACCGCTGGGCGGGCTGCCAGTCGGTAACAAACTGGACAAACTACCTAGTTCATTTTACTTATAATGATAAAAAATATTGATAGGTAAGACGTAGGTAACCATTTAAAAGAGCGCCATATAAGTAATGGTTTTTCCGTATAAAAAACCCGTACGGTTCAATATCTTTAAACTGTTACGTGTTGCCGCTGATAGTAAAGTCAACATCAGACTGGGTTAGACAGTATGGACTGTGGACCGTTTTTGAAAACTTGCAAAATTTTCAAGGATTTTGCAAGTTTTCAAAAATTGTATACCTAACTCGGGAAGTGTTTTAAAATTTGGTATTCAACTTTGGACTTTCTTAGACGCGCGCATAAGACTTACATTGGCAGTTTGAGTGTCTAACCGCACGTGAGCTTGACTGAACAAGTTAAAACTAAACTTATTTGCCAAATTGTAAGTAGACATACAATCTAGGCAATCACATCACGGATTGGTGACAACATGCTTGAATTTTGCTTTAGAAATTTTCATATGCATGAGGTATCATACATCAAAAGTAATCCAACGTGTATCACGCTTTAGCATCCACAAAGCCAATTATTTCTGTCCAAAACCCGCACGAGGAAATGTCATACGTCAAACAAAATCCTATGAACGAGATTCGACTTGAGTGATAGAGCTTATCCTAAATCCTTCATTTGATTTTGGATAGCGGAAGATATTTAACGGTGCACACTTCTCAATTGATTATTGCCATGGAAATCATATGAAACTTACATGAATGATGGCATTAGAAACAATGTTTAAAAGTAAAGTAACATGTCTGTCACAAATTCAAAACAAACCATGAAACACATTGCATTTCATAATTTCAAGACAATATAATGCCTTAAAACATGCTATTACATACCTATGCAATGAATTTTACTTGAAACCTAAATAATAATCGCCTTATTAAAGTTGGAATAGAACTGCGTCCTTATGGACTACTTGTGCGAGTAAACTTTATGAACGCAGTTTCATTCCAACTATAATAAGGAAGATAATCTTACCTGAAGAGCTGAATCGAAAGCGAAACAGCGGTCTACTTATTTTGCAAATATACTTTTCGTCTTTCGTACTTTGGTACACTTTTACTAATTCAGTGTGAACTAAACTTGATAACTAGAATTTGTTTTTTTGAAACACGTTTAACACCTTTCTGTGGTTTAAAAGAGTCTGTACTTTTTCTAACGGCCTGTACGTGTCATGTGTGTGTATGTGTGTGCTATTTAATTAAATGCATACTGTATGGCAGAGCCGGAAGGATACAGCTGTGCCGTGCGGCTTACGTTCCGCACGCATACACATACAACACAGATGGACACATGGTGTTGTGTTGTGGTGATGAATTGGTTAGTGATGCAGAGAACAGAGAATTCTAGAGCGATACTAAAATATTTATGGAAAATATTGGATGTAGTAAGTTTTAACAATCTTAAATTCCGCCGAGAAGGTATTTGAAAAAATGGAAACAATGTTACTATGACTGAGTGACAGCTATCATTTTCTAGCGCTTGGTTGTTTGTCGAGTGCTTGCAAATGGCGGATTTACAAGTTTTAGGTTTCCATACCTTAAAAAGATAGGAATCCTGAGAGGATCACTTTGTAATAGACAATAAACAATAGGTATCTTCATGAAATAATCGAAAATTTCATGATCTGGCCAATTTGTCGATATGGCGACTATTCATCATCATCATCATCACGATCGACTATTAGCCACGACAGAAATACGCATTTGGACATAGCGTATTCAAAATATAACATTTTTTCACGGTTATCACAAAAGGTGAATAAGGTACGGTACAGGTAGTGGGTAGTATAATGCTATGTTAATATAGGGTGACATTTTACTAGTGACTGACAGCAAAAAGTCAACACAGGCTGGTGATAAGGAACAACTTTCGCCTAGAAACATATGTTAAAATTTTTAAAAAAATGGGCATCCCATTCAAAATTGCCGAGTAGCAGATTTGGGTTACTATGGAAGCTCAAAATATTTTTGTCATATTTTGACCTATGTTCCTTGAAGAAAGTTGCTCCTTATCACCAGGTCATCCTGTAAAATTCACCCTTTATATAAGGTCCTATTAAATTCAGTGCAAATATTTTTAGGGTGAGTTCTACTCGTAAAACTGAACAACATTTTCCAATAAATATAGCTCGAAATATTTAAAAAAATATTGGACCTACCATACAACAATGTTAAAAAAAAGTGTCACTTTGTATGAGAGGTGCAATTTTATTTTTTGTATTTCGACCTATGTTTATTAGGAAAAGTTGTTCAGTTTTACGAGTAGAGCTCAGCCTAAAAATATTTGCACTGAATTTAATAGGACCTTATAGTTTAGCACTACGTGCGTCAGTTTGTTTTAACAAGCATAGTGGTGAATTGGTAATACTACCCAAGTCATAATTTGCTTTCTTTAAGATTGGCCCATAAACGATATGATCCCAGAGCTCGAAAAATCTATAGAAAGGTCCCCAGGCACATATCCACTTTAGAATGACTGCAATGAAGATGATCCGTTTTAAACACAAATGTATGATGTACTCAAATATTGTTTAAAAAGAACTTAAATTATTTTGAATCAAGTTATATTTTAAAATTTATTCAAAGGAAATTTAAAATTCCCTCATCGGAATGCAAGCATATTTCCTCTGGTGGGTAAATTCCATTTCTTACTTAGCTCTCCACCCGCGAGTCGACCCCGTAGCGATGGAGAAAAAGCTACGAAAGAATTGCGTAAGGAGCACAGACACATTATATAATGTAGAAACTGGTCGACCTAACATTGCTTGGCTTTTTTTGTCGTTAAAACGCGTTTTTTGCTAAATCGTTGGAGCCTTTTTTCAAAATCCCATTTTAAAAAAACCAGAAAGTGTAGGATTTGGTTAGATGACACAATTCAAATTTCGTTTTTAACAGACTTCAAAAAGAACGTTTGTTGGGGGGTTTCTGTTATGTAGAGGTATATGTTTATAAACGTGGACCAATTTAAAATGCACTTTATTAGGCCATGTACTAATTAGGTGCTGGCATAGTCAATTTTGTGATGACGACTTTCAGAAATCGAGGAAATTCTTTACGTTCCATGGACACTGCTCAGTTCACTACATTGTTAGTCGGGAGGCTCGCAAAGGTGATGCATCAGTTGAGTAATCTAACCTGATATCATGTCTGTGGTAAGGAGTTTATTTCATAAACTGGCTCCAACTAGAATATAGGTACAGGATTAGAATAAATTGAGAAGATAGACTCCGAACGCTGCTAACTTTGAATGTTGTTTTCAATAATAAAAATACTCAAAACTACGCAAATTAATGTTATGATCCGTAAAAAAGGGCACAGCTATTTTAAACCTTCACAAAATTCTTCGTAGGAAAACATTACAGCCTATGGTTATGTCCAACACAGCAGGGACAAGCATGGGGAATCGCACATGCACCGGACAATCTTGCGGTTAGTGACAGCCGTCATACAATTTACAACCTGTGACAGCTGTAAATTCATGCAGACCGTGTGCGATGATGTCCGGTTTTTACATGACATTTCATAAACTTATTTGCCCAATAACCGGATCTGGCAAGATAGGTACCGGAAAACCGCGTGTGAAAACTGCCTGTGGGTAGTATTTGTGTGCAGTAGGGTAGATACAGTATTTAAAAGGAGGGTAGAATGAAATTTATTGCTTGTAACGGCCGGCCCCTGCTCCGTTCACATAGATTTAACCATTTCACTGCCATTGTGATCGTGGGTGCGTATTTTTAGGAAGCTCTGTTTGTAGTGTTGTTAGTTTTTTTAGAAAATTTAAATCGGTTTAGTCAGTTTCAGAAATTCTATTGGTATTTGAAAGAGAGGTAGGTATTAATATACTGCCAGTGCCGCTCCAGTAAAATGTCTTCAAATTCTTTCAGCGAGTGATTCACTCTGAAACCAAGGTTCATCCGATCATTTGTCGACAGGATATCAATCATGACAAAATACAATTGCCAACCGCGGAATTTATCCGCCGTTCTAGCGTATTTTGTGTCTACTTACAATATTAATACTGTGTTGCGTCCAAAATAACTTATTACTGTGGGTGTAGTACTTCAATTTTTTAAGGAAATTTATTTAGTTACTCTAAGTAACTGTACATGATATAAATATATGACACATAGATAAGATATGAAAGTAGGTAACACATTAAGTTAACAGAAACACATACTAATTTTATACAAGCCTCTTCTCTGAACCACTACTCCTCAAAACTTGCAACACTGGTCCCGTACAAACAGTCTATATTTATTGTGCTCAGGGTTGCCAGCTCGACTAGTAAAACTGCACTATGGCCATTATTCTCCCAACTTTGACTTAAGTAGGTACCTAATAATTCTGCAAAATGTGTGTAGTAGCGTTTCAGAAGCGCAAGTTATGAAAGAAGATTTTCAAGTTGAAGCGGTTTGTTGTTCAAAACGATTTTTAACAGATGGTGTTATAAATAGGCTAGGAAAATGATTAGTTATAATAAATTTTTGATTTCCGCTGGACCAAATTTCAGCTAAAATCTCTAAAAGTCGGAACCATAGTAGACTAGGTATTAATTTACTCATTACGCAGGATGTGGTGTGAAAAGAAATATTTGAAGAAAAAATTTTGTATGGTACAAGTAGGACGATACTGCTAAAATTTGACTCCACGTATGGCTTTCCCATCATCATTCAAATCTTTGCCCCGACTGCGAATCGAACCCAAAATCATTACAAAGCAGGCAGACGCTATCACTGCGCCACATCAGTCGTCCAAACATCTGACAAATTCATGTTCTCGAGCCCAAACCTAAAGTCCATAAGACCACAGAGAGGTTACACGGGACACAAAGTAAGCAACCCTGGCAACCCGCGGCTGGAGCGACGAACTCCAGAATAAATAAGGGCGTCGTTTGTCAGTAACACAAACACAACACTGCCAAAGGACTTTGTACAGCATTCGGCCGGCATAAACTAGACTAAACCGGTTTACACTGGAAAATAATAGCGTTTCATTCAAAATTATAATCATATGATCTCAAATTATAACTCATCGAGTCAATGAAAAAGAAGAAGACTGCAAATTCAGTTTTTTCGTCGCTTTGTTGTACATAGGTAGCAGACACAAAAAAAAATATGAGACACTGCGATGTAAATTTTCAAATAAATAGCATGAATCAAATCTTTTTAAAGGTAAGAACAGATGATGAGAGCTTTATATTTCAATAGGTACTGACCTTTTGCACCTCAAACTGCTATGAGCATTTTGTAACGTTATTAAAGGCGTATGCACATTAATTAGACTGCGGTTAGCCGGTTAAACCTAACGTGAAGGAGAAACTAAAAATAACGAAACACAATATTTCACGTTATTAAAAATAGTATTCAAAAATATGGGGAATATTTTCCATCTTTGTAAATTGTAAATTCATTTGAAAAGTTCAAGGCATGTTGAAATTTAATTAAAATGTTGGTTTAAGTTTAAACCGGGAGATAGTTCACTTTATTTTTATTTAAAGCTTTAATTTAACTTGCAATTCGTGTTTGGCGATTGCATGGTCCAATACAAGATAAAATTGAATACAAGAACGTACGTAATACCTATGGCTTGATATGAATTTTTGAAAATTCTTAAAACAACTGATCAACTGAAAAGTAACCGTACAACAACAACAGATAGGTGCGGCGAATGATAGCAATTTGAGTATTGGCAAAAAAAACTCCTCGTTTCATTTCTCAATTTTATGTAAAGGGGTGTGCCTTCTCATAAGACATTACGCTTCAGCTTTTGAGAAGAAACTGTAATTTCTATGGACAGGATGCATAAATCTGGTCTTTGTACAACTATTTTTGAGTTTTTAATCCGAAAAATATGAGACGACTGTAGATAAAAATATTTGAAGTCAAATGAAAGTAACTTATGAGATAACGAATGCCGTTGCTTCTATCAGTTTGAATGCTTGTTGTATTGAATTTTTTAGTCATAGCACTGCATTACGAAGATTGCGAAATCAACTGCGTTTAACGAGATGAGCCCGAGATCTGTCTAGTGTAAAAACAGTAAAGTTAAAAAAACAGTTTTACTTTTAAGATACTTTTATAAAGCTAGATTCTTAATCTCGTCTTTATAGCCTCCTCGAGCACAAGCCTAAGCATTTTATCCTGACGAAAAAGAAAAATAATTTTATAAGGTTTGTAAGATTCATCGGCGGATATGAGCCCTCTATTTTCACTTCTGAACCCGAGCTAAGCTTTTTTCGGAAGTTTATATTGGTTATACCTAAGCGAAATATCCTTAAATAGCTTTATTTAGTTACAGGGCTATGATGCATTAACTCACTGCTGCTTGTTTTCCTGTTAGGGTACTAAAAAATCTGACAAAGAAAAAGCATTTGTACTTCCTACTAAAATAATAGACAATTGTCGTAGGCATACGCTACGCGGTGGCTACGCATTCGTTCGTAGCACATATTATGAGTCTACAGTTTTCCAGCAAAGACGGTGGCATAGACAAAATGTAGAATCTAGTTTCAAAGGTGTTCAGTTTTCCGGCAAAAAAAAGGGAAGTGCTATCTACTGAATAGTATGATGTCAATAATATTTTCATAAATATTGCTGCAACACAGATTGTTATAGATATTGTGATAGATATTTACCCAAACCAATCAAAATATGTGGGAGCACACTACAAGTATGCATACGGTCACCGCTTCAGATGTCCGCCGTATGATGGAAATCCCGGACCATTCCCGCTTTCCGATCGAGAGCGACTTTAATACACCGAGCTACGAATTTATTGACCATTATTTGTAGTCAGTAAGCAATTATTGATGAACAAGGTGATTATACGGTTCAATATAATCGATTTTAGCCTCCTGCGAAATCTGGGAAATAAAACAGCTATTTCTTAAAAAGTTTAGTTAATATCTCCTTGACTTAAGAAACAGCTGTTTTTGCTATAAGATATATACATTTATCACACTTATATCCCTAGCAGGGTAGGTAAAGCGTAAACGGCCGTATAAAACGGACATTGACGCCACGTCTAACAAACATTTAAGGATCATTCATTGATCATTGTGTATCACCATAGTGACAGGTTGTCAGCCCATCGCCTAATTGCAATACACATTCAACCCTCGAGTTCCTTAGTCGCTTCTTACGTCACCCACGGGAACAAAATGGTAGTGCTATTCTTAGCCGGCATCACACGGCACGAGGTTTGAGAGATAGCTCCAAAACTAGAACTACTTTTGGTATTACATCTGTGAAATGTTCTGGCCAAAATTGTTTCTCACAAGGATCTATACAACAGTCAGTTCTCTTCTATCCAGAGTATTGGTGCATTTTTTGTGCAGTACAGATTCGGCGTACTATCAAATGAATTCTGAGGCTTTTAACCCGTTTGTAAACCAGTGCCAGTATTCGTACCTCCTAGGTACACCTCGATCGTGTCCAAACGACGTTTATTCCGACTCCGGCACATCATTTACACTCGACCGGCCGATGTCGTGACGTCATCAGACGCTAGCTGCGGTGACAGAACACATCGTGCCTTAAGTGAAATACTGGTTTCCGGGGTAATTGGTTTTGTCGAGAGCTCTGACACTGCTGGCGTATAGATGGATGTTCAGCTGTGACGGCAATACATGCGGTTTTGCCAGTCAGTTTGCAATAATTTCGATTTCATATTGATTTAGATTTCAAATATTAACAAAAAGGTATAAATATCATTTTTAGAAACTTGTGAAACCTTATCTTGGACCTATCACGTATCGCAAGTCAGTCGTAGGATCTTTGCTTCTTTGGGATCCCTCAAGAGGTGGAAGAACTTGCTCCCTGTGAGAACCAAGGTCGAGCTTGCGCAATCTCTCCTTGTTCCTATTCTAGACTATGCGGATGTCTGTTATCTTGACCTCAATGAGGATCTCCTTGATAAACTCCAAAGGTTACAGAACATCTGCATAAGGTTCATTTACGGATTGCGCAAGTTCGATCATGTGTCTGAGTACAGAAATCGACTGAAGTGGCTCCCTATCAGGTTGCGCCGGAATGAGCATATCCTTCTTCTCCTGTTCAAAGTCCTAAACGACCCTTGTTCCCCTCCCTACCTGAAGGAATGCTTTCATTTTTTGGGTGATGACCATGGTCGCAACGTTCGGTCGAAGAACGATAACATCCTCCGCGTTCCACGAGGTCTCTCTCAGTCGGGGTACTCCAGGGAATCGTTTGTCTCCAAAGCTTCGCATTTGTGGAATGAGTTGCCGTCCGAAATCCGTCACTCTAAATCTTCTGCTATATTTAAATCGAAATTGCACAATTATTTCCTTTTGAAATCAGTAAGTATTTAAATGTCCATTGTCATGTGTGTATTTATATTTTTTTATGTAGGTATGTATTTTATAATATATATCTTTAATTTAAATATATATTTATTTTTAATCATATTTGTATATATTTGCATGTATGTATGTATGTATGTATGTATGTATGTATGTATGTATGTATGTATGTATGTATGTATATATGTATGTAGTTATGTATGATTGTAAATGTACTTAGTATATAAGTGTTGTTATTAAATTTAATAATTTGACTGATAATTTGCTTATGCAACTACTTGCAAATCTTGTAATTTTTGTCTCTATTTTAATGTAAAGGTTGCCTGGAAGAGATCGCTGCAAGCGATAAGGCCGCCTTTGCTTACTTTTAGTCTTAAGTTTTCTGTATTGTTTTGTTTCTGTTGTGTATGTTGTAAGCAATAAAGTGTTCATCTATCTATCTATCTATCTTGTGTAATTTAAATTTAAATGCTTCGCGACGCGTTTGAGTAGCTAATAGCATGTATTGGAATGCCATGAAAAAATAACTGTTGACTGTTGATGCTTTCGGACCTAAAATTGGCCAAAGCATATTTGATTCGCGGTACCGAGAGAATATGAATAGCTTTTCAAAAATACCCCTTCACAGTTAAAGGCAATAATAACATACATTATATATTTCCTATTATAGAAAAGTTATATGATAAATATATAAAAGGTAGCTTATTTATTGTTCAAATTTCTTTTAGGGCCGGATTTGGGCCGGATATTGAAAGTTCTTCACGCGTTTGATACGTCATGATGGGAATTTTTCGCAAATCTATAAATATATATATTTCTATTTTAAGTATAATAAAACAGTAACCCTACGAAATCTGTACATTTAATAGTTTTCAAAAAGGATTTTTGCTTCTAATTTAGTTTAAATTATAGATCTACTAACATTATCTGAAAAAAAGACTGCATGTTTGTGTGTCTGTCTATTAATATGCTTGTACACGTTTCACGCAAAAACTTCTGAACGAATTTCTACCAAATGATCTGTAATGATAGCTTTTTATTTCAAGAAAATCTCTTATTCCCACAGGAAAACACAGCAATTTGTTCGTCAGAGTTCATAAAATAAATAATGAATTTTGTCGTCTACGAAAATTGAGTCGGGTATCGTTTTACATGTCTTGTAAATCTAAAGAAAGATTTTTTTGTACAACTATAAAAATATACTGGTTACTTCCACTTCCACCGCCTTTGGTTCGTTTGACACGTAGTTACATAAACGATCTTTTATTTGATCGGGCTAACTTGGACACTGTCAACTATCTATTATTTGGAATCCAAAGTCGATCTCAAGGTGACGAGGGTAAAAAAGGCTGTTCCATAGATTTTTTTGATATGCTATGTATCCGTGTTTCCTATGGGGAATACGATAAGCGAATATTTAGATTAAGTCCACCTTTAACTATAAGAGATACGGAAATGGCTAAGTAGCAAACATTTCGTGTTAGCTACAGGCAGTGGCGTGCACAGGGTTTCACGACTGGGTAGGCAGTACAAACAAAGGCGGTTCTCACACGAACCTCCTCTTTTTCAGTGTTTTGTCGTATCCGGTTTTTAGGGGAAAATAGTTTACGAGATCCCATACAAAATTTGGATAGGTATCATTAGTACACGTTACCGCATCAAATTGCGGCTGTCACAAGATGCCATGTGTGCGGGGGCTGTCACCAAAGATGTAAAGAACCGCAGTATTGTCCGGTGGTGGTCCAATCAGGGTTGCCAGACGTACGAGAAATCTCGTACCATTACGAGATTTAGAGTGTCTGTACGAGATTCAAGATTAGCACAAATCTCGTACATTTTTTTACGAGATTTTAACAATGACAACTTCTTTCTTCGAATTAGCCAGTTTTGCCCTCTCAGTCTTAGCCTTGCCTCATTCAAATGCGAATTGTGAGCGGGTATTTAGTAAGATTGACCTAATAAAAACAGAGTTAAGAAATCGTCTTATCATAGACACTGAAATGGTACACTTTAAGCTTTGGAAAGCTCTAAATGCCCAAACCGTAAATGTATGCCAGAATGACAGCTGAAAAGCTATACGGTGAAAATAAAGACGATTTTACTACTATCCCTTGTCGATTATAATTAATAATAAATATTATTTTAAATCGTTTCGTTTTGAATTTATCAGCCCCAAGCGCAAAGAATATGACTACCCAAGTTACATAGTACAAAATAAAGCATAAAATTATTAATTTTCTATAAGTTTCTTTAAATTTATGCTTTTACGAGATTAACCGTTGAAGTTACGAGGTTTTTTGCAACTCTGGTACGAGAAAAAAAAATTACATCTGGCAACCCTGGGTCCAATGCGTGCGATTCACGA
The DNA here is from genome assembly GCA_027580185.1 of Tuta absoluta. NCBI lineage: Eukaryota > Metazoa > Arthropoda > Insecta > Lepidoptera > Gelechiidae > Tuta > Tuta absoluta. The sequence continues at coordinate 10,444,457 of JAQAHW010000009.1, forward strand.
AGATGATTGTTCATCTCTTTCAATGTTTGCACACAACAATCTGACAAAATTAAATTTTCAAGTAGGACCTATTGTTACCTTTTATTTGCGTAATTTCCAATTGTTGATCTGCATTTTATCACACATAATATCAACTTAGGTATTGAAAACAGTACTTTAACTTTTGTAAACACACAACACAAATCTTATTACACTTGTTTATCGCGCACATTAGAAAGTATGACAGAAGTTCTGTAATTTTTCATTCTTTTCTATCATAGAACACCAACCGAACAACATATTCACTATTAAACTTTAAAGCTTTACTTGAAAAACCTAACCTAAAATAAACAACACGGGTAAACAACAATGGAGGAATTTGCAATGTCTTCTAAAGTAAAATACTATCAAGCAAAATTGCACCTCATTATTATGCAAATAGTTCAAAAGAAAGGTGTCACAAATTGGTCGGATTATACGCACCGCCCCTCCCTCACACCTCAACCCGCGCGCTTTTTTCTACAGTTTTTGCGTTTTGTTATTAGATTTTTGATCAACCATCACTGCACGACGTTGATTATGCACAACACGATTGCGCCGGACAACGTTTTGTACAACATGACTGTGTACGACACAGTCATAGGATCGTCTCCAAGGGGCTTTAGGGGGCGAAGCCCATTAAAACTAAACATTTTTGACACAGATTCAATACAGTAGGTTAGGTTAGAGTTGTGACCCCCTGGGGCGAATAAAGCGAGCGATCAAGCCACAATTGCCACTGTCGTGCAGGCTTGGGACATGCGTAGCTGTGTCGGCCATGATTTTGCTGTGCAAAACACTGTTATGCAGTATAGGAACTCGCCGTGTGTATGCAGTCGTTTTTTTTTTAATAAGCAGCACCTTTGGAGGTCTGTTTGGCTCTGTTAGCGCTACTAGTTTGAACCGGTTTGAACACGTAGTAATAGTCCATTTCATTCATAAAAGCAGGCAGCGGTCGAGGCGCCTAGGCTCGATTGACAATGGTAATGTTCGAGTTCACTAGGGGCGCGAAAGTTTTGAAAATGACGTTCCTTTTTACGAATGGGTATAGTTCTTCAAATAATAATTTTATTAAATATTTATAATTTTGTGTGGATCAAAATATCAGGGTAGGCAGTGCTTTTGTGCCTATATGGACTGCACGCCCCTGGCTACAGGCCGGTGTAACCTCAAAAAAAAGAAAACTTTATACTTATGTGAGCTTGGCAGAGAACCACAAATATATGAATGAAACAATATTTATTCAGAAAAAACGTAAAAAATATGGTCTTAATAATACTAGCATTAACGAGAGTTGAGGAGCGTTTGGACTCGCAGAAAAAGAACATCTGTTTCGGCAGGGAATTTAGGGGGTTTTATAGAAATCACACAAATTAGAATAAAACATTATGGTGTAGGGTGATATTTTCAAAATTATGATACACGGGGGTTGCGGAAGTTACAAAAAGAATAAACATCAACTGTGTAACCAACATTATGCTTCGACACGGAGAATAGAGGAAGCTTGTCCCTCTTCTGATAAACTGATAACTTACGGCCACAAACGGTGGTGGTCCAGGGTTGCACCTTTTAATGCGATGGTTGCCTCTGCAGGAGGCCTTGCTTTACATAAGCAACCATCCCACTTGTCGCATAAAAGTCGCAACCCCGCATTTATTACAGTGCATGTTTGCTTAGGGTCAGTATGCAATCATTTGTGGAGACAGATGAGATTTTTAAAAACGTGCACACATCAACTACACTTACTGATAAGTTACTACACCTTGCGTACAAAGTTGCGGATAACAGTTAGTTTAAAAAAAACTATATTTATTAACACACTCGTAAAATAAATAAAATCTCTTTTATTCTATCGATTATATCTTTGGAAATAATGATGATCGACTTTGCGGAAGAGTTAGTCATATAACGTTTTTTTCAAGAGTTGGTTCTACTCTTGAAACTGAAACACATTTATTTGATATGTAAATAAAAAATTGGGCTTTCCATATTCAGTTTCAAGAGTAAAAGATCCTTGAAATATTTGTACTTCATTAAATGTAACCTTATTTATTTAATGGATTTTCCACATGTCAAATGGGAAATTTTGTAGTCAATCTTCAAGTGTAGGTACTATGATGGCGCTGGGCTAAACTGAAAAAGTTTCATTTCTTAGTATTGTATGTAAATAGATGAAATTTTTTTATGGCTTGAATGTTAACTCGTGTGATGCCGGCCTAGAATAGCATCACCCCATTTCTTACTCATGGGTGTCGTAAGAGGCGACTTAGGGACTCGAGGGCGTGTATTGCAATTTTAGGCGATGGGCTGACAACCTGTCACTATAGTGATACACAGCTATCTGATTGACCCTCAAACTTTTGTCAGACGTGGTGTTAATATCCGTTTTACGGCCGTTAACGCTCTGCCTACCCCGTAAGGGATAAAGGCGTGATTTATGTATGTATGTATGTATGTTGAATGTTAAAATTTCAACTTAGCCCAACTCCACCTAGTATAACATAAAAAAAAGAAATATCAGTTAAAAAGTTGCCATTTCATTTTCGAATAGGACAGTTGTGGGAGTTTGTAAAAGAAATGACATCTTGCGCTGAAAATATTCGATGTCATATTATTATATTCATATATTTTGACTAATATTTATATATTAATATTTACTTATACTCAATGTCTAGTTTTACCTAAAAAGTTGGTCCCTTACATTCGCGCTGCGCGAGAAAGAAACAGCCAATCATTTAGCGCTTAAATTTGCGAGAGCTTTTTAGAAATAGAAACTAAATAAATACAAGTCTAATTTAGTCATTCTTACAAAAAAAGTGTGTATCTTAATTATATAAACGAATAACTTTCAAACTGTAAACTTAAAACTTATTGAAAAAAAAACAAAATGAGTTTGCTTTGATTTTTTTTCTAACAAGTTAAGCTTTTAATATGTGTAACTGATAGTTATCTGTTATCTTTTTGATCTTCGACACATGGAACACAAATAGTCGCTTAATAGCCGCCTACCCGACTAGCCGTTTCTACCCGTCACGTCGTGTAAATCATACGAAAAGTTTTGAGTTAAGTATTTAAGTACTCTATATTACAGTTTTGTGGACATTGTCAAATTTTACACGGTAATGCTGTTTCTTTCATAAATTCAGTCCGAAAAGCCTTTGGTCCTTACGCGCTGTTTAACAAAGATATTTGGGTGGTCGGCGGTCGTCGGCAAAATGATAAAATTTCATAACTCGGCCCCGCGCGTGGCCAACCGTTATAATTTTTGCTCGACGAAGTCGCCCTAATACATTTTATTGGTGTTTTATTATTATTTTCTTAGAGGAAATGTCCTGGAATGCATTGGTGGTTTCAATTAGAGGGGCAATGTAGTGGATAACGTTTTGTTTGTTAGGTACTAAAGTTAGTGAGTTTCTTTTTCTGCGTCTGCATGGAAGAGGGGGTTATAGTTACAAAACACTGAACTACAAACATAATGCTACTATAATATAATAAATACGAAAGTTTGTATGTTTATTTGTTTGATACTTCTTCACGCAAAAACTACTGAACCGATTGTAATGAAGAATGTAACATTAATTAACATATAGGAATTTTCGAGTGCCATGTAGAGGGCGCTGAGCTTAATTGAAATAACGTTTCTTTACACGAAAACTGTACCACTACCAAATCCTTTATTTTGTGTTTATTGAATTGTTATCAATTTCTTATTGATTTTTTGTTTTCTTACATGAATGAACTCAACATAAATAGCAAGGCAACAAGTTGTATTATGTGGTAAATCAAACTAACAGAATTAATTTGTAACGAACACAACGTGAAACGGAACCTGTGACAAAACTATTGCTGCCACTAGCCATAACATAATGAAACGTCAGAATTTCATTTAAGCACAGCGCCCTCTGGATTGACATTTTGAACTGTCAACAGAAAAACTCCCATTATGGGCCCATTATATACCTACCATAAAGTAGGTATATGCCTGCCTACCTTTGTATCGTACGTAATTAATTACAATATTTTACCTCTTTGTCTTTATAATGACATGTAAGTAGCTATATTCATTTTCTTTCTCTATGTGGCTTTGTAATGACTCGCAAACACGGTAACCTTTTGTACATATTGAAAAAGTCGCACATTTTACATTTTATCCATCTCATCACTCGATATGCGAGTGTACACAAGACATAAGAACATTACCTCCTGTCTGATATCCGGGTTGCGTAAATACAAACCCGGCTACAGGCTAGAGCACTATAGCCTGAGATGTAGTTGGGTTTGAACAGCATGCAGAAGTCTAACTCGTTCCCGTTCTACAGTTCATTTCGTATACCTTTTGATTTCTAACCTTTAATGGCCACAGTTCTATCTACTGTAAAAGCCAAAACTATCATATAATATAAAACTTAGTAAACACCATCTTTCATATCTCGTCTTGTGTAGCTTTATAACTTGTGACATTATATGACGTCTTACGGTACATACATTATACAAGATCTGGTTGTCTAAATTAAAGTAGAAATATTATACATAACAGTGCGATATGATTTTTATGAGTCATACGTACCGACCCTATCACAGCATATTAAATTCACTGCTGTTTGTACTTAAATCACGTTTAGACTAACGCACCCGGGTTAGGGAAACAATACAGTGTTGACAAAAAGGTTGATTGATATAACCGACTCTAGCAGTGACGCAGTTATATCCGACCAATAAATAATATCGCTCATGAAGTGATGAACTTTAGCGGTACGTAGCTAAAGACAAGTGTCAAATTTCTGTGTTGTAGTCGCCTTTAGATGCTGATTTACGTTCAGACCCTCCCACAATTCACACGGGCTTCTGTCTTTGCTGAAGTCGAGTTTGAACTTACGCATCCACGTCGGGGAAACAATACGGGCTGACAAAAAGGTTGATTGATAGAACCAGCTCTGGCGGCGACACGGTTATAATCGATCAACGGTTATTATCGCTTGTTATGTGATCAATCTGGTGAGCATCGTGAGACGTAGGGATATGGAACTTTTGTATGTATGCCCTATATACATATAAGAAAGTGTTCTGCGAAGATATAATATTATAAATATAAGTCATAAAAATAATAAAGCTTCTGCTGAAATGTATATAAACCATTGATCTGTGACTAAACCCGAGGTTAGTACGTATTAATTTCACACATGCGTAAGATAAAGTTTAGTCCATATGCGTAATATAATAAATAAATTTAATGCATTGGTCAAATCGCATGCGTTACAATATGCCACGAAGCCTATACAAGCAATGTGGGCATGGTATACATTTTTGTATGATGTTGCCCCAATTCGAACACACAAAATATTTACCCAAGCTTGAGTAACCTACTACTACCCACCATCATAAAACAAGGCCCACTGCTCACTCTCCTGCGAAAGTAAAGTTACTCTAAACCCTTCCATAAAGTTAGTTACCTGTTTCGCCACGTGCATTAAGTACCGCAAAATAATGAACCATTAATTCGGTTCCTGTAGAAAGTTAGTGCACCCAACAACATAGCTAATATAAATGTTAGGTGTAAGGGGCTGCGCAGACTTTAAAAAAAAGTAACAAATTTTTCCGTGTGATGCCCGGCATAGAATTGCATCACCACATTTCTTTCCCGTGTGAGTCGTAAGAGGCGACCTGGGGATTCGAGGGTGTGTATTGCAATTTAAGGCGATGGGCGAACAACCTGTCACTATGGCAATATCCGAATGACTCTCAAATTTTAGTTAGACGTGGCGTAAATGTCCGTTTTGCGGGCGTTTAAGCTCTGCCTACCCCGCAAGGGAGATAGGCGTGATATATGTATGTATGTGACAAACTTTAGGTTAACCGCATTTCACTAGTAATAAATATTGCTATGCACCGTGTTTAAAAGCATCGTACTGAACTAATTTTACTGAGGGACCAATAATGTTGGAAAACGAAAAAATAAATACCGATCGCTCCCATGATGAAACTTGTTTAGTGCGATGGCCTAAACGTGTCCAATTGAAATGAAACTTGAAGAACAGTTTCATAATTAAAAACTTAGCGGCAATAATATTTAAAAAAATGGCAAAGTCGGTGTGCAACAATGGCCACTATGTGAAATAAAACTTAGAGAAAACACAAAAAAAATAATTTTTGAATTCAGGTTTGAACCCGCGTCGAAAAGCGTTGAGGGCGAGCGAGCGTACTACAGCTAGGACGCTTCCAAAAATAGTGCATCATCTAATCAACCGCAGAGTTGTGTATCGATTGTTATTCTACAACCCGAATGACACGAAATAAAAGTTACCATTGCAACCTAAGTTAAAACGCGTAAAAAAACATATTCAGGCCGTGTGCGAACGAAGTCGCGGGCACCAGCTAGTTGTTTAAAAAAGGTCTTAAAAATTAATTATGTATTAAAAATAACTCGTAGATCAGTATTCATATTTATTATATTCTTTATGTCGCACCGTCTGAACGTACGGCAATCCTAACAGTAAAATCGTTTTACACATGTCTGGGGCGGATACGTTCCTTTATTACTTGTTTTAGTTACCTACTGTTACCGGAACGACCTCTAAACTTGCCATTTTATAACCTAGCACTGGGTGAAGTACGCGCTCCTGTCTAAAATACTCGTAGCTTTATCCAACTATAGAGCAGGACCTAGCCATCGCAAGGAGTCGAAATTATATTTGTTTTTTGTACGTGGGGTGCGAAAAATTACCTGCAAAGTTCTAAAAGAACCGTCATAATTAAGAACTGCAGAACCCCTAATCGCTGTAATGTAAAATCCGTACCAATATTATAAATCTGAAAGTTTGTGTGTGTGTATGTTTGTAACCTCTTCACGCTCAAACGGCTTGACCGATTTAGATAAAATTTGGAGCACAGGTACAGTATTATAACCTGGAATAACACAAAAATTTTAATGCCGGAAAACCACTATTACCACGGGAAATTTTGTGGAAGCGGGTAAATCGCTGGGCGTAAATCTAGTAACATATAAAACATCATGACTCCGTCTGTCATAATATTGTCTACGGGAGGTCTGATGAGAGGTTGTGTTTTATAATGCGACCTAGGTTCCTTAGGGAATGTTGTTTAGTAAATTTTACTGGCTTAGCTTTTAAAAAAACATTATTATTTTACGCCCTGCAGCTTCCACTAAGGATTCAATCTACTCACTCACCAGCTAGCCGCCATATAAAGATGTGATTCTTATTGATGCTCATAGCCGACAGTAGGAGACGCTCCGTGTTTTTAGATAAAAATTTACTTATTTTCTATTAGAATTAGGATGCTTAAGTGCTTCCGAGGGCACACTTAGCCGTCGGTCCCGGTTGCTGTCTATGATTAGACGGCGGTCGTTACAAACATAATATGTCAGAGGCATATTACTGGTAGTAGGCGGTTGAAAAACTCTGACACTAGGGTAAATCGAGTCGTTGGACGACTTGGTGTTCCACTCAAAAAAGAGAAGAAGAAGTGCATTAAGCACCTACTACAAAAAATCGTATTTTTTTCAACCTCCGCTAGCAACACTTAAGTACCCAGTTACTGTCTAAGGTAACAAAATCCTGCAATAGAGAGTTTGCCCTCGTTCAAAACACCTTAAGCCACTTAATCCATTTAAGGGAAGACTTAACTCAACAATAAGCCTTTAATCTGTATTTTTTGGCAATAAGTAATGTAATGAGACAATAAACAGAATGTTTGTAGTTAGCTAAAGCTTCGAAACCGGGACCTCGGTTGCGTTTAAGTATAGATAACTAGATTTCCGCCCAGTAGTTTCACCCGCTGCCACTCATTTTCCCGTGGTAATAGTTGTTTTCCTGCGGTAAAAAGTGACCTATGTGTTATTCCAGGTCAAATTCTACCTGTGTTCCAAAGTTCATCCAAATCGGTCAAGCCCATAGAGCGTGAAGAGTTAACAAACATACATACACACACACACACACACAAACTCTCAGATTTATAATATTAGTACGGATTTGTGGAAGTCTCTGTCCCCGGTTTCAAGGTGCCTTTAAATCTATGGAAATATAGTTCCATTCAATGCGAGACGTTTTCAATAGAACAAATAAATTTGTATAAAATTTTTGCTTTTATTGGTTTTGTATTAAAATTTACTTATTTAGCTATGATTGATTCAGTCACCATGACTGAATAGGTTAAGATCATGTCTGCCAATATTATACTTTAGGTTTTTCAAAATAATTATGAAACACTTCATGTACATTTTGGCTGACGTACTAAAACCACAAAGTAAGTACTGGCGGCGGCGCGCTAAAACCGCTTACACTATGTGCGCTGTTTCTATCATTCATTTCATTATCTTTTCAACTTCTTACGCTTTCTCAATTCAATATTTGATCTATTTCTATATTAAGTCTCACAAAGTCCTAAATAAGTCAACGCTATCAGACAACAACTCTAATCTTCTTATTTCTCTAATTTAGATTTATAAGTCTTCGCAAATTGAAAGTGACTTGTCCGTGGGTGTCGTAGAAAGCGACTGAGGAATAAATTTATCTAGGGAATGGGCAGCAGCATTCCCTGCGAAAGCAATATCTTGCACCGCGCTCACCAATCCACATGCCAAGCGTCGTGTGTATAATACTCTCCAATAGAAGAAGGCCCATGTCACACCTCGGACACTGGCGCTCAAATGTATGAATCAAACGCGTTGCTACGCACACAGTCTAAGCTCGCGTAGGTGAACGCGGACCATGCTTGTGTGTGTGAGACAACATGTCAGGGTTGCCGCCATTTTGCGTTCGCGAATCGGGAATGCAATGTGCGGCAGTATGAAATGACCTTCGTCGTCGCGTCCTTGCTAGCCGGTGTCTGAGCGTCCTCCGAGCGCGGGTGGGCGGCGCTTGTAGGGGGAGGCAGGGAGTGACCATACTGTACGCTAGTACTATTAATTATACTGTGCCCATATCCAGCAGTGAACTGTTGTGGTTGTTAATATAATGTATGTAGAGAGTAATTTCGTAGAAATATAAAATAATATTTTTGCAACTTTTGTTTACTTTGGAACAGTGGGTATGTCCTTCTTTCGCTTGTTATTTGTTTCAGTCATGTTGATAAAGTCAACATTTATATACCGATGATTAAATAATAACTGATGTTAACATAGAGCTTCAATAAACTATTTCGGATTTCACAATAAAACAATTTTAAACGGATTTAAGTTGTGTTTATTTTGAATTTTTACAATTCATGTGCCATGACATGAGACAAATATCACTTTGAATAAGTAATACGTATTAAAAGTGATATTAGTGGCACAAATTACTGAGACGGCGCGATAGTGGCGACAGACATACTAATTTCGACAGTTTTTTTTTATATTTATGAAAATTATGGGACAAGTAACCGCTTGCCGACTGGTAGTCCTTGCAAGTTCTCGTAAAGTCAGCTAGCGCCAAAGCAAAAATACTTTTTACCATTCTAAACCAGAAAAAGCATATAAAATGAGGAGGGTATTGCAGCTATCCTGACTTTTTAAATATGCAAATTTAAATGCGATTATTTTGAAAGAGACGGCACGAGTCCAGAGCTTAAAAATTGCATTAGAGGAAAAGAGACCGGTGGATGGGAACTGAGGGCGCATTTTCATAGTTAACCCAGTTACATTTGGAATAACGTTTTTCAGTAACAGCTTATAAACTGAACTAGCAGAGAGACTTAATATAAGGTGAGAAAAATATGCTGAAAATATTTCAATAAGTAATACAGAACTGATAAATTTTCTCGTAGGGACATGAAATTTAATAAAATGGTTTATCCCGAAACAATTTGTAAGAATGATCCAACACTTTTTTATATATTTCGACTTTATGTGTTACCTACTTGCGGAAAGTAGTTCATTTTCATGGGCTGGTTTACCTACCTACCCTTTGAAATATTTGCAGTTTTGTTTGTAGTGTAGGTATACGCAACTTACTGTCAATTATCTGATAGAGTCGGCTGGTTATGACAGCTTTCTTCATGGAGGTGGACAGATCACATACGCCCGCCCATCAGCTGTGATTTCCAAACACAGAGTATAGGGTTTATCTCTACCAAATAATTTACAAGTTGCGTAAACCTACATCATGAGTGATACTTGTTCGTTTAATAATAAAATGTTTTGTTTGTACTCATGCATACCTATTATTGAAAACTTGCAAAATTTTCAAGCGCAGGCAGGATTTGAACATGCGACTTTCACATTACTAGCGGCGACGCCTCTACCATCTGGCTACCGCAGCTCATTCCTTGCCCGCCAATTTTGCAAGTTTATTTTAATGCCAGTAACGCGTAGCAAGGCTCCATCTACCGGGTTAGTTTTGCAACTAATACCCAGCGTCTAATTCTATCTTTACAGATTGAATGTAGTCTAAGCGATGAGGCGGCAAGGAATGAGCTGCGGTGGCCCCAGATGGAAGAGGCGTCGCCACTAGTAATGCGAAAGTCGCAGTTTCAAATCCTGCCCGCACTTGAAAATTTTGCAAATTTTCAATATTTGTATACCTAACACGGGAATTGTTTTAAAACTTGGTATTCATACATATCAATTCAAAGAATAAAGTGTGCAATGATCGTATCAATGGAAGATTATAGTCCTTACCCTTCGGCAATGAACACTGCGTGATTTTATCTAGGTATGTATAAATATACACAAATAACGATGCCATGTCATGTGCAAACGTAATAAGCGTGATGCGAGACAGAATTAAATATTTCACTCTACCGGCGCCCTTAGGGAAATCAGTCGTCTACGGTGGACGAGGTTTCGCCTACTTTGTGTTGTTCTTGTGGGCTTTTGTGGGCGCTCAATCAACATCTTCAGCCGGAACAGTCCACTGCTGGACACGGGCCTCCCGTTATTGAGGCGTATTTGCAATATTCACCACGCTTGGCAGGCAGGAGCGCAGTACCTAGGTATTGTATTCACTGAGAACGCTGCTTTCCAGTATCTGAATTCATTCTTCAGTCGTATTTTCCGTGACCGACTAGTGGAAGAATAGGGTGATGCTGTTCTAAGCCAGCATCACATGGCAAATTAGATATTTCACGCGGCCTTCGCCCTTAGGGAAATCAGTCGTCTACAGTGGTCGGTGCTTCGCCTACTTTGTTCAGTACTTGCGGGCAGTTGTGGGCGTTCCGAGCTTACAAATGAACAATATTTTTAGTTACTTTGATCTTTAGTAATAGAAATCTCGAGAGCACAGTCAGACTTTAATTTATCTTAGCTTCGATCATATATGTAGGTTAGGTAAAATACTGGCGGGAAAATGAAATCAGTAAATAATAGTTTGGGAAATGAAATGTGACCGGATTGTTTTTTACGCGTCCAAATTTTCAAGTTGTGACCTAACGTTCCTTGAGGTAAATGGTTCAACTTCATGAGCCTGTACACTTCTTGAAATGCTATGATTGTACATGTACGTAATACCTAGGTACTACTTAAAATTACTTCAGCCGTTTTAGTAACAAATTCCTTCCTAGATCAGTAATTCGTTTGAAGCGCAAATGGTCAGAACCTGATGCATGATTTGCAACTAAAATGTCTGCTTTACCTATCACTGTATACATAGGTAATCCCAAAACACAGTCCCATGAAAGCGATAGAGAAATACCAATATTTAGCTTGATTCATAACTCGTAGTTTACGAGCGCACGGAAATTGCACCCGGAAATACGAGTGACGTCACAGCACAAGCACAAATCTGTCAGGAAACCGAGCTATACGGAGCTAAATGTCAGCAGATTAGGGACAAGCAAGCTTATTTTATGACATGTTCCAACACTGGACTGCTGTGGCTGTTAACGAAGATAATGTCGACCCGCTATTATGTGTCTTTGAGACTTACTATGAGCAATAACATTATCATGCCTTCACACTAGTAGTTCAATAAAATGTTTCCGGTGGTAGCATTCCACTAGGGAATAGACAATAATGAGTTAGTTCCACGTAATTCCGTCGGGCGCTGCAGTCGGCATTGAGCAATGTAAACAATTGTAACAGATCGGTAGCTATAATTACACCGGGGCGATTTAGTGTGGCTCTGCAATGCGGTCACACGGGACCTGACAGACTGGACGATTCAGTATTTCTATTGATTTGCAGAATTTGCAAAATCCATGAAGTGAGATGAGAGGAAATTTCGATTTCCGATTTTATTCGCATACATATACGGCTACGGTGCGTTTACGTAGCGTTACGGTGCGTAGCCGATGCGTCGTTTGACAGATGCATCTGTAAACGCACCGTTGTCGTATTTGTACTGGATTAAAATCGTAAATTGTAATTTTCATCTGACAGACGCATGCGTTACGGTGCGGTATAAACAAGTGGGAGAACTGCCTTACGGACGGTGCACAGGGTTGTACGCAGGTTTATTTTCATGTAACAACGAAACATTTTTTTAATTCAGTCGCTGAATGTCGGATTATTTGAATAGTATCGCAAAATATATATGTGAAATTGAGCAACTAAATTCCAATCCAGGTCGCGTGCGATTTCAAATTTAAGGAACTTCTTTTTCATACTATTTTACTTACAAAACTTAGTTTTTCCGTACTACTTTTATTTGTCATTAGAGTTTGTGTGTATGAATGTTTGCTACCTCTTGACGCTCAAACGGCTTGACCGATTTAAACGAAATTTGAATAAAAACCAGTTCAAAAACTAACACCCGACTACTGAGATATCGCGCTCTAAAAAGTAAGAAACAAGAAATCTGGAATATTAACTACAAACAATTAAATATCTATAGTCCAAGAAATTTATACGAAGATATGACATATAATTATATATTTAAATGTATATTTAATAAAAAATTATTGTGGTTTATAGGTGATAGCCGTGGACGTATGCCAGTTTGCCTTACCAAATTATGTTGTGCAAGTTTATGATATCACCTGCTAAGTACTAGAGTAGGTGGCATACGACCACGGCTATCACCTATAAACCACAATATTTTTTTATTAAATATACATTTAAATATACCTATAATTATATGTCATATCTTCGTATAAATTTCGTGGACTATAGATATTAAATTGTTTGTAGTTAATATTCCAGATTTCTTGTTTCTTACTTTTTAGAGCGCGATATCTCAGTAGTCGGGTGTTAGTTTTTGAACTGGTTTTTATTTTAATTATTTTGGGGTTGAAGGTAAGTTTAACACTTTGGTATGTATTTTTTTTCTGGATAGAAATGCAGCTCAATTCACAATTAAAACATCACTCGTTAATTAAACAAAATACACTCATCATAATCTTATCTTTGTATGTATGTATGTTTGACCATGCATAATAGGGTAGGAGCCAACATGCAGCCTTGGCGAACACCTCTACGAACGGCTCGGATGTATTACCGTTAAATACAACAGATCCTTTCATGTCCATATGGAAGGATTTAACGAAGCTCAGAAGTTTTGGCGGGCACCCGATGTTTACAAGTGCAGTGTAAAGGCCCTCTCTGCTAACGGTGTCGAAGGTTTTGTTAAGGTCTACGAACGCCACAAACAGAGGTGTTCTCTGCTCTCTACACTTTTCCTGAAGTTGGCGAAGTGTAAAGATCATATTTGTTGTGGAACGCTGGGCGCGGAATCCACATTGCGATTCGGGATAAACACGATCAGCTAGTTTCTGGAGTCTTAATAAGACTAACCGAGCAAATAATTTACCTACTATACTTAAAAGGGATATACCACGATAACAGTTACAGTCACCGCGGTCACTTTTGCCTTTGTATAGGGTAACGATGTTAGCATCGCGCATATCTTGTGGTATATATCCCGCTTCCCAACATTTACACAACAGATTGTGCACACACACACACATATCACGCCTATAAACCCTTGCGGGGTAGGCAGAGCTTAACGGCCGTATAGAACGGACATTTACGCCACGTCTGACAAACATTTGAGGGTCATCCGGAAAATTGTGTATCGCCATAGTGACAGGTTGTCAGCCCATCGCCTAAAATTGCAATACACGCCCTCGAGTCCCTTAGACGCTTCTTACGACTCCCACGGGCAAGAAATGGGGTGATGCTATTCTAAGCCGGCATCACACGGCAGATAGTGCAGGATGGGTAATATGCACTTGAGCCTGATGATTTCGGCATGGGTACCATCATTTCAGGAGACTTTCCGGTCTTAAGCTGCTTAACAGCCTTGTGGTATTCCCTTATGGTAGGAAGGTCATCTAACTCGGCCCCGGTAGCTAGTTTTGGCATGCAGTCTGCAGCTTCCGGCATTATATTAACTGGTTCCGAATAGAGACCGATATAATGTTCTATCCATCGTTCGAGTTGGCGTTGGGCAACTGTAATAACAGTGCCATCCACTTCTTTAAGGGGGGCTGTTTTTTTAGGCAAAAGACCAAGGGCCTTTTTACTGCCAGCATACACACCACCAAAATTTCCGACATCAGCGCACGATTGGATACTTTGGCAAAGCTCGGTCCAGTATGCATTAGCAAAGTACCGTGATGTGCGTTGTAATACAGCTTTTGCATTCGCTAAATCGACACGCGACTTTTCGGAAGTTAAGGCGATGAGTAAGTGCAGCTTGCCGTTTGGACTCGAGCAGGGGTGTTATATGTTCGAGATTTTCAGCGAACCAGTCGTGGTTTTTGACTTTCTGGTGGCCGAAAGCCGTACCAGCCACATCTGTAAGAAACTTTTTTACTTTGCCCCAGTCTTCATCTATAAGAGCGTCTACGTCCCAGGTGCCAGTTTCATCGCGTACCAACTCTTCAAACTTTCGGACAAACTCATCATCCCTGGTTTTGGGAAGATCGATCTTCTTCCTACCGGGCAGTTTGGACAAGTGGATCTTTTTGTGAGTTATAGCAACGTGCGAAGCCACCAAGGAGTGATCTGTTTCACAATCATACATACATACATACATATATCACGCCTTTATCCCTTGCGGGGTAGGCAGAGCGTAAACGACCGAAAAAACGGCCACTTACGCCACGTCTGACAAACGTTTGAGGGTCATTCGGAAAATTGTGTATCGCCATAGTGACAAGTTGTCAGCCCATCGCCTAAAATTGCTATACACACCCTCGAGTCCCTTCGTCACAATGTCACAATCAGCGCTATGAAATGTAGATACGCGTGTGTAGGGTCTTGCGGAGATTTTTTTTTTTGGTTAGGATAAGGTCCAGTTGATGCCAGTGACCAGAACGAGGGTGTTTACAGGATACTTTGCGAGATGATTTGCCTTTGAAGTAGGTATTGGTAACACACAGTAGGTGTTTAGAGCATAGCTCTAATAAACGTTGGCCGTTTTCGTTTAACTTCCCTGTACCGTGGTTACCTATACAATCCTTGTTGTCCTTTCCAAACCTTGTGTTACAATCGCCCAGATTTTATAAGCGGTCAGATGGTCTTAAACCACGTAGAGACTGGTCGAGCTAGTCATAAAACTGTGTTTTGGCTTTATCCGTTGAGGATAATGTTGGTGCGTAAGCAGAAATAAGTGTTACGTATCCATGATTCGTATTTAACCGCACCAACATAATGCGTTCCGATATGCCGCAAGGAGCCTCTATTGATATTAAGAGATCGTTGCGGATAGCCAAGCCTACACCATGCTCACGCACAGCGCTGCTGTCCTTTCCTTTCCAAAAGAATGTGTAATGTGTCTCACGCAAGGAACCCTCGTCAGGGAGTCTGGTCTCTTGTAAGGCACAAACAACAATGTTAAGTCTGTTGAGTTCGGCGTCGATTATGGCAGTTTTACGCAGATCTTGTGCGTCAGTAGAAGGGTAGAAGAGCCTACACAGGTGTCAGGGAGGCCTGTCCTCATAGTACGGACATTCCATGTCACAAATCGCATGGATAAGCGGTGTTGGGAATTGTTTCTATTATGCCTTTTAGTCGCAGGTGTAAAATGTAACGGCGCCGATTGTCCAGTTGAGGCTGGTGCTCTCTACGCCCTAAAAGAGCAAACCAGCACCGGGGCGGAACAGTACCTTATTGGTCGGTGGCTGCCCAACTTGGAGCAGGCGGTTACTGATCAGTGGGCCTACGATGGACCCTCCCACTGTCGGAAGCGACCCCTGGCGCCCGCACTTACGCCCATATGTGCGGACTTATAACCGATCACTGCCACTTCCCGTGTTGGTATCCGCGTGACGCGGGTGAAGTGTCCTCTCCACAGACACTGCGTTGCCTGGGACGCAATTATGGAAAACGCAGGGCTGCCCAGGACTTTCTACTCTGCCGGCACCACACGGCTGACCGACCGATTTGAATAGTTTTTATAATACCGCCTGTTCTATTTGGATCGTTTGGTATGTGCTCTTGCTTAGGTATTTGTCCATATGTTTTAGACTCTGTTGAAGTGTCTATTGCATTGATCGTATAGATTTTGTTCGTAATGCCAAGCGCTCTGACATTTTTTGTTAAATTGGTCTACATGTTTTAAAGTTGGAAATAATGTACAATTTCATCGTATTCAATTGTGTCGTTTACAATTCTTCTTGTGTCTTATATTGCTAATTGCTCCATTGTCAACTTCCCTACTCTGATGCTGTTCAACAGATCAACGAAACTGTTGTCATTTACTTGTCACATATTTTGACCCAATTCACAGAAACTGAATATTCTCCATAAATGTGGTTCAGCTGCATAAATGTCAGGTTGTTTGTAACAATATGCGCCTACACGAGTTGCAGATACGGGTGGTAATTGCATTAAGTCATCAAAGACTAATAGGTTAACCCTTAAAATCGTGTTTCATTTGAGTGACAGGTTGTCAGCTGTCGCCTAATTGTAATACATTCACATGAACTCCTCGTGTCCCTTAGTCGCCTTATACGAAACCCGTCGCGTCCCGTTATCCCGTAGTCGCCTCATACGACACCCACGGAAAAGAAATGGGGTGGTGCTATTCTTAGCTGGCATCACACGGCAACTATTTTTTTGAACTGTGCTTATTAAGCCCTTTCATTTGATACCCAACATGACATTACTAGTAGTATAAACTTTTTCAATTCTTAGCTCTAGAGGGCGCCCTATGTAATGTATAGTGACATAACATAGCCTATAACCAGCGGACTGTTTAGACGCTTCAAATGATACCTCATTTATCAAATTCTGATAAGTTGTTTAGAAGTTAGGACGGAACAAACGTTTTCGTTTCCACATACATACATACATACATACATACATACATACATACATACAGGTCAAAATCATAACCCTCCTTTTTGCTTTGCCGTAGTCGGGTAAAAACAGGTAGAATTTAACCTGGAATAACATATAGGCTACTTTTTACCGCAGGAAAACAACTACTACCACGGAAAAATGAGTGGCAGCGGGTGAAATCGCTGGGCGGAAATCTAGTACCTACGAGTATATAATTGTATTTCTATAATAATAATAATAATTAAACATACATACATACATACATACATACATAAATCACGCCTCTTTCCCGGAGGGGTAGGCAGAGACTACTTCCTTCCACTTAGTACGATCCTGGCATACTTCTTTCGCCTCCTCCACATTCATCAATCTCTTCATGCATGCTCGTCGGTTTAGGGTACTCTTGACCTGACCTTTCTTTAGCACGTCCCCGATTTGATCGAGGTACGTTCGTCGAGGTCTTCCCCTTCCGACGTTCCCATCCACACTTGCCATATACACCTTTCGTTAATCTTCTTTCAATCATCCTCTCTACATGACCAAACCATCTAAGCATACCCTTTTCTACACCAGTCACTACGTCTTCTTTTATACCACAACGTTCCCTTATCACGCTATTCCTTATCCTGTCACTCAATTTTACGTCAATCATACTTCTTAACGCTCTCATTTGTACTGCATTTATTCTACTTTCATGCTTTTTCTGCCATACCCAACTTTCACTCTCATACATAAGTGTCGGAACTAACACCCCTCTATGCACAGCCAGACGAGCCTTATCAGAGACTTTCTGGTTGTTCATAAAATCGTTTATTATATCATAATTTTTTTGGCAATTTACAATATTGAGCCCGCCAAACTGTAAGAACAGTTTGTTGGCGGAGACACTACTCTCATTTACATATTAGTTTGCCAACACTTATATTAGAATCTACTTAAATTGAATTTATATAAAAAAAAGAAAGAAAAACATGCATGACATATTTTTATATAATTTAAGTTACATATTTAACTGTTTTCAATGCTTGACAATAACCATTCTGTAAATTTACGTTTAAATGTAAATTTTGACACATCATTTTCATTTACTGTTGTTTCATTAAATATTTTTGGTACGAGATATAGTTTTGTTCTTTCACCAAAGTAATTAATGGCCCTAAAGACTATATTTATTATTATATACCTGATTCAATAACAAGCAAGCCAATACACAAGATGTAAAAAAAAAACCAAGGACGATAGTCGTATTTTTCATATTTCGACCTATGTTCCTCGAGGAAAGTTGTTCGGTTTCATGGGTTGGTTAGGCCCATAAAATATTTGCAGCATTTTTTTTACAACCTGAAGATGTATTTTTAAGTTTTCTCCTCAAAGAAAAGAGAATCGCTCGTCTGCAAGATTCTCTAAGATTTAATGGCTGGTTTTTACCTGGCTGTAATTTTCTGGAGTCGAATCTGTTGACCTATACAGAAACCCACCAATGTACCTACTAGGCCAACTTGGTAAGTCCTTGAGCAAATTAAAATACTACGTATTGATATATAAAAAAATATTTAATATTATGAAAACACGAATTTAGTGTCTGTGAGTTACTTCTTTTTTTGTTAGACGGTTGTCCGGCGGTTTGGCAAGCGCAGTGCAAAATGTCACAGGGGTTGCTGTTGCCCATTTCTTAAGCATTTTCTTTTTTGCAGCATTCACGGGTCAAATGTGCTGGGGATATTTTAACTCTGCACTACACAGGAAAACAATTGCGCAAAACACATAACTCAATTTTACGAAATAATATCTCGATTTGTGTAAAACATTTACTTTCTCCGATTAAACAGAAAAACTGTAACATTGAAAACACCATATTTACGTTTCCCATTTTTAGAGCCGATTCTGACTTTTGAACAAACTTCAAAAGACACCTGCACTCAGCTTCTGAAAAAAACACTGCTTTTTTAATGTGAAACATGAGACTAGTGGCGCCTCAAATACGGCAAAAATACTTGGCATAACAGTCTTAACTCGCATCATGGGGATATTATGAATTGACAACAGTTCCCGCCCAACCTCACAAAGATAATAGAATAGCATTTCTATCTTAGAAAAGCATCACACCATTTCTTTCCCTTGGGTTTTGGCGATGAGCTGACAACCTATCTCTAAGGTGCTATATGATCCGAATAGCCCTCAAATGTTTGTCAGACATGGCGTAAATGCCCGTTTTTTAAGGTCGTTTATACTCTCGTTTATACTTTATATATTTATTATATATACGTATGTAAAATAATTAAAAGTTTTTAGAATAAACCACTTTATTGTGTAATTTCTACAAGGGTTTCCTTTTATCAGTATACGGTTTCAGTTTCTTTTTACGTCTAGTTATTGTTGCGAATCTATAAACTTTTGAAGCTAAAATCTATCTTTTCGTTCTTATTGCTTTGTGCTCGTATGTAATGTTTCGTTTTGTTTCTTTAATATATATTTACGGGGTACACTTCGTACAAATACAAGGGACAGCCCTCCGAATACTGATAAGGTGCATGCAGACCATGAAATTGAACCAATTAAATGGCGTAAATGTGCGTTTTTATGGCCGTGTACGCTCTGCCTACCCCGCAAGGGATGGAAGCTTTTACTATAGCTGTCAATTTATAAAACCGCCATTCCGTACTCAGGAACTGAATAGTTTTTTCGGAACGGCGCCAGTTTTGCTGCCGCTGCACCGTAAAAAAAAGCAGAAAACTTTGCACCGACTGACCGCTCTAAAAACTGCACGCCTGAGAACCGTTGAACTCCATCGACCTAACAAAACGTATTACTGTAGCGAAAACGTGCTGGAAAAATCTAAAAACTTCGAGTGTTGCTGAAAGCGAAAAATAAGATAGGTACAAAAGAGACCGCATCGTCATCCAGAGACCGGATTATATGCATTTGTATATATAAGCCATTTTTATCGCAAATAGCAAAAGCAATATTGATTCAATATATACCAAACGCAGCGCGTCTTTTTTCTTTTCCCTACCGTCTATTACTTGCTTTGCTAAAATGTTTCATTGTTGGCACAAAGTAAGTATTGTCGGCTGCGCGTTGTTGGCGAGTGCGCTCATTGATCTGTCAAAATTTATTAGATTCCGAAAAAAAATGTGTCTTCGCGGATAAATGACCATCTTGGATCATTTAAATACAACGGAGATATTCTACCACATTGTCGAGTATAGAAGTTTTTTTTTTTCATAACTCTTTATTTGCTTGCATATTGGGATGCATTTATCGGCTTATTTGTTGCATTTAAACCGGTGACGATGATTCATTATTATCAACATTACACGTACACGCAGATTGGCTAGGACAGTGAAAGGTGACACCAGGGTTCATCGGGTTGTTCGATGACTCGATGACCCTCACGAAAAGAAGAAGTAGTGAAAGTTGCTATCTCTGGCTGGATTAATCTTTACGTTGACCTACGAGTAGAAGATAATTATTTGGCTTCAATTTATTTGTTCGAAGGCTCCTTTCATTTTTATCGACTTTGATTATTTCAAATGTTCTTCGTACGTTGCGGCTTGATGATATTATACTCATATTATGTCTATGATAAAAAAATCACATAAATATTTTTTACTATTGTACATTGCCTACAAAAATGCAATGCCTTCAAAACAAAATAGATTTCCCTAGGGCACGTTAAGCATTTTGCCTACATATAATGTAAAGTCGCAAAAAATATCATATCCAAACCAACCATCTTTCTTACGGACCTTTTGATTCTTTCGTACCTATTAAATACAGGCGCACCTAGAGTTGACTAAAATTTAGATACCTGGGCGCCGTCGTAGCCGTTGTCGTGACCGCAGCACGTATCGGCCGTTAACGAGTTTTGATTTCGATGGCGCATCATTCCTCACTTTGGTGGAGGAGCCATTGGCATCGTTTATCAACTTTCATGAGCATTAATGTTTGAAATTTCGGGAAAGATAAAACAAATTCTTTTTCTAAAATAGTTGTGGTGTGCCTGAAGCGTGTTCTACAGGTATTCACGAAACGATTCACGAATAGGAGAGTGTCACCGCAGGAGAATGGTAGTTTCCTATAAGACACGTCCAAATGGGTTAAGAGCGGTACAAACTAAAATGTACAAAATGTAACAACCCTCTTAGATCCAAAACAGCGAAATACACTTCAGAAATGTAAGAAAGAACGTGTCTAGACGTCATACATCTCTGGCTACTTGCAGGTGTGCTGCAGTTACAACTGTCTTTGAATACTATCGTCTGGTCAGTCCTAGAGGTCAGTCATACATGAAATATTAAGTCCTCACAAAGTACGACAGTGTTTTGCACAGCGTTATCATGGCCTTGATGTATGATTGACCTTTTGGACTGTCCAGTTATGTGCAACCAAAGCATGCACGACACAATCTTCCAGGATATCACGTGGTCATTTTTAAAATTGGCTAGTAGTGTTGTGACTTGATCGATAAATTTACATAGTTGTATTACTTAATCGATATAATTTATCGTTGGTCGCTCACTTCGTTCACTTCAAGGGGTCACAACTGTAACCTAAGCTAACTTGTATCAGAGAATGTCTATTAAGTCAAAGTCTATTTTTATTGCGGAGGGCTACGCCCTCCAAATCCCCCCTTTTAGGGGGCTGCACCCCCCCCGTTCCCGCCGTAAGTAAATTATAGCCAACACTTGAATGACGTCACTTTTATTTATTCCAATAATACATTATTATTCCGGCCCTGTTATTAAAGAGGATCTTACGAATGTGGCGTACAAAGTCATTTTGTACAAATTATTAGGCCTAAGCGTGCAGCGGTGCATAATCAATGTCGTGCAATGATTCTAAAATTCGAGATTGCAGTAATTAAGGAAAAATTATATTGTCATTTGCGGTTTATTCCGGTAAATAAAAGTATGACACAGGGTCTAAACATTAATAAATTAAATTAAATACAGAAATTACACCACCTTGATCTTGTACCACCCGCTTATCTTTTCTCTTGATTGGGAACTGTATTTAAAGTTAGGTACCTAATCAAAGAAACATTAAATTAACAGTAGTTTCCAAATAGACGCTACAAAAACTATAGTAAGTATTCACTAGATAAAAATCTAAAGATACTTGAAAAATATTTGAAAACAAATAATTTAAATTTCAAAACCTCCCTATTTTTCTATTCTCTTTATCTTAACATGTAAGTGTGTAAGACATCCAGTTGACTCACAACCAAGTGATTATGATTACCTACTTACATAAGAGTGTGAAGTGAACCCATGAAAGACATAAAGATTGAGTACTGAAATCTCAGACCACAGACCACATCTGAAGCAGTTAATCTTCGAAATAGAACGCAAACATTTTTTGCTCTCTTGACGACCTAGATTTGGCGCTAAGCGGGAATCTTCGTACAACTAGGGCTGTACTTTTTGTCCCGCAATCCCGCAAAGCCGAAAACGGGACAAAGCGGCCGCAATCACTGTGTTTGTAAATCCTGCACGTACACACGTGAAAAGGAATATTGAGTGTAGAGTTAGGGTGGGCCGTGTGATTCGAAAATACATTTCTTTGAACAGTTTGCATCATGGTGAAAATGCTAATACAAAGAAAAATAAATTGTTGCAGTTTATAAAATTAACATATAGTTCCCAAAGAACATAAGTTGAAATAGAAAATATGATTGGCCTTTCCATATATACAAGTGGCCTGGAGCTTCGTACGGTTGGACCATACTTTTTTTCGTATTTGACTTATTTTCCTTGGAGAAAGTTATTCAGTTTTATAGACTGGTTCACCCCTTAAAATATTAGCAGCTTATTAATTTACACCTCATAGCACCTAATAATTTTCTTTTATTCTTATACTAGCTGTTGCCCGCGACTTCGTACGCATGGTGTAGTGACTTGTGAGTTAGTGAAGTTGATGTATGCATATTGTTTAATATTAATATCATGTTTGTATAAAGTTTTTTCTCTTTAAGATGTGCAATGAATAGGTACTGGTTAACTTGTTTTTCGGTTAGGTACTTGGTTTTGATACTATGGACATCAGCTACAAAACATCATTATAAACTACTTTGGTAGTTTTACCATCGGGTGCTAAAACGTAAAAATTTTCAGGAGAACTGACTCGAGAGCAAGCGACATATAGCTGCCCGTGTGATAAACAGGGAATCGTAAGACCTACGCCTGCGGCTTTCAGCGTCTGTCCTTGCGATTTGTTTACAGTCATTGCAAAGAAAACGCTGACGGGAAACTGAATGCCCTGAAATTGGAATAAAAAGTTGTTGGGAATGAGTGGTATACACGCCACAACCAGTGAAAATATCCGCCTCGAATACATTCATCTTTAAGCTTAAGATCTTCAGTCTGGTTCCATTGCACAGCTTTGGCGGAGTGAGATTGCAAAGAAGCATGAAAGGAACACCAAGTTTAAGTAATATTTGGTGTGCAGAAAGACCATTGGCACTCAAGGAGTTTAGGAATTCTATTAGGTAGTTAGTGGCTTTGTCTTGATTCATAACAGTGGTAATTGACGCGAATACCACCATATCCCCAGTGATCTGTGACATAATGGTATGGTTTATTGAAGCAGTCTGGTCATTTTTGGGTGCAAAAATAGCTCTTCCACGTAGCTACGAATCTTTCTTTTGAAGGAAAGAAGGCTCGCCATACACAGAAGAAATGATTCTCTTTAGACCAGAAACTATTTAGCAAAGCGTTTCAGGCAGACTTACTTGACCGTTATCCTCTGGTAAAGTACCTCTGCCGAGTTTTAATAAAGCTTGTGAAAACTCTTCAGCCCGTGGATTACCTCCGAGACGGGTTCGCATGATCACCGTCATGGTCAGCTTGTGAATTTGTGGCCAAAGAGCCGATGATTTTAGTGGAGGCATTCACCTCATCAGCCCTGGTACCTTGAGTAACAACTGGAAGTGTTTGGCGAAAGTCACTGGAAAAAAGAAGAGTGATATGTACCATGGCCCTATTATCTCTGCGTATTGTAGCATTCTGCTACAATTACTACCATTTTTCTAAATATTTCCTGAAATCCATTTTATTTTATCAATTTGTTTGTTTACTTTCTTGATGTTATGTCAACCTCTCAAAGTTGACGGCTATCTATACATCATAGAGCCGCGTAGCCGCGTAGCTTTCTACTAAAAAGTTATTATACATTGATCTACCTCTTCGTATTTTCTGACCTCCTGGTACTTGTATCTAAATTTACTACGCCTGGCACTCTCCCTCTCCCTCTCCCTCCGGAGGAACTGAGGTCCCGAGCCCTCCAGCGTGCCTCGGAGCCATCCTCATAACCACCTCATCATCAAGCTAACATGAGATGCCAACAGATCTCCATGGACAGCGACGACTGGCCACTGACAAGTTCCATGATCTCAAAATGACGGCTGACGAGGTCGACGATCGTCGAAGATTCTAGAACCGAAGAGGATGACGATCGAAATGAAGAGCGCGATCGTCATCAAAGCTTCTGGAAATGAACATGACTATCGAAATGAAGACTGTGACAGTCAGCGTCAGACGAGGGTATAAAAGCCACGTCAAGCAGCTAGGGGATCAGTTTGGTCTGGACTCTAAGTTGTGATCTCGAAGACTCCCAGTATAGTCTCTCACTGAGTAACCACTGAAACAGTCTATTTTAGTCCTAAAAGTCTCCCCTCAAGTGACGGAAGCTTAAAAGTCTCCCTTCAAGCGCCTACGCCTCGTCGGATTGAAGATACAGCTGCTGCGAAGACGCTCCTCGCGCTGGACGCGCCGCCGTTACCTTCTGTGTGAGTGGCCAGGTTATAATTTTGGTTTTCGTATCAGGAGGTGGTTATCTGTTAATTCTTTAATAAAGCCTTATCGTTTACGTTCCCTCTTTTACTCCCTCGGCCCCTCACTTAGCGTGCGGGCGCGAGGCTTGCTAGGGTGCCTACACACAGGACACTCTACCCACACTTACTCACTCACGCCCTCCGGGGTCACAGGCACTCGTGTTCGCGAGACCACTCTACAAATACTTAGCTATAAGTATTCACCTGCGGTTACCTTGGCTCCCTGAGCGCCGGTGCCTCTCGGAGCCTAGATAACACGACAGTATGTCTTTCAAAGTCCTATTCATAGCTTCTACCGTTTTTTTGTTGGCCATCGTACACTCGTCACATAACTACCAGACAACAATATCAGAAAACCTTTGCCTTGTAACTATTACGTGATACAGCACATATTGGAGTATCGTTTGTGTCCAAATCGATTGGTATTTTGAAAGTTGTATGCGCCGTTTTCTCTCCTGGAAGCAGTGTGGCAGCGATACATGAAGATACTACAGCAAGTGCAATCCTACCTTGCCTTCTGATCTCTGCAAAAATGTTTAAGGCGAATGTAACCGTGAACGACCTCGATAGTGGCGCCACTTCACAAAAAAAGATTTATCTTTAAAGAAACAATCTATCAGAATATCCGTTGCCCAAGTTTATACTTACATACTTATATCACGCCTATTATCTCTTGCAAGGTAGGCAGAGCGTAAATGTCTGATATATATTTGATGGTCATTCGGAAAATTTTGTATCGCCATGGTGACAGGTTGTCAGCCCATCGCCCATGCCCTTAGTCACCACTTACGACTCCCACGGAAAAGAAATGGGGTGATGCTATTGCAAGCCGGCATCACACGGCATAGTTTAAAACACTATATTATTATTTTTTTAGTAAACCTGCCGCCTGTCAGTGGCTTTGTTATATAATTTTGGAGAAAACATTTCATTAGCGGGTTTCACAAAACTAACAGCGACATCTATGAAGTTATTTTAAACAAATTTTACTCTAACATTTTTGATTCTAACTAATGAAGGTATTTATATTTTTTTAGGTTCCGTACATCAAAAAGAAACGTACAAAAAAACGGAACCCTTATACGATCAGTTTGTTGTCCGTCCGTCCGTCCATCCATCTTGTAAGACGCTTTATCTCGGGAATGCGCAGAGATATCGAGTTAAAATAAAAACTATATTGGTAAGTAGGTTTTAGGCTGCAATATGGAACCCTTATAGGTTCACTCACTTTGTTGTCCATTTGTCTGTCTTTCAAGACTCACTATCTCGGTTACACGTAGAGATGTCGAGTTAAAATTAAAAGTATTATAACCTTTAACTCAGGCCAACGGCCTCTTGTAGTGGTAAAAAAATTAACTAATTTTACCCAAATCATAATTTGTCTTCGCAATAAAACAATTTTCAACGGATTTAAGTTGTGTTTATTTTGGATTTCACAATTCCTACGTTTCCACAATAAACACAACTTAAATCCGTTTAAAATTGTTTTATTGTGATGAGTCATAGTTGTGCAAACTCAAGAAAATATCACAATTCATCTGTCTTCCATCACATACCTTGACCATGACCAAAGGTCAAAGTAAAAGTCCGAAACATTTCTGTAATAGTTAGAACGGCCCGCATATATGTCAGACGTGGCGATAGCGATAAAATACTTACGGCCGTTGACGCTCAACCTACCCCGCAAGGATTAAATGTGTGATTGTTTGTTTTTTGTTTGGTTAGGTCGTTTCACGGGGTCGTTTAGAAGTTCAGATCGTATGTCAGTCAATACGTGGTCAATACCGCGTTTTACAAAACTAACAGCGACATCTATATTATTTTTTAGGAAAAAAATTCGGAACTCGCTTTGCGGAACCAGTTACTGTGTTTTACCATGGGAATGAAAGATTTTTTCGAGGTAAAAAGTATCCTAAATGTTGACCCGGGTTATAAGCTACCACAGTATAAAATTTTGTAGAAATCTGTGCAGTAGTTTTTACGTGAAAGAATAACAAACATACCGACAGACAAACAGACAAACAGACAAAAATCAATTTTACTTCTGTTTTGATGTCATATGTCTGTATCTTGAAGACAATTAGAAGCAAAAACCCTTTTTTGAATCTATTTCATGTACAGAATTGGTTTCGTTTCTGTTTTATTATATGTATAGATTCTATAAATTTTCTGAAACGTTTTGTGTGGTTTGCCCAGCCAGTTTGACTGAAACTCTGACGTAAATATACAGTTACAGAAGGTGTACTTTTATAATTATAGAAATCAAACATCGGATGTGCCAGAGTGAGACGTATGTCTTACCTCATGGATCGTGTGATACTATTCACTTTACAAAGACATATACGGAATCAAATATTTTCACTTTAAAAAATTCATTGCCTGATCGCTTAATTCGATTATTAATACAACTAATAACTATTGAAATGTTCGTTTTGGCATCTTCTTCTTGTCGTGTCAGACGACGAGTCGAAGAAAGTGTAACGCTAAAACAATATCATGGTTGAGGATTACGGATTGACTATAACGTCTACAAGTTTCACTACGACAGTCTAACTCAACTCTGACACCAGGGTTCATCGGATCGTTGGAAGATTTGGTGCCACACACATGAAAAAAAAATACTTCAGTGTGTTGTTTAAGAATTGCAATAGACTAATAGTTAAAAAAAAAAAACCCTATCACATTTGTAATTTGCAACACTATAAACGTTACTTATGACATGTAATGAAAATAGTGCAACAATTGAATGTAAAACCAACAATATTTAAATTGATAACTAACACTAGATATTAGGCTAAACACATCACTAGAAAATTGAGTATTGAGTCACGCAGCGAAATACAAAATAATAAGCTTGTTTCCCCCAAAATATGGGCGAATTGTGCACCTAATACTAATATTTGCTTTTCGCTCGGTTATTGCGTGAGTAAATTTGTAGACAAAAAAAGTGTGATTCTAGAATGTTTTTAAAAAGGTAATTTTTACATTAGTTCTTTTGGTTTTTGGCTTTTTTACATTAGTACATTTGAATTTCGGTGGAAGAAAAGAAACGACCGGATGCAGAAGGTGTTTTGTTGTCAAGTCAACTGTCAATACATGGATGTCGATTTAAGTACAAAACCACAAACGAAGACCTATACAGCTACTCCGAGCTGAAAGACAAGGTACCTAACCAAACTGTCCATCCCTAAAACTCTTTACCAATGCGCTAGAGGACGTATTCAAGTTACAATTGTAACTAAATTATCACTAAAACTCACGCGATTGCTTGCACAGAATCTGAAATCATCGATTTGGCCATGGCCAAAATTTCACACGTAAAGTTAAAAGAAGTTTCACCACCGTAGGTACTTCAAGTGGGTATCAAGCGGTGGGGCAGTGCCATTTGGCATCCAAACACATACTTATTAATCTGTAAAAAAACTCAGAGGCCACTACGTTGCTTAATATAATTTACTTTAAAAAATCAAATTTCTATATTGCCGTAGTAGCAGATTTTTCTCCCCCGTAGCGACTTCGGAATTGAGTTTCATTCGGTACGTCAGAGTTTTAATGCTTAATGAGTCACCTTCATTAAACGACTTGAGAGGGATAAACTTGATAATTTCATTTCATTCGAGAACATTTTGCACACTCACGTCACAAAATAGAGAATGTACAGAAGGATCACTCGGCCCTTTTTTCGATTATTGACGCTTTCGGCAAGGGCTGCCACAGATTTCTTACCGATTTTATTCAATGTAGTAGATACCTAAACATAACAGAAAGGCTATATCAAGCCCAAAGGTGCTCATGAAACTGAACAACTTTCCCCATTTCCCCACTTTGACCTCCTTTCGGCTTGGTATACCATTTCTGTTACTCCCTGTATTTACATTACGTATACTATCTACATAGCACAATTCTTATGAAATGGGGAATGACGAAGAGGTAGATATCTGCTCTGGGGCTGTTTAGACTGAGCATCACCCCATTTCTTTCCCGTGGGAGTCGTAAAAGGCAACTAAGGGACTTGAGGGTGTGTATTACAATTTTAGGCGATGGGCTGGCACGTACCCTATCGCTATGGCGATACACAATTTTTCGAATGACCCTCAAATTTTTGTCAGACGTGACGTAAATGACCGTTTTTGCAGCCTTTTACGCTCTGTCTACCCCGCAAGGGATAATAGACGTGATATGTGTATGTATGTACATCAAAAATTAAAAGTTACCCTTATTTAAGTAGAAACTCAAATCACATTATAAAAAAACAAACTGATTAGAGTTATTAATCTTGTTTGTTCTTTTATGAAAGCAAGTTATTATTAAAGTTGGTAGAAAATATTATAGAAACATTGTACAAATCACATCTTTTTCTAATAAACCTATTTATTACCTATTTATTATTGTGTGAAGCCATTTTGCACGTCCGCACCAACCGCGGTTGACACTCGACTACAAGTGTGTATGGATTGGTTTGGATTTCCTTGTAAACGGCGGCGTGTCAAATTGTGGAGAGTTTCGTGACGTTTGCTTGTAGTGAGCTCTCTGTATTGGGCGCGCAGCCGCCAATACTTACTTTGTGCTCACGTCAAGAAGTCTGTGTGAATTTTTTATTTTTCTTCTAATAGGGTACCAATTTTATAACAAATAAAAAACTCATTTGTACGCCAATAGATGGCGTTAAACATCTGAGGGTTCGTCAACAAGCCACGCAAGGTAATGAAATTAGGGTTCTAGTAGAAGTCAACTGTTTGCATCATCGTAACTTTGCTAGCTTTCCTTTTTCGGACCGCTTACGGACCACAGTAGTCATCATTCATTGTTAGCGATATCAAAATAAGCTTAAATGAGCACCACATGCACTGCATTTTTTCAATTTGTAATCACACTCCAATTTAAACATCATAATAATAAATTTTCAAGAACTTTCATTAGATCATCTCACGAGAACAAGAAAAA
Source organism: Tuta absoluta (assembly GCA_027580185.1). Taxonomy (NCBI): domain Eukaryota; kingdom Metazoa; phylum Arthropoda; class Insecta; order Lepidoptera; family Gelechiidae; genus Tuta; species Tuta absoluta. Next base: position 10,474,414 of record JAQAHW010000009.1, read on the forward strand.
TCAAACTCTCCAGCAAAGATGCCCCCCTAGATGTTCAATGCCATCTATCTATAATTTTTAGTGTAAGTATTTTTCTTTTTCAAACAGCTGTCAAAAAGGACTTATAAAAAATGTTAATCTAAATTTAAGATGAAGAAAGATGTCTATTTTTTATACGTACATACATAAATCACGCCTATTTCCTTGCGGATTAGGCAGAGTGTTAACCGCCGTAAAACGGATATTAACACCACGACTGACAAAAGTTTGAGGGTCAATCAGATAACTGTGTATCACTAATAATCATTATAGTGACAGGTTGTCAGCACATCGCCTAAAATTGCAATACACAGCTAACCCTCGAGTCCTTTAGTCGCTTCTTACGACACCCATGGGTAAGAAATGGGGTGATGCTATTCTTAGCCGCGCTATGACCTAGCTGTTATCCTCTGCTGATGTTAGCTGAAGTTATCATGATGCGTTTTTTAAGCGTGGAATAGCTTCATCAATGGCAAGCGTAGCGTTGGAGGCCGTCTGACTAGATGGACCGACGAATTAAAGAGGGTTGCTGGTAGTGACTGGATAGCGAAAACAGGAGATCGTACCTATGGTGTGCCCTGGAGGAGCTCAACGTCTAGCATTGGACTTGTATAGGCAAATGGTATATGTGATTGGTGTGATATCATCACAAGATTTACAAACTGGAAAACATACTTTAAGTTGTACACGTCAACTGCCTCACTTTATGCCTTCTCACTACCCTAGGTCTGCTGTAAGAGATTTATTTTTAGAAATAAGCTGATCTGTTGTGTATTTTTCTAAATGTTATGTCCTTTGTGTTATATTGTGTACAATAAACGGTTATATAAATAAAATAAATAAATACAATTTGAACATCATTTTATCAAAAGGCACTTAGCTAAACTGAAAGATATTGCATATAAACAATGTTCAAGTATTTAATGAAGGATTGCTTCAAATAACTCGAGGATTCCAACAACATTCCCTATTTAATTCAGAGATTCAATCGGTTACGACTGATTTAGCAAACCGCAGGCTTAGACTAAATTATAAAGCAGATGGACTAACTTAATCCAATTTTCAGAAAAGGTAAAACAAGCAAGCACTGTTAGTATATTACTGGATATTTGGTTACAATATGAAGTCATTCATTGAGCCAAATAGACAAAATGACAATGCAGAAACATCAAGTGCGACTGTCTTTACCTTAACTAAACCACACAAATGCTATAAGATGAAAAAAAAATGCTTTTTTGATATATGGTAGGTATGGACATATATGGACTGATTAAAAAAATTGCCATGATCGGTCGTTCAACGTATCGGTGATTCACAAGGAGAAGAAGAATAGAAGATGTGGCAACTTCGATCAACGCAGCCTGCCGGGTCAGAACGAGACGGAAGATCGCGTTGCTCCAAGTGTGGTAACGAAAGTAACGCTATACTTCCAAGTCATTCGTCTTCTTCTTCGTCATTTTAGCCTTTTAATGATGTGTGCGTTACATTGCTACCAATAGTTCTATCAAATACTCTTTCTCCATTTATTTTTATTCTGATTGTGACCGCAAGTATTTTAGTCCGAGAGTAGATTGAGAAACTGTGGCTACGTACGTTATTGGATAGCGAAAATTTATTGCTAATAGAACATTGGTAGGATTGATTTATATTGATAGGATGTTTGAATACGTACCTACTTGACTGACGTGAAAATATTTTTTTTGTGTATTCGTAGATAATTCAGTATGTGTATTTGCTAGTCTCTGATGAAATTATCTGTAGCTAATTGTCACATCAACCGAGTTTTTAAACACCAAGAATTATTTTAAATATAGAATTTTCAAACATACTTAAATTAAATAATGTGGTTCTTAAAATTCTATTGTGATAAGAATTCGTTGACGCAAATTATCTTCTAAAATTAAATAGGCACGGTAAGTTTAAATACATCTGAAATTTTAGCTTTAAGCACAAATAAAGGAAACATGTAATTAAAGTTAGCTGTTGTTCAATCAACCAACGACCGCCTTCCCGATCGGTCTACTGCGGTCACGGTCGGTCGCATACATCAACGCAGACCGACAATTTATCAATTAGAAAACCGTCGGTCGGCTCCTCGACTACATCTGAGACAACACTAGTTCGATAAGCCTTTGTTATTGAATGATGAAAATTTGAATTGAATGAATTTTATTATTTTATTGTTGTTTGTGCAAAGTTTGGTCGTTTTCAGCGAGGAATTCCGGCATAAAAGGTTTAGTCGCCAATCCTAATTTGTTTTCCATGATTACTTAGATGTTGGTCGATATACAACGTCAAAACCCTACTTCAAAACATCTGGATTCGGTATGAAATGAAAGAGTGTGAAATCAACAACTAAAGTTAGAACAATTTCTTGATTTAAAGGTTCCGTGGTCATTTAAAGGCGGTCTTATTATAAAAAAAATTATAGAAATTATACTTATCTTTTTGACAGTGTCAATCGCTTATAAAAATATTTTAAACGGTGCCTAAAAGCGCGTCTAACTTTTTTTGTAATTACACAGAGGGGTTTTTACTCATGGTGTGTTTGTATTGATTTGCATACTGGGAGTTTGTATCGTCGAGATGACTTTCGAGGGAATCCGATAGTGATGAAACAATTCCGCGAAAACGCAGAAAATGAGGGTAGACAGATATTTGTCCTAAGCAGCCACCCGCAGTCTCCTTTTTCAGTTGACTCATGAACATGATGATTGCAACATCACCGAAATATTGAGCACTCAATACAAGCAAACCATGAGTAAAAAAACAGTTAATAGGTATGTGTAATACAGCAGCCAGCCAATGTACATAGGTAGGTATTCAATGGAACATTCCACTGCTGAGCTGTGTCTCCCCCTATCTGGGTATTGCTTCACTCACCATGCTTGGTTAACGGATTGGTGAGCGAAGTGCAAGATGTTGCATTCGCAGGGAGCGCTGCTGCCCATGCCCTGAATGAAATTACGACACCCACAGAATAGAATACCCGTCCACCCATAGAATTGGGGCGATGCTATTCTAAGCCGGCATCACACGGCAGTACGCTGGCACTGAATTTAACGGAAGCTGGCGCTGAATACTCATGAATGTAAAAACGTCAAATAAAGTATTCAGCACGTGGATATGAGTCGAAAATTTTATTTTAAAAAGGAAGTGCTTTCACGTCAGCAAACTCATTGAGAACAGAAATCTGGGACACATTCACGTTGCAGAAATATCATTCAGATTTATTTGCCTACAACCTACTAAAGATTAATTTATGTCACTGATTTAGTAGGTACAGTCGAGCTCACGTCCGATTTGACACTCTAATCGCCAATGTAAGTTTTATTGCGTGCGGTATAAGTCAGGTATAAAGTTCAAACTGTCTAACCCAGCCTGCTTGCTGCCAAGATGGGAATATCTAGGTAATGACAAGCTTGAAGAAAGAGATTTAGCCAACATATCTCTAAAAGATGTCCTGCATTTCTGCAGGGCAACAAGAAGATTCGAGGAGGTGACGCTGCCGGAGCACCAGTGAACCCAGTGCCCCAAACCTGAGAATTGGGTGAAATAGTTTCCGCCTGGTGGAGCTGATCACCCGTCTGCGAGCTCCGCAGACGTCCCAACCCGAGAAAGAAGAAAAACCCAGGCTGAGCTTGACTGTACCGACAATCTCATTATATCTTCGATACGGTACTAGAGTCTGTGCGGAAAGAGAATAGGCGTGTACAAAAAGTGAAATTATAACTTTTACACGACTGCCCAACCAAAAAAGGAGTGTAATGTTTTTAGAGTTCATTTTTGTATGTATATATAGGTATGGGATTCCTTAGAGCACTGAAACTCGTTAATTTATGAACGGATTCGAATGGAAATTGTATCGGAAGAATCCTTACATTAGGTATCCCGAGTGTCATAGTGTCATGGCTTTATCTCTTTTTAAAAGCTTTTATTTAACTTGCAGTGTATGTAAGTAAGTAACAATGTTTGTTCGGTGCAAATCTTGCAAGTTTAATTTGAACCACTTCTCGGTATCCGATTGAGTTGAAATTTTGCATGTTGGTCCAGAACCGATGACAATGCATGTTAATCATAAATTTGACCTGATGCTGCTGCCAGGATCGGCTCCGTACAAGAGATCTCCTCAGCGGTTTATAGCTGGGACACAAAATTTTGTATACGAATTCGTTTATTATAGGCAGTTGGTAGGCCCACCATGAATTAGACGCTACATCCAGGGTTGTCTTCGAACTATGGAACTCCTCAATATTCAACTGCTGGGACTTGCAATTTTGTATACGAATTCGTTTATTATAGGCAGTTGGTAGGCCTACCATGAATTAGACGCTACATCCAGGGTTGTCTTCGAACTATGGAACTCCTCAATATTCAACTGCTGGGACTTTCAATTTTGTATACGAATTCGTTTATTATAGGCAGTTGGTAGGCCCACCATGAATTAGACGCTACATCCAGGGATGTCTTCGAACTATGGAACTCCTTAATATTCAACTGCTGGGACTTGCAATTTTGTATACGAATTCGTTTATTATAGGCAGTTGGTAGGCCCACCATGAATTAGACGCTACATCCAGGGTTGTCTTCGAACTATGGAACTCCTCAATATTCAACTGCTGGGACTTGCAATTTTGTATACGAATTCGTTCATGATAGGCAGTTGGTAGGCCCACCATGAATTAGGGTCACGTCAATAGAAGGCCTCCTGATAGAAGAATTAGGCTGTTCGAAATTTACTGGGACTCGGCCATGTAATAATGACGCCATCAATGAAATGAAAAGACTAAGACATATTACAAGCTAATTCTTCTATTAGGGATGCCGGAGGAGTAGGTACCAACCTTCTTCTATAGAATATAAAAGAGATAATTATACTTTATCGTAATGTTAGTTTTCCCCGTGCCTTAAGTTTTTCTATTGAGGTCTCTCCGTTTTATAGAAAGACTTTCGTATTTATCAATAACTTTCGTAACATAAACTAAAAAATTTAAAATAAAATTATGTAAAAAAAAATTTAAAACAAGCTTTTATTTAAGTGCTCTGAAAAGATGAAAATAACATTTTGAATGACATTAACCACATTCATTTATGACTTTACAGAAATGAAAATATAATAAAAGCTTGTCGCGAAACTTTCAATTTGTGATTGAAATTTTGTAATAAGGTACTATTACTAAGGTACGATATTAGGTAGTTTTTTCTAGGCATCGCGACAAGCTTTTATTATATTTTCATTTCTGTAAAGTCATAAATGAATGTGGTTAATGTCATTCAAAATGTTATTTTCATCTTTTCAGAGCACTTAAATAAAAGCTTGATTTAAAATTTTTTTTTACATAATTTTATTCTATTATGCTTGTTTCATAGGTTGCTATGACATTAATTACTCATACTGAGGCACACATGCATTAATTGTATTTGTTTGTTTTAATGTTTTTTGAATAAAATATAAAACTGAAAGTTATATAACTTTTTAAGCACTCGCGATTACTTTCACACATTGTAAGTATGGGACTGGGTCCATCGCGTTAATTTTTGGTAGACAGGTCAGGACACAAGTAAATTATTATTATTTACCTAAATATTATCGCTATATACCAGGTTTAGTATTAAAACGTATTGAAAGTTTTTCTCAATAACTAAGAAAACTCCTTGTTATACAAAACATACGAGCTCTAAGACAGTGCTTAAATTATTTTACATAGGATTTGACGTTTTCATACCGCCTAAACCATGTTTAACTTTATGAGTTACTAGATTTCCGCCCAGCAGTTTCACCCGCTGCCACTCATTTTCCCGTGGTAATATTTGTTTTCTCGCGGTAAAAAGTAGCCTATGTGTTATACTCTACCTGTGTTCCAAATTTCATCCAAATCGGTGAAGCCGTTTGAGCGTGAAGAGGTTAAATACATACATACATATACACACACACAAACTCTCATATTTATAATATTAGTACGGATAACGTGGTATTGCTACCGCAAGGAATTGAAATTTTCTGACACAAAATTTGCCATGCCCAAGTACGCCCCTATAATATAGGTTCATCAAATCGTTCGTCGTTCGGTGTCCCACACGCAGAAATAAAGTAAGAAGAATCTATCTTTATCCATTCGTAACTCCTTCTACCAATGCCTACCAGTTTTTTTTTTTTATCTTTATTGTATTTAAAAGGAGGGTTTTGTCACACAGTGACCACACCACCCTTATCGTTCTAACTTTAATTACAATCGCCTATTCGAATGCCTACCAGTTAATTTTAAGGAACTTTTATCATTCTTGCTCAAGCGGGATGTGAACCTGCTAGTTACGTTACCAGTTATTTTTTTATTAGAAGCTTCTAAACGGAATCTAAATCCGGAATTGAACTCTAACAGAGTTCACGTTGCTCACGTGTGTGACGGGATCATATTTTTGTGAATGGACCCTTGATGAAACGCTGTGACGTCACGGATCCGGGCAGCTTTGTGAAACTGAAACTATCATGAAGCGCTCGGTAACGCTCCCATGAACATTCGTTGTGTAACAGTTTGAAAATGATTCATATTTGTGTGTGTGTTTTTTTTTCAAAGTAGAGTTTAACCAGATAGAAATAATTAATTAAGAAACCTTTTTAAGTGATTTCACATTATCCTCAAGAAGTTGTTCAGTTTCATGGTCTGATCATTCCTGCAAAGTTTTCGATTTTACACCGTATATACTGTGATGTGACCATAGACATACATAAATAAGGTAATATAGGAACAAATATATAAAGGGTTAGTTCTGTTAGTTGAAACTGAACAACTTAATTAATATTATTTTTTATATGATAAGAAATTGGACCTCCCATACAAAGAGGTACAAAAATAATTTACTTTATATGGGAAGACAAATTTTCTTATTTATTTAAAAAGTTGTTTAGATTCACGTGTAGAACTCCTACTAAAAACGTTTGTACATAATTAAATGTAACCTTATATAAGTAGTCCATGCGAAATAACGTCTAATTGACAACAACCAGTATCGGAAACTGGGAATAGTCTCACAAAGTGGTAACTTGTTTCAATATGAACTTGTGTGTACCTCAAGACCTCAGGACGTACATATCAGAAGCTTGACTTGTCAAATACCTACTCTAAGCCCTTTCTCCACACCGGGAATCAAACTAGGGACCTCCGGAGTTCCAGAGCTTGAGATAAAACTCAGAACACTAGACTTTAAAGGAAATTCAGCATTCAATTTGAATAGTCAAATCCATTTTCTACACAAAATCAAAGAAACGCGTAACAAATACACAAAAACTAAACTTTATTCGGCGACAAACGAGAAGTTTACAACATTATTCGGAGGGCCGGTTGGGCCAACAGCGCCACAGTAAACATCAAAAACAGTACCTACTTAGTCTTTTTAATCCATAATGTATGGGCAACTTGCCGAGTTTATAGCAGTGGCATTGGTACACATTAAAATAATTATATTATATCTTGGACATTTCTCCATCGAGCCCTAAACTAAAAAAAAATGTACTATGGAAACTAGATAGCTGATATTACATAATAACTTTATGTAAATAAATAAATACAATACATAAAAACACCCTAACTCAACACAAATATTTGTAAAACAACATACAAATACTTGTGCTGTTGTTTGGGGATTAAACCCACGACTCTCGGTGTAGCAGGCAAGGTTACTATCCAATGCACTACGCCACCGGGCCGATCAATATACATAAAAATACAAGGAATGTGTATCAGGGTTTTATAAGAATGCAACACCTTGCACTGCGCTCACCACACCACCTACTAAGCGTGGTAAATGTGGAAACATTCCCAAAATGGACATGTGTCTATCCGTGGATTATTGTGGCCTTTGATGATGATGATAGAAATACTCTCTACCAATTCATTATTGCTTTTGCCACAGTAGAACAGCAACAGAATTGAGCCACGGCGGAGTTGGCTGTAGTTGGCCGAAGTTGGCGAAAGTTGGCACCGAACCGCGGCTAACGAATGTATAAAAAGTTGCAGGATTGGACGTAATGAAGTTCCACACCAATTGGGGATGTTTCGGTTGCAGCTCAGTGCAGGGGCAGGTACAGACACAAAAGGAGAAAGACCATTTATGGTCACAAAATGCGTCACAAATCAAATTAAAGCTATATACGTGGCGTAAGGGACAGCCCTCCAAATACTGATAGGGTGCATGCAGACCATGAAACTGATCAATTTTCCCCTAGAAACATATGTCAAGAAACGACAAAAATACCTCCCGCTCAAAATCACAATCAGCTGACTGAATTTACTATGAGAAGTAAAAAAAAAAACGTTTTCAAAAATATTTTTGTTTAATAAGAAGTTGTTTAGTTTTATGGTCTGAATGCACTTAAATAGTATTCGGAGGGCTGTCCCTTACATCCTGTATAATATCGTCAATTTCAACGAAGAATAGCCAAGGCAATTGTTGCACAAAACAGGGAAACTAATTAAGTTTTGAAAAGTTCATCAACTTTTACAATTTTAACAATTTTCACAAAAAATGATCCTGAGATGCGAACCTTTTTCGGGTGGTATGGGATCTACCTCCTAGCGGTCCACCCCGGGCAACGGCAACACAGGCTTGCCTGTGGATAAGTCCGGCTGAACGATCCCATTAAGCGGTGGAAGGCTTCGTAAGGGGCCGCCTGGCTCGCGACCACCATCCCACCGAAGTCTGGCGCCAAGTAGCTTGCTGCGTTCCGTCAGTGTGTGGGAGTGCCAGTGCCTTAACAGGGTTCTTCTGGGTGAGCTCGTTCCATCTTGGACTCTGTCTCTGTCCTATAACCTAGACTAGAGTCAAGAGCAAACTCATCATTAATAAAAATAAAAAACATTGTGTTCCAAAGAAAACTAAATAGATTCAAATATAACCATTTTTGTTTCGTTCAATGCCCAACTTTAACATTCAATAACTCCAAAATGTTGTCCTAATTAAATAAGCAATTTGTTTAAAATAGTTAAGCTACAATTAGACTCTACCATTACTAAACTTTGGCTTTGATACGAGGCATGCAAGTGGTGTTGCAGAATTGATGCAATAGAGTATGAGCATCCATACTTTTGTGTGTTTCTATGTATTCTTTTTGCGGAGTAAATATAGCGCTATTGACCACACACACATAATGTAATGATGTGGAATTTCAGATTGTTCGAATAGGACATTGTAGATTTTTCACCTAAACATGGTACCGTCACTCAGAAGGGTTCTGACCCTTAAACATTTTTTTTACTTTTTACTAATATTTTAATGACCACTACATCATGTTCGTAGGCAATCATTGTATTATATTATGCTCGATCTCTTATAAATCATTTACTTATTTGTCGATTCAGTGAACAATCAAAGCAAACCTTCACTTGTATTTGTAACAACGTGTCTATCTGGACGGACATATGATTTGTAAATTTTTCGTAGGTACTATTTAATTTTAGTATATTAGAAGAGAAAATCGTGGGTTCGAATCCCGAATATTTCAGATATTTTTCTTGTAAAAAGCTGCTCCGTTTACCTGGTTTTAGGTAAACGTCACGAGTTCATAACTAAATCCAAAACATTGAAACCAACACGTCTCCTAAAAATTCCATTTTACCCATAGCCTCCAAGCACCCAATATGAAATAATAACCTCAATAAATATACGACCATAACAGTGATGTGACTTTCATCCCGAAAAGAAAAACATTTTTTGCAGTTTTGAAAATAATCGCCACAAAGGAATCGATTGTTGCCGATTGATTGATTCGATAGCATTGCCGTGTGATGCTGGCTTAGAATAGCATCACCCCATTTCTTACCCGTGGGAGTCGTAAGAGGCGACTAAGGGACTTGACGGTATGTATTGCAATTTTATTCGATGGGCTGACAACCTGTCACTATGGCGATACACAACTTTGACAATGTCCCTCAAATATTTGTCAGACGTGGCGTAAATATTTACGCTCTGCCTACCCCGCAAGGGATTATAGGCGTGATATATGTATGTATGTATGTAAGAAATCGATCACTTACAATATGACAAAAAATGTAACAACTTAAAGCCTCAAATGTAAAAGTTTTAGTCAAAGGAAATAAGGCTCATCTCATCTCATTACATCAAGCTGTTGCAGTTCACTGCTGGACGTAGGCCTTCCCGTGGGCACACCTCGGACACTGGCGCTCAAATGTATGAAACGAACGCGTTGCTACGCACACAGTCTAAGCTCGCGTAGGTGAACGCGGACCATGCTTGTGTGTGTGAGACAACATGTCAGGGTTGCCGCCATTTTGCGTTCGCGAATCGGGAATGCAATGTGCGGCAGTATGAAATGACCTTCGTCGTCGCGTCCTTGCTAGCCGGTGTCTGAGCGTCCTCCGAGCGCGGGTGGGTGGCGCTTGTAGGGGGAGGCAGGGAGTGACCATACTGTACGCTAGTACTATTAATTATACTGTGCCCAGGGTACGTCTTATGGTACAATGTCCCGAAAAAAACAAAGCTATACTTCATCGTATATGGTTTGAATTGGTATTAGTTTCAATAATTTACACTAGATGTCGCTTGTACGTCGCTTAAAGACGAGTATCTAGAGGTTGAAATTTTGAAGTGTTTGGTTGGGGCCCCGGCCCCGGTAGCTGAGCGGTGGGACGGTTCTCCTCATGTCCTGGGTTCAATACCCGGCCGTGGAAATTTGTTTTTTATTTCTTATTTTCTCTATTACGTATCTATAGAAAATAAGAAATGGTTCAGTCACAGTATTATTCTATAAGTAATAAAAAAAATACAGATTGTTGGCAAATCTATTCCCTACGTTCTGCAAGTCAATCAATACAACCTACATCAGCTTTCCGCGTTTTTCTGTCTGTCTATCATGGACAACGCTAATATCTTAAAAACTGCGCAACGGATTATCATGTGGGTTTTTTAAGTAGATAGAATGATTCAAGAAAAAGGGTCATATTTTTAATTCATGTCGGGAAAACGTTTTATTTCTACGGCGTAACGGATAACAGCGGGTGCAACCACTGCGCTGGGCGGAACGCTAGTTTGTTAATAAAGTAAATCGATTATTAATAGTTTTCTCTTCACATCCCTAGCCATAACGTCTCCGGGGCAATAGCAGTTGTCTCATATCGGTGCACATAAACAGTTTTATTCCTTGTGTTTATGTGTGTGAGGTAAATCATAGCGGCCGTTATTGGACATTATTATTGCGATGGAATATGGGATTTCTTTCTTCTAATGTAACTGTACGCTGGGCTTTATTTACGCCATATTTTCTTTGTTTTTTTTTTTTATAATACTGACTGCCCTCTGAATTCTGATAGGATGCATGTAGACTATGAAACTGTACAACTTTCACCTAGGAATGAAACGAAAATATAAATCGAAGTCCTATACAAATCACGATCAGCTGACTGCCTTTAAATTAACGTTTCTTTTAATATATTTCTAGGGGAAAATTATTAAGATTTATGGTGTAAATGTACCCTTTTAGTATCCGGAAGGCTTTTTCTTACAGCCTGTAGGTACGAGCATAAATCCCTGAAATGATTATGGTACTTATGCACCTGAAATTCACAGTTTGGAAACCAAAGATTATCAATTCACTTTTACTTATTTATTTTTACAGTAGGTTTAAAATTAAGTAGAAAATGGTTTGTGTGGACATGGGCTTTCCCAAAATAAATATTCATTAAACATTATACGAGATCAGCTTTTTACATGGAACAGTTTATCCTAGACTAATTTTAACGCAAAGCAAACAAATCTGGTAAAACTTTCAACGTAAGTAAACTTTCATATAAACGGCCACGGGAAAATCAAACTTGTTGAGTGAGTGGGCCGAATATTGTGTTTAAAAGGAAAGTAGCTTGTTCTTATTCGGACCTATTCGGTTTGGAACGGACATAAAAACTATGAGTAATTGTACTACCCACCATTTTCTTTGCTAAAATAATTCCATCTCCCAAGTAAGTCCAATCGCAAAATAGACTGCCATGTGGGGTAATTTTATATGGTAAAATGTATATTTTTTGTATTGACTCATGGAAGACGAACTGGATGGGTTTTCCAAAGATTGGTATGCGGAGACTCATGATCGCGAACAGTGGAAGAAGGGGAGGGAGGCCTTTGCCCAGCAGTGGATCCTGACGGCTAGATAAGATAAGATAAGTCTCATGTAACTTGGGGAAAGTCGTTCATAAAAAATAAGAACAGACTGTTTACAGATACACTCTGACTAAAAGTTATTCAAATAAAATTTCCAACTTGATTCGGTGCGCTTGAGAACAACCCGACAAAATCTATTCCTATCAGATCCGAACCAAAATTTCTTTTATCAAATTCTCTTTTAAGGTGTTTGCCTCGCAAATGAGATTTCATTAACATCCCAAAGACCTTTAAACATTGTTTACTAAATCGTTTTCTGCTTCGGCGGTAGTAGAAAAAAAGTATAGATGAATCGTGGTTAGCTTAGCTTCACGTACAGGACAGGGCTACTAAATCTAGACACTGGTCTATCCGTAGCAAGTGTTTTTTCGACTCAGTGTCCTAAACGTACAACCATCTTATGGTAAGACGTTCCATAGGTAGGTAGGTAATTTTTCTCCCTAAATCAAATCAAATCAAATATATGTATTGCATACATATAGAATATATATATATACTTATTTATAAATTCTACGTAGAGATACAAAATTCAGGGTCCAACAAAATGTACGTTCGGTTGTAGCATGTAAGGTTCCAGGGGTACTCCAAAAGGACAAAAATATTTTTATCCCCAGTAAAAACATTTTTTTTTACTTATTCTCATAAAAGAAGTGATTTTCTAATAATATTTTTACATTTTATATAAAAATAATTCAGTTCTTTTGATGTACCCCTGGTACGTTATGTGCTACAACCGACTATACGTCTTTTTCAATCGGAATGTTTCACATTATTAGCCAGAACCAAACGAAAGGGATCTTCTTTATTTTGATAATTTAAAACTAGAATTTTACTGTAAGAATCAGAAAAAAATACAATGTTATTCTACGACACGTCTTTATTTTCTTTGATCTCATTCGGGCTCTTTACTCATCGCATAATACATTTTTCACGGGATGATTCCCAGGCTTTAATGAGTCTCTGGACCTTTTATTGTGGGTCCTATAACAATAAGTATTATAGGAACGCCATGTGAACATGAATGGAGGAAGGACGAAGGATTTACGAGTTGTTTCGGATTGCGTGGTTAGAATTGCAGATTTACTTTGTACAATGGTTCTCAAAAACATTGCCAGACGCAGTAAACGTGTAGAACCAAATATTACATTTTAAACTCTCAAACAAAGAAAGTATATAAGCAAAATATTGTCAAATCGATTTGCCACTGAATAGAATAATTTAAGTTCTTTCGCCTAGCATTTTCACCTACCGGTGCGAATTTTATTAATCCACACTAATATTATAAATGCGAAAGTAACTCTGTCTGTCTGTCTGTCTGTCTGTCTGTCTGCTACGCTTTCACGGCCAAACCGCTGAACCGATCTTCATGAAACTTGGCACAGAGATTGCTAGCATACCGAGAACGGACATAGGCTACTTTTTATCACCATTCGAGGGTCTGGAGTACAGATGTAGACCACCAGGTGTACCTCCAGGAGCCCAGCTAAACTATAAGAGATACAGGCATGGTTCCAAAACAAAAGTTGTTCAGTATGATGGGCCGCTTCTTTTCACAAGGACATTGAGGATCTGGAGTACCTTATGTAGACCACCAGGTGTACCATCAGGAGCCCAGCTAAACTATAAGAGATACAGGCATGGTTCTTAAACAATAGTTGTCCATTTTGATGGGTCGCTTCTTTTCACAAGGACATTGAGGATCTGGAGTACCTTATGTAGACCACCAGGTGTACCTCCAGGAGCCCAGCTAAACTATAAGAGATACAGGCATGGTTCCAAAACAAAAGTTTTTCAGTATGATGGGCCGCTACTTTTCACAAGGACATTGAGGATCTGGAGTACCTTATGTAGACCACCAGGTGTACCATCAGGAGCCCAGCTAAACTATAAGAGATACAGGCATGGTTCTTAAACAATAGTTGTCCATTTTGATGGGTCGCTTCTTTTCACAAGGAAAAGAAGCGACCGGCGATTTTTTTTTTTATATTTATATTATAAATGCGAAAGTAACTCTGTCTGTCTGTCTGTCTGTCTGTCTGCTACGCTTTCACGGCCAAACCGCTTAACCGATCTTCATAAAACTTGGCACAGAGATTGCTAGCATACCGAGAACGGACATAGGCTACTTTTTATCACCATTCGAGGGTCTGGAGTACAGATGTAGACCACCAGGTGTACCACCAGGAGCCCAGCTAAACTACTAGAGATACAGGCATGGTTCCAAAACAAAAGTTGTTTAGTATGATGGGCCGCTTCTTTTCACAAGGACATTGAGGATCTGGAGTACCTTATGTAGACCCCCAGGTGTACCATCAGGAGCCCAGCTAAACTATTAGAGATACAGGCATGGTTCCGAAACAAAAGTTGTTCGGTATGATGGGCCGCTTCTTTCCACACGGACATTGAGGATCTGGAGTACCTTATGTAGACCACCACGTGTACTATCAGGAGCCCAGTTAAACTATTAGAGATACAGGAATGGTTCCAAAACAAAAGTTGTTTAGTATGATGGGCCGCTTCTTTTTACAAGGACATTGAGGATCTGGAGTACCTTATGTATACCACCAGGTGTACCATCAGGAGCCCAGCTAAACTATTAGAGATACAGGCATGGTTCCGAAACAAAAGTTGTTCGGTATGATGGGCCGCTTCTTTCCACACGGACATTGAGGATCTGGAGTACCTTATGTAGACCACCAGGTGTACCATCAGGAGCCCAGCTAAACAATAAGAGATATAGAAATGGTTCCAAAACAAAAATTGCTCAGTATGATGGGCTGCTTCTTTTCACAAGGACATTGAGAATCTGGAGTACCTTATGTAGACCACCAGGTGTACCATCAGGAGCCCACCTAAACTATTAGAGATACATAAATGGTACCAAAACAAAAATTGTTCAGTATGATGGGCCGTTTCTTTTCACAAGGACGTTGAGGATCTGGAGTAGCTTATGTAGACCACCAGGTGTACGATCAGGAGCATAGCTAAACAATTAGAGATAAAGAAATGGTTTCAAAACAAAAGTTGTTCAGTATGATGGGCCGCTTCTTTTCACAAGGACATTGGGGATCTGGAGTACCTTATGTAGACCACCAGGTGTACCATCAGGAGCCCACCTAAACTATTAGAGATACATAAATGGTACCAAAACAAAAATTGTTCAGTATGATGGGCCGTTTCTTTTCACAAGGACGTTGAGGATCTGGAGTAGCTTATGTAGACCACCAGGTGTACGATCAGGAGCACAGTTAAACTATTAGAGATACAGGAATGGTTCCAAAACAAAAGTTGTTTAGTATGATGGGCCGCTTCTTTTTACAAGGACATTGAGGATCTGGAGTACCTTATGTATACCACCAGGTGTACCATCAGGAGCCCAGCTAAACTATTAGAGATACAGGCATGGTTCCGAAACAAAAGTTGTTCAGTATGATGAACCGCTTCTTTTACAAGGACATTGAGGATCTGGAATCTGGAGTAACTTATGTAGACCACCAGGTGTACCACCAGGAGCCCAGCTAAACTATTAGAGATACAGGCATGGTTCCGAAACAAAAGTTGTTCAGTATGATGGGCCGCTTCTTTTCACAAGGACATTGAGGATCTGGAGTACCTTATGAGTAGACCACCAGATATACTATCAGGAGCCCAGCTAAACTATTAGAGATACAGGCATGGTCCCAAAACAACAGTTGTTCAGTATGATGGGCCGCTTCTTTTCACAAGGTTATTGAGGATCTGGAGTACCGTATGTAGACCACCAGGTCTACCATCAGGAGCCCACCTAAACTATTGGAGATACAGAAATGGTTCCAGAACAAAAGTTGTTCAGTATGATGGGAATAAGTTGAGAAAGGACATTACCGTCTTTACCGAGGACAGAAAAACAAAAAATGTGGTATAGAAGTATAAAAATGTATAACAGTAACTTAAATTACCTTTATAACTGTTTTATCTACTTATGCTAACCATTTTTGTGTGCTCAAATCGGTACTTCTGGAGTAAGTACTCTGTTATCTACTGACTTTTGTATTCATTGGTTATAAATATTGATCTCTCAGGCCGGATAGCAAATTTTGAATTGTCTTTACAACAGAAACAAGCAAGTCATCTTTAAACAGTAGAGATAAGAACTGTTCTAAAATCACTGTCACACTTACTATGTATACACATACCTACTTTAGAACTTCTGCCTAAAAAAACTATCTAACGCGGACGAAGTCGCGGGTAAAAGCTAGTACTAAATAAGCTTGGCTACAGAATGGGCAGCGTCAGAAATCTTCGTCTCGAAACGAAGTATGGTATTATTGACCCGGTCAGTCCACTTCAGGCCTATCATACTGCGTTCCATGGCACGCTAGTTTGCTGATAATTTAAAAAAAAGTAAATGGGAGGAGTGCCTAGCTTATTTCCAGGTAGTAACATAATATGTACGTCTCTATGTTAAGTGCAGAAAAGATAAGAAATTTTACACAGTAATAAAAAAGTACATGGAAGTATACAGTGCCTACGTACTTATTAGCTCTCTTTATATTTCGTCAACTTCAAACTGTTACGTACCAAGAAAAGTTATTCATAGTGATCCTGTCAATGTTATTATTGACGTAAATTTGAACTATTTACTTAGATCCCGACGCATCAGCTGAGTGAGTTGCATCAGCCGCGGTCGAGGGTAGACTAAAGTACCAGCGTGATATTGTCAGACAGTAGGTGACTGGTACTTCTCTGCTGTAAACATTATATGAATACTAAGTATACTTCATGAGGATGGGTACTAAAACACCTACTTCGGTTTGTTTACAAAAATATGCTTATCTTTTTGTAAACAAACTAAAGCAGGTGTTTTATTATCCAAATCTCGACACACTACAGTTTATATCTTTTCAATAAAACGGACTAGTTTCTCCTCAACAAATATACAAATAATAGAAATAGTAGCTATTTGATGCCGAATAAAATGATCAACACAACAAAAATAAACCGATTTGTATGTAGCATTTACATTCACACTTAAATCTTAATCGGTGTACTGTAAAACACTTCCTCGAGCTAAAGTTGCTCGGCTAAACAAAAAAGCTCGTTGGTAATATCACCTGTACCTATTCTCTGTCTACGTGTATTACACTTATATTTGGTCGTATAACTGATCTGTCAAATTTTGACAAGATAAATACCTAACTTTATAAACTATAAACCGTGGAGCCAGCACACAACACTTACGATGTCCAGCAACTCGCTGATAGATAGATACTTTAGCATATTCGCGGCCAAAGCTGATGCAACTCAGCTGAAACGCTGGGATCCAAGTTAAAAGTTTCAATCTGTTTTTTTTTTTACAAGCGATCGATACTGAAAACAGAGGACGAAAAAGAACGGGTAAAGTGGTTTCTATCACCAGCCCGTCTTGTGTTTTCGCTATCGGTCACTAGTAAAATCTCACCCTATATTTATCTCAAAACTATTGCAATAGACCCAGTTAATTTACTATAAGTAATGTGTTAACCATGGAGTTTCTAAATCATCGATCTTTTTGGTACAAGCTTAAGACAATATTTGTATAGCGGCTTGGCAGCAGACTTTTTGAATCTATCTACACAAAACTCATAAAATGTATGATTAACATGGCATTAATACGATTTGGAGGAGACCTACACTCAGCATTGGGTGGCAACGGGTTAAAGAAGAAAAAATACGATTTCAATGTATATTTTCATGCAAGTTTAAAACAGTTACCTACATTACTTTCCAACAACCGAAGGGCTGGCTATCAGCAGTTATTCTCGCAATTCTTTGCATTCCGTCGTTTATTTTAAACTAAACGCGAACGCGATTTCGGACAGGAATGGATTGTCGCATAAAATAAACTGAAAGAAAAAACAAAAGGTCGTTAATTTATGTGTCCTCGAGTTTATAAAAGCTTTGTCTCACGAAATTTGGACAATTCCTTTTAATGCGCACGTTTTAGTAACGAAATGGACTTTTTTAATGTATTGGAAACAACGATTGGAAGGATTATCAGTTAAATCAATGTAAAAGCGTAGTTTGTTCTTTATTTATTCATAAGTTTAATTTAAATTACCTTCTCAAACGCTATTACCTATAAAAAATCCAACATTAACTGTTCAGATGAATATTTGTATCAATTTATATGTTTGCAGAGTTTCAATGTTCAATAACGAAAAATTCACATTTATCACCATTTTCAAGTGCGTGACCTTTTAAACACCTTTTTGGCAAGCAAAAAAACAAACACACTTGACATTTTGAAAAAGGAACGTCCCGCTCAAAACAATCAGTCAGTTTTGTTTCTTTCAAAACGGACAAAGGAGTTTGCTCGCTGCAGGCAGAACGTGTCTACCTTTTTCAAGACTAGACTGCCAGTGTTATGTAAGTACTTATAAAGGATGGTTTATACCATAGTTTTTATTGATGGTTTGTAGAGTTCATTGCTTTAATAGTAGCTTAGGTACGTATAGATAGTAGTCCGAAGTTTTTGCCCAAACCACAAAAAATGCGCGAATAATGTGTCCCTCAAGCTGTAATCCTCACATAAGAAAACTTAACGAAAAGCAATTTTGGTTTTGTCAAAAAATAGTGCTGAAATAGTGACAAATAGTGACATATGCAAGAAAATTAGTGACTTCATATCTCCCAAGATATGGCTATCGTTTGGTGAGGATTACAGATCGAGGCTCACGCTGTAATCCCAACTCTCGTGTGAGCAATCGGTGGGGTATTTTCACTTGATCTACATTCCAAAAAATAGTGCCTAATTAGTGACTAATAGTGACAAAAGATGAGAAATAGTCGCTTTATAATTCCGAAGTTATAAAGGCATCTTTGTGAGGATTATACCTGTAGCAATTTTTGCTGTAATCCTCACCTCATTTCTGCTAAACGCTTAGGTCTTTTGACTCAAATTTAGTATCAAAAAATAGTGCTGAAATAGTGTTCTTAAACTGCATTGATATTTATTTAGTTTATGTAGTAGAAGCAATTAAAAAAACCGTAAGAACTTCTACATACAAAATGGTCAGGTACAGTCGCGAACAATACTTCGTATTGTCGTACTTGAAGCTCAATACTGGTTTGTTATGTCGGTAGGAACGTAATCAAACAAATTAATTTCCTTCAAGTATTTTGTTTATATCTGACAGTACACAATATTTCTCAATCAGTCAGACGTGGCGATGATAACGACCGTATTTTTTGCGGCTGTGAACGCTCTGCCTAACCCGTAAGGGATAAAGGTTTGATATATATTTGTATCTATGTAGTACATAAATAAATACATAAAAGATATAGGTACCTAACTTGTTTGGTAAAAATGGAACAATAAACATATTTATGTGGTAAAATTCATTGAACTCATAAATAAATTAAAGTAGGTATATAGGGTGAAATCTAATCAGTGACCGATAGCGAAAACCCAGGACGGGCTGGTAATAAGGAACAATTTTCCCCAAGGAACATAGGTCGAAACATGAAAAAAAAATTAGACCTCCCGTACAAAATTGCCAATCAGCTGATTTGGGTTACTATGGGAGTTCCATTTTTTTTCATATTTCGACATATGTTCCTTGGGGAAAGTTGTTCCTTATCACCATTCCGTCCTGGGTTTTCGCTATCGGTCACTAAATAGATTTAATCCAATATAGTTAACGACGTTCGAGGCAAGGACTATAATATAATAAGTACAATACTATAAGTACCTAATTATGCCTAAATAATAATTTTTGTTATTTTCAAAACGTGCGTTTTCAATTTAATTTTTCATAAATAATCGTAAGGGGCGTATTTGTTATTTAAGAAATTTTATATTTGAGTTGTCATAATACTCAATATCGCGTAACGTGATGAAACCAAAAAATACCACGCAGGCGAAGTGCATGCAATAATTTCACTATTGTCTACCCTCTCGCTCACACGCGCGGCGGTCAGTTTTCGAGGCTCGGCCAAACCGGTTTTGTTTAGCGGTGGCTTGAGCGGTGGCGCGACCAAACAGGGCTTTCAGACTTAAGAGAATACGATGTGATAAATTAATGCGATGTGTTGATCTGAAAGAAATAGCATAAGTACATATAAATACTTTATTGTTATAAAACCGTTAAAAAGTTCAAGGCGTTACAAAATAGTCAACCAAAATACCTACTCATAAAATAGACCAAAATAATGTCAGTGGCTCAACTTATGTTTAAGTTAATACCTACCTATATAGGCAGAAATTACATTACCTAAATTAAAGCAAAAATCAAGTCTGTATTCTACGAAGTATTGTTCGCGACTGTACCTGACCATTTTGTATGGAGAAGTTCTTACGGTTTTTTTAATTGCTTCTACTACATAAACTAAATAAATATCAATGCAGTTTAAGAACACTATTTCAGCACTATTTTTTGATACTAAATTTGAGTCAAAAGACCTAAGCGTTCAGCAGAAATGAGGTGAGGATTACAGCAAAAATTGCTATAGGTATAATCCTCACAAAGATGCCTTTATAACTTCGGAATTATAAAGCGACTATTTCTCATGTTTTGTCACTATTAGTCACTAATTAGGCACTATTTTTTGGAATGTAGATCAAGTGAAAATACCCCACCGTTTGCTCACACGAGAGTTGGGATTACAGCGTGAGCCTCGATCTGTAATCCTCACCAAACGATAGCCATATCTTGGGAGATATGAAGTCACTAATTTTCTTGCATATGTCACTATTTGTCACTATTTCAGCACTATTTTTTGACAAAACCAAAATTGATTTTCGTTAAGTTTTCATAGGTGAGGATTACAGCTTGAGGGACACCGAATAATGACACGCGTGCGCCATTAATTAATTTGTGCCCGATCGCACTGAGGAGCGTATACTGCTTTACATATTATTGACTGGCCCGATGGCGTAGTGGAAATAACCCTACCTGCTACGACAAGGGTCGTGAGTTCGATCCCCTCACAGCACAAGTATTTGAAAGTACTATTCAAATATTTGTGTTGAGTCTGGGTGTTTTCTTTATATTTAATTACAAAAAAAATATCTATGTATTATGTCAACAATCTACTTCCCATATAGTACAAGCTTTGCTTAGTTTGGGGCTGGATGGTGATGTGTGAAATGTCTAAGATATTTATTGTTATTATTAATAACGAGCAGAAATTAGGTGGAATAATATTTGTCGAAATATTGTTCAACAAACTGATATGTTAGGGTCATAACTTAAAAATATAATTTCATCTATACGTTATTTTTTTTGTCCATGATCTATTATTCTATGCCATGGAATTCGTACTGGCCAGTTCGATATTGAAAATAATATCATAAAAAAAATATTTTCTTGTGTTGATTTGACAGCAATGACTACATTACTCATCAGTGACTACAAACTCTGTAAAGAGCTCGAAACGTGGGAATAGTAGAATCACAAATTAACTATATATAGAGTAAAGTCCTAAATAAACACAACGTATATCCATTAAAAAAATACATTATTAGGAAAATTATTCGACTTTAGACATCGATTCGACATGACACCTAATGCAGAGAAAAAAAAAGGATAGGTTTTTATTTACTTTGATAGCAGTTATTTTTAAACTCTATAACATCATTGTCTAATTTCAAACCGTTCACGGTAAATCGTATTTACTGGAAGGTTTGTGTATCAGGTATAACCTACTTACAATGCATGAGATATGTAAATTGTATCGTCGACGAACGACGCGATGGCCGAGGTAAATAGCAAAACTTTGTCGTGGTGTAATGATCACCATTTGAGCACAGATGACCATAAACAGCAAGCGGGACTGAGGGCACACCGTGTCTTCAGAATCTTTATTACTGACAATGATATATTTAAAAGCAAAACAGTCTTATTAGATTTGTAATTTTTCAACAAAAACACCCCGTAGTAGTAGTGAGTAACACAAATTGGTTGTTCACTTAGATTACACTTCAGGACACGAAAAACGATGTTTTTAAGTCGGTTATATCCGTTTGTGCGTTGATGTTTGGTCTTCGTCTTATAGTAATAGTGGCTACGAATGTTTCGCAACTCTGCATGTACTCCTTAACGATAATGAGGACGAATTCCGGAAAAAAAGTTGAGCCGTAACTGTAATATGTAAGCAAAAACTTTGGTGCTTTTGTGAGTATATCATTTAAAAGAGCCGGCGATGATGCGAGTCGATTTCAGTTGCAAATATAACAGGGATCTAAAAGGTGATTGAAATAAAGTTGATATTTTTCACGACCATCCAGGTCGCTGAAATGTTTGTGCTCAATGCTAACGGCGGGCCTATTTACGGTTCCAGGCCAATATTAACATATTTTTTATAGCGATACATAGAGCAGCTAATTGCTACTTGTAGGCGGGTACATAAAAAACATTTGTACCTACTTTAGGTAGAGAATAAATAAAGTTCAAACTCACACATATGCACGCCCCAAAAAGTGTCTCTACTAAGTAAAGCGAACAGAAACTTTAACCACTAATTTTCCCGGAAACACTATTAATCTCCGCTGCTAACTTAATGTGGGAGCTAAAAACTACAGAGAAGTAGCCGTCAGAACTTACTTGCGTTATAGTACTTAGTAGAACAAAATAAAATACATCAAGTACACCCACAGAACACCAAAACGCCATGCGCTTGGCGCGCGCGACTTATTTTCGCAAGGTACATTGCCCAACTATCACAGTGCGACTTTGTGTGATGAAAATAGTAAAGAAAGCAATTGGCGCTCCGTCAAAAAACAAAAGAGTCAACGGAGTCAACGTACTCAATTTAGCTCTATTTCATTTCTTCAACAGTAATAAGAGAGGTTCGATAGTCTGTTTTCTAAATGGCTGAGGTAAGTATGCCTATTATAAGAAATGTATGTATGTATGTATTAACTTTATTGTACCACCAGACACATTTATAAGAACAGTTACAGAAATAAATTTAAAAACAAGAGGCACAAAGGCGGACTTATCCCATTAAGGGATCTCTTCCAGTCAACCTTAGAGAGACTCAGAGGATATGTTATTTGCAGGTAAATTACGCGGTACTT
Source organism: Tuta absoluta (assembly GCA_027580185.1). Lineage (NCBI taxonomy): Eukaryota > Metazoa > Arthropoda > Insecta > Lepidoptera > Gelechiidae > Tuta > Tuta absoluta. The sequence continues at coordinate 10,497,641 of JAQAHW010000009.1, forward strand.
CAGCATGGTTAAAATAAGCTTACTCTATCAATATATATTATAAACGAATAACAAATACACGTACTTGATCATAAATAAAACACACAAACAAACACATAATAATATATCATACATAAATTAATATACACATAAATAAATATATCATAAACCCTATAAATTGTCAGAAAATTATTTTACTTTTAACTTCAAAGGGAATTTAAATTTACACCGGCTTCGGTTCTCAAATGAAGGTCGCCCGAGGGACACCAGGCGTGGCAGGGGATAGCACTAGTGTGAGCCGCCACGATGGATCACTATGGGTTATTACCAAATGCTACTTATATATTGGAAATAATGTATTTTATTTTACAGATTAAAAGAGTTACGCATTATTACGCCAATAGATGGCGATAAACATCTGTGGTCTCTTCAACTCACCACGCAAGCTAATAAAATTAGCGTTTAGTTTTTAAAAGAGAGAGTTTGTAGTTGTGAACTTTTTTCTTCCTCGTGACCAAGCTGGCGTTCCTTTTGGCGAACCCGTAGTTAGCGATATTGAAATACGCCTAAATATACGCCACTTGCACCGCACATATTATGGCTAAACGTCCAAACAAACTCCAATTACAATTTATTAATATATTTTTAAGGACGTTTATTGGGCTGTTGGACGACTCGTACTCCTACACGAAAAAAAGAAATCAAACACCCCAAAAAGATGTCTCCCCAGATGTTTAACGCAATCTATTGATGATAACTGAGTATGTGTATTTTTTAAACAGCTGTCAAAAAGGACCTTATAAACGTCAGGTCATAGAAATACAGTTGATTGAAATAAACTACGACTTTAATTTTTTTGCTATATACTGTAGGTACTATAAAAAATATGTACAGACATTACAAATGTATGATGCAAAACGTAAATTTTTAGAGACACAGTAAAATAGACTCAGAAATATTGTTATATTGAGGGTATATTAAAAAGTTGATATGCTGACAAACTCGCCTAGAATCATCTGCAGAAGTATGATGAATGAATCTAAGCGAGGCCGCTGGTTGCCTCGATGGGAACCTTAAGAAATGACAAAAAGACTAGAATCCTACCTGAAATGACACAGTTGCGCTCAGAGTGGTACCTACATAAAGACTAGTAGGTCTGACCTCAAATAGCATGGGAAATAACGGCAGAAAGAGGATTTGTCTTTTCATTGACTTAAACTCATAATCACAATTCAAGTAAGGCTAATGTCCAGCAGTTGACGTCCTATGGCTGATTATTATGATGATGATAAATCACAATTTATTTTTTGTACAAAAATACTCTCAACCGCTATCAGAATTTAAAATACCTATCTACACTGGTAACACAATCTAACTTTAGTTACATTTGACCTAGTTCAGTGTACAGTTTGAAAGATGGTTTTGTACACGTGCCGCTCAATTTTGCGGTATTTTGTCCAGTGAAACCGCATGTAGAAGCCAGAAGCACACAAGACGCCGCCTTAAGCCCTATTCAAACGTATACAAGTGCTGTGCACATGTTGCGTGCAAGCTAAGCGCGTGTTAGTACTGAAGTTAAACGTGCAGCCTACGCGTTTACCACGCATTGCCCCCGCGGTCAGCCAGCGCGATAGGCACGGGGGCAACGCACGGGGAGCAGGAAGGGTTCTCAGTTACACTTTGTACCACATGCATCCCACCCGTTTAGTTCACTAGTTTAGAATCCACCCTAATGGAAAAATTACACTTATTTAGAACCTCCATACCAGATTAGGCATTAATGTAGTTTTCCTGCAACAAAACTCGTCAATGAAAAACAACGCCACCTGAGTTCAAAATAATTTTGAATTCGGGTTGCGTTTTTGAAATAATTATGTCAAATCCCTAAGGCAAAGACGATTCCGAATTCACCAATTTGTAAATATTTTTTTATATATAATTTTAATTTATACCCTACTAGTAGTAGGATGGCAAGGAACCAAGGTGATGCGGCTATCACAGGTTTTCATTCGTTGCCAAGCTATCGCACAATATCATAGTTATGTGCGGCATGTGTGGAATTCGTCAAAGTAATAAAAAACTCCGATACGACAGGAGATTTAGAGTACCTAGATTGATGACGTCACTGTTCGGTTCAGTACGCTTCATTTTTTTGTTCACCTGGGAACAATAATTGTTAAAGTTTGTTCGAAATTCTGTGTACAGATGTTTTTGTATTGCATTGTCTAACTGCTACAGCTCTTTTAAGTATATGTCGCAGTAAAATGACAAAATCAGTAATTCAGATGAGTTCCTAAGTGGACAAAAGACGGTATATGGGATAATCTCGGACTTCATTCTACCTCATTCTGGCCGAATTTCTAAACTGGTTTAAGATTATGGCAAACAGAAGTACAATTTTTTTTCCAATCAAATGTCGTCATGACTATTTTTGTCTTCACTTTATGGTTATTCCTCAAAGGAAACAATGTGTAGTAAATAGTTGTAATGAAAGATTCCAGGTGGGTTGATTTCCATTGTATTCCTCCACTACTCCAAAATCATCAAAAACTACTGATAGTTACCACTAACAGACGTGAAACTTGTTTGTTTTAATTGTTGTAAAATTTTGTTGGTATGGTAAGTTTGAATCTTTCCTGATTAAACACAAAAATTGACATGACGAAACTATATTGCAAAAATAATCGTTTGTTTCTCGTTTTGCCATCTTCCTTCACAACTTTAGGAATTCGGCCAAAATCTTAAAACTTTGGAAACATTTCTGGATCTGTTTAGGTTGACGGTAGAATTAAATCACGATTTACCCTTTTTCCGGCTTTTGGACAAGTTCCTAAGATTTCGGCTGAATTCCTTAGTCGGTGGTATTACTGCGATATATATATAGAAGGAAGATGCTTTCACTGTGTCGAATGTTTGGTCGAATGGCTTTGGAATTAATTGAAAATCGACAGCAAAACAACAAGTTATCGCCTTGTGATTCAAATAAAGTGTCAGTAGCAATTGTTCAAGAAGATACTAATAAGAATGAATGCGTCACGCCTACAATAAAACAAAAAACACCCTTTTTAGTAAACTGTATACATATAAACATGTTACAGCAGTATAGGTAGTTTGAAGTTTCCCAATAAGGTTGTGGACTATTTGAGAGCCAACCGTAATCTGTTACTCTACCCTCAAGGTTTTTAGCGTACATGTGGTGAATAAGTGAAGGAATTCTTTTAAATTATGTTCGGTTGTCGGTTTCCTTCACCGGTCAATGTACCTACGATACAGTAGAGAAAATAGTATTTGGTAGAGTGTTAGTGGGCTGACGATGACGGTGTTATAAATCCGAGAGATTTTGTTTGTGTATGTATGTTTGTTACCTTTTTCACTAAAAGAGCTTGACATATTTAGATTATTTTGGTATACAGATAGAGTACAACCTAGAATAACACAAAGACTACTTTTTTACTGCGGAAAAACGTGCCATCCCTACCAAAACCAAACCAAAGAACAGCTGCGAATGAAATCTAGTATGCATTTAAACGAGTGACGTGAGAAGATGAGCTACAAAAAAGCGTAGCATTGTAACCTGCGTAGCATGCTACGGTGGGCTACGCGTGATTTGTGTCTAACCCAACAGGACACAGCCTGTAGGCTTAGCTGTAAGGCATATTGATTGCCTCGGACTTGAAGTAGTTTTTTTTTCTAGATAAGGGTAGCAGTGGCCCATAGTAATGAAATAACTTAATAATATAATAAATAATTATTACTTTTTAGTATAACTTCATAAATTAAAAATTGCTGCCGTACAAAAATTACTCCAACCAAATATTGCTGAATAAAGCAAAAAGTCATTATTGGTCTAAGAAGCCTATTATGATGCTTTGCTGCCTTTTATCTTTACTACACCCACATAGTAAAGTTGCAGTATATGGACTTCAGAGAGAATGGCTGAGAACCTTTATTAAGGTCTGTAGGGTGGGTGGCAATAAAATCCATGTTATTGCTTATGAACAAAGAAATTATTGTGTGTTGTAGGTTTGGTGAAAGGAATACGTAATAAAATACTAATTTCATTAATAAATAAAACGAAATTTATAATGTTGAAATGCATGTGTGGTTAAACTTCTAATTGCAACCGGATCCTCAAAGGACCCTTAGTATTGCCTAGGTTTTATAAGAGTTCCCATTTAATAGACAACGTAAATTATTTTTAATTAGAAAAATATTTATGTAGAAATTGTTTTCAAGTTACTATGATTAAAACACTACTTTTTTGTGTCATCAATAGTATGACAGAAGAAAAGAAAAGTAAAGATTTTAAAGAATATCTCATCTTCTTATAAATCCAAAACCCTTTTAATAGGCATCTTAAACTATCAAGCTATTCTATTAATAAGTGATCCCATTTTACTTCATCAGTGGAAAATTGTTACGAAATATTAATAAATACCGAAGGGATAAAATAACCCTCGAAATCCCTTGTAAAAACATGTTGAGCATAAATTATTTATCCAATAATTCCCGCATAGTTTCCTATCAAGTGTAGGTATTATTGATAAAATGATGGTCGACCAGTGTTACCGAACCTACCAAAAAATCGGTAGATCTACCGATCTGAACATTCACCTACCGATATAGCACATACCTATTCGACAGTTTCTTGTAAAACGTTCTTGATTTTACTTCATACGTGCTCACATACGAGAGATAAATTATTGTCTATGTTTAAGGCAACATCGGTTTATTGTTATAATTTATCTCCTAAGAAATGGAATCAGCTGTTAAAAAAAATATTTTAAGTGATAATCTCATAAAATTATTGCGTGGTGTAATCATCAATCATCAATCAATCAAAACAGCCCATGGAAAAAATAAACCCATGCAGATGTATATTATTTATAATGACTAGGATAGTAGGTACCTATGAGAAAGCACATTCTACTGACTTACACCTTCCGATTATCTTATTTTCGGTTCGGTAAAATGGTGGCCGGATCGCCAGCGCCCCGGCGGATGTTTCGATAAATTGGGACTAAGGAATTTAATATAAATCCGAGTGAAAAGGGGTGCCCTGCCCTGTCTTGATTATTAGTCCTGGACTTATAAAATGGCGCTTTGGACTGGGAACTTATATGGCATCTACTTATGTTTTTCCAAAAGTTTTTAACTTTAGGTGAAGAAAGTAAGGTTCAAAATGACCAGTACTTACGCTGTATCGGGGTAGATGAGGCGTTAAAACAAATGAATCTTCAAGTGTTCATTTTTTAATTTGTTTGCCGTGCTTTCTTTAGAATTGTGAATTTAGTTTTACCTTGCCATTACGATTCAATGCAGAAAGTCGGAAGCTTTCATATTGCTACCACTTTGGTAATCGAATTGCTATTATATATTATAGTTGATTTAATTGTTGATTTTACTAAAATAAGAACCTTAAATATATTATACTTACCAAAATTTTCAATTTCAGCCCGGTTATTCATATTATACCTAAAATTCCTATGAAAGCGAGATCCACTTTCTTTTTTCTTTGTTTACTGTTAGTGTTCAATTTTCTTTATTGTTTTGCTTTTCTTGTGTATGTTGTAAGCATGGTTGTAAGCAATAAAATATCCATCTATCTTTCCACACTAGCATTGATGTGTGGCAGTATATTTATTTTTATTTATTTATTTACAAACACAATTTATCAGCATAACAGCAATAATACGCCAAGGCGCCAATAAACTTAAATTAAGTTTTTAGTATACAACAGATCTAATACGACTATATATTGTTCCACAATGTTTTAAAATTGTGACTCTAGGTTTTTTCCACTGGTCGGAAAAAACTCACAGTCTGGGGCCACAGAGAGAAGCTGGTTGAGCTGGGTTATCTATCAACAACGGCTTGCCAAAGAATTTTCTAAACAAAAATGGCAATGCTGTCGGTAACATTTTAGCGCTCCTCAAACGGGTATTAAAATGTAGAATGTTTCAGTTTCTTTAGTCGCAATTTGTTTTATTTCAGCCATCACCTATAAAATAATTTTCTTATTTCCATTTTCAGTGCTACCTTTGCACGGCGGTGGATTAAAGATAAAGAAGTGTTTGAAATAAAATTAAGTGGTGACACGACTAAAACATCTAAGTACCAAATAAATATAGGGAAGACTGAGGAAAAAAATAAACCTAAGTAAGTATAAGGAAGCAAACAAAAAATTTATCTTAATATTTTTTGAAATGGCGTTTGTAATAATTTTCATTTCTGCGATACCAACACAATTTGTTTATTAAAACCGTTAATGTAAGAGATAACACGCGTAAACACAATTCAAACCCGTGTCACACAAAAGAATATATTCGCTTATTAAAACATATCTTAGCAAAATGGCGGATATAACAAAATGGCCGAGCCGAGAAAATGGCGGCAGCACAAAAGCATAGACAAAAGAATAAAGGTCTCTCTTCTTACTTAACGAGGGTAACGGTCATTTCGCGCTCATTTCGATGCAAATTCAAGGGTTTCATGATGTTTTGAGGGCTATGCAAATAAGCGGCTTAAAGACTTCATGCGGAAGATTTTGATTAAAAATTATTTGGTCGGTCAACGTAGCGTACGAGTGCCCTGATTCTGAGATTTCAAAACTTGGGGAAGTATATACCTAGTGGATAAATGTTCATGAAGAACACCTACTTAGAGCGTTTTTTTTTTCTAGCTGTTATCAAATTGATACTCATACAAAACTACACAAAGAAAAGCAACGTGTTTCTGTCTGTCTGTCCCATTTTTTTATCAACTAGCGGCCCACCTGGCGGTTGCTCCCACTGCTAACTTTTTTCAGTGGAAATCAGAGCTTTTTCCGTCAAGTGTATATTTCACATAAAATTAAATTTTCATTAAACCTTCCACTTGAATCAATCTATCTATTCATAATCCTTTCTTTAGAAGGAGCAGGAGCAGTGTTCATGACAGACAGAGAATCGCGAAAATCGACTTATTTTTACCGAACCAAAAAAGTGTAATGTTTTTAGAGTTCATGCATGTATGAATGTTTATTTATGTGCGATTCTATAAAGTACTGCAACTCGTTAACCACTGAACAGATTCGAATGCGAATTGTATCGGAAGAATCCTTACATTATCCTGAGTCTCACAGGTTAGGCTTTATCTCAGAAAGTAGTCGTGGTTTAATTTTTTTTATTTATGATGCTTGTTATACAATGTATTTGATAAAATTGTTATTCTTTCCTGTCTACATTCCTTTTTTATTTCCAACTTAACTCAGTATCCCAACTTTCATGCGCATTAAAACTCTAACTTTTTCTCACTGTAACTGTACTGAATTGGTATTCCTAACGATTATTTTAACGATAACAGCTATTTGTTTATTAGTTTATTTGTGCTATAAAATCATTATTTGCCACATCGATGTTTATTCTTGTTGTTTACAAGTCACGTACTATTATGATGATGGTGGTTATTGGGGTGGGGGTGCGCAAGAGGTGAAATAAACCAATACTGTTATTATGGAAATCAAATGTTAATGATTCAAAATTTTGTGGAGTTCAGTTACCTATATAAAGTGGGAATATGCAGCAGTGCTCTGTGGGAAAAAATATATATTTAGAAGCTGTGTTTTTGTTGTATGCTGGGTTTTCAAAAACGTGATTACATACCTACCTACACAATCGTTGACGATGTAGCGAGTGGTTGACAAAATAAACGTGTCTAAATCACGATAAGATTATCATTATAAAATATTAGTTAGGTACATCTGTTAATTAAAATACCTGTAACTCTGACCAATAAACTTATTTACTGATTTTATTCTACAATAACAACGGTGTCAATACAAAAAAGATAGACGCGCGTTTAGACAGTGTTCAAAATATTCTTCCATACGATTTGACGTTGTCAAACGGCATAAACCAAGTCTAACTTATTTTTTAACAACTCTGCAAATGTTTATCTCCGTGCGAACTAAGAACTTGTTGACATGTATAAAATATACATCGACGGCCGATGTGGCGCAATGGTAGTTCGACTGCCTGCGACGCAAAGGTTCCGGGTTCGATTCTCGGTGGGACACTCACAAAATTTATATTTATCACTTTGTGAATTTGTTCCCGGTCTGGTTAGGACATTGCAGGGTGAACCACCTGATTGTCCGAAAAAGAAATGGTTCCGTGCTTCGGAGGGCACGTTAAGCCGTCGGTCCCGGTTGCTGTCTATGATTACTAAGACGGTGGTCGTTACACAACCATGCCAGAGGCCTATAGTAGGCGGTTGAAAAACTCTGACACCAGGGTTCATCGGGTCGTTGGACGACTCGGTGTCTCACACGAGAAGAGAGAGAGACAGCGTGTAGGGACAGCCCTATGAAAACTGATAGGGCATTTAGACCGTTAAACTGAACTACTTTTCACTAGGAATATAATATGTCAGGAAAATCACGATCAGCCGACTGACTTTAATATGAGAACTCAATTTTCAACATATTGTCCTAGGGGAAAGTTGTTCAGTTTCATAGTCTGCATCCACACTCTATCAGTATTCGGAAAGCTATCCCTTACACCCCGTATATATATATTTGGACAGAATTTTAAGCATGCCAGTTAAATGTTAATATTCAATCATCATGCTTTTGTGTAGAATCAGCTTCAACTATCGCTATTTTACTCACAATTACAAACAAAATATTTTCTAATGAGAAATAGCACTGTTGTTCCATTTGTATTATTATTAAACTAGGTGCTATTATTTGGACTGCAAGCAGATATTTCATTTCACAAATGTGTTTAGAAATAATATTTGCGGAAAGTTGTCGGTAAATAACGAAATTTGAAGTAATTTTGTTCGTTTGTGGAAATGGGTTTCCTGCTCAGAATACACACTTTTCAAATTAAAATAGTTTCATGTTGATATGTTTGTATTTGTTTGTGATACTGAAGCTTTTTAAAGAACTCTGTTTTCGTTTCAAGGGTTTATCGGACCATTCGTCGGCTCGGTGACCCGCATGAAAAGAAGAAGTTTCAAGAATTTATACTGTCCATAAATGTTATTATCTACACTCTTATTATAATATTCTGATAACAAACTCGAAAACAGTTGTATAAAGACTAGCTTTATACATTCTGCTTGTATACATAACAGTTTTTTTCTCAGACAGTGTAATATTACGTCAATAATATTTTCAATGAAATAAAAACTTAAACTATTCTGATTTGCCGCTATCTTCAACCACACGATTAGCCATGAAATGACAGATGATTAAACTACATTTCTCTTGAGAGAGTAATTTTTGTTTTTAGTCAATAATTTATTATGAAACAAATATTTTGAGATTCCATATTTTAAGTAAATCTAAGAACCAATGTTTGTGAATTTGCTGAAAAAGTGGATCGAACAAACAAGAAAGAAATGACACCTTACAAAATAAAATTTGGTATAATTATTTTTTACAGCAGATGTTTTAATTTACACCAACCGTATCACCGTGTGATTTCGGCTTAGAATAGGATCAACCCATTTTGTTCCCATGGCTGTCGTAAGGGGCAACTAAGGGACTCAAGAGCTACATTTGTATGGCAATTTTAGGCGATGGGCTATCTGTCACTATAGCAATGTACAATTTTCTGAATGGCCATCAAATGTATGTCAGACGTGGCGTAAATGTTCGTTTTTACGGGCGCTTATGCACTGCCTACCCCTCTAGGGAAATAGGTGTGATATTTGTATGTATGTATTAAAACCAAAATTGTCACAAAAAATCTGCAACCTTAGTATAAAATTATCAATAATAAAATATCTAAATTATTAGGCTTGAACATGCTAAAATAATAAAATTGATAGAGAAGTTATATGTTTTAATGGTTGATAATAAAGTGGAGACGAAATGGTGGAGATAGGTTATAATACTTGTATTTTTTGCTATATTTTTGAGGGAAAATAAATGATTTTTTACTATTATTTAGGGACAGGGCTACAGGACCGTGAGGATTGGCGCTGTAGAAAAGAGGCCTATACCCTGCAGTGGGTGGATGTGGGCTGAGAGTGATGATGATGTTGATGATTATTTATTACCCTCCGCAGATATTCATTCTTTTGGGTTCTTTTTTATTTAAAATATACACTAAATTAACTAACAAAAGCCAGAAGATATTACTTTTTTAGGAAGATGTTTTATACTCAGACAACCGGATTAGGACTGCCTTTAGAGTACCAGTCTACATTGTTAAGTTAAAAATGGAGCAAACTCAAAAAAATAATTTATACAAATACATTACACCACATAGGTACTTATACCTTGTACCTTCTACAAACATATACTAAGTCTTTACCAAGATTCCAATTCAAAACAAACGATGTCCTACAAACTATTCGATAGACTAGAAATAGGAAACGTCTCTATTCCTAGAAGAAAATGTTGTGTTTATTCAGAAAATACACTGTTCAAAACAGTAAACACTCTTGGAGTAGTTTGAAAATCGTCTCGTGTAATGGGTCATGTAAGTGTACCGCGTGTGGTGCAATTTGTACGCTGAAGCGAGTAACAGAAGCCTGCAATCTAGGTCAACTTTGTTTTTTTACTTACGACGAAACGGAGACAGTATATTATGTTAAAGCGAAATCAGAGTGGGGAGCATATGAGCATCTTACATTAGGAATAGTACCGCCAGTACACTGTCCCTGAGGGCCCTCGTGAAGTCCATTCGAAATCCAGAGCATTAAAATACCGCAAAGAATTTGTCAGTATTTTATTACACGAAAAGTCTTAGAAATATTTGGTTCAAAATTTGGATCAACAACGGAATCACCGTGCGTTCGGTACATGCGGTCGAGAGCAATTTGCTTACTGACCAATAAGAGAAGGCCAAGGATAAGACGTCACCAGCCTTTCGATTTGAAAAAAAAACAATCGACATCGTGAAGACAATGATATGATTTCCTTGAAGAAAAAAAACGCTACGGAACAATGTATTCGTTTAGGGTGAGAGAATGTGTGTTCCATTATCTCCAACATCACTGGTCTTATTATATAATACGGTTTTCAATTTTGGGTTTTCATTTTGATCGATGCATGTTTTTAAGTAGAAGTTACTCTAAAATCACAACAGATGGCGCAGTTGGTAGTAAACATTAGTTTTGAAAACCAATATATATAATAACCGCAAATTTTCTTTTTTTAAATTTGTTTGCTTCATCATCATCAACAGCCATTTCTTTAAGCCAGTTCTTTTTTATTAATTATGGGTTTGCTCTTGACTCTAGTCTAGTCTAGGTCATAGGACAGAGACAGAGTCTAAGATGGAGCGAGCTCACCCAGAAAAAGCCTGTTCACTCTAACTTTGAAGAGATTAGGGTTGCACGCGTTTGGAAACACATACGCAGGTAGTGAGTTCCACTCTTTAGCAGTGCCCATTATAAATGATGACTGGAAGCGCTTAGTCCGAATTGGTGGAATGGCAACCAATTATGAATGGTATCCGGCGGTGCGTCTGGATATCCGATGGTAGAAGGGAGCTGGTGGAACAAGGTCGTGAAGCTCTTGAGCACAGTCTCCGAAGTACAATCTGTAAAAAACCGACAAGCAGGCAACCTTGCGGCGATGTGCCAGGCTATGTAGCTTGGTGTCCACCAGTTTTATGTCTCCTATGAGCCTCTTGGCCCTGCGTTCCACCGAGTCATGAGCGGCAAGTTAGAATATGGCTGAGCCATCCCAAAGGTGACTGCAATACTCCATGCAGGATCAGACTTGTGCTTTGTAAAGAGTTCAAAGCTGTGCAGGCGTAAAGTATCGCTTCACTCTATTAAATTTCGTAATAGAACGCTGCTTCCTCTTCCCCGGATTCATTCCTTAGTCGCTTTTTACTACACCCACAGGTAGAAATGGGGTGATGATATTCTAAGCTGGCACCACGAGGCTATTGCTTTATTGCTTCTGAAACTACTTGATTTCTCTTGCAACTTACAAGTCTGTTCAAATTGTGTTAGCCAGTTAAGGATTAATTAAAGTGTATTTTTATTATTTGATTGTGTAGTCATTTGTAAGTAAAACAAATGATTTATTATTATTAAATTGGACCTGATTGCTTATATCTTGTACCGCGTCACAATAAAGCACGCGGCAGGATACCCCCCGCATACCGATGTCCCGCGAGTTTTCGCTGGAAGTGTACCAGCGCGGAAAAGTGCTCACAGACTCGGCCGTAAGCACTATCTGACTACCCACTTGAGAGACCAACGTAGACTTGTTTTCAATACGATTGATAAGCACAGCCACAATAGGTTGACCTCTTAAAAAGATTGGTTCGGACGGTGCTGAATGTAAGTAAGCTTTATTATTTCTGCGGCTAGGGCAAGTGCCAGACCGAATACTAAGTTGTGGAAATGAAGTTGTTTATTCTTAAAGCAGCTCAGAAAATATACTATTTGGCCAACTTTACCATCTTTTTCATATTTCATCAGTCTATTGCAGTCCACTCTGGACGTAGGCCTCTTCCGGGGTAGTCGCTACCATTAACTTCTACTTCATGTGCTTGCGGAATGTCATGATTGCTCAATGTCAGGGCTGAACAATATGCCATGCTCTCAGAATGTAATGCTGGGAATTTTGTATTTATGATTGCATAATATCGTGATTTCATTATGACTTATGTCATGGTCGCACAATTACGTATCTAGTTGCAAAATGACAAACATTTTTGATTAAATAAAAGTACCTTAGTTTTCCTGTGTGTTAGCTTACTTAAAAGAATAATAAAATATTTCAGTTTGGTTGGGGTAAAAAACTAAAAACAACAGTTTGTTGTACGCAGTCTGCGAGCACCTTTACGTGTGTTATGTAGCGAAAAAGTTTGTTCAGTTCATTATCTGTGGCCAGGGCAGGTGCGCACGGAATGTTAAGTTCAGAATCAGATTGTTGTTTTGGCAGTGTGTGTTCGGGTTAATGATGAGGGCGATGGAAACATGGTATCAGCAAAACACCAATCTTCCCATTTAAGGAATCAACTTACTTGTTCATCTGTCCGTCAAAAGATAGGAAATTTCGAATTTCCGTACTAAAAACGGGTACCATGGCACAATACAACGTATGTTAATTGACTAAGGTTTTGGCAGTATACAGACGCGTCCGTTATTCTGTCATAGTGTGATATTCGCCTTTGTTATATAACCAATTTTATCAACAGTTTTTTTACTGTTTTGGAAGATGAAGAAGAGTGAAGCTCCAAAAATTAATAATAACGATGATAAAGACTTCCAAAAACACATTAACGTCCCCAATATAAATTCATGGTGTTATAAAGTTGTCTAGGGGGATTAGGAGGGGAGCAGTTTCAGTGGCCTGCTTTCTCTCAACGAATAGTTTTGCTGTTCATATAAAATTGAATTTTATAACAAAAAACTGTTGAAAAATACTTTGGTAAATATTCCATACACATTGGTATTCATTTTTAAAACAAAAAAATTTTAACGTTACCATAGAAAGTAATTTAACCAAGATAGTTAAAATTATAAAGAAAGGTTAGTAGAAGACTATTTTTTGTAGGTAAGCACAACGTCAAAATTAAAACGTAGAGTGCAATTCATTCGCACCCCTTGAAACCGCCAGACATCATAATGAATGTGCCTTGCTCGTTCATTCCCCTTCAATTTGATGGAATTCAAATTCTATCCACAAAACTGCAGTAATAGGAGGCGTGACAAATACTTTTGAATGTACTATGGTTTATTTTGCACTTAAAGTACTGTATTATTTTCATAAATGGAAATAAGAAATTGAAAAATAATAACGTCGGCCGGGGATTGAACCCGGGACCTGTGGAGTACCGTCTTTATCAATTTCTTTTTTCATTTATGAAAACTAGTTTTAAATCAGTAATAAGTACATTCGGGTTTTCTTATCCAATTTATTATTGTGCAAAAAATAACAACACAAGTATTTGAAGAGGTGAACCAGACATAGAATATAGGTTAAACTAGTTTAATAAATAAATAAGATATCCAATACAAAATATATTTGTCACCCAAGTCAATCTGTATAGTAATTTGCAGATACTTTTTCACACAATGTATTTTGTTGATACTAAAATCAAAACCATAACGATTCGTACGTTCCATTTTGTATCAAGTTATTTTGGAAAAGTTGTTTGATATCATTGCCAGTCTTCGGTATCAGTCACTTGTCAGCCGCTAAGTATCTTCGGCGACAATAAAATTTATTTTCTATTTTCTTTGCCATGGTTATACATTTAAATGTCAAACAGTTCATAACGAGACAAGAAAAGATAGCTTACTGCATTATTCTCTTTACTGTACCTCAAATCAGCTGATCCACAAAACTGCACATGTAAACCGCCACCGCGGCAGCGTCAGCGTCTCCAATCTGAACAGTTTTAATGAGCACCCAGAAAACTTTAAGCAATTACTAAGGTGTCGCGAGCTACGCCGTAGTAGTGACGTAGCATCTACGATAAGGTTAAAATGTTCGTCAAACGTTTTACCGAAAATTATGTAAAGTTTATAAAAAGAAAATAATATTATGAAACTGTGAATGTGCTACGAGCTACGCCGTAGTAGTTACGTAACTTCATGCTACCTGTGGGGTTAAATTGGTAGCCGATAACTTATTATTATTACAAAGTGTATCACTGAAATTTGCTTTAATATCAATGCATGACCATGATGTCGATTCCCAGAGAACAGAAAATTATTGAAATTTTCGAAAATATGTATTTCCACTTGGTGTAAAAATTAAACTTGATCCTAAACTAAGCTTTGCTAAGTTTGGGGGTAGATGGCGACTTCAATTTTGTTCAGAGATTTAGTCAAAAAATTCGAGAAAACGTTTTCGAGTGATAAAAAATTGTCAACGACTCATGCACTAGCTGAGCAACGATGTTTTAATTATTCCAGACGTGCCAGTTGACTGTTTGATTGTCTTCCAGTTAGCGTTCAAGTTTAGTTAAAGGATTCAACTGTTTGTTAAAGTTATGCTCCTTGCTCTTTTAGATTGTTACTGTACTTTGTTTCGTGGCTTTACTCTCGTTTATCGTGTAATTAACTGTGAAATAACCAAGATTATCTGTCCCGGTCTGAAATCGAAGCATGGCATGGTAGTCCTTCCACACTAGTCGTCAAAAAGTGTATTGACTTGTCGTTAAATAATGAAATAGTATTTATTTCCTAGGTAAAATTGGTAAAAACATTCCATAAACGTACGCCAGATTAAAAAAGCAGAAAAGATTTCCCTTGAACAGTTTAACCGTGAACAAAATGTAATCTCTGTTTACAGATTCAAAGTTCTCAAGAAACAGAAACAAATGAGACAAACTCTTGAAATTCAATCCCATCGAACGACGTCTGTGATTGTGCATTGGAAGAGACAAAGACTTGTGTTCTGCGCTAGTGTTACAAAAAGAACTAAAATAAATTAAGATTGTTTATAGGTATAAGATAAAAAGAGAAGCCGGTGGTTTAAAAAAACGTCACAATATAAACCACAGACTAAAATATTTTTGATCCTACGTAGGACGTAATATTCTTTTTCAAAGTTGATATTATTACTTACTAGATTTCCGCCCAGCGGTTTCACCCGCTGCCACTCATTTTCCCGTGATAATTGTTGTTTTTCTGCGGTAAAGAGTAGCTTATGTGTTATACTCTACCTGTGTACTAAATTTTATCCAAATCAGTCAAGCCGTTTCAGCGTAAATAGGTAACAAACATACATACATATATACACACAACCTCTCAGATTTATAATATTAGTATGGATTAAATTTGTACCCAGTCTGGTTAGGGCATTGCAAGCTGAACCACCTGCTTGTCCGTAAAAAAAATATGGTTCCGTGATTCGGATGGCACGTTAAGCCGTCGGTCGCGGTTGCTGTCAATGGTTACTGGGACGGCTGTCATTTCACAACAATGTAATAACCTTGCACAACCGTATCAGACGCCTACTGGTAGTAGAAGGCAGTTGAAAAAGTCTAACACCAGATTTCATCCTGTTGTCCGTATCTTAGTGTCCCAAACGAAAAAAAATATACAAATGCCTTCGTTAAACGTCGTGAAAGTTTGTCTCGATGACATATTTCCGCTATTATTATAACACAATGCCCTCAATTCGGGATATAAATTCTCCTTACTTATCTTAGATTAGCGCTGTCACTTTCTGTCAAATAGGTTTAAAAAAGGATAGGAAATTTTTAAGTCCTGTCATTCTTAAAAACGTCAATGGTTTTTTTGCTGTTTCTAGTCCATTTAGTTGCCATTGTTTTGACCGTTGCCTTATTTGATATATAACACGTATTTTGCATGAAATTATAAAACATGACACGACTAAAATATCTCCCATTATTTCTGAACCTATTTGACGGAGAGTGACAGCACTAATTTAAGGTAAGTTAAGAGAATTTAAATCTCGAATTGAGGCCAATGTCAAATTATTTGAATAATTTACAAATTTACCTAATAATGATATAAATACTACAACCAATACTTACTTTGTGCTACAACCGGGACAAGAACAATGCGTAAGAAAATACAGTACAATCATAGTCCAATACAATCGTAGTAGCCAAGTAGCCAATGCAGCGATGGCGTGGTGGTAGGGCGGGCGGCACAGCCAGAAACGATGCTATCATGGTAATGTGCTGATGTGTGAAAAACTTACCACAGAAGGGTTTAGTCCGCTTTCGATGTTCCGTAGTATTTCAACATTACGTCATCACTTTCTGACTGCCGACTGCGACTTCAAAGGTGTCAAATTGTTTAGACTTTATCAAAACAAGTGAAGACTTTTGACATAAGTGTGAAGAGATAATCAAAATCGCGCGCCGCATGCTAGCTGGTCTGCAATATCCTAACGAAATAAAAAATATACAGACAGCAAAAATATCAACAACAACAATCTGTGGTTATTTTAATTCAACTGTGAGGCAACTTGTCGCGGAAACATCGCGTTTTGCCGCTTCCTTTGTTAGCGCTCTGAAGTCAGAGTTAACAGTTGTTTCCTGCACTAGGACTCGGGTTGTGCCCTCTGGTTTAGACACCATTTAGGAAATTTGTATGTATAAAAATTATCAGCGTATACGCTGATAATTTTATAGTATGGGGTACTACTTACTTTAATAGTGCTCTGAAGACGGAGTTACCAGTTGTTTCACACTTGAGTTGCTAACTTTGGTTTAGATAACTACCATTTATTTTTGACATCTTATTCTTCACGCTTAGTGAAAAAAACTGCAATGGAGCCATCAATTCAACGATTGATAAACCGAAGCCGTCTTTTAAACTGCATTCTCCCACCCACCAGCATCACAACATCATCATTGACTCTTCACATTTAAATTTGAACTTCTCACATTTCAGAACACGTCCAACTTCCCAAGTGATCGTCAGTTCCAAGACGGAGACCGTCTGATGAAGACGAGTTGAGATCCAGTCGACTATACTTGTTGCTATAGAACCAAGTGTATTCAAAGTGAATGATTAGGCGGTTGCCGCGAGTTTCTTTTTATAGGTTTGGATTTTCAATTAGGCTATTACTTCAAGAATTTTTTCCCCTTGGAATCATCACCTGATCTAAAATGTGCATCACCATCCGTGTATCATTTACTACATCCCGTACGTCTGTTGCTGCGCTAACCGTCGCAATCGTCGCAAATTACCAATCATTCGTCAATCTATATATTCTTGACTAAACAGCTTGCTATTCTTCTCACAGTTGTTGTTTGAGACTTACTTTATATCTGAAGCTACCAGAGTAGCAGGCTCACATCGAAAAGACAAGAGTGCGGAATGGACTTATAACATGTGGAATGATCAACCTGTTTGTAAAAGTTACAGATACTGGGTGTAAGATGTAAACAGGATGTAAGCGACGGTGTACCGAAAACTTTGGCTGGCATTATCGAACTTTGAATTTGTACAATAAGTTGTACTTATTGAAACTTTGAAGCCTATGTAGAGGAATGAAAAAAACAAGTTTCCATAGAAAGTCAGTCAGATGACCGGGATGTTGTATAGGAAGTTTTTTTTGTTTACTAACATAACTTTACTTTCGTTTACTAGCAATATTATTTACAACTGATTATGCCTGTACAGTTTTCAGTACACCGTTCCTTACACCTCGTATTGACAGCCCAAAGTAGTGGTATATATAGAAGAGTCTAAGTAAAGAACTCATACGTAATAATTTATAATCATTTCTGCATTTAGTAGCCAATTCAGCTACCTAAATGAGAGTACATCAGTTAAGTAGAGTGTAGAAAGCAGAATTGTTCAGCGGCTAAGTTAACGAACGTGGAATTTTGATGAGGCATACACACTGCTATTTTTGTTACCAAACAGCTTCTTCTGGCCTGAGAGCAAAAAATAATGTAGATACATTTGTTCAAACAGAAAAAGAAACATACCTGCGTACAACTTAAATTATTTCGTATCAAACAAGTTGATTCTACTTTATATCTGAATTTCTGACGCTTAAATAGACAAATAGTAACAATTACACAAGTATGTAGTTGTTGTTACTGATATTTAGCCTTTATTTATATTATTTTTATTGACTTGTTAGATTTATTTATATTGTTTATTATTACCACTTGACCTTTATTTTAAAGATACCAAAAAATATGAAAAGGTTAAGTATTTAAATAAAACAGGTGTACAACTTGTAAAGTCTGCCCCTCTTCCCCGCCCCCTCACGGAGCAATTTAGATGTTATGTCTCTTATTTAGGCTGTACTCAGAAGAACTGAGAATATTATTCCACATATTCAAATACATACATAGTAGTCAAAATTACTACCCTCTTTCTTTGTCTTCTTACTGTTTTGTAAAACATTCTGCTTACTAAAATACAATTTATATATATAGTATTTTCATAAAATTTCCTCTAATTTATTATATGCTCCAATGGTTTCGGCTGTCTGATTAAATTTGCCTTATTAAGGCAGTCTAAGGTGAATCCTACGCTATGATCGGCTGACGTATGCGGCTGTCTAGCACCTTGGTCAAATCGCATGCGTTACAAAGATGTCAGTTACAGTGTGCCATGGTATCCGTTTTTTTTATAGGAATTCGAAATTTCCTTTCGTCTGACTGAAGGACGCATCGAAAATACGTCCGACAGTCTGTTATAGTGGGAGAACTGCCAAAGGAAAATATGTTAAATTCAAAGTTTTGAAATGCAATACAGTAAGTAAGTGAGTAAAAACACTTTATTGCACAAAATAACAAACAAAAATATCAGGAAAAATTATTGCTGAAATGCGCAAAGGCGGCCTTATCGCTACAAGCGGAGAGAGTATAGAATAAACAGAGCAGTGCGAGAGTAATCACGAGATAAAAGGTAACTTGAATAACCACAATAAATACAGAATACAAAACTATGATATATACAGCCTTTGAAACTCTTAATTATTTCCGCCATTAAGAATAGTACTTTTGATTTAAATATGTATTTATTTTTATACTTTATAGTACAAAAGACGGGCCGGCCTAATGTCGTGCAATATTATTTACAATGTTAGTATCTCCAATCCCTATTATTCTCTCCCACTGAAAAACGCTTCATATCATAGTCACATTCACATCAAGAAACCTACCCGTTTCAGCATTATGTTGATGCGAATCGGATCTTGGTAAAAAGAGAGATTTGCGCTTCTCTTCCTCCCCTCCCTATTCCCAGTCACCTTATCCCCCTCCTGTAACGCCCAGACACTACCGTGATTGATGACATGTTAGTTTCTTGCGCGTATAGACAAACACTAGTCTTGTACTTGTAAAATTCAGTTTCTCACGTATTTTTGTGCATACTAATATGAACGCACTTCAGGCTTCTTAGATTTAATAAGTAAATAAATATTCACCGCAGATTATGTAACAAAAATTTGTTATTTAAAAGCATAGTAAGATCAACAGTGTCAATAAAGGAATATTACCGGAAAAATGATTATAATGAACTAAAATGCATTGAACTCAATTAATTTTAATTTGATTACTGAGCGGCAACCTGCGGACATTTAAACTGTTTTACTCACTCTCTCACTCTTTATTCCACTAAAACTATTACACATATTAACACACCACACACACAGGTTCAACACACCGTGAGTATAAATCCGTTAAAATGTGTGATGGTTTTAATTTTACTTGCAGTCTGAAAATATGCTTGATTTCAGACTAGTGTGGCAAATAAATGAATCTGCCCGGAAAAGTCAGGGGCGGAAAATTTTATGATTGAACTTTGTTACGACTAGTAAGGCGACAAACATACTAAAATACCCCACCCCTCCGACTTGTGCCGCGGGGGGGGAAGCTCATTGAAGGTCCCAATTTTGAGTTATTTGCCCATATCTCAGAAACGAGACGTTTTATGAATTTTTGTTGTACTACACAATGAAAGCCAATAAAATTCTCTACATCTTTATTCTTAACCGTTTTTACCTATTTCAAACACTTGCTTAGTTATAAGTGATTTAAAATATATACATTGTTACACCCCCCCCTCGAAACGAAACGCAAGAATAAATTTACATTCATATACAAAAGGTGCTTCGCCGCCGCTTTGGGCGTGAGGGACCTGGTTGTTCTTCCTCAGTGTTGTACTCTTATTCTCCTCGTATGTCACATCGTCCTCAGATGTAGGTACACAAGCCCCTACGTCTGCTATGTCATCGTCACTGCCGTCGTCATCGCTTTTGTCCTTTAATATGGGAATGCTATTTGTGCAAGTTCCGTGGCAATGTACAGCCACATCTAGCACTACTGCAGTCATTGCCACGGAACTTGCACAAATAGCATTCCCATATTAAAGGACAAAAGCGATGACGACGGCAGTGACGATGACATAGCAGACGTAGGGGCTTGTGTACCTACATCTGAGGACGATGTGACATACGAGGAGAATAAGAGTACAACACTGAGGAAGAACAACCAGGTCCCTCACGCCCAAAGCGGCGGCGAAGCACCTTTTGTATATGAATGTAAATTTATTCTTGCGTTTCGTTTCGAGGGGGGGGTGTAACAATGTATATATTTTAAATCACTTATAACTAAGCAAGTGTTTGAAATAGGTAAAAACGGTTAAGAATAAAGATGTAGAGAATTTTATTGGCTTTCATTGAGTAGTACAACAAAAATTCATAAAACGTCTCGTTTCTGAGATATGGGCAAATAACCCAAAATTGGGACCTTCAATGAGCTTCCCCCCCCGCGGCACAAGTCGGAGGGGTGGGGTATTTTAGTATGTTTGTCGCCTTACTAGTCGTAACAAAGTTCAATCATAAAATTTTCCGTCCCTGACTTTTCCGGGCAGATTTCCATATGAGCATTCATTTACCACACTAGACCGAGTATGTTTTGATCTCTCGCCTCCGGGGAGTGAATGTGACGTAAGATCAAAGGGTTAGTTTAGACGACAGCTTGCAATCAATCGTGTCGACATTCGGTCAATTTTACTGACACCAGCGGCGGCGTCATGCCTTTCATTGGGACGCTTTTGTCACAAAGTAAGTATTGGCGGCTGCGCGCCGAATACAGAGAGCTCACTTCAAGCAAACGTCACGAAACTCTCTACAATTTGACACGCCGCCGTTTACAAGGAAATCCAAACCAATCCAAACACACTTGTAGTCGAGTGTCAACCGCGTTTGGTGCGGACGTGCAAAATAGCTTCACGCAAATATAAATAGCTAATAAATAGGTTTATTACTATACGATGTGATTGTATAATGTTCCTATAATATTTTGTGCCAACTTAAATAAAAACTTGCTTTCATAAAAACAAGATTAATAACTCTAATCAGTATATTTTTTTATAATGTGATTTGAGTTTCTACTTAAATAAATATCCCTTGCGGGGTAGGCAGAGCGTAAACGGCTGCACGTCTGACAAAAATTTGAGGGTCATTCGGAAAATTTTGTATCGCCATAGACTCATGAAGATCAAGCCTCAAGTCCCTTAGTTGCCTTTTACGACACCCACGGGAAAGAAATGGGGTGATGCTCAGTCTCAACAGCCCCAGAGCAGATATCTACCTACTCGTCATTCCCCATTTCATTATTATTGTGCTATGTAGGTAGTATATGTAATGTAAATACAGGGAGTAACAGAAAGGGTATATCAAGCCGAAAGGAGGTCAAAGTGGGGAAATAGGGAAAGTTGTTCAGTTTCATGAGCACCTTGTGGCTTAACATAGCCTTTCTGTTACTCCCTGTATGTTTAGGTAAAATCGGTAAGAAAACTGTGGCAGCCCTTGTCAAAAGCGGAAATTATCGAAAAAGAGGGCCGAGTGATCCTTCTGTAAATTCTCTATTTTGTGCTTTTGTCGTCAACATATTCGGGCTTTCTTTCTAGCTTTCGATTTAAAAGTTACATCTGAAAAAGCCACAAACCCTATAACAAGTTTGTAGTAATTCAAAAAGCTTCAAGGCAAGAGTAGTTGTCTACGGCCTCGACAGTAGCGCACAAAAAATCTTCTTATACAAATAATCTAACAGAATGTCTGTTGCTCAAGTTTTTAGTTAACCTGGAAGGCTCCGTAAGGGGCCGCCTGGCTCGCGACCACCATGCCACCGAAGTCCGGCGCCAAGTAGCTTGCTGCGTTCCGTCAGTGTGTAAGAGTGCCAGTGCCTTAACAGGCTTCTTCTGGGTGAGCTCGCTCCATCTTAGACTCTGTCTCTGTCCTATGACCTAGACTAGAGTCAAGAGCAAACCCATCATTAATAAAAAAAAAAACCTGCAAACTCAATGAAATATTGTCTGTAATTAAAGTTATGGCAATTATTATCAAATGTGGCCGTTTTTATACACTTTTATCATAACTTTAATAAAAGCGTATATTTTATTGAGTTTGCAGGTTCAAATTTTACTTAAGGATAATACTAAAAACTTGATAATGGCTGATAATACTAAAAACTTGAGCATCGGACATTCTGATAGACTGTTTGTATAACAAGAAAAGTTTTTTTTGTGAAATGGCGCCACAGTCGAGGCCGTTCACGACTACACTCGCCTTAAATCGATGCTACGTCACGTTTTATAGTTTTAACTCGGCGAGATCTGAACTGGCGTGTTCCTGCAGTGGAGCGAAACTCTAATCAACTTTTATAGCCGCTGCTATGCATTTTTATTGCGACTGCTACTGTTTACAAGCCCAAAGAACATAATAAAATATTATTAAATAAACGCAAAGAGTTTTATGTATTTGTAACAACTTTTAGGTAAGTAGAATAATTTTACATTGAAAAAAGTATATTTTTTCTAGCTTAAGCTATGAAGATATTGTACACGCCACTACTGACGACCCGATGAACCACAGTTTATCCGAATAAGATCAAGATTATCCTTTTTCCATCGTCTTTCTATAGCATATTCGCAAACTTATCCAATATCGACGGTTCAACAAAAGATATGTACGTTTGACGGCCGATGTGGCGCAGTGGTAGTGCGACTGCCTGCGGCGCAAAGGTTCCGGGTTAGATTCTTGGTGGGGCACTCACAATGTTATTGATATTATCTCTTTGTGAATTTTATTCCGGTATGGTGAGGACATTGCAGGCTGAATCACCTGATTGTCTGGGAGAAAGACGGTTCCGTGCTTCGGGGCACGTTAAGCCGTCGGTCCCGGTTGCTGTCTATGCTTACTTAAACGGCGGTTGTTGGACCCCAGGGTTCATCCGGTCGTTCGTCGACTCGGTGTCCCAAACTCAAAGACGAAGAAGATTCTAATACTATTGAAGCAAGTATTTTTGCATCGTTGAACAGTGTTCAAACACGAGTACTCGATGCGAGGCGATGCTATATCGAGCTTGGTGAATAAATCAACATTAATATCGAAACTGAACTCGGTCGAATTGTGAAGTCGATTTGTGGTGCAGTGGAGCTCACAACTTCCGTTAGTTCCACGACATAGTTTCAGTATCGCCTTTTTTCCACTGAATACTTACTATATCAAGGAGTTGTAGAATTCCGGACACTGTAATAAGTTGTTATTGCTGTGAGTTTTTACTATATTTTGTCGAGTCCAATATTTTGTATCATTATTAATGGTATTATTTCAAAAAAGTTGCACAGTGTCTAAATCGTTTGACAACGTCAAATGGTATGGCAAAATAATTTTAATAGCGTCTATAGGCGCGTCTAACTTCTTACATAAAGGATACAGTCTAATTACAGGATTCAAACACGATTAGGTGCTTAGGATATATTCAAATGAGCAATATTTGTATATAGGAGCAATCAGGACCTCGAAAACGGCTTCAAAAATTTTTCGTATTTTGGTATGTAGGGGGTTTTGGGGGACAAATCGAAGGAAAAAGAGGAAAAGGAAGACCAAGAAGCTCTTATTTAGACCAAATAAAAGAAAAAGCAATGGCCTTGGCGTACAGGGAAGTCAATGAGAAGGTAGAATGCAGAGAAAACTGGCGGAAGCTCTGCCGACAAGAGCAATGCAAATATGAGAGAGAAGGGGTTTTGGAGGCAATAAGTCGATCAAGCTTGGGTACCAGAACATCTCGTCATCTACTATTACTCTCAAGAGACTTCAGTCGACCCGCGCCCGTGACCACAACTTGTGCAATCAAGTTGAAATTCCGAGATAATAGAGAATATTGCAAGTGACAAGTGTAAATTGTTAAACGTGTGAAAATATAAACTTGCGAATATTTTATCACTCACCCGCTAGTACAGGGAGTAACAAAAAGAGTAGGTCAAGCAGAAAGGAGGTCAAGGTACTCATGAAACTAAAAAACTTTACCCATGGCCCATGAGTCGAAATTTTAAAACATAATTTACTAAAAAGTTGATCAGCTGGTTAAATTACAATGGGAGGTCCATTTTTTTTTCATTTTTGACATATCTTTCATAAGGAAAGTAATTCAGTTTCATGAGTACCTTGACCTTTTTTCGTATCATGTCGCACTCGTGTTACTCGTGGTTGTGTTTATTGCTAGCTTGTCGCAATTACTTTGCACGAGAGCGAATCGCAGTACTGTGAGAAGCGTTTGTCGATTACAAGTTAATCTAGTAGTATCGCTTCTATGTAAGCTGAATAAGTTTTACTTAAAAAAATACCTTATTTATAGTGCAGTTCTAGAATATCCTCGAACACTTTGAACTAACTAGGAGTTAAGTAAGAGATAGTGTTACGATAAGAGAAGAAGAGATAAATACTATATTCCCATATTCCCAGAGATATTTGGAGGAAATGCAAGCGCCATAGTTATTACAGTTACATGAAGTTAGAGTTCCTTTCCACTGTGCTCCAGAAATATGTTCCACCTTGGTTAATTTTTTGATCACTACTCTTCTATTTTTTTAAGGGCAGCCACACATAATTGAGGATTCGCATCGCACGTTGCGTGTCATAAATCTCATAAACATCTAAAAAAGGTATTTTTAATAAAATTTAAAA
This sequence comes from Tuta absoluta, assembly GCA_027580185.1. NCBI lineage: Eukaryota > Metazoa > Arthropoda > Insecta > Lepidoptera > Gelechiidae > Tuta > Tuta absoluta. Next base: position 10,523,007 of record JAQAHW010000009.1, read on the forward strand.
AGTTACGTTTTGTTCGCCCATAGACAGCGTTAAACATTGAAAGAGGATCTTAACAGCCAAACACACGCACACCACACCAGACTTTTACTTCCTATTAATCTGTGACTCCTAACTTTCCTTACTCTTCGGTGTCTACATTGCGCGGGTAGATACTAAATGTACAGTTTACACTTCTATGCACATGAATTTTCAATAAACATCAGCTAAAATTGATATTTACAAAAAAAAAAACATAGGTGAGTCATGTAACTATCCCCCAATAGTAAAATCCTATCATGTGATAAACTATTTATTTGAAAATAGACTTTGGAGCAGTATGGAACAACCCTAGTTGGACAGAGTCCGGCCAACTTAGTAACAACACGCAACTTAGTCCGGAACTGGACAATAGTGGCCAGTATCACTGCTGTACATATTCAGTTCGAAATTCAAACTTTACGGTAAATGGAAGAGATTGTTTGAATTTGGATATGGAAATGTTCTTATTGCTACTTGCTACTACTACCTTTGTTTTGTTATGATTGTAGGATGTTTTGCAAAATTAATGCTTTTGGTTTCGAGTTTAGTTGGTTGTTATAGGTATCTTATCGACAGAATATTTAAAAATCCTGGCCTGAAAGTTTTGCGTCGCTGATAATATGGGCAATAGTTCAAAATATTATGTTCACATAACACGCCTTTTTGATCGCGCCACTGTCAGTGTTGCGCAACTGTCATCCTAAAAGACACAAGTAGAAGTGACAGCGCATCGCATCACTTTTCGGTGCTCAAGTGTCAAAGACTTATCAATTCTGACACAAGTAGAAGTGACAGCGCATCGCATCACTTTTCGGTGCTCAAGTGTCAAAGACTTATCAATTCTGCAAAGTTTTACGATCAGGCTTTTTTTGCGATTTGCGATCGGAAAAGTAGACCGATCGGGAAGTTGACCGATCGGGCAAGTAGACTAATCGGGAAAGTAGATCAATCGGGATGTAGACCGTTTGGGAAAGTAGAAAGAACGTTCCTGAGGGAAAATAATATTATGAAATCGGACAGTGTCCGGATAACTTAGTAATAACACTTGACGCACTCCAACCAGACAACCGGACCGGCCAAACTTGGTATGAATTTGGAATTGTATTTGCTACGCGTCGTAGCTCATACCTGCTACATAGAATTCGTAGCTGTGTCGTAGCAAAATGGAGATAAGACGGAAATTGAATTTATGTGTAGGGACTTTCTGTCCTACTTGTGTGAGTTTTTAGTAAAGTCAATAAAACAGCAGAAATGCTTTTAAAATTTTGTTGATAAATAAATATGATTTTATTAAATTTTAGAATTTTAAAAGAAACTCCATAGATACTGCTCTCACGAGATCCTAAGTATAACCTACATTTTACCATAGTACCTACGAAATCGCGTTTTTAGCGTTCTGTACCTAAAAGGGAAAAAAGAACCAGATCTCACTCAGTAGTAGTACTCAGGTATATAGCCACTTATAGCTGAAAAAAATCAAGCTCCTAAAAGAAATGTAAAAAGTTGGTCCATCCCGAGGGAATCAAACTTCACAAGGACTTCCTGTGGACTTATAACTATGAAATTTGATAAATAACTAAGTTTAGAAATACAAGTTTAGGTGAAAAAATTTAAAAACATGTTTTTTATAAAATGTTTTGTTTATGATGCCGATAAAGTGGAAAATTTGAAAATTTTGGTATTACTCGTAGTTCAATTGGGGTATCATAATGAAAGGGTTAAATGTGCATATTACAGAACCCTTGGTGGGCAAGTCAGACGCACAATTGGCTGGTATTTTAATCTATTTTTAAATAAATATAACCAAGTTTTTTTCGTAGTGATCTGTATGCACCTGAAATGTAATAAAATTTATATTTATAACTAATTTAGGGCAAATTACTTATTTTATTTTATTTTATTTATTTTTATTTTAACAGGAAAACTTACAGCCAATATTTATAACAATAGTACAACAGATAAACAGAACTGGGCCATTGACAAGTTTTCACCTATGGTACTTAAGATATAGACTTATAACAAAAAACGTTCATCTCAAAACACACGATCAAAGAAAGAAATAAAGAAAGAAGAAGGTACATATAAAAAGGTACCTTACACCAGATATAGTTAACAGTCATTCACTATTATCGCGTGAATAAACCTGCCAGCTCTCACCTACAACGTTTACTACACCAAGAGTACCTAATATGATAAGGATAAGTATACCTATACCGACAAACCCATTACGCATTCTCATTATTATGATGTTGCCGATCAATCAAATCATTCAAGCTTTTTGCCTTTTACTTGGAAAAAAAAAAAGTCTTTGAAAACCAAAGATCTGTAGTGTGACGCCTTTTTTGTGAAGATATCGGTATGTTGTGATATTTGTTTATTAAATATATTGCAGACACGAGAAACAAATGAGTTACGTTTGTAATTACATTTAGTAGCTGGGACATATAGTGATAAATAGTTGCGCCTAGCAGATCGGCGCGCGGGAACCTGCAGGCCAAACAACGACAGTAGCTTTGGCGAGTCTATGTTATCGTTCATGATTTTATTTAGAAGAGTATAATCTGCTATTTCTCTGCGAACAGTTAGCGGAAGAAAATGAAACTGCTTACAACGATCGACGTATTCTTTTATATTAGTTTTATATTTACGGTTATGGAACCGAGTATTTACTACTTAGTTATAGGTAGATCATAAAATGTTTTCCTTGTATAACCCAAGGTGATGTTTTGAAGCAAATATACATAGAGTTATTACTAGCAACCTATAGCGAAAACTCAAGACGGGCTGGTGATAAGGAACAACTTTCCCCGAGGAACATAGGTCGTAATATGAAAACAAAAATTTGATGTCCCAAACAAAATTTGCCGATGAGCTGATTACTATGGAAGCTCTCCTTTTTAGACTTATGTTTCTTGGCGAAAGTTGTTCCTTATCACCAGCCAGTCCTATATTTTAAGTATTGGTCACTAGTAATATTTCACCCGATATTCAGCAGAACACATCACATATCCTGCTTCAGTAAGATACATCCTCACAAAGTTTGAAACTTCGGTCGCGTTCATATTAGTAGGTATTTGATTATTTACCTACAGATGTATTAGTTACCATTGTGTTTCGGAAGTAATGAAATACCTATACTTTGTTGAAATAATATGCCAGATTATCGTAATGAATTTTGCAGCTGTGTCGTAATTTTTCAGTTGTGTCACCCAAAGTACCTACCATTCATTGCTCAAACATGCAGTGAGTTAATAAATTTCAGCAACATACAAGTTAGAAAAACTCCAATGGCATTGAAAGGTTTTAGGTGGTTGCAGTCATTGAAACTAAAAATCGCAATCGCATTTGATTTCTCTGTAACAGTTGTATGTGTTGAGAATAAGTATTTTTCTAAATGATTTGAAGAGTTTAACAATTTTTTTTTGTTTTAGCTAGGTCCTTAACTTGATATTACTTGATTCTAAAGAGATATGTTAATTTTATATCTATATACCTAAGAAGCAAATTCTATAGTTTCTCAACGCTGCCGTAACCTCGTAAGGCCCAGCCGGACATATTATGTGAGCTTTTTACTAATAGAGGCTCTCTTTTAAAAGGCCTGTTTTTCGTCTGAAATTATTTTTTATACACCTTTGTCCTGAAACTTACAGTTTTAACATATCCCGGGTATACTGACACAAATAATGTCATAAGCCTCAGGTAACTTTGAGGTAAATTCGTTGTTTGAACTATAAAATACAGTTTGCTTTTTCATGCTTTGAAATTTGCGTTACAGTGTTTCCAAACCAAAGGCTTGGATCTGCTATCGCTATAGAGCTGCAGACATATAATAAGGTCTAATGTGTGTGTGTGTATGGGCCTCAGGAGGGTAAACCTGTACAGTATATACAGAAGTTTAGATAACATGACGTGTATGAGAGCTTGTGCATAATCGTGTGAGGAAATAAGCCGGCTTACCTACGATAAACAATAGTGTTGGGTTAATCGTGTTGTTCTAGGCGATCTAAGTCCTTTGAAAGGGAAGCAGCACTACTACCACGCTTGCTGCTGCCACCAATGGCCATTGCAAACTTGATACGACAGATTTTGGATAATCTTGTTTCACATAGACAAGTGAGCTTTAAGATTAAAGAGAAACATGTGTACAGTCGGTTATAGCACATAAGGTACCAGGGGCATTTCAAAAGAACTAAATTATTTGTATCCCCAGTTATGAAATTATTAAAATTTAAACTTATTCTTATAAAATAAGTGATTTTCTACTAATGCATATTAATTTCAAGAAAAAAATATTACTGGGGACAAAAATAATCAAGTTCTTTTGGAGTACTCCTGGTACCTTATGTGCTACAACCGACTGTACATCACTTCAAGACGAGTATCAACTATCAAGCGATTATCCATTTGGGAGGGTTTGGTCACGGTGCCGGTAGTGGCAGAGCGGAGGGACGGTACTCCACAGGTACGCGTTCAATCTCCGGTCGATCCTACAAATTTTTCAACTTCTTATTTTCATTTATAAGGAGAAACAGGTAGTGTCTACCACGCGGCGCTTATACAAACGTAACTGTTTTATTTTCGTCGACGCAACGCACACAATTTACGCTCTAAACGCTTGTCACAGTGCAGTTCTACACTTAAGACAACTACATCTATAAGATGTTTTGTTTCAAATTTACGCATCTAGTACTTTATATGACGCAATATTCTGTCTGAAGAAAAGTGTCTCCAATTTGCTTTGGCCTCAAGTGGGCCAGCAAAATAACTAACACATGGAGCAATTGAACGTAGATCTCACAATGTGTAACTATTGGCCAATCAGACCGAAATAATCGTATGGTTTTGTGTATAATGGCAAATACATCCACAGATTTATTAACCATCTGGCTGTGTTTTGTATATGTCGTCAATAGGTCCCGGGTATGACTGGATTGGGGTCTGCTACATTATGTGAACCATTGTTTGGGCCTCGTTACCGCATTCCGAAATAAGCCAGGTTAAGGTGGGGATCGCACCTGCAAAATTAATTAGATCGGCCATTTTCAGCACACGAGTAGAGCACGGAGAATCATAATGTCATATGTATTCTAATATTCTATCAATTCAAATCCTCAGGAACGTTCTCTCTACTTTCCCAATCGGTCTACTTTCCCGATCGGTCTACTAAATCCTACGGTTTAATTAAACCCAAGAATACTAACTACTTAGTATACTTACGGAACTATAGACATATCTATCATAGACTATCTTGGTTGTTCCATTCTTTATAAAATACGAACAAAAAAGGCGATGTTTTGGTTACGATTTCCTCTTTGCGAAACTCTATTCAATGCAAATATGTCATTAGGCTAGGGATAACAATTTGAGACCAAGTTGAATTTGAATGCATGGAAATCGTTGCCCAAAGACAAAATAAAAAGACGGATCAATGCGAACAAAAACTTGATGTCGGGTAAAACTAGATAAAATTGATATGTTATAAAGGCAGTTTATAAAATATTTATGTAATGATTATCTAAATTGATTATTACTATACGTATATTCTCGGATATTTTACTGAATACCTATAACACTTCCCATGTTGGTAAACATTTTTTGAAAACTTATGTTTGTCTCAAATATTAGTCGGACGTGGCGTAAATGTCCGTTTTTGCGGCCATTTACGCTCGGACTACCCCGCAAAGGATTAAAGACGTGATATATATGTGTGTTTAAAACTGGTTTAAAATGCCTACGTTTCCATATTGATACTATAGAAGTTGACAGTTATAAAGACATATTGAACGCGGCATTGGATTGCCAGTGCAAAGGTTTGGAAATGTGTACTTAGTTGTTTTTTTTTTGTTGATTATGGTTTTAGTTTCACGCGGCCTCATTTTCATATGCAAAGCTGTGCCTTTATTTTTAACTCAGTCTGTGGCGTCTGAAAGAAACGTCGTCTCAAATGTTCTTCGCTTTTTCTCCCGTCTGAGCAAACCACGATTTCTTTGTTTTAACCGTTTTAACGGTGTCATTTGAATACAACTTTGTGGAATATTATTTCAAGTGTAAATCTCATATTCGTAGTCGTTAAAATTGAATTTACGAAACTCTTTGTAGAAACTGTATACTTTTATTTTTCTCAAAAATCTGTGTTTATCTATGGCGGGTAATTTTATAGTAATTTTCATTATTATTTCAGTACGATGTATTTTCAACATAATGAAAGTACTGATTAGGACACAAAATGAGGTGCGGGACAGGGTGAAACTCCTTGATATCTTTCAGATTTTAGTCTACTATAAAGCATGCTCATATCAATCGGTATGCTCATATTAATCGTGTGGTGCCGGATTGGAATAGCATCACCCTATTTCTCTCCCATGGGTGCCGTAACAGGCAACTGGAGTGTGAGTATAGCAAAGTCCGCTTTTTACGGCCGTTTACGCTATGCCTATCCTGCAAGGTGCAAGCGATATACTTAATATGACTATGAAATGCAATATTATTACTATGAAATAAAGAGTATGAGTATTTTATTTTATTTACCGTTTATTGTACACAAAAACATTACAAGAGAAAGACATACAAAGAATAATAACACAACAGGACAGCTTATTTCTACTAAGAAATTTCTTCCAGCTGACCTACGCAAAGTGAGACTTTATAAGACAGGCGGATTAGGCGTGCACAATAGAATATAATAAGATGAAACAAACCTACACACGAATAGATTAAATATACCTTAATAATAATATAAAAAATAAAAATACTTATACTTATATTTGTAAATATACTATGTATGTGTAAGTAGGTATATTTATATAGTGTATATATGTGTAGTATGTGTGATATATTATGTATGTATCGTCGTATTAAAGGCAAAACCGACTATCTCGAAATTTTTGATGTTTTTACTTTTTTACACCATGCTGCTTAGTTTAGAATTCTCTATCTAGTAGTAAAACCGATTACTGTCTGTGACCATTATGTACGGTCGGATTCATAAGTGGAGTCATAGTTAGACCACTTGACAGATTGCAATACGGGTTATTATCCTCTGTACTTACTTAACTAACTTACGCACACACGTAAGATTATCGACTGTAAGTAGAAAAGTCCACCTTAAGGCGTAGCATTAAAACTTAAACAGATTACCACCTATAAGCGACATCTATGTTATCTTTGAAATAATTACTCGGTGAAAGCCTATTCGCCACCACATCACCACAAAGTATACATCACACTGGTTTGTCTAAAACTATATTATAGTTATCCTTATTCGTTCACTTGTAGTAAAGCAATAGATTACATATCTTTATTTCGTTGTATTGATCACAAGCTACCGTAGCTTAGCGGTAATAGTTCTTACCTTCTAATCAGAACGGAACCGGGTTCGCATCCGATCTCTGTATGTTGAATAATGTTTTTTTATATGTTTTTACCATATTTTCTCCAGTAATAATTATTTATTTTATATAATATTTTTCTATATATTCATCTATGTATTATATCTATAAATGTTTATTGTAAATTATGTATCAAAATATTATATCTAAAAACATAAACCTAAAATATTGTAATAAAACAAAAAGTAAGGTAAGAAATTATTTTATTGGTAGGTATGGTATTACTTTATGTAAATAACATTATGACATGAATGAGAACTTTTGGTAACCATAAGATACGAGTATGTAAAACTACATAAAATACTTGCTGTCGTAATACTTAGTTTATAGTTTTGTTTGAATGATAAAACACAATATTATGTTAAACGATATTAAGTGTTCATTAGCTGAAACATCGATAGGTAATTATTTATAAGATCATAGGAATGATCCAAATCTTGGATTGAATCTTTCAATAATGTTATTTAAGTAATAATGTCGTTAGTAATTATTTTATTGTTCTATGTTTAACGATGATGCACTTTCCTCGGAAGTAAAAGTAATTGTAATAATAATAAATCAGTTATTTGCCTACATCTCAAGGTTTAAGCTTAAGTACTCGTTTTCGTAATGAAAAGATATTGAAGCAAGGCCTTAAGATAACTGACTAATAATGATCAATCTTATATAAATATATATCGATGTTTTAGCATAATTTAATTGCTAATGTAATGCTCCACAAATACCTACTGCAATAGTAGGCGGGTAAGCAGGTAAACAGAGGTTGAGTGAGCAACGATTTATCGGGCCCGCTTCGGCATACATTGCTGATTATTTTGTGTATATTCATATATTATAATGAAATACACAAGATAATCAGCAATGTATGCTAGATCGGGTCTGATTGGAATCTTAAGTAAAAATCGCCGCTTACATAATTAGTATTTGGTGTTACCTCCGCTGCTTTCAACAACACTTAATAAACACTTAATAGACTCGACCAAATAAGTGCATATATCTGTTCCTCTGGTACTCTCCCACACTCCCAGGCAGTGAGCCTCTAAAGCTTCTGTAGTTCTTTCATTGCGCATGTCCCACCTTTGCACCATTAAACCCCATAAATTCTCTATGGGATTTAAGTCCGGAGATTTTGCTGGCCAACAAATAACTTGGATATTTGGGTGCTGGCTAAACCAATTATACACCACGGCAGCTCGATGCACTGGACAATTTATCCTGGACAAATGCAAAACGAGGAACTTCACTAGCAGGATAAACAGTTAAACATTTCGCACCGTCGTCGGTAGCAGGCTTTCCTGTAGCATATCAACATAATTAGCGGCAGTTGCACGCCCTGTTTCTTGTGCTACTAATTCGCCTGGACCAGCGGCAGAACCATTTTCTTCATATTGTTACACCATCATCCTCCGCTGTGAATCATTAATAAGACGAGTCGAGTTTTTACGCTACCTTCCTCTTCAAAACGTGTAACCCAACGTTTAACAGTCTTCCACTAAAACAAAGTAGCATTATTAATAAAAAAGTTTATACTAATCGGTTCACAGCTACCAACATACTATGAGTCAAAGATTTTAATATTTAAAATACAATTGTAATGAAATAAAACTATACTTACGGCCAGACCAGTCTGAGTAGCAATTTGAGTTAAATTAAATCCAATATCATGCAGCGCCACAGATAATTGCAGCGCAACAATACGCTGCTTATCCTGCAAACTGATAATAGTATGCATTTCGAAGAAATAAACACTGAGGTTTAATAAATAAACTTAGGTTAAAAAAAATCACTTAGCACACGCACTATCTCGCAAACGATCTAGCAACAACTAAAATGTAATTCAAAATTTACTAAATTTTGCTTCATTTGATAAAATAAAAACTACAACGAAGATATCGGGATTCGATCCATTGTCTCCACAATAACGGTCAAGAATTTGCTTGACCGCGCTACTGACCAAGCTACCGAAGCTAATGATTCATGTAGTGAAATAGTCAATACTACTCAGCCTATTATACAATGGTAGTTCGTCAAATAATAGTATGTTATACGTCATTTGTGTCATTGTGTGAGTGTCGCCGCGGGTGCGAGCGACTTGTTTTCTGAGGTTTGTGTTAACTATGACTCCACTTTTGAATGCGACCGTACGAAGTTATCGAGTTGTAAAACCAGCTATTTGGTTGATTTGATTTGATTCGAGAAGATAAAAACCAAATTACCAGAGATAATCATAAACAATCCTCAAACATACCAGGCAAAATCAACAAACTGGTGATAGTTGATTTTGGCTATCAATTATATCTTAATCTCGAGTGGTTATAAATACTATCGGGATATAATCGCTTTTGACTCTAGACTTGTGTGCACCATTCAGGCAATTTGAGAGGAAAACCAACTACTGCTATTTACCGTAGATTTGGTCACCAGTGTGTATCCCGTAGGCCACAGGTAAATAAAAGCTGGAGAGAACTTGTTGTAGAACCTTCTTTATTTATTTATACATATACAAGGATGAGCGTAAAGGACAAACTCTAAAATAACAAGATTAAATTAGTGTGGCGATGGTGGGTGAAAGTAGATGAGCTAGGTGTAGGTAAGTAGATGCAGGTAAATGGATGTAGGTGGTACAGAGTGGGAAATTTTAAGTCAATCGAACGTCATATCAAGCATTGGTCACAAAAAAAAACTGGATTACAATTATATGAAATCAGACCCTATCAGAATGGAGAGCAGTTTTCAAATATGTTTTTTTTAAATTAAGTATGGGTTTGCTCTTAACTCTAGTCTAGGTCATATGACAGAGACAGAGTCTAAGATGGAGCGAGCTCACCCAGAAGAAGCCTGTTCACTCTTACTTTGAAGAGATTAGGGTTGTATGCGTTTGGAAACACAGACGCAGGTAGTGAGTTCCACTCTTTAGCAGTGCGCATTATAAATGATGACTGATAGCGCTTAGTCCGAATAGGTGGAATGGCAACCAGATATGGATGGTATCCGGCTAAGCGTCTAGATGTCCGATGGTAGAAAGGAGCTGGTGGAACAAGGTTGTGAAGCTCTTGAGCACACTCTCCGAAGTACAATCTGTAAAAAACCGACAAGCAGGCAACCTTGCGGCGATGTGCCAGGCTATGTAGCTTGGGGTCCACCAGTTTATGTCGCATATGAGCCTCTTGGCCCTACGTTCCACCGAGTCAAGAGCGGCAAGTTGGTTTTTGACTGAGCCATCCCAAAGGTGACTGCAATACTCCATGCAGGATCGGCTTGTGCTTTGTAAAGAGTTAAAAGCTGTCCAGGCGTAAAGTATCGCTTCATTCTATTCAGGATGCCCAGCTTCTTAGCCGCCGTTTGAGCCTTGTACTCGATGGTCGCGCCGATGTTTAGATTTGATGTCAACTCCATGCCTAGAAGCTCAAGCCTGTCAGTGACAGGGACAGATGTACCCAGAAAAGTAGGTGTCCAGTCAAAAGTACTCCTTTTTGCAGTGAAAAGACACGCTTGTGTTTTGGTGGCGTTGAATGAGACCAGATTGTCGTCGCCCCATTGGAAGATAAGGCTTAAGGTCAGATCTGTTCGCTCTACCATGGCCTTTCTTAACGAACGTGTTTCATCCTAACTGGTTTCAGCACCTGTCAAGTATCTCTCTGAAACGGTACTATCATCTGCGTATCCAGCAATACCATGCTGAATGAGGTCATTGATGTGCAGCAAGAAAAGAGTTGCAGAGAGAACAGATCCCTGAGGAACTCCGGCATCAATGGCCATAAGGTCAGAGGAGCAGCCGTCAACGACCACTCTGATGGACAGTTCAGGAAGTCTGAAATACAAGTACAAAAATCAGCTGGGATGCCATAAGCAGGAAGCTTGGTGAGCAGACTTGCATGCCAGACCCTGTCAAAGGCCTTCGAGGTATCGAGTGAAACGGCAAGTGTTTCGCCGTATTTCTCGATGGCTTCGCCCCAGCAGTGCGTGGCATACACAAGTAGAGCTTATGGGTTAGTTACGTTTCCAAACTAAATCGCCAGGTCGTAGTCGTGATTGTACTTCGTCGAAAATAGGAATAAGTTGGCCTAGATTTTCCGCATAAACATCTCTAGGGGCGAAGATGAGGTCGTCCGTGGTGTCCTTTGGGTGTAAGTAGAACCACACGGTACTAGTTCGCGACCGAACACTAGAAAGGCTGGGGTAAATTTGGTGGATTCGTTACATATGAGTTGATAGCAAATTATATTTTATGGAGGTGTTTGTCCCAGGTTCTATGGTCATCATCGACAAATGAGGCGACTGCCGTGATTATGGTTCTATTGTATCTTTGAACAGTATTTACTTGAGGACAGTGAAGGGGTATGAAATGTATGTGTGGTATTTTGTATGAGTGAAACATGTCTGTTAGTTCTGAGCTTGTCATTTGGGGACCGTTGTTTAAAATGACTGTTTCAAGAATACCGTAGTACATGAATAATAAGTCTTCTAGGATATGTCGGTTTGTTTGTTTGTTTTTAAACTAGAACAACCTTAAAATGCCTAAAATATACAATAGTCCACTTTGCTTCTTAAGTGTCAATGTGCTTTACACAGCAAATCTAGAAGCAAAACCAACTTACTTTTATTTATTTTTTAAATAACACCTTAGTTTTTTACTTTATTTTGAAAGTTATAACAGAAATATGATGCATACCTGTATAATGATAAGAAGACTTCATACGGTACGTCTATGCTGGTTATTTACGAAGTAAAACCAGATTTTATGATCTAGAGGCAAAACAAACTATTTAGGGGTTAATTTTTAATACGAGAGTTATTGCGGATAAATTAAGAATATTATTTTAATAAGTATTTCACGACGTCTTTAACATTGAATCATAGAACAACTTGACTAAATATGGAAAAAGTAAACCAATCATTAATGACACAACTTAGTTAATAAACATTCGGATCAGATTTACTCATGATTTTACTTTGTGATTTTTGGCCTAGTTAGTTGGTTTTGCCTTTAATACGACGTACGTAAAGAATTTTGCAGCAGCAGTCACCAAATCCGTACCAATATTAGAAATCTGAGAGTTTGTGTGTGTATGTATGTTTGTTAACTCTTCACGCTCAAACGGCTTGACCGGTTTGGATGAAATTTAGAATACAGGACAAGTATAATCTGGAATAACACATGGGTCACTTTTTACTGCGGAAAAACAACTACTACCACGGGAAAATGAGTGGCAGCGGGTAAATCGCTGGGCGGAAATCTAGTGTTTATATATTTGACTTCCTGATGCACCAGTCGACGCACTTAGTACTTAGTAATTCTCGTCAAGCACTCCTTGAATCACCTCCATGTAACATGTCGACAATAGGTGGTCATAAGGATCATCCATCATATTATCATATCAATGTGTAATAAGTTATCAATCACTTATAACTGTTGCCAATAATGTTGCCAGCACGCAATATGAGAGTATCAAGCAAGGTCATACCTACCTATATTAACCCAAAATTATTTACCTATATTAAGGCAAAATAATCCAAAATTATGTCAATAAAACTCCCATTTTCTAAACAGAGATTAAAGAACGACAAAACACCATTGAATAAGTGCCAGCAAAGAATAAAACACATTTCAGTCTACCCCACAGATTAACTATATGTAGACTAGCTAGTCTACCCGCGACCATAGCTGATGTAACGTAGCTGAAACGTCAGGATCTAGGTTAATTTAAATCAGTTTTATTAAGACAATTACAGCCATAAAATTCTGAAAAAATATATGTTATTGCCGAGGATCTAACTGATGACATTAACTATCAGTAACATAATTTGACAAACATTACTAGATAGAAAAAAAAGCAAAGTAACCTCTATTTGAATAATTTTTCAAAAGCTTTTATTTAACTTGACTTGTATGTATGTTAACAAATCTTGTTAGTTTAATTTGACCCGCTTCTCGGTATCCGATTGAGTTGAAATTTTGCATGTTGGTCCAGAACCGATGACAATGCATGTTAATCATAAATTTGACCTGATGCTGCTGCCAGGATCGGCTCCGTACGAGAGATACGTTTATTATAGGCAGTTGGTAGGTCCACCATGAATTAGACGCTACAATGTAAAAATGACACCATCAGAGAAATGAAAAGACTAAGACATATTACAAGCTAACTGTTAGGGATGCCGGAGGAGTAGGTACCAACCTACTTCTATAGAATATAGAAGAGATAATTATACTTTCTCCTAATGTTAGTTTTCCCCGTGCCTTATGTTTTTCTATTGAAGGTCTCTCCGTTTTATAGAAAGACTTTCGTATTGATCAATAACTATCGATTAAAACTAAAAAATATAAAATAAAATTATGTTAAAAAAACTTTTAAAACAAGCTTTTATTAAAGTGCTCTGAGAAGATGAAAATAAAATTTTGAATGACATTAACCACATTCATTTATGACTTTACAGAAATGAAAATATAATAAAAGTTTGTCGCGAAAAAGTTTGTTTTAAAATATTTTTTAACATAATTTTATTCAATATTATGTCTACAGGTTTAAAGTATGCTTTACTATATAAGATATGCTTAAAATATGCTTTACTATATAAGATACGTACCTTTTCTAGTATAACTACCTAAATCAGAAATTGTAACGGTTTTTTTCTAGTTTTTGTATCAAGCGAAAATTTGAGAGCAAAACGATTGTATGTTTCTCTCTGGCGCAGCACGAATGAAAAGGGCAAACTTATCAGGTGAATCAGTTCCTTAAAAAGTTATAAGGAATAAAACAAATCTGTTTGGATATCAACGCGAATATTGAAAAAAGAACCGTTGCAGATTAATTTCTCTTGCCTCTGATCTTTCTAGATCGCAATTCACAGATTGGAAAGCCATCACGTGATTATTTTCGAGATAAAAAGTTATATGCGATATTAAAAAATCGCCGGATGGGAAACACGAAATATATTTGTTTCTTGCTCGAAATAAAGATGAAAGTAATTTTATTTTTATCTACACTCGTCTCATAATGTTCGAATTATGAATTCGAACACAGATGCATAATGACCTACTTTATGCATTCTGCCTATAAAAACTAGGGTTTACTATAAATTACAGAAGCGTAATGACTTAATGAGAAAACTCTTAATACGATAAAGTTGAGAAATGAAACGAAGTTTTTTTTTGCCAATACTCTTATTGCCAACTTCCACCGCACCTGTCAGGTGTTGATGTATGGTAATGTTGCGTTTGTTTTATTAGGTTTTTGTTGAGATGTTGTTTAGTTGTTGTTCAGATGTTGTTTATTTGTTGTACCGTTGTTGTTCAGTTGTTGTTCAGATGTTGTTCAGTTGTTGTACAGATGTTGTTCAGTTGTTGTTCCGATTTTGTTTCGATGTTGTTCAGTTGTTGTTCAGATGTTGTTCAGTTGTTGTTCAGATGTTGTTCAGTTGATTAGGTAAGTAACTCCACATCTAAACAACTGCTAAATTACAGAATTTTCAAAAATTCATATTAAGCCATATTACGTTCTCGTATTGAATTCGACCTTGTATCGAGCCTTGCAATGGCCGGTGCGTACGTTTAGAAAAGTGATACTGAGTTTTTTTTCGAGAGTGTAGATAAAATAGTGTATGCAACTGCTATAATTAGGCATTAGAATGCTCGTGTCAAACTATTATCACACTCGGCTGCGCCTCGTGTGATAAACAGACACTCGCATTCTAATGACCCCCATTATACGACAGTTGCATAAACTACTATTATCCGCCTTTAGGATGTTTAGAGGCTGTTTTTTATTTCGATGCAATGATACAATATAATGTACATAGTTGTAAGTACTTATCAACAAAACTGTGCAGGCAATCAAAATGTCGAACTATCTACCAGTTAGCTTATCGCCATGCAGTGTCACCCGCAGCTGTTTTTTGAATTTCCCGAGGGGGTGGTATGTTTTCCTGCGGTAAACGTAAGTCTATCTCGTTTTCCAGTCTTTTAACAGTTAGTTAACACACAAAATTTAATGACCTAATCTCCGTTGTGACGGGCAAAAAGAAAAACAAACAAACAAATAGAAGGAAATTGTAAACAATTAATGCCTGGTTTCTTTGAAAAAAGACACCTTCCAACGCCAATATAGGTTTTTGTGCTGTTGTCACAATTTATCAAAAACATAACTCAAACATCGATTTGGCCACATAGTTTATTTCCGAATTCCAGATAGCAACATGTCGAACAAAAGCTTTGTAAAAAAAAACAGACAATAGCGAGTTAGACTCGCGCTCCAAGAATTCCGTAATTTGCTCATCAAGTCCTTTAATATGATACCTTACTTGAACTAGCCCTAATTTTGTTTTAAATTTTATTTTTTGACGCCCCTTTAACAAAACCACGATATAAAAAATCACGCCCATATCCCTTGCGGGGTAGGCAGGGCATGAAAATTGTGTATCGCCATAGTGAGAAATTGACAATCTATCGTCTAAAATTGCAATTCATATGTAACCCTTGAGTCCTTTAGTTTCCTCTTATGAGACCCACGGGAAAGAAATGGGGTGATGCTATTCTAAGCTGACACCACACTGCAACCTTTACACGATGTACTGATTTAAAGATATTATACGAAGCTACTTTATTTTCAAAACACGTATTTATGACTGCGAAAATTATAATTATTATATCATTTTACTTTATTATCTTTAACGTCAACTTACATGCTGTAATACCGGACTAAGTATACTTATTGTTTTAATTTTATCTCAACATTTCCACGCGTTTACGAGATTAACGCTTTTGATCTTGACAGACAGAAGGAAAACAAAGTGATCCTTTAAGGTTTTCGTATTCCTTTATGAGGTGCGGAACCCTAAAAAAGAAATCAAAACAAAAATGTGAACGATTGGGACGGACATTTTAATCTAACACTGAAATTGGCGGTGCAGTAACTACAGCAGCCCCAAACATTAATATCCGAGCTGTTACACGAAATATTGGATGATATTTCAGATTTTTTCAGAATATATGTGTCAATGCTGGTTCGTGATATTTTTACAGATATCGTCTAAATCAATTTTTGATCGCTTGTCCAATGCACAGTTTAAAATATTTTTTACTAATCTGAATGCATGACGATATTTGAACTAATTTGATACCACGGCTAATTCAAATTCAATTAATATGACAGAAAGAAACAGAATACATTAGTAGATATCTGCCTCACTTTATGCCTTCTCACTACCCTAGGTCTGCTGTAAGAGATTTCTTTTTAGAAATAAGCTGACCTGTTGTGTATTGTTCTATATGTTATGTCCTTTGTGTTATATTGTGTACAATAAACGGTTAAATAAATAAATAAATAGATATGAATTCCTAGTAAAATCTTTATAGTTTTGAAGCAATTTTCATTCTAAGATTGGAAGTATTGTTTCCGAAAAATATACTTACGTATTATCTAGCTTTAAATTTCCTCATTGACACTTACGGGGATCATTTTTGACATATTAAGTTACTTTTTTGAGCGAAACGCGATCTTCTGTTTTGTTCTGACGGAAGGCCGCGTTGATCGAATGGTGACTACGAAAGAATTCAAATTATTAATGCAAAAAAATAAGAACCTTTTGTATGAGGCGATCGGAAAACATCATCGAAGGAATTTGAACCGTTCAACAAAAGTTATGTACGTTTGACGGCCGAAGTGGCGCAGTGGTAGTGCGACTGCCTGCGATCCTAAGGTTCCGGGTTCGATTCCCGGCGGGGCACTCACAACGTTGATATTTTTATCACTTTTGTGAATTTGTTCCCAGTCTGGTAAGGACATTGCAGGGTGAACCACTTGATTGTTCGATAAGAAAGATGGTTCTGTGCTTTGGAGAGCACGTTAAGACGTCCCTGTTGCTAGACAGCAACTGATAACTGAGGCCTACTACTAGCAGCAGGCGGTTGAAAAAACTCTGGCACCAGGGTACATTGGGTCATTGGACGACTTGGTGTACCACTCAAAAATAGACACCACAAGAATATCAACAACAGCTCGCCACAAGACATAACAATCAATTCTCTAAAAAAATATGTAATTCCACACGCCGCAATCCTAACCAATTTTTTTTTTCAGTCGGAAT
Source organism: Tuta absoluta (assembly GCA_027580185.1). Classification (NCBI taxonomy): domain Eukaryota; kingdom Metazoa; phylum Arthropoda; class Insecta; order Lepidoptera; family Gelechiidae; genus Tuta; species Tuta absoluta. The sequence continues at coordinate 10,540,499 of JAQAHW010000009.1, forward strand.
GAAACTCCATCACATCAGCGAGCAGCCAGACATTTCGAATTTCCATTAAAAAACTGTAAAAGCCAACGAAACTGAGCCCTCCTAACTCTAAATTATGACGTCACAAAATTTTACTGAAACTCTTCTCGACAAAAAATGCGCAATAGCTGAAATCCTCGCTAAACTACCTTCCTAGGGATTGCGAACCGGATCGAGTCTCATTCCGACCGCATTTAGCCGGATTGTCGTCAATCCAACCGGACCCAGTCGGACTGGACTAGACCGGATTGGCGTTGTAGTATAAACTCAATATTATTAAAAAAAATTAAACTGATTATTAGCCTATCGGAGTCAAATCGTAACCTACGACATTTGAAATTGGTACGTTGTCGCTAAGATCGTAATTCGCAATTTTCTTTTGTCTGACAGACGCATGCGTTACGTTGCTTTAAAAATAGAACGACACGACGACAAGTGAGCGAACCGCCGTCGCCTCCTACGACACGGAAAGAAATGGGGTGATGCTATTCTAAACCGATGTCACACACCCATAATGAGTAGTTTCCGTAATGTTTGCTTTTTCCGGATCCGATCAATGTCACCGGATTCGATAAGTAGCAAAAAGGCACCGGATCCGTCGGAACGGATCGCAATCCTTATGTCTTCCGTGTACTTTGGACGTTTTTGGTGTAAGTTCGTTCCGTCTAGAAGAGTTTTTATTTTATTTAGTCGTTTACTAATTGAATTAATGGAAGAAGCCGAAATTGCGTTATATTTATAGTGCACCTTAGGACAATGATAAGCTTTTCATAAAGGTGCTGTTCCGAACCGAGCGGCCGACGGCCGACAGCATATGCCGCGGCGGCCGTCCTTGGCCGCCGCGGCACTACTGGTTCGTATGGACTTGTATGGGATATTATCCGAACCGAGCGGCGACTGCACATGCTATCGGCCGCCGCGCATCTGCCGCGGCGGCCGACGGCACATAACTGCAGACCAGTATAGCCGCGGCGGCTTTACGTTGGTTGGGTCGGAATATAGTTTTCAGGACTAGTTATTATGTATAGGTTATTATGGTTCATCGGGTTATTATGGTTCATCGGGTCGTTGGGTTCATCTTGTCGTTCGGGTTCATCATGTGGCCATAGTTCATCGGTTCGCTAGGTTCATCGGGTTATTATGGTTCATCAGGTCGTAGAGTTTATGTTGTCGTTAGGGTTCATCATGTGGCCAGAGTTCATCGGTTCGCTAGGTTCATCGGGTTATCATGGTTCATCGGGTTATCATGGTTCATCGGGTTATCATGGTTCATCGGGTTATTACGGTTCATCGGGTCGTTGGGTTCATTTTGTCGTTAGGGTTCATCATGTGGCCAGAGTTCATCGTTTCACTAGGTTCATCGGGTTATCAAGGTTCATCGGGTTACTATGGTTCATCGGGTCGTTGGGTTCATCTTGTCGTTCGGGTTCCATTCCGGGCCATAGTTCATGGGTTCGCTAGGTTCATCGGGTTATCATGGTTCATCGGTTTATCATGGTTCATCGGGTTATTACGGTTCATCGGGTCGTTGGGTTCATTTTGACGTTGGGGTTCATCATGTGGCCAAAGTTCATCGGTTCACTAGGTTCATCGGGTTATTATGGTTCATCGGGTCGTTGAGTTCATCTTGTCGTTAGGGTTCATCATGTGGCCAAAGATCATCGTTTCACTAGGTTCATCGGATTATCATGGTTCATCGGTTTAATATGGTTCATCGGGTCGTTGGGTTCATCTTGTCGTTAGGCTTTATCCAATGACCCGATGAACCATAATAACCCGATGAACCATGATAACCCGATGAACCTAGCGAACCGTTGAACTCTGGCCACATGATGAACCCTAACGACAAGATGAACCCAACGACCCTATGAACCACGATAACCCGATGAACCATGGTAACCCGATGAACCTAGCGAACCGTTGAACTCTGGCCACATGATGAACCCTAACGACAAGATGAACCCAACGACCCTATGAACCATGATAACCCGATGAACCATGATAAGCCGATGAAGCTAGCAAACTGATGAACTCTGGACACATGATGAACCCTAACGACAAGATGAACCCAACGACCCGATGAACCATGATAAGCCGATGAAGCTAGTGAACCGATGAACTCTGGCCCAATGATGAACCTTAACGACAAGATGACACCAACGACCCGATGAACCATAATAACCCGATGAAAAATAATAACCCGATGAACCATGATGACCCGACCAACCTAGCAAGCCGATGAACTCTGGCCACATGATGAACCTTAACGACAAGATGAACCCAACGACCCTATGAACCATGATAACCCGGTGAACCATAATAACCTAATAAACATAATAACTAAGTTTTGAAAACTATACTCTGACATGTGCTGTCGGCCGTCGGCCGCTGCCTTCGGAATGACATCTGCCGCGGCGGCCGACGGCCGACGGCCATCATCGGGTTCGGAACAGCACCTTATGACTTCACAATCATTAAAATAATTACCTTAAAAATACTTCTTTAGTCATCTACAAATAAATAATTTAATATGTAGGTTCCTATTATATTTTATTTTGTAAGTCTTATCTTCCTTTTGAAAATATTTAGCAATAACATATACTACCCACGTTACATTTACAACAATATTTAATGTAAAATGTCGCCAGGACGTGAACATAACAGAAAAGCCCTATGAAAAAGGTATCTGTCTGAAAATCTCATACCAAAACCGGTTATCATACCACACCTCGCCGCATCTAATTGCTACTGTCACAGGTTGTCATTTGTAAGGTGGCTATCACCGCAATATCGTTCAGTTTGTGCTTACCATAGCTATTCACGGGCGAATCCGCGCGAACCTATTTGTGGGAATTATAAAAAAACCGAGAACAGTACGAAGAAATAAACATAACCGTAAACCGGAATGGACCGGAAGATAGGGCAGAGTTGCTCGCGTAATTTTTAACGTAATTAAAACTGTTATTGCTGTGGGACCCTCCGCAAGGGAGGTACTCAGAAAGATAGTGAGGGGGGGTCAAATGTGAGGGGACGGAAAATACTTGTATGTTTTATCAAATAAATATATCTTCAAAGTAAGAGTGAACAGGCTTCTTCTGGGTGAGCTCGCTCCATCTTAGACCCTGTCTCTGTCCTATGACCTAGACTAGAGTCAAGAGCAAACCCATCAATAATTCACACAGCGCCATCTAGCCCCAAACTAAGTAAAGCTTGTATTATGGGAACTAGATAGCTGATATTAATACTTATATATATTTTTGTAAATAAATACATATTATACATAGAAACCACCAGACTAAACACAAATATCTAAAAATGCTTTAATAAAATATATTGTCTTGTGGGGATCGAACCTACTCCTCGGCATAGCAGGCAGGGGCACTATCCGCTACGCCATACAACAACATCAACAGCCACAGCACAGCCTTAACAATTCTCGGAATGGCTGTATTTATTGTTGCCTCTGCCCATTCCGTGAATTCATCCCTCTGTCGCCTTTTGCAATACCCACAGGTAGAAATGGGTTGATGCTTTTCTAAGCCGGTACTCCGCGGTTTTTTATAGTCATCACTGTCAATATTCAATATTGGCACCATGAATCCTGTTAATTCCTGGGCCCGGATTCTCTTTTTTTACCCTTGCAATGCCAGCGACATTTAACTGACATTTTAGTATCACCGTGATATTCTTTACATTAAACTGTTATCAGAATACAAAACGCCCACTTTTTACACATTTTCTACAATGACGGATCATGACGTCAATGCGTGATAATACTATCCTACGGTGGATAAAGTAATTTCATTTTCATTTTCCCAAAAGTGGTATCACTGCACGCTACTGAAATCATGCAACTGAAACGATTTCATTTAGCAGACTTCGGGCCCTGTACGCTTATACGCTATAGATAAATGACAAGTAACCGGCGAAAAGCAGGTAGTCGTCCGTTTAGTAAGAACCATGATGATCCAGTCACTCAATCCGGCCCTGTTTCTATTATAGCTTATTTCATTAGGTCTAAGGGTCGGGTTTAGGTCTCTAAATGGACGTCGTGACTGCGTATTTCGTAGATTAAAAAATAATATTGTATTTTTACAGATCAGCTGTGATGAAAGCTGACACTGCCTCTGCAGTTTGATGGTTTAAACCTTCGGCTTTCGATCGCACTCACAAGGTTCTCTATCCTTCAATAACATTTGTAAATGGCTACCTGATTTCGAACATAATTTTGTGGACACAAAATATCGCTGTGTGATGCCGGCGTAGAGTAGCATCACTCCATTTATTTCCCGCGGGTGTCGTAAGAAACGGCTGAGGACTCGAGGGTTTCATGTGTATTTAAATTTTAGGAAACAGGCTGTCACTATAGTAATACACGAGTTTTGTAACGGCCCTCATGCATATTACGGTCGTAAACGCTATGCTTACCCTACAAGGGATAGATACGTAATATTTGTATGTATGTACCAAATATTTTGCGTCTACCCCGAATTAAATGCAGTTATTGGCATCAAGAACACTTGCAAAATTCGCGGGCAATGGATGAGCCGCGGTAGCCCAGATGGAAGAGACGTTGCAACTAGTGATGGTGAAATTCGCAGGTTCAAATCCTGCCCGCAAGTTTTCAAAAATTTCATATTTACATCAATGAACGTTTTGTGTTCTCCTTCTTAAAACTAATTTAGAAGATAGTGCTTTCGTCAACAACAGTAGGTACTAAATGTAGTTAGTGGACCCTCTGGTGCTTAAAAACACTTTACTTACTTAGACTTTGTTTTCAAAGTCAAATATAAGACGCAAACGATAACGATTAGAGCCAATGCACATCTAGCTACATTTGCCGCAAGTGAAAGTGAACTTTAGCTTTGTAGATTTTTTAAATATTATAAATTAATATTGGTCTCCCGTTGACGTCGGAGCTGTTTTGCTCATATTAACCAATACCGAATTATTTTCAATATAATTTAGTAAAAATATCACTTTTTACATCCTTACTTATTACGGCGCACAGTCTATTTTTAGGGTTCCGTACCCAAAGAGTAAAAACAGGAGTTTATAAATAGTGGACTGTTATACACCACAGCGTCTGTCCACCCGTCTTCCAGGCTGTATCTCATAAACTGTGAAAGTTATAGGATTGAAATTAACACCATATTGATGTATTTTTGTTGCCGCTCTAGCATAACAAGAAATAGTAAAAATGGAATAAAATTAATATTTCATTAACTGCATCACAACAAACATGCCATTTGATATATTGGTACGGAACCATTCGTGCGCGCGTCTGTTACCGGTTTTAATTTTCTACTAAAAACGCTGGATGTGTGCCGGCCCTAGGTGTTTAATTCACAATCACTGCCCAAATGAAAGTTTCTAAGACGAAGTTTGCTAAGTAAATATTTATCTGATAATAAAATAGCAAATTCTCTTTAGTTTACAAGTTAAAAGATAAATCCCTTTAGCGTAGATAGGGTAATTTAGCTGGTTGACCGGACACTAGTAGCTATCGGACACTGCCCAATTATTTGCGCCGAAGATGAAAACGTTAAGTAAATTATTAGAAAAGTCAGTGTCTTTCAAAACTTTTCGACTATTCCCATCATATTTTAATTAGTTAGCATTATTACTGCTCCAGTGTCTTGTCAATTGGCCTCTTAAAATTTGCGACTGCGGTTGTGTGCAAATACAGTGAAAAAATCTTGGAGACGCATTTTTTGAGGTGAGTTACAGCGTTGTTTATAATTTATTGGATATAAATATTGACATAGTGTGACTATTTATGATTCTCATGTACGTTAATTTCAATAAAAAACTTAAAATTTTCAATATTTTGCATTAAAATTAAATGTCCGGTTAATCACTCGTCTGTCGCTTCATACTATAACAATTTCATTGGTTTTGAATTTTATTGTGGGTAGTTAAGGTTCAAAATAGCTGATAACCATTCAATTTACATCCTCTTTTTCGTTAAACATTGAAAAGCTTTAGAGGAATTATATAATTTCAAGCGTTCTTATATCAGAACAGAAGGCAACGGTTTAGTTAACAGGCGGCCATGCACCTTCATACAATTATTTGAAATAATATATACATATTTTTTTAATAATACTGAAATTGACGGCCGGCAGTTGAATTTGTGCATTTTAGTTATCGGCATAGAGTATACTAATGTGGCCGAGAACCAAAAATCTATGTTTTGGTTTCCGGCCACTGAATTAGGAATACTATTACAATTTATAAGTAAGTAATTTTTTTGTAACAATATTTTTTAAGCTTTCACGAAGCGTAATATTATTTTCTACTTAGTTTTGATTATCAATAATGGTTTATCATGTTTTGAACTATGGCAAAAACATAAATCACTATCACTACATAGTATAAAATAAAGTCGCTTCCCGTTTGGTGTCTCCTTATATCTTAAGAATTACCCAACGGATTTTGATGCGGTTTTTTTTATTAGATAGAGTAACTTGAGAGGAAGGTTTATAAGTATAATTTATTCCGGGAAATTGTCACATTCCCATGGGAAAACGGGTAGCCCAACTGGTAGGAAACTTTTGACACCCTTTTGACACCTTTAAGGAGTAAAATTTCAAAAATGCTGAAACACGTATTTCATTATTTTAAGTTATGAGTCTAATCAGAAATTTTGAAACAGATCACATTTAAGATAAAAAACTTTCATACAAACTGTTAACCCCCTTTTCACCCTAAGTAAGATAAAAAAAAAATATCTTAAGTTTCTAATAGGCCTAGTAAATAAGTAGATAATGTAAGTATCTTAGTAAGTTATAGTGTGTAGGTGCACAGTTCGCTTGTGTGTGTGAGCGGTAACTCGCCAACAAACTGTTAACCAGTTTGGCGGGAAATTAGTTTTAAGTTAATGTACCTATTCCAATAAATAAACTTTAATAAAAAAAAAAAAAAACCCATTTAAGGGTTAAAATTTCAAAAATGCTGAAACACGTGTTTAATTATTTTAAGTTATTAGTCTAATCACAAATTTTGAAACAGATCACATTCATTGAAAAAAACGAACTTTCATACAAACATTTAACCCCCCTTTTGACCCTATTAAGGGTTAAAATTTCAAATATGCTGAAACACTTGCTTAATTATTTTAAGTTATTAGTCTAATTACAAATTTTGAAACGGATCACAATTAGGACAACGAACTTTCATACAAACTTTTAACCCCCTGTTCATATCCTTGGGTGATTTAAAAAAAACGGAATTTTATCTTTAATAGTTGCTTCATTACATAAAAAACTTCAAGTCCAAGTTTGATCTCTCTAGCTTCAGCAGTTTAACATTTATACTATCACTGAGAAAAGTAATATTTTAGTTCCATAATACAAACATAGATGTCGCTGTTAGTTTTCAACGCACTATCGTGATGTGTTTTTTCAAAAACTATAAAATTTGTATTTGTTGTTATAGCAGCAACAGAAATACAACATCTGTAAAAATTTCAACTGTCTAGGTATAACGGTTCAGGAGATACAGCTTCGTAACTGTAGGACGGACGGACAGACAGACAGACAGCCGAGCCTCAGTAATAGGGTTTTCGTTATTACCCTTTGGGTACTGAACTCTAAAAAATATTTTGAGATAATAAATACCTAAGTGTATATAATAGTAGCTGTAGGTAAGGATAAAAAAAATATAATAAAAAACCTCCAATGTGAAAAAAGGGTGTAAAATTTAAAGAGCATTTATGTAAAAAATAATTGTCCACCCGTGCGAAGCCGGGACGGGCCGCTAGTATTGAATAAAAATATGTTCATTACTTTACATACATTTCATTTTTTATTGAAAACCAATCCTTACTACAAAGCACTAAGACTTATTTTTCAACGCATTACATGGTGGCCGAAAAGTAGTTGTTTTAACGGGCGATAACTGAATGTTCTGTCCGATAACCCCCAAATTCGCTCATTTCAGATATTTTATTTATTTATTTCTTTTTGAAGCATTTTTTCAATTATAGGGGTTTCTTAACTAAGACTACAATATCTACTGATCTCAAAATCATTTTATACTTTAGTCTCGTCCAAATATTTGATACAAATAGATTATCTTCAAGTCAAAAAATCGCAAGAGTGGCCGATAACCCCCTAAATTACCCTACTTATCTATCTTTGAAACGGGATGAAAATTAGAGAACGAAACAGATTTACAATTTAAAAATATAATCAATTTCACAGTGGATCAAACTCTGCAAGCGTTGCGTTGCACGCCCTCCGGTCAGATGTTATGTGAACTTGAAGTTGAAGATGGGAGATCGTGCCTTATGTTGTATCTATTAATTATACTGTGGTTGTACCGTGGGGGAGGCCTACGTCCAGTCTCTCTCTCTTTTCGTGTGGGACACCGAATCGTCAACGACCCGATGAACCCTGGTGTCAGAGTTTCTACGTCCAGTAGTGGACTGTTATAGACTTAATGTTGCTCTTGGACCTCTTCTTTTCTTTTTTAAGGCGACTGTAGCCGTCAACAACCTCGACAGTGGCGCCACTTAAGAGAATCGACTACTGAGTTCTCGTCCATACAAAAAGAGAAAACGTTTTCCTACCCCTAAATGTAATCCGATCTCAATGATTTTTTAATATGTTGTTGACACAGTAAAAAACTAGGTTTATAGTTTTTCCTTTTTTCGAATTTTGCAATTGATTGAAAATTATAGGCGTCTAAAAGTCACTTTTTTATGACAAAATCTTCCTTGAAGTAAAACGTTTGTATTTTAAAAACAAAGTAGTTTTAAGAAAAAATAAAAAGCTATAAACCTAGAATATAATATGCTGAAACGATGGACACTAAAATCAAAAATATTGGTTGTGATTTAGTATGTGGGAAATGTTTTCTCCCGAGACGCAAATTTCACCTTAAAAATACCTACAGTCAGTCGCGAGCGGCAACGCTCTCTATCGCACTATCGGGGGTCGGGGGGTGAAGTAATGTTTCACGTACTATAGAGATGTTAACAAAAAAGTCGATAGTAGAGATGAGAAAGGAATCGATATCCCTTAATACCAATTTCTGTTTCAAAATGTAAGGGGTAGATAAATTTCGCTCCTAATATTACATTAGGTTATCGGACTGCTCCAGAAGGATGGTATAGTACTTTACAATGCAAGTTTGGTAAATTGAAAATTATGATCGAGGCAAATGTAATCAATAACAACCAATTTTAGTGTACTAATTATTAACTTATTTTTCAATCGAGCTTGTAAAAGTTAATAATAGTAAACGAGTGTTTAACGTGATGACCCCTTTCTGCTGGCAGAATGCGTGGTTCTAAAGTTACATAATTCTTAAAACAGAAAAGTTGAAAAATTAATAAATATTTTAAAAAACTGATTACCGACTACGGAAAAATTCGAAACAATGAAAACGTTTTATTAGTTTTGATTATTTATTTCTTTATTATTATCATATCTTCAACTTCTTAACAGATTTCGATGAAACTTGAATTGTTCCCTAATTGTTGTTACAGTATACATAGATTATCTAACATAAATAAAAAAAAGTCTATCTCGATATGACTTTTAGTGTTCGAGATTGTGGACAAACATACAAACATACACTTATGAAATTAAGCACACGTGCGTGCTTGGTTGGAGGAATAAATAGATTAAAAATAATAACACCCGAATATTATCAAATTCGAACAATATTAGGTACATACATACATACATATTATCCAACTGATAACCTTTTTTTTTTGGTCGGTTAAAAACAGCAATGTGTCTAATATTAGCTGAAATTCGATGAGTTCAGGGACAAAGCAAATTATTTACACCTAGGCATTAGATTAACTTGCGAGAGGTACCTACCTACTTAGTGAGGTGCAGGTAGGTAAACAAAATACAAACCAAATATTATTTTATTCTTTCTCTTGAAGTGAAATTTCTTCCTGCAGACAAATAAACGTATTCGTTTCTTTTTGCCCCTTGTAAAAGTATTTTCCTTATTTTCCTCAATTTTTTATATAAAGAATGGGTTTGCTCTTGACTCTAGTCTAGGTCATAGGACAGAGACAGAGTCTAAGATAGAGCGAGCTCACCTAGAAGAAGCCTGTTCACTCTTACTTTGAAGGAATAGGGTTGTATGCGTTTGGAAACACAGAAGCAGGTAGTGTTTTCCACTCTTTATCAGTGTGCATTATAAATGATGACTGGAAACACTTAGTCCGAATTGGTGGAATAGCAACCAGGTATGGATGGTATCCGGCGGTGCGTCTGGATGTCCGAGGGTAGAAGGGAGCTGGTGGAAGAAGGTTGTGAAGCTCTTGAGCACACTCTCCAAAGTACAATCTGTCAAAAGCTGTCCAGGCGTAAAGTATCGCTTCACTCTATTCAGAATGCCCAGCTTCTTAGCCGCCGTTTGAGCTTTGTACTCGATGGTCACGCCGAAGTTTAGATTTGATGTCAACTCCATGCCTAGAAGCTCCAGCCTGTCAGTGACTGGGACAGATGTACCCCGAAAAATAAGTGACCAGTCGAAAGGATTCCTTTTTGCAGTGAAAAGACACGCCTGTGTTTTGGTGGCGTTGAATGAGACTAGATTGTCGTCGCCCCATTGGGAGACAAGGCTTAAGGCCAGATCTGTTCGCTCTACCATGGCCTTTCTTAACGAACGTATTTCATCCCCACTGGTTTTTTTACCTGTCAAGTATCTCTCTGAAACGGTACTATCATCTGCGTATCCAACAATACCATGCCGAAGGAGGTCATTGATGTGCAGCAGGAAAAGAGTTGCAGAGAGAACAGACCCCTGAGGAACTCCGGCATCAATGGCTATAAGGTCAGAAGAGCAGCCGTCAACGATGAACAACAAAAATTAGGTACCTACTTGAAAACATTATAGTTAGTTGTAAAGTGATAGATAATTATAGCAGCAAATGCAGTAGTTTTGTAGTCAAATCAAAGTCAAAAATCATAATATTTCGTAAATATCAACCTACCTACTACCTAGGTACAGTCTATTATGATTAAGCTACACAGGGGTACTCCAAACAAATCGAAATATTTTTATATCCAGTAAAAATATTAAAAATCTAAAAAAAAACAATTCTTCTTCAAACTGTTCACTCTTACTTTGAAGGAATAGGGTTGTATGCGTTTGGAAACACAGAAGCAGGTAGTGTTTTCCACTCTTTATCAGTGTGCATTATAAATGATGACTGGAAACACTTAGTCCGAATTGGTGGAATAGCAACCAGGTATGGATGGTATCCGGCGGTGCGTCTGGATGTCCGAGGGTAGAAGGGAGCTGGTGGAAGAAGGTTGTGAAGCTCTTGAGCACACTCTCCAAAGTACAATCTGTCAAAAGCTGTCCAGGCGTAAAGTATCGCTTCACTCTATTCAGAATGCCCAGCTTCTTAGCCGCCGTTTGAGCTTTGTACTCGATGGTCACGCCGAAGTTTAGATTTGATGTCAACTCCATGCCTAGAAGCTCCAGCCTGTCAGTGACTGGGACAGATGTACCCCGAAAAATAAGTGACCAGTCGAAAGGATTCCTTTTTGCAGTGAAAAGACACGCCTGTGTTTTGGTGGCGTTGAATGAGACTAGATTGTCGTCGCCCCATTGGGAGACAAGGCTTAAGGCCAGATCTGTTCGCTCTACCATGGCCTTTCTTAACGAACGTATTTTATCCCCACTGGTTTTTTTACCTGTCAAGTATCTCTCTGAAACGGTACTATCATCTGCGTATCCAACAATACCATGCCGAAGGAGGTCATTGATGTGCAGCAGGAAAAGAGTTGCAGAGAGAACAGACCCCTGAGGAACTCCGGCATCAATGGCTATAAGGTCAGAAGAGCAGCCGTCAACGACGAACAACAAAAATTAGGTACCTACTTGAAAACATTATAGTTAGTTGTAAAGTGATAGATAATTATAGCAGCAAATGCAGTAGTTTTGTAGTCAAATCAAAGTCAAAAATCATAATATTTCGTAAATATCAACCTACCTACTACCTAGGTACAGTCTATTATGATTAAGCTACACAGGGGTACTCCAAACAAATCGAAATATTTTTATATCCAGTAAAAATATTAAAAATCTAAAAAAAAACGGTACAAAATAACTTCTTCTACAAGAATGTTTCATTGGGAATTATAATATTTCAATTCGTTTTAAGAACCCCCATGTAGCTTATTCCTTTTCTGTGTTACTTTTTTCAAGCTAAGTCATCAAAAAATATTTAGTTTATACAAACTACATAACATAGATAGTAAAATACTTACTTGGATTTATCAATATAATCCTCAATATAGTTTCGGGTACGCCATAATGATCTAAGAAAACAAAATATCACATCGCGTTGGGCAGTCGCGTGGACTGGCGGCAGCGTTTGTCTGTGTGCGTGAGGTTGTGTGTATGTTTTGTGCGCACTACGCGGGGACTTGAGCGCGCGAGCGACAGCATGAGTTTTCTTAAATACCTAATTTTTTGAAATGGCGAAGGTATTCTTCCCTCTTAACAGAAAAAGATTTCAACAATCTATCAGAAAAAAGTGCCTAAAAACGGCCGCTTTCGGTACTTATTGCCATAACTTTAATTACAGCGAATATTTCATTCTGTTTGCAGGTTCTAATTTTACTTAACGATAATACTAAAAACTTGGGCAACGGACATTCTGATAGATTGTTTATATAAAGAGAAAATATTTTTTTTTGTGAAAAAGCGCCACTGTCAAGGTCGTTTACGAGTAGGTACACTAGCCTTAAGAGCATTATAGCTCTTGTCGGTAGAGTTTCCGCCAGTTTTCTCTGTCTTCTGCCTTCTCCTTTAGGTACTTCCCTGTACGACATAACCATTGCTTTCCCATCTTGAACCTACTGAACCGATTTTTAATTTATTTTATACTACATACATACATACATAAATCACGCCTGTATCCCTTACGCGGTAGGCCGAGCTCTAACACCCGTAAAACGGATATTAACACCACGTCTGACAAAAGTTTGCGGGTCAATCAGATAACTGTGTATCGCTATAGTGACAGGTTGTCAGCCAATCGCCTAAAATTGCAATACACATCTAACCCATGTCCCTTAGTCGCCTCTTACGACACCCATGGGTAAGAAATTGGGTGATGTTATTCTAAGCCGGCATCACACTCCAAAGTTTGCCCTCATGTGATTTATATGGCTATTAATTCTATGTCCTAGGGAAAAGTGTTTCATGGTCATGTCATGCCTACAAAGTTTTGATACTACTTACACCCCATATTCATAAACAAATACCTACTTTGGTATGTATTTACTGGTACTGCGTAATGTAATAAATTAATACAGCAACAATAACTACGAGAATAGCAAAATTACTTGCAATAAATTTTGCAACACAATAAAGGTACGACACACCCCATACTAAACATTATTTTATTAATTATCGTTTCAATATGGCTATTATAGGACATTAATAATCTACGGTTTAATAACGCACAGCGGTCACTCGCATTTTGTCATTATTTGGACCAATAAAGGGCTATGAGGGCATTTTACAAGGGCATGGGCTGTTTAGGTACCTATTTTAATAGCCGACACACACCCAGAGCTATTTGACGCCAGCATTTTGTGATATTTTGATTGACAGTCCAATTTTGTATGATATCGCATGCATAGAAACGCCACATGGCTGTGTGACGCTGGCTTAGAATAGAATAAATACCCTATGTCTTTTCCGCCACTAAGGGACTTGGCGGGTTTCATGTGTATTACAATTTTACGCGACAGGCTCACTATTTGTCACCTTAAATACTTGTTTGGCCCTCAAAAAGTTGTCAGACCTGGGTATAGCAACCGTATTTTTACGGCATTTAACGCTCTGCCTACCCTGCAAGGAATATAGGCGTGATATGAATATGTATGTATGTAGAAATGCCACATAACTATAATGTCCTAGCACACGATGCCGCATAGCCGTGCGGCTCTAACTGTGGCTGTCACTTGCTTCCTGGCTGTCAAAAACCTCAACATCAAATGTTACGTGTGCGATCTACCTTTACAATATTTTCATTCATGACAAGCTTGTACTGACCTCACACAAAATGAGGGCAATCACTGTAATAAAACTGCCAGAAATATATCGAGCGATACCTATATTCGCGACAAATAACGGTATTATTGCGACAAATAAATGATACGAGTATTATTGCAATAAAACAAATTTTATTGCTTGGCCGACTGTGATTCTGTTAGCGAAAGTTTCTGGCTGTTTCATGTATAACTACTTGTCCATATATTTTTTGTAAATGAAGTGTGTAAGTGAAATGATGGGAAAAACTTTCAGGGCATGTTCTTGGCGTGAAACTGAACAACTTTTCTTAGTTTCTTCTATACAAAATCACTCGAAAAGCATGAAAATTTGTATGGGAGGACCAAAAATGTATTTCGTATTCCTTAAAAATTGTACTTCATTCAAAAGATGTTCAGTTTCCCGTCAAGAACATGCCCAGAAAGTTTGTCCAGTCATTTCACTTACCCACTGTATATGTAATTTTTGTACCCTATCTATCTAATACTTTATAATCAGGCAGGATGTAAGAAACAGTTACATCGATAAAACAAAGATTTTACAATTCCTACGTTTCGAGCTCTTTACAGAGCCCGTGGTCACGGATGACTATCCAAAATAAATACAACTTAAATCCGTTTAAAATTGTTTTATTGTGATGATAGGTAGTTGTGCAAACTCAAGAAAATATAGTTACATCGATTTTTATGAAATTAAGTATGTAAGGCGTTTCGGAGGCGATGAATCGATCTATATATGTGTATTTTTTTGTAGTATATCGTTTCATCCATTTTAACTTAGTCAATTTATAAATATTGATGAATGAATTACTTTTATGACTGCCTCCGTGGTACCTGATTTGATTGCCGGTACGGGATGCGAAAAGCTGGTGTGTTAATTTATTTATTTGCCGTGTGATGCCTGCTTAGAATAGCATCACCCCATTTCTTGCCGGTGGAAGTAGTAAGAGGCGACTAAGGGACTCGGTGTGTTATGCAATTTTAGGCGATGGGCTGACAACCTGTCATTATGGCAATACACAATTTTTCGAATGATCCTCAAATATTTGTCAGACGTGGCGTAAATATCCTTTTTTTGCGGCCGTTTACGCTTTGCCTACCCTGCAATAACATATTATGTATGTATGTCAATTTATCACTTTGTGAATTTGTTCACCTGATTGTCCAAATTATTTTAATAACAGGCGTTACTAAAAACTACGTCAGAAGCCAACTACATGGTTCCTTAGAAGGTATATATGAAAGGTGGTTTAAAAACTCTGACGCAAGAGTTTCTGGATCATTCGTTGACTCGTCCTACAGAAAATTAATTAACATTATGTGATTCATAGTACTTAAATGACTTGTAAAACTTTATTCTCATTATTAAGTAAGTTGTTTTCTACATTTTCAGCCTCGAATCTTCTTTGATTATGAAATTTACTTTGATATTAAGATGAGAATCTTTAATATCTTAATCTAAACATCTATTATTTCATATAATAAAGCAGTAAAATCTGTGTATCTGTACATTTAACATCAGACATTGAAAATAATTACAAGAATCTTATCATGTTTGCTATTAAAATATGATTAGGACAGATTTCTTTTTTTTATCTGTTTGTTTTGAACGCGATAATCTCCAAATTAACTAGATGGATTTTAATGAAGCTTTTTTTCCCTTATGTATAGCTATTAAGCTTCGTCAACATCTTGACTACTTTAAACCGCGGGAAAATTGCTCATCCCGTCGGGAAAAACGATTAAACGTAGAATATTTAGGCCGCCAGGATCCCAGCTACAGTATGAGAGATACAGATGTCTCCATATCAAAAGTTGATCATAGTTGTAAATAGGCTGCTTCTCCTGGCACATTGAAATCGAGGGTCTGATGTACCAGATGTGAATCACCAGGAGCCTGACAAAACTATAAGGAATTCAGAAATTGGTCCATAACAAAAAATTATAAACAGGGTAGGCCGCTTTTGCTGGCACATTGCACATTTCACGCCTATTATCCCTTGCGGGGTAGGCAGAGCATTAATAGCCGCAGAACGGACATTTACACCATGTTTAACATATATTTGAGTGTATCTGTATCGCTATAGTGACAGGTTGTTAGCCCATCGCCTAAAATTGCAATACAAACCTTTGAGTCCCTTAGACGCGTCTTACGACTACCATGAGAAGGAAATGGGGTGATACTATTCTAAGCCGGCGTCACACGGCAATGGGGAACTAATGGCTCCAAATAAATTCAAATGGCGCCACTTTTGACTGTGTCTTTTTTCTGTAATTGGTAATTTTTTTGAGCAAAATGTGCCGCGTATGCTGGTGCACATATTGAAGCACTCCAATGTACAATGTAGGTACCATGGTTTAAGAACTGCTGCTTCAGCAAAAGCTTATAAGCGTGATATGATAGACATTCCCTTCCTCTCAGAGCATGTAAATGAAGCTAAAAAATGTAGGTATATAAGCGTCTAGTTGGAGTTTAGTTAGTCAAAGGCAAGTAACACTGGTACGGTTGGTGGCATACTAACCATAACATTCAGTCAGCGAAACGAAGTTCGGAGGCACAAGCTAGTATTTATTAAGATAGGTACATTATCAATTAAAAATCTTGAGTCTTGAGTTGACAATAGAGCAATGGTTGAAAATTCATAATAATTAATATACTCTTCACAAGAACTTATTACCAGTGCAAGTGAGAGATAGAAGCGACATAATGCATGCAAGCAGACTGGGGAACTAATACATACACACGCACACACATAAATCAAGCCTATAATCCCTTGCGGGGTAGGCAGAGCGTACACGGACGCAAAAAACGGACATTTACGCCACTTCAGACAAATATTTGAGGTTCATTCGGTTTTTTTTTATCGCCATTGTGACAGGTTGTCAGCCCATCGCCTAAAATTGCAATACACACCCTCGAGTCCCTTAGTCGCGTCTTACGACTACCATGGGAAAGAAATGGGGTGATGCTATTCTAAGCCGGCGTCACACGTCAATGGAGAACTAATGGCTCCAAACAAATTCAAATGGCGCCACTTTCGACTGTGTTTTTTTCTGTGATTGGTAAAAAATGTGTCATTGCTCAAGTACAGTTACCTACCTTCATCTATTGGTCACAGTTAGTTGCCCATGTCTGCAATAAGTTTGAGTACTTATATTCCTCCCCATTTTGATACTTGGCTAACTAATTACTTTGCCTGCCATGCCGGGCGTCCTGGGTTCGATCCCCAGATAAGTAACAAAAAAAATCTAAGTATTTTTTAAATTTATGTTTAGTCAGGGGTCTTATAAGTAATATATACCTCTACCTATTTATAAAAAAAATGTTCAGCTATTTAGTACCCATAGTACAAGCTTTGCTTAGTTTGGGATTATTTATGGCGCTGTATGTCTTGTACAAGGATATTAACCTAGGAATGATGATTCTGGGAGGATCTGGAGCAAAACCATAAGCAGCTCTTATAAATACTTCCCTTTCTAATAAAAGAAAGGTGAAAACAACCTACCTTTCAACTTTGCTACTTCGGCACCCGAAATGAAAAATAAAAGGAATTCCTTTAAATTGTACCACACAAAAATCTCGAAATTAATGATAAACTCTGAAACGAGTTTCCACCGAGTAACAATCAACGGGAGGAACTTTTCTCGATTAATATCTGCAATGAACATTCGTATATTAGAGCCAATGTTTAAGCTCTATTTTGGGAAGGATTCTGTTTCCTACAGGAAAACTCTGCATGAACTAACATAATGTAAGAGTACCCAACTTTAATGGTTTCATTAAACAAACATACATACAAATATCACGCCTATAGCCCTTGCGGGGTAGTCAGAGCGTAAACGGCCGTAAAAAACTAGAATTTACACCACTTGTGACCAAAATTTGAGGGTCATTAACACATTTGTGTAGTATTTGTCAGCTCATCTACTGAAATCGCAATACATATGTAACCCTCGAGTCCCTTAGTCACCTCCTACGTCACCCACGGTAAAGAAATGGGGTGATGCCTCACTAAGCCGACATCATACAGCAACACTGATAGGTTAATGTGCTGCTGGTATACTTAGTACAAAACTAAAATGTTATATTCTCATCAGACCTGATATAATATAATACCGACGCTATATAATTTATAAAATAAATGATATACAGGGTGTAAAGGACAGCCCTCCAAATACTTATAGTGTGCATTTAGACAATGAAACTGAACAACTTCCCATGAGAAAATATTTCTGGAAACGTAAAAAAAAATTGACTTTCCGTAGTAATTGCAGTCAGTTGATCGTTATTTTGTGTGAGAGGTAATTTTTTTTTTCATTTCCTGACATAATATTCCTAGGGGAAAGTTTTTCAGTTTCATGGTCCGCATGCACCCTATACTCATCAGTATTCAGAGGGCTGGCCCTTACACCCCTTACATAAGGTGATTTTTTACTAGTGACTTATCTAATCTAAATCTACCATACAATATGGTATCATTACATTTAACCTAATGAAATAATGTTGCAAAACATACAATTTGGAAAAGCTATATCAATGCGTTGCCAAGATGGTGTCGTCGGTACGGAAATTGAGTTAAAAACTCGAATTTGGCGCCAAAATGGAGCTGGTTTGCTCTAATGGCTTTCTTGTAGACTTGCTTTGCTGATATATCTGTCTGCTGCATCAAGTAAAATGCATTCAGTGAAAAAAGGTAATGATAATAATACTACCATTGTATCTGATTTCTAATTCTGATTGTATCTGATAGATCAATCATAATCTAGTCGATTGCGAGGTTTCATTTGGATTAATGAAACATTGATTCAATGAGCAGTAGTCGTGCAACCAGGGCCGTCGTAAGCGAAGAGTATATGGGGGCCCCAAGGCTTTAGGCATTATTGGGCCCTTTTGACAAGGAAAGAAAGCGAACTTATGATATTTTCTAACTATGCTCTATCTATACCACAGCTTCCTAACCTTGTTAACAGGAAAACAGAGAATTAAGGTATTAAGGGAGGGCCACTAGCAATTTCTAATTTAGTTAGGTGAGACACAGGCCAAATCTAGAATACAATTATGTCCGAATATTTCAAAGCAATTTCGGCGTAGAATTTGGAACAATAAACCTATTCAATCACACGTATTGACGGCAATAAGCAGAGTGACAGAAGATAACAATTTACGTTACAGCTGCATTAAAAATTATGACACCAGGTTTAATCGGGTCATTCGTCGACCTAGTCTCCTCACACGACAGAATAAAATCCAACTAATCGAAGTCCAATTTGTTAGGTAATCCAATATTTATGGCCCTTGACGCTCTATCTACCCCACTTCCGAACAAAGGCGTGATATTGTAGGAATGCACTACGAAGTAAATTATACAAACCTACATACATACTTGTTGTACCTACAACAGTCCACTGCTGGGCATGGGCCTTAGTACTTGTCACTTGTCAGACTTTACATTCACATGAAACACTGCTGCCCATTCCCTAGATGATTGTCCCTTTGTAATTTTTTTCGACACGTACCCACGGGTAAAACTGTTGTGATGCTATTCTTAGCCGGCACCTCACGAACATGTAAAAGTAAATATAAAGTAGTAAGTATTATTAGTCTCTATTGATATTTGGGAAATCGAACTTGGAACAATATATTATTTTTGAAAGACACGGAAATATGAATGAATGAAATTGAAATTGACCAAATGTATTAATTATTTAATACCCTTTATTTTTACTGACTTTCATCAAAGTATTTGTTGTATGATAACTATGGGTACATACCTGATAATAAACGATTTTTATTTATTTTATTAATTTTGCGAGTCCTGAAGTAATGAAAACGCTTTTTATCTGCATTTAATATATTTCATCGATGTTATCAAACAGCATTATACAGATACGTAACCAGGGTCGAATTATATTGAGCGGCTCGGCCCCTGCGGCGATAAATAGAATAGAATAGAAAAAGTTTATTTCCATCTAAAACTTAGAAATTAGAATACAGGTCATACATTTAAAACTTAAATACTAGATAATAGTAGGTACATTGAAAAGGGTAACCACTCAGCAATATGCTGTAATACTGAGTATTATAGACAGATAGTAGACAGATAAGTAAGGTATTATAGGTGAAATTAATTAAATTATTAGTTAAGAATGTCATTGAAGCGGCCAGGACGTTTTTCGCGAAATCAGTAGGTTTTTTTGCCACGAATCAAGTATACAAAATTCGTTGCAAACATGTCTTTGTATCTAGCGTAAACCGGCCTTACCGCTCACTATAAATCGACTCAAATTAGGTACAAACGTACAAAAAGTAGTAAAAAACAACACGCCTGAAATATTTTTCGGGATCTTGGATTGATTGTTTGGAAGATATTACACTTTATTGTCATATAAAGTAAGTGCACACACTATCTTCCACATCTAATATTAAGCAACAATCCGACCACATAACTATCAATCCATTCCGGGATAGGGTCAAGCTGCGTATACGTATATCATTGTTGGGTATAGTGAAGCCAATTTAAGTTGAAGCCCTGAGGGCCCTTTCATTCAATAAAGCTGACAATTGTATTTTACAATGACAAATCGATTTACATTGCGCAGCTTGGAACTTGTAAGGATAACTTAGGTATCGAATTGCCTCACTGATCATGCAATGTATACTGAATTGTAATTGTAAATTACAATTGTCAGCTTTATTGAATTGACCCCCTGGTAATACCCTAGTATTGTTATCATTTATTCTGTGGCCCTAGCTCAATAATATTGGTGTAATCTTCTTAATTTTAACTGGAAAATACTTGTTTAAACAATTCGTCACCAACTAAGTAGTTTTCTAGATTGTTCTTAATTTTTTATTTAACGTTTATTGTACACAGAAACATAACAAGAGAGAATAAGACATAGCAGGATAATTTATTTGTACTATGAAATTTCTTCAAGCTGACCTACTTTATAAGACAGGCGGATTAGGCGTGTACAATAGAATATATTAAGATAAAATAAACCTACACACGAATTAATTGTAATAATGTTTCAACAACCATGATGTCATTTTATTTTACGAAAACTACTTTACTCATATCGCTTATCATGTATGTTTTGTGTGCGACTCACACTGGAAACCTATAGGTTACTATTAGTATGTGCAGTAAATTGTTAATATTTTTTCTTAATTGTCGATTAATTCTGGTTTCATTACCGATTCTCCTGGTAAAGCAAAAATAAATGTGTTGATCTAAAACATTTATATTGAAACTGAGACAAAATTCAAGTTGTTACTTTGTACACAAATTATGTAGATATTGGAGGGCGCTCCTTTGTGGGTACTTATTTATTTGATTTTGTTTATAATCGAGACACAAACGGCTATTATTTATCTGCTTATCTTATGTTTTCGTATAAAAATCATACTTAGTTCTTTACGTGCATAAAGCATAAACCTCAGATCCTCAGTAATACTCTGAGGCTTAAACATTAAACAAAAACATTATTACGGTGGGCCAAAAGAGTGTTCGAGGTTTGATACCCTATTGAAGGATGCCTCATTTCATGGAAAATTATCTCTCATTTAGCAGTAGGTACACGGCAGCGCAACAAGCATTTTCGTGCAAGCGCGTGCTAAAAGCTATGAGTCTAATTGTCGAAGGTTTTTTGAATAAACAAGATACAATGCAATTAGTGAAAATGGTGTCACTTTGATGTTTATCAGCGCACGATTAAATTCTTGTCACTAATTGCAAAATAATGGTTTCTGAGTAACTCAAAGATAAGATAATTTTTCAATTTATTTATACTTAACTGTACAAGGAAAAGCCACTTAGCTTCAAATTGTTGTCCTGAAGATCATAAGATTTTTTTCAACATTTAAAACCCTTTTTTCTAAAAAATAAAGGTTGTCATTTTAGCACTTATAGTGGGCCTTGTTGCCGTCGCCGTATACGGTGACCACACGTTCATGGGTACCAATATGGGTCGCCGATTGGCACATAACGCTAAAGTGCGATACAGTTCAAAACTTATGCAAAAAAGGGTCGAATACTGGAACTACAATTTTCCTGCTGGCACACAGATTGCGGTATGTTTGGTTTATCCATTTTTTTAATTCATATCACCAAATTTTATCATGTCACTATGGTTTGCAAAAGAGCTAAAATATTATACAGCTGTTTGCAAAAATCAAGGTACTTTTTGTCAGTTACTGAGGACATTTGTTTCATAATTTTGTATTGAAGATAAAGAACAAAAAATAATGCCTTGACTCTCGTCTCGGTACATTAGTTTTAAGTTCATGGTGTAGGTAGCGCAAAACTTTAAATCACTGAAGATTTTCAAACTCTTTATCCATTTTTTTTTAAACTTGCAAAATTTTCTAGCGCGGGCAGTATTTGAACCTGCGACTTTCGCATAACTAGTGGCGACGCCTCTTCCATCTGGGCTACCACAGCTCATTCCTTGCCCGCCAATTTTGAAAGTGTATTTTAATGCCAGTATAGCGTGGCACGGCTTCATCTACCGGGTTAGTTTATCAATTTTTTTATTATTTTTTCAGGGTATCCTGGCATATGAGCATTTTTTTTCAAACACCCACCCTCTTCAAAACAGCAACAATTTTATTAAAATCATTTTATTACTTGTTTAAAGCTATGATATCTTTCAAAATATAATTAAGTATCTAAAAATCATAAATATTTCACAAAATATAAGCTAATATAGCTATTAGATCGATTTTAAGAAGACCTGACGAAGATTTTCTTTCCCTTCCGTTACCATAGAATTTTGAGGATAACTCTTAAAATAAGCATTATCAAACAATTTTATATACTTTATCATGAAATTTGAACACTACGGTGTTAGACAATATATATACAGGGTTATTTTTTAGTCAGTGCGCAAACTTATACCATGATATCAGAATCGTTAATAGGACATTTTAGGCAAATAAAAAAATATGTTTTATTTTTATTATTTTTTTATTTTTGTCTGCCTCATAAAAAATAAATCATGGACACACTACTTTTCAATCGGGGGTGCGTGAAAATGGCAACAGCGCTCGCGCAGCGCACCCTTCAGTCAGTTTCAGTTCTCGCTTTGATTCCGTCGCGGGCGGGCGCGCACCTGTGTGACACTACTTTTACCGCCGATCCCGAATTGATTTCGCGATGTCGAATTTTACGTTTCGCGAGTTTTACGAAATGGTGCGTTCATACTTTTTAAGTGGGGAAAATACCCGAGCAGCCCAATGAATGTACGCGGACGAAACGTTAACATTATGCAGCGGTTGTTGGATCACGGGCAGTTTACGGTAAGTAACTGTTAATTAAACGACTATTGTACTTAGCTACCTACTGCCTACCTAGTGTTCTAGGTAAACTTTTCATTCCTAAGCCCGTTAAAGTATGAAGGGAAAATTGGAATCATCTTTTTAAAGGCTCAGCTACACAAGACCGGCGCGCGATAGCCGCGTTCCGGCCATACGATTTTTTTATGAATGCCCGATCAAATCACACCCTGTTATTTTTGTGTGAGTAGACCGTTTTTAATCTTTATTCCTAAATAACCACTTAAGGTTAGTTCACACTGACGTAGTAGCAACATTTTAGTGGCCTAATCAACTTTGACTGTCATACTTTACTGAATTTTTCGCTCCACTCTCATAAGCGCACAAAATTGCCGTTTACTTTACTTTAAATGCAGTTGTACTTTAAGGATAATTCGGTTATAATCATCGAAGGGCAGACACGCGCAATACGAGCTACCTCATATCATCAGTGTACATAAAGCTTTCTAGAAGTGCAGATGAATTTCCCGCCACGCCGTGCCGGCGGCGGCGGCGCGGCGCGGGCGGCCGGCGCCGGCGGCGTCAGATTTCTTCTAAGAATTGAACCGATGGCGCCACTATGTCTGGCGCTGTAAGACGCGGTGACTAATCGCGACGTTGTCAAACCATCACAACCTCTGTTGTATGCAGGTTGTGTAGGCTTTTTAGGTACTATCACAGAATAATAACTAGTAACTAGCAACGGCTCCAGTTGCCATTAAAGTCTTAACTGGTTATTTTTGAATGTTGATCTTTTAAAATGGGTATCAATCTTTTCTGGTTATTCTTGTTAACTGTAAGAAAAACCATTCTTAAGTTGATCACGTAGATGGTTACTCGAGGTGCTGTACAATCCCGAGTTACCGTTATGGATTAAACATTTACATGTCTTGCTTATGCTAGTAGTAGCTGCTAATTCTTAACCAAACTGGGAAAAATCCAAGTACGTGATTAACAAAATAATCTTGTCTCTCCGCATAAACTAGAAACAGGTACCATCAAATCAAGAGACCAACTTTCAAACCACTACACCACGGAGGCAGTTTCAGTGTAGGCACAGAATAGATAATAGTAGTACCTAGTGGTGTAGGTGAGATAGGTACTTAGTTGTTGTAGGTATCACCCGCACGCACCCCGGTACCAATAGCGGTCATTAACCTGGACTGGTCATTGACCTGTGCTGTAGGTAGAAGCTAGAACACAGTCAGCTGATAGGTATAACTGTGCCGCGCGCGACGTTGCCAAACCGAAAGATAGCTAGTGAACCTAATAGGGTATGATCCACACTTACGTACGATCCTAGGATAAGTTTAAGTGCGATTATTTCAATTTTTTTGTTCTAAGTCAGGTGTAAAAAATAAATACATATTTTCTAAAATTTGATAACCATTACGTATGTTGAAGCTGCGCACTGACTAAAAAATAATCCTGTATATTTTAAAGAAAACCTTTAAATCCATCTAGTTTGATGCATTTTTTTGTATTCCGTTACCACATGGTCAAGATTGACAGTCTATTTTTATTTTTATGGGCAAATCGGTGGGACAACTATAAAGTTAATTAATTAAAATAAAAGCCCTTAATATTTTTTAACTAATTATATTTTTTAAATAATAGAAAACCACATAATTAATCATGTTTTTAAGTTATTTTTAATGTTTACGCACCGGACGGTAACGGAAAGGACCGGTAACGGAACCGTAAGGCTGGTGGTACACCACGGCACGAAAACATCAAACATACCTCCAAGTTCTAAAAATTTTAATTATATGTATGTATGTACATTAGCACATCACACTTATCCTTTCGGGGTAAGCAGGTGTAAAAAAATTACTTTGACGCCCTGTCTGATGAACACTTGCGGGTAATTCAGAAAATTTTGTATCGCTATGGACACAGGTCTTTTTTTTATCTCTCCAAATTTTTCTTTGTTTAAATTTTTCTTCTTCTGTCATATCACCAATTTTTTTCACGTTAAATGTTTTTCACTCTTTCTTAATCTTTTTTTTTAGTATTGCATATTTAACCGGATCATTTTTTATTTTTTCACGGTATCTTTTTTGTTTTTCGGCTGCTGTGAGAGCCATAGTTATGTAAACATAACTTATGTATCTAAAACAAAAAAAGAAGTAAGCAAGGGATTCAAATCTACAAAAAAATACCCTATACAAGGTGTTAGGAAAATGACGCAAAACCTCTCGTGGGTTTACTCAGCCCATGAAACTAAACAACTTTTGTTATAGGTACGAATTTTGGACAACCCAAAAAAAAATTTTTGGTTTTCCGTACAAAATGATCATCGGCTCGGGCCAATTTGTATGAAAAAGCAAAGTTTTTTTTGCGATTTTCCAAACGTCAAGACAGACAGACTAACGCGGGCGGGGGAGACCGTTGAATAATTTTTTTCTGGTTATTAAATATAAAGAGAATAAATATAAAATCTCAGTGTACCTAACACTTTATGCTTCACTTCCGTTACTTTTCAGATTCACCATTATACGTTACCACAAATTTGGCAACGGAAGTGAAGTAACGTTTTTGAGGTTAAGAAATTTTAAATGATTAAAATAAATGTATCCAACTGTAATTTTATGTTATGTTTTGTGCAATAAGAATTCACATTAACTAGTATTTTATGTTCAATTCATTGGTTGAACCTAAAACGAACAAATTCGCCGAATATTTACCTTGTTTGTTGCTGGTGATGTATAAGGGGAAAAAAAGCGTACTCGATACACTTCCACACTTCACAGCATTTTTCTACCAACTTAAGTTAGTACCTGGCAAGTTTTAGGGTTACAATATAAAAATGAATGTAGCGAGATGTAAAAAAAGCCTTTAATTTGGTAAAAATGTTATTGCATCAGGGCAAAATCGTGGTAACGGAGTGGTGAAATTCCCCTTTTAAGAATTTCTCGGACGGCGTTGAAACTTAGATTATTTCTTATTTTTTGTACCAAGCAGTTCCTAATTAGGCTGAATTCGATAAGTTTAAGCATTATTCTGCCTAGAAAAATTGTTCGTAATGTAGAAAAAGTCTATTTTCACATAAAAATTACCAATTCCTTTTTGATTTTTTTGCTTGGACGGTAGAAAATTCCGGTACCCCGCATAGGAAAAATAAACATTCTCATAAATTTTATTATGGATCAAATCATTGTTAATAACATTTTTATGAGAAAATTAAATATTCTTCCACCTTATCTCATAAAAACGCTAATAGCGAAGCAATTTAATGAAATATGACCATTGAAAGTCACCGGACGCGCCAAAAACACAAGGTGGGTGTTTGAAAAAAAATGCTCATATGATGAACTGAAGTCAGGAGCCACTGCCAATGTGACAGCTGGAGGCATCGGCTACAACTTTGTGCAGCTCCAAATGAAGAGCAGCAGGGGAAAGGCTATCAGATACAATGTCTTCTTGTATCATTAATAAAACTCGCCGTTTATATGATATAAAAGCTTGTTGCGAGATTTAAGGCGGGGATCTCATTTGCTGTTCGTTGCTGCGTATTTTTAGTGCGTTGCAGAATGCGTCTGCCAAACGACGCTTACGTAAACGCACCGTTGCGTTGTCGTATTTGTATAAAAATAAGATGAGAACTCTCAATTTACTTTAGTGGGACAGACGCATGATTTAAGGATATGCTAAAAACATGCAGCAACGTATATCAAGTGGAAGAGCCTACCTACTCGTGTTACTTAGTTTAAAGTTTCAAAAATTATAAAAAAATCGGTTACATAATTTACTTGTTGGTCAATTATAGTATAATTTTATTTTTTAATAATGTGCATTTAAATAAAAGCTTCATTTAAGAATGTTTATTTACTTACCTATACATTATTTTTACATTATATTTATCGTTGGACAGGTTTTCTAGGTTCATTTCATCTCATTAAACAGTTATGACTTATAACGCCAACAAACATTCAAACAAATTGGAGCAATGGCATTTAGCTCGCATTCGTAGTCTCAGCAATTTCTTTGTTTTGACACCCATATTTGTAGAAAGCATAATGATCTAGGACCGCCATCTTGATAAGTCCGCCATATTGGATTTAGAATGATTTCAGTACATTTTTTGAGGTATTCTCATCCAGCCCTTTTATTGTAGAAAATCTTGGAAATTTTGTCAGCCCACAATAGAAATTCACCATATTCGATTCAGGGTGATATATTTTATTTTTTGAGTTATTCTCAGCAAGGCCTTCTATTTGATACCTATATTGTAGGAGTGCATTAAAAACAACTTGTCGGCAATCATGGGTGTCCCACCATGTTGGATGTAGAATAACAGCTAAACCTGCATCGTCATCCGACCTAAACGTGTGTGTACAAATCAGCTCAGTCAGTTTAAGATATCTGCTTCAAATTGGAGTTGCCAAATTCTACTCGTAGTTACATAAGTACACGCATAGCATGATAAAGAAAAGCTTTAGATTAACTTAAAAACAAAACAAAATTATCTCATCACTTAATTTTGACTCTGATTAAAATATTTGTTTAATTAGCGCTAAAAGAGGCCGTCTTGTACTAACAGCATCACATCAAGGGATCAAATATAACTGGATGAAAAACCTTAAATGGTTAACTCGATGTGCTGCCGATTGTATTTACAAGTTCCATTCTAAAGTAATTTGGAATCGCAAAAACCGTTTAATTTTTCATGGGAATTACATAAAAAAACCATACCTATTTCCAGCTACAGGCGAATCCAAAAGTAAATGTAGTTCACGGTCTTTATTCAGGATAATATAAAGTAAAGGAAGATTTTGACTTGTAAAGTTTTTGATTGATTATCAGGCGCGTAATTATGATAACTAGAGGTAAGTATATGAATCAACTCTTCTCGCTTGCAATCACCTATCACTTTCTGTAATCAAAACATCATCAACGTAAGTAACGTAACGTAACGTGCGTACTCAGAAATCTGCGTAAGCACCTATAGTATGGCTCCTTAGTCTCCTCAACTCAGTTATTCTCTCTCCAGACACGGACTTAGATGTATGTAATGACAGCTTTAATTCATAAAATTTAAAAAGTATTTATTTTTGAATAAGTACCCACTAAACACACCATAAATAATCAGTTTGACAAGCTATTTGCCCACCTTACACTTGTTTGAGACAAGGTAGGAAATTTTCTTTGGGGGCTATATTATTAGAATAGGCTGGGTGAAATAAGAAATTTTATTTTTTATTGATCAAAAATATTTATTGCATAAAATTTGTATTATTGTTTACAAAGCTTAAAACTATACGCTTTTATATAATATGGAACTGAAGTAGCTCAGGAAGACTGAGGCCCATCTCAGGCCAAAGTGTAAATGAAAACGTCAAAGTAGATTTTTTTTTGTCCTTGGCCAGCTTTGAAAGCTAAGGTGACGTAGCCGTAGCCCGTGCCTCCGTTCGTAACGTTGACCTGTGCTCTCGAATTTGTCTCATCGTATGCCAGAATGCCCTGAAAAAAAGTAATGCATGTAAAAAATATATACGTTTGCCATGGTAGATATCCGGTTTTGTATGGGACTTCGTAGTTTCCTTTTGTCTGACAACCGGATATATCCAGGAAATGGGAAGCAGCGTTCCCTGTGATCCTAATGAATGCGGCTTCCAAGCGTTCGGCAAAACCCCCACAAGGGGGAGGCCCATGTACAGCAATGGCCTGCTGCACTGATATAAATCAATGTATGATTTAAACAAGCACTTCGAATCAATTTATTTGTTAGCGGTTACAATGAAAAAGATTTTTCAAACACTTATTGAGATCTGTCAAGTGCATGTTTCTTCTACTAAGGTACTTGGCTGTATCTAAAGTCTTGATGAGCTCGTAATAAAACAAATGCTTGATTGAAGCTAACATCTATTCTGACTGTGTGTGGGTGTTTAGTCCATCATTATACAAGTAGCGTGGACCGGCTTTCAACCAGGTGGACCGGCAACCTTAGCTGTAAGGATTGCGGGCAGCACGTATTGGACACCAATGAAGGCACCTGGAGGTCGTTTTACAGCTGTGATAATGGATGCAGAAGGTTTCATATCGAATATTTTAGTTAGAATTGAAATTATTTCGTAAAAACTCACCTGAATAGACTTGGCACCGGGTGAAACATAATGCCATTCCTCAACCTTGTCTGAAGTGAAACGCACTTTTTCTTTACGGACCAACTTAGTGTATACCGAGTTACCATCGAATAGGAAGCCAGTCTCACTGTAGACTGTGACGGCTACAAGGCACAATACAAGAGCTGCTAATAACACCTTCATATTGACGAAATGAATTTAAAGTATACAATGTTCAGGTATGTCTGAAGGAGCTGAGTAAGTTTTTCTTTCGTGTAGAGTTCAGTATAAATACATTATAATTATCTTATCATTGATCTTGTTCAATTAGGAGTTGTTCAACTAATCGGAACTATTCATACTGATAAAGGTTTTTTAATAACATACTGATAAAAATGTAGTGTTCTTCTTCATTCATAATAATAAATAATAGGTACGTTTATTCACAAAAAAACACACGTCTGCACAAAATTACTTTTCTGCCAAGCAAAATAAAAGCTTAAGGGCAGACAGATTTCTCCCCTTTATCTTAATATAATTTTACTATAAGTATTATTTATAACAATATTATATGACGAGTACGAAAGATCACCAAAGTAGGTACGAAAGATTCAGATTCGTTCACCAAGATTCAGATGCGGCACGCGTTGCACCTTTGCTAATTTCTTCAAGCTATACATGATGTAGAGATATTAGCTGCAAATATTTTAAGGGGTGTACCAGCCCAAGAAACTAAATAGCTTTTCTAATAGAACACAAAGCTGAATTATGAAAAGTAATTTGGACCGCCATACAAATTCGGTATGTTAAAGCATTTTTGGATTTTCCTTGGAGAAATCTGTTCTGGCTGTTTATCAGTAATCGCGATCTATCTATGATTAATATCTCGTAATCGAGCGTAATTTCTATTAAGTGGGAATTTTCAGATTAGATAAATATTGTGTAGTATTTAAAGTTAAATTTACCGGTTTGAATTTACTCAGTGTCTCAACTTTGTCTCCTCTACATACGAAAGTAAATTGGTTTTATTTATTTTTTCAAAATGAAGGTGGTACTATCAGCTCTTGTTTTGTGCATTGTTGCGGTCGCAGTATACAGTGACCACACTTTCATGGGTACCAATGTGGGTAGCCGTTTGGTACATAACGCAAAAGTCAGCTACAGTTCTAACTTAATGCAAAAAAGGGTGGAATACTTCAACTACAATCTGCCTAACAACAGCCTTCCGATTAAGGTATGTATTCTCTTGCTTTTTTTACGACGTCATAATAATAAAAAAAAAAATCCTCCGTAGTTTCGTACCTAGACTCGAACTCACAGCTTTGAACAATGTAAATATTTTATTTTTCTTTTGTTTGATTTGACCGATTATTGATTTTACGGTATTCATATATCATATTTATGTTTTCATATCTAAGTCGCCTTCGTGACATCCATAGGTAGAAATAGGCTGATGCTATTCTTAGACACACCCCACCAGGGTTTTCCTTATCGTCTATCTACATTTAAACATGTCCTTTTTTTTCAGGCTATCCTAGCCTACGATCAGACTAAGTCCGGGGCCTCTGCCAACGTGACAGCCGGAGGCCTGGGCTTCAACTTCGTTCAGCTCCGTTTGAAGAGCGACAGGGGAAAGGCTATCAAATACGACATCTACCTTTACCAGTAAGGCCTTGACACTGGCAGAATTGTCCTGCCTAAAAACTTCATGAACAGAAGAATGATTTGATCATAAGAACTTTCCCTTTTGTTTGTTTTTGAACCTACTTTTTTAATTTTTATGTATTTTAAATGTATTCAATAAAATATTCATGACTATAGGTGCTTATGACTTTACTAATACCTATCTACTCATTTATTTATACTATCACCAGTATGTAAGGAGTAATTAAAGTTACTCCAGCGATAAGAGTGCTGTGGCACCTTTAGATGTAGTGCATCTATGTCTTTCTCTTATGTTAATTTTACATTGTTGTTACTCATAATGGAAAGAACTACAATTGGTTGTCCTAAAAAATAAATAAATAAAAGAGTATGAATCTTAAATTTTAAGAAGAAGGTCACCAGTCAGATAAAGAGAGTTTTTGAATCAATAAAAATTTTGTCAGTTAACATATAGAAGTTCACCATCATAGGGTGATGTATTTTTTTTTTCGAATTATTTTCAGCAAGGCCTTTCATTTGATACATACGTATATTAGTAGTAGGAGTGCATGAAATTAAAACAACTTGTGGGCCATCATTGATGTTCCGCCATGTTGAATTTAGAATGGTTTCGCTTTGTTTGACAACCGGATATATCCAGGAAAAGGGAAGCAGCGTTCCCTGTGATTATAATGAATGCGGCTGCCAAGCGTGGTAAGTTCGGCACAAACTCCCATTACGGACTAACTTAGTGTATACCGAGTTACCATCGATAGCAAGCCAGTCTCACGGAAGAGCTGATAATAAGACCTTCATATTGACAAAATGGATTTAAAGTATACAATGTTTTGGTATGTCTGAAGGAGCTGAGGTAACAATTTCTTACATGTAGAGTTCAGTCTACATCTACATCAGCCTATTGCAGTCCACTGCTGAACGTAGGCCTCCCCCAGCGTACGCCATAGGGCACGATCTCCCGTTTTCGCCATCCAGTAGTACCAGCCGCCTTGTCTAAGTCATCAATCCATCTGGCCGGAGGTCGTCCAACACTACGCTTGCCGAGGCGTAGCCTCCACTCGAGAACCCGTTTACTCCACCGTCCGTCGGTTCTACGACAGATGTGACCAGCCCACTGCCACTTCAGTATGCTACATTAACAGGCTATGTCCGTTAATTTTGTTTTTTGCGGATAGTCTCATTCCGGATTTTATATTATTGAGATACCGAGCATAAACCTTTCCATAGCACTCTGAGTGACATGTAACCGTTGGGCCAGTTTAACTGTCAGGTTTCACATCTCGGCTCCATAGGTCATTATTGGCAGGACGCACTGATCAAACACCTTGATCTTGAGACATTGTGGCAAGGGTGATTCCAAAATATGACGCAGCTTCCCAAATGCTGCCCAGCCCAGCTGCACTCTTCTGGTGATTTCAGTTTCAAAGATATCTCTACCCAGCAGCAAAGTTTTCCAAAGGTACACATACCTCTGGACAACTTCAAGGGCTGTACCAGACAGAGATCGGCTCGGGGATGATGTGTTGATTGAACATGACTTTCGTCTTGTCCAAGTTCTTCCCGAGTCCAACACTTCTCGAGGCGACGTTGAGACTAGTCAGCACTTTTTGCAGATCCTGAAGCGATTCAGCCATTATGACTATATAGTCGGCAAATCGGAGATGTCTGAGATATTCGCCGTTGTCGTTGATGCCTAGTCCATCCCATTGCAAAGTTTTAAAGTTATCCTTCATCGAATTGGTGACGAGTTTCGGAGAAATAACGTAACCCTGTTTTACACCTGGGGGTAGTTTGATGGATCCTGTTTTGTGGTTTTGTACTTGGACGGACATCGTTTCCATTTGATAGAGGCTTCTTAGCAACTCCACATATTGCCAATCCGCTTGGCACCGCTGCAAGGACTCCAAAACAGCCCAGGTTTCGATGGAGACGAAGGTTTTTTCGTAGTCCACAAAGGCCATACACAGCGGTTAGTTATACTCTTCTGACTTCTGTATAACCTGCCGTACAGTATGGATGTGGTCCACGGTGCTGAAGCCTTTAAGAAACCCGGCCTGTTCCGGTGGCTGGAAGCCGTCAAATCTTAATACCAAACGATTTGTAACGACTCTCGAGAACAACTGCTCGGTCTATAGTTTTTGAGGAGCGCTTTGTCTCCTTTTTTAAAAAACCAATGCCACAACACCCCTACTCCACGCCTTCCGGGTTGTCTCATTGGCTATAACAGAGTTGAATAGCCTTTTCAGCTCCTCCAGGACAGGTTTTCTACCAGCCTTAAGTAGCTTAGAGGCCACTCCGTCTTCAACGGGAGCCTTCCTATTCTTCAAATGTTTAAGAGCTGCCCCGATTTCGTCTATATCCACGTCCGGGAGATCGTCTGTAAAGTGGCGAGAGAGTGGAGCTATGGGACCTGTGGTTGCGTCAGGTGGAGGTTTCTGCGCATGCGAGGCATACAGATTTCCGTAGAAGTCTTCAATTGCAGCGAGGATCTCTGGAACCGATGTAACGGTTACACCGTTCGAGGTAGTTAGCTTTGCTAAATGTAGTGTTCAGTATAAATACATTAAAATAATCTTATCATTGATCTTGTTTCACTGGAAGTAATGAATCGGAACTATTTATACAGATAAAAGTTTTTTAATAACAAGCTGATATTAATGTAGTGTTCCAATTAATTCATAGAATTCATACATTTCAGTGATCAAGTGTAAATGGATTTACAGTACAATTGATACAAAGTATAATTTGGTTTGCAAGATTCAGATACGGCACGTGTTGCACATTTGTTAATTTCTTCAAGCTATACAGGATGCAAAGATATTAGCTGCACACATTTTAAGAGGTGAACCAGCTCAAAAACTGAACATATTTCCCAATAGAACACAAAGTTGAAAAATGAAAAGTTATTTGGACCACAATTACAAACTCTTTGGAGAAAGCTGTTCAGTTTCAATAGGGCTGGTTTACGCCTAAAATACTCGTAATTGCAGTTTTCTTTTTACACCTCATATAAATTTGTAAGCACTCCCGATTACTTTCTCTCATTTTTTAGTTATTTTCAACTAATTTAAGGTGTATAAATACAGCTTCGAAAGAAGATTTTATTTCAATTTTTAGGTAGTGATTGATTACTAAACTGCTGAGTCAGAAATCCGCGATCTATCTATGATTAATAGCGCGTAATCGAGCGTAATTTCCTTTTTGTGGAAATTTTCTTATTCGATTAATATTTTGATGTTTTTAAACTTAAATTTACCCGATTGATTGATATCACGTAATCCAGCGTGATTTCTATTTTGTGGAAATTTTCTGATAAGGTTAATATGTTGATGTATTTAAACATGAATTTACCGGATTGAATTTACTCAGTGTCTCAACTTTGTCTCCTCTACATACAACAGTAAATTGTTTTTTTTCAAAATGAAGGTGGTACTATCAGCTCTTATTTTGTGCATTGTTGCGGTCGCAGTATACAGTGAACACACTTTCATGGGTTCCAATGTGGGTAGCCGTTTGGTTTATAACGCTTAAGTCAGCTACAGTTCCAAGTTAATGCAAAAGAGGGTGGAATACTTCAACTACAATCTTCCTAACAACGGCATTCCGCTTAAGGTATGTATTCTCCGTGGTATTCTCTTACTTTTTTGAAAACTTGCAAAAACTTTTCCATCTGGGCTACCGCAGCTCATTCCTTGCCCGCCAATTTGGCAAGTGTATTTTAATGCCAGTAACGCGTGGCACGGCTCCATCTAACGGGTTAGTTTTTGCAACTAATACCCGGCGACTAATTCTATCTTTACAGATTGAATGTAGTCTAAGCGATGAAAATCCGTGATAAATTGAATACTAATATTTAAAACCCGGAAGGGTTTTAAGTATTAGGTATAAATTTTTTGAAAACTTGCACAATTTTCAAGCGTGGGCAGGATTTGAACCTGCGACTATCGCATTACTAGTGGCGACGCCTCTTCCTCTTAATCGCTTAGACTGGATTCGATCTGTAAAGAGTCGCAGGTTCAAATCCTGCCCGCCCTTGAAAATTTTGCAAACTTTACAGTTTTATAGAGGACATTAATATCTATAACAATTACCGCGATACCATATGTGTGACTAATAATATAGTAATAACTATCCTTCATTGTCTAAATAAACATTTAGGTAGTGCTAAATTTGGACACACCACAAAAGGGTTTTCCCTATCATCAATCTAGATTTAAAAATGACTTCTTTTTCAGGCTATCTTAGCCTACGATCAGACTAAGTCCGGGGCCACTGCCAACGTGACAGCCGGAGGCCTGGGCTTCAACTTCGTTCAGCTCCGTTTGAAGAGCGACAGGGGAAAGGCTATCAAATACGACGTCTACCTTTACCAGTAAACCCTTGACACTGGCAGAATTGTCCTGCCTGAAAACTCTGAAACAGAAAAAATGTTTTGATCATGAGTACTTTCGCTTTTGTTTGTTTTTGAAAATTCTTTTTTAATTTTTATGTATTTAAAATGTATTTAATAAAATATGCATGACTATAGGTGCTTATGACTTTATATTACCTATCTACTCATTTATTATACTATCACCAGTTTGTAAGGATTAATTAAAGTTACTCCACCGATAAGAGTATGACTCTTAAATTTGAAGAAGAAGATCACCAGACATATAAAGTGACTTTTTGAATCGATAAAAATGTTGTCAGCCAACATATAGAAGTTCACCACATTGAAATTAGGGTGATGTATTTTATTTTTCGAATTATTTTCAGCAAGGCCTATAATTTGAAAGCAATAAATTAAAACAACTTGTCGGCCATCATGGGTGTTCCGCCATGTTGAATTTAGAATGACCACGCACAGCTAAACCTGCATCGTCATCCGACCTATAATGTGTGTGTACAAATCAGCTCAGTCGGTTATTTTATTTTTAATAAGGTAATCAAGAGCTTGATTTCATAATAGTAGCGAATTTATGAATATATGACACATTTGCAATGCAAATAACAGATTTCCCCGGAGTTACCAAAGACAAAATAAATTTTAAGTAAATCTAAGTAAACAGTAAAGTTAACTTTTCCAAATTAAAAGTAAATAGTAACGGTGTTTAGCTAAGGAGCGGTAAAAAATTGATTGTTACAGGTTTGAAGCATTAGTATTCAACTATAAACTAAACTTAATATTTGAAAGACTAAGTAGGTAGTTATTTGACGGAACTTTGCAACTCAATTTTGAAGCAGATATCTTAATATCTTGTTGCATAGTTCTACCCGTCGTTACATAGAGTACATGCATAGTAAAATAAATAAAAGCTTTGAATTAATTTAAAATCAAAACAAAATTATCTTAACTTTTTAAGCACTCGCGATCACTTTCACTCATTTTAAGTATTAGACCGGGTCTATCGCACACACACAGGTAAATTACTAATATTTACCTAAATACTATCGCGATAGACCCGGTCTAATACTTAAAATGAGTAAAATTATCTTATCTCTTAATTGTGACTTTGATTAAAATATTTCTATATTTGACGCTAAAAGAGTCCCCAAGCGTCTTGTACTAACAACACCACATCAAAAGATCAAATTATACTACGGTTTTTCTCAATAACTGGATAAAAAACCCTGAATGGTTAACTTGATGTGCGGCTGATTGTATTTACATGCTTAATTCTAAAGTAATTTGGAATCAAATAAACCGTTTCATTTTTCATGGAAATTACATAGAAAAACAATCACGGTCTTTACTCAGGATAAAATTGAGTAAAGGAAGGTTGGATTAATTTTTAGGTGCGTTTTTGACACCTATAACTCTGGGTTATCAAATCATTATCAACATAACATTGAGATCATAGAATATATTTTTGAATAAGTACCCACTAAGTTAAGTGTTGTGTTAAGCATGTGAGTGCTCTGATTTTTAATGTGTAAGTTTATATTGAAATTTAATAAATAATTAAGGGCATGGCTCATCTATCACTCCGTGAGCCACCCCTTAACAAGCGTTGTGACCAAGTAGACGCGGATGGGTTTACTTTGGTTCAGAAGAAGCGCAGCAGGCAACCCCGCCAGAACAAGTGTGGCACCGCCCCAGTCGAGGCCAATCTACAGCTGCGTGCTTTCACGCCGAGGACATCCCTTTATGTCTCACGCCTGCACGACTCTACTACCAAACAAGACGTGCTGGACTACATCTTCGCGAGGCATAAAGCAGGTGCCTTCAAGGATACGCCAAGACTCGGAGTATACGTTGAGCCGTTGGAGTCGCGCCATTGGGTGGGTTTCAACTCGTTCGTGGTGCGAGTCCCGACCGCTACTGTGAGCGTCTTCACGTCACCGGAGTTTTGGCCGCAGGGAGTCGTGTTTCGCCGCTTCCGAGGGAAGCTACCGCTCACGGCTTCACCGTTAGAATAGTACTATTTTATGTGTATTTAAGTTTATTTTAATTGTATAGTCGTATTTTATTTTTATATTTTATTATTTAGAACAGTTATGTTGGTAAACTGTTTACCTAAGACACAGGAATTACTATTCTTAGTTTAGGAAATAGTTAAGCCTCATAATTGTTTTTTTTTTATAGTTTTACCTATTAGTAATTATGTTTATTAAATAAAGAATTTTGTATTGTATTTTGTATTGTATAATTAAAGAACTACTTGCGTAATTCACCATAGTGACACCATAAATAATCAGCTTGAAAGGTTGTCTGCCAACCTTACACTTGTCAGTGACAAGTCAATGAGGGTTATATTCACTGACCTCTAATTATACAAGTACGGTTATAATACAAGAATAAGTTGGGTGGAATAAGAAATGTTCCTTTATAACAATCAAAAACATTTATTGCACACAATTTCTACATTAGTATTATAGTTTACGAAGTGGAACTAAAGTAGCTCAGGAAGACTCAGGCCCATCTCAGGCCAAAGTGTAAAATGATAACGTCATAGTTGTTTTTTTTGTCTTTGGCCAGCTTTAAAAGCTAAGGTGACGTAGCCGTAGCCCATGCCCATAAATAATAAAAATTTATACGTGTGCCATGGTAGATATACGGTTTTTGTATGAGACTTATTAGTTTCCTTTTGTCTGACAACCGGATATATCCAGGAAATGGGAAGCAGCGTTCCCTGTGATTCTAATGAATGCGGCTTCCAAACGTGGTGAGTTCAGCAAAACCCCCGTAAGGAGGAGGCCAATGTATAGAAGCAGCGTGGACCGGCTTTCATATTGACGAAATGGATTTAAAGTATACAATGTTCAGGTATGTCTGATGGAGCTGAGTAACATTTCTTTCATTTAGAGTTCAATCTACATCTACATCAGCCTATTGCATTCCACTTTTGGACGTAAGCTTCCCCCAGCGTACGCCATAGGGCACGATCTCTCGTTTTCGCCATCCAGTTGTTACCAGCCGCCTTTTTAAGTCATCGGTCCATCTGGCCGGAGGTCATCCAATATTACGCTTACCGAGGCGTGGCCACTCGAAAACCCGTTTACTCCACCGTCCGTCGGTTCTACGACGGATGTGCCCAGCCCACTGCCACTTCAGTAAGCTACATTTCCAGACTATGTCCGTTACTTTGGTCTTTTTGCAGATAGTCTCATTCCGGATTTTATATTATTGAGATACCGAACAAAGACCTTTGACAGTGACATGTAACCGGTGGGCCAGTTTAACTGTCAGGTTCCACGTCTTGGCTCCATATATCATGACTGGCAGGATGCACTGATCGAACACCTTGGTCTTGAGGCATTGTGGCAAGGGTGATTTCAAAATATGACGCAGCTTCCCGAATGCTGCCCAGCCCAGCTGCACTCTTCTGGTGATTTCAGCCTCAAAGTTATCTCTACCTAGCTGCAAAGTTTGCCCAAGGTATACATACTTCTGGACAACTTCAAGGGATCTTAGACGGAAACCGGCTCGGTGAAGATCAGCATTGACAGCAGACTGGACAGCATTTTTTGCAGATCCTGCAACGATTCAGCCATTATGACTATATCGTCGGCAAAGCGGAGATGTGTGAGATATTTGCCGTTAACGTTGATGCATAGTCCATCCCACTGCAGAGTCTTAAAGATATCCTCCAGCGAATTGGTAAAAATTTTTGGGGATATAACGTCACCCTGTCTTACACATCGAAGTAGTTTGATGGATCCTGTTTTGTGGTTTTGTACTTGGACGGACATCGTTGCCATTTGATAGAAGATTCTTAGCACCTCCACATCTCGCCAAAGTACTCCAAAACAGCCCAGATTTCGATGGAGTCGAAGGCTTTTTCATAGTCCACGGAGGCCATACCCAGCGGTTGGTTATACTCTTCCGACTTCTGTAAAAGCTGCCGTACAGTATGATTGTGGTCCACGGTGCTGAAGCCTTTACAAAACCCGGCCTGTTCCGGTGGCTGGAAGCCGTCAAATCTTAATGCCAAACGCTTCGTAACGACTCTCGAGTACAGCTTATAGACGTGGCTCAGAAGTGTGATCGGCCTATAGTTTAAGAGGAACGTTTTGTCTCCTTTCTTGAAAACCAATGCCACGACACCTCTACTCCACGCCTTCTGGGTTGTCCCATTGGCTATAACAGAGTTGAATAGCCTTTTCAGCTCCTCCAGGACAGGTTTTCTACCAGCCTTAAGTAGCTCAGAGGCCACTCCGTCTTCAACGGAAGCCTTCCCATTCTTAAGTTGTTTAAGAGCTGCCCCGATTTCGTCTATATCTGTAAAGTGGCGAGAGAGTGGAGCTCTGGGGTCTGTGGTCGCGTCAGGTGGAGGTTTCTGCGCATGCGAGGAATACAGATTTCCGTAGAAGTCCTCAATTGCAGCGAGGATCTCTGGAACCGATGTGACGGTTACACCATTCGAGGTAGTTAGCTTTGCTAGATGTAGTGTTCAGTATAAATACATTAAAATAATCTTATCATTGATCTTGTTTCATTGGAAGTAATGAATCGGAACTATTCATACAGATAAAAGTTTTTTAATAACAAGCTGATATTAAGGGCGGGCTGTGAGAAAAATAAGTATTTTTGGATGCACGCAATTTTGTTGGTGAATACGATAAACACTTTATTTTTATGTATAATGATTTTACATTATATTATCTAGATTTTTGTCGCAGGAAAACACGATTAAATAAAGTTTGCTCGATTGATTTATTTTTCAAAGTTTAGTCTATTTTCACTTTTTTTTGCGTTTAGTATAGCAATCTTAAGAACATAACACATAATTTTTTGCGAATACGATACGTCTTGTAAATTCCTAGTTTTTGTCGTTCAGTTTTTTGATTACTTGTTTATGTGACGAGAAATTTCCAAAACATTGAAAAATTGGCTAACTATGGTGATTCCGCTCTGTTCTCACACACGGGATTTGCCATTAGTGGGAAAGGGACGTTTAAAAGTTCGAGGCATGCCCTTAAGGCTGCCCGCCCACGTCCGATAATCGGTGACCGATTTTATTGTTGGAGTAAGGCTGCCCGCCCACGTCCGATAATCGGTGACCGATTTTTTGTTGGAGTAAGGCTGCCCGCACACGTCCGATAATCGGTGACTGATTTTTTGTAGGAGTAAAATGGAACATATTGATTGCAATGGTGTAACGCCCACATCCTACAAATAGTCGGTCAGAAATAAAATCGGTGCATCCCGACCGATCCAATTGTCGGTGAAAAATGGAACACTCGGAAATGTATGCGTTAACGCACACTACTCACCGACAGTCGGCCGTCCATGACGTGCTACTCCCTCGAAACCAACAGACAAAGTGACGGACGTGTGCTTTGAGTCGGTCACAAAATCGGTCTTAAAAATCGGAGGAAAAATCTGCCCGATTATCGGTCCTAAAATAAGTCTGACATGGGCGGGCAGCCTAAAATGGAACGTATTGACTGCAATGGTGTAACGCCCACATCCTACAAATAGTCGGTCAGAAATAAAATCGGTGCATCCCGACCGATCCGATTGTTGGTGAAAAATGGAACACTCGGAAATGTATGCGTTAATGCAAACTACTCACCGACAGTCGGCCATCCATGACGTGCTACTCCCTCGAAACCAACAGACAAAGTGACGGACGTGTGCTTTGAGTCGGTCACAAAATCGGTCTTAAAAATCGGAGGAAAAATCTGCCCGATTATCGGTCCTATTAAAAGTTTGACGTGGGCGGGCAGCCAAATGTAGTGTTCTTATTAATTCATAGAATTCATACATTTTAGTGGTCAAGTGTAAATGGATTTACAGTACTACTGATATAAAGTATCATTTGGTTTGCAAGATTCAGATACGGCACGTGTTGCACAGCTATACAGGATGTAAAGATATTAGCTGCACATACTTTAAGAGGTGATCCAGCCCAAGAAACTGAACAACATCATTAAAAAATGAAAAATTATTTGGACCACTATACAAACTTTTTGGAAAAAGCTGTTCAGTTTCAATTGGGCTGGTTTACGCCTAAAATAATTACATTTTTCTTTTTATACCTCACATAAATTTGTAAGCACTTGTGTTTACTTTTTTTAATTTTTTAGTTATTTTCAACTAATTTAAGATGTATATACAGCTTCGAAAGAAGATTTTATTTCAATTTTTAGGTAGTGATTAATTACTAAACTGCTGAGTCAGAAATCCGCGATCTATCTATGATTAATAGCGCGTAATCGAGCGTGATTTCTATTTAGTGGAAATTTTCTTATTTGATTAATATTTTGATGTATTTAAACTTAAATTTATCCGATTGATTGATATCACGTAATCCAGCGTGATTTCTATTTAGTGGAAATTTTCTGATAAGGTTAGTATGTTGATGTATTTAAACTTAAATTTACCAGATTGAATTTACTCAGAGTCTCAACTTTGTCTCCTCTACATACAACAGTAATTTGCTTTTTTTTTCAAAATGAAGGTGGTACTATCAGCTCTTGTTTTGTGCATTGTTGCGGTCGCAGTATACAGTGACCACACTTTCATGGGTTCCAATGTGGGTAGCCGCTTGGTATATAACGCAAAAGTCAGCTACAGTTCCAAGTTAATGCAAAAGAGGGTGGAATACTTCAACTACAATCTTCCTAACAACGGCATTCCGCTTAAGGTATGTATTCTCTTGCTTTTTTTGAAAACTTGCACAATTTTCAAGCGTGGGCAGGATTTGAACCTGCGACTATCGCATTACTATTACTAGTGGCGACGCCTTTTCCTCTTAATCGCTAAGACTGGATTCGATTTGTAAAGAGTCGCAGGTTCAAATCCTGCCCGCCCTTAAAAATTTTGCAAATTTTACAGTTTTATAGAGGACATTTATATCTATAACAATTACCGCGATACCATATGTGTGACTATTACAGTTATGCAAAATAACTACTTTTTCATTTAAAAATGTGCTATAGTAACGTCTTTCCGCGCCGCCGGGACAAACTACGCCACATTATTAGTACCAGAGTAATAATTATATTGAATCATGAGTGTATTAAAGGGTGTTAAAGACAGCTCTCTGAATACTGATAGGGTTTATGCAGACCATGAATCTAAACAACTTTTCCCTAGGAACATATTTCAGGAAACGAAAAAAAATTACTTCCCATAGTGAATACAGTCAGCTGATTGTGATTTTGTATTCAAGGTCGATTTTTGGCGTATCTGGATATACCTATTATGTTCACTTTCAAGAGGAAAGTTGTTCCGTTTCATGTTGCATGCACCCTATCAGTACCTATTCGGAGGGCTGTCCCTTACACCCGGTATAATAAAAGACGAAAATAAACATACAATAATCTATAACAATAATAAACATTAAGACAATGAAAAAGTGTATATTATAGTAACCGTAGGTAAAGATAAAAAATAATAATTAAAATCCTCCAATGTAAAAAAATGTAAAGTGTATTTATGTAAAAAATAATTGTCCACCCGTGCGAAGCTGGGACGGGCCGCTAGTATATCATATTCATGTATTCATATCTTAGTCGCCTCTTTTGACACCCTTAAGTAGAAATAGGATGATGCTATTTTTGGACACACCACATCAGGGTTTTCTTTAAGGTCAATCTAGATTTAAAGAATAGCATCACCCCCTTTCTTGCCCGTGGGTGTCGTAAGAAGCGACTGAGGGACTCGAGGGTGTGTAATGCAATTTTAGGCGATGGGCTGACAACCTGTCACTATAGTGATGCACAGTTGTCTGATTGACCCTCGAACTTTTGTCAGACGTGGCGTAAATTACGGTTTTTCACGGCCATTTATGCTCTGCCTACCCCGAAAGGGACTATGGGCGTGATATATGTATGTATGTATGTATGTATGTATGTATGTAGATTTAAATATGACTTTTTTTTCAGGCTATCCTAGCTTACGATGAGACTAAGTCCGCGGCCTCTGCCAACGTGACAGCTGGAGGACTCGGCTTCAACTTCGTTCAGCTCCGTTTGAAGAGCGCCAGAGGAAAGGCTATCAAATACGACGTCTACCTTTACCAGTAAACTCTTGACACTGGCAGAATTGTCTTGTCTGAAAACTCCATCTACAGAAAAAAAAATTTTGATCATAAGAACTTTCGCTTTTGTTTGTTTTTGAGCCTACTTTTTCAATTTGTATGTATTTAAACTTCAATAAAATATGCATGACTATAGGTGCTTATGACCTTATATAACCTATCTACTTATTTATACACTGCTGTCACCAGTCTTTTTCTAATTTTTTTTAAAGAATAATCCAGAGTGACTTGGCCAAATGAATTCGGTACTACTCGAGTCATTAATAAAAGAAATATGATTTTTTGAGCAACTTTTTATAGAGTAGGGTACCTAATGAGAGCAAATAAAAATATATGGGTTGTGGTTAAATGCTTTAGCAACTATTTAA
This sequence comes from Tuta absoluta, assembly GCA_027580185.1. NCBI lineage: Eukaryota > Metazoa > Arthropoda > Insecta > Lepidoptera > Gelechiidae > Tuta > Tuta absoluta. The sequence continues at coordinate 10,584,446 of JAQAHW010000009.1, forward strand.
ATAATTTGTGATGTTTACAACAAGCGTAGGTATTCTAGCTCTGCATTCACTGTAGAAGTACACCCAGAGCATGCCCAGAGCCAGCATCTATATATACAAAAAAAAACAAAAAAGTCCTTAATATTTATATTTTAATAAAACACCCGAGTCAGTCAATAAACATCAAGACTCGCTAGAACCAGATGTGAAATCGTTATACTCAACTTGTACAAAACCACTAAAAATATATGGTCTACCAAAAATCTACAAAACTGATGTTCTGATTCGTCCTATACTGAAACAACACACGAACTAACAAAACAGCCAAGCACCTATCTAATGTACTATCTCAGTTACCGAACCAAACAAGTGCACACATCAGTTTGTCGGAAATTTCAAAACTTACAAATAAACATCAACGGAACAATGGTTAATGGACCTACAAATTAGATTGAAAGGGTCTTTTTTTACTATTTTGTGGGTTTTGTTCCAAAAATAATTATATTAATTATAAAAAATGTGTATATTTGAAAAACAAGAACAACAATAATTGAAATTCTAAATAATGACGTCTAACACCTAAGTCCTCCGTGAACAGGAACTCAGTAAAGAGCTCGAAACGAAGGAATTGTAAAATACTAAATAAACACAAATTTTATTCGTTTTATTGAAATGATGATGAGTTGCGCAAGCTCAATTTTTTTTTGTCTTAAATCTGATTTATTCGTCGTGGCTTTTAATACGTGCCTTAAAATATTAAAGTTTAGAAACACTACTGACTTCTTAACGTTTTTCTATATATTAAAAGTTAGATTTGTTAAACTTTGAAAAATTGTACAAAAGTTCAATACTTTAGGGTGTAATTAGAATGCGAGTGTCTGTCTGTCTGTGTATAATAGTTTGACACGAGAATTCTAATGCCCAATTATATACGATTGCATACACTATTTATATACATACACTAGCAGCTTTCCAGTGAAATTTACACAGCTGAGACCGTGGTGACCTGTAGAGTCAACCGGAGCACCTGTGACCATTTCACCATTACCATGGGCAAATGTGAGCTTTGCAGCCTCTACAGCCCAGACACAGAGCCATGGCAACACGTAAAGAGTCATCGTCTAAGTGTGTACCGAGGTGAGGTGAAGGAAGAGCCTAAGGCCAGGCTCCGGACTCTGGGCAGGTCCCAGCCTTAATGCGAGCCACTTCTGCTCTGGTAAGGGTAAGTGATTCGGACAACTCAGACAGGGAAAACTTACAGCTCAGGTCATCCCAGGCTCTCAGGATTAATGGGTGATTTAATGGGTGATCGACACCAGGGCATGTTGCTCCCCAAGCTTCCATTACATTGCATTGAAAGGGGATGTTGAGTCTTCGCCTTGTAATTTAAGAATTTTAGCTACAAGATCAGCAACCCCGTTCAACGCGGCAATACAGGGCGGTAAGCCAACTGCCCCTATGCTCCTGATGCCCAGTCCACCGTATCTGATAGGCAGAGCCGCTTGTCGCCACTGGTTGTCATCGAGCGTGACGTTAATGACACTCTCCAGAGTGTTACAAATTGCACAATCAACCACAGAGACCTCTTCGGGAAAGAGCCAAGTCGGAGTTGTACAGATCACGTATGTTTATTTTAGGGAGCGAGAAACAAGTCCGGAAAAGAATTAGGGCAATATGAGCCGTGAGATGTCGAAGGTGTTCACGGACCTGCGCAATCATTATTTTTTTTATCTTCCAGGGCAGACGGAATGGCGCTGGAAAATATTGGTGCTCCAAGAAGCGTTAAAGTATTTTCGTTTAACTTCACGCCAGGCAGTAAAGAGTTAAAAGACGCTATGCGGTTGTTGGCCTCCTAACTGCAGGAAAAAACGCATTTTGAGGAGTTCACTTCTGGTCCCATTTTCGTTACAGTTACCTACAAGTTGTATTATTTTCACAGATCAAATCACTCAAAACTAAATTATCTCATCACTTAAGTGCCTATACAATTACCTTAACGCAAAATTATAATGTTAAGTATTTTTCTATTAAAAGAAATAACGAATTTAACAATGACGGTGTTATAAATCACATATTTTTATCTGAAACAAGGTAAAGTAATTGATTGTATACATTAACAAGGAAAAATAAACAGTAGGTTGATATTTTTCATGTTAGATTGGAACTAAAATGATTCACATTATTCAAATAAAGCAAAGAAGCGAATGTCACGTAGCCAGGATATTTCTGAATCGACCGCAGGTTCAGGCATTAGATTAAAAGAAATCTATTGAAAGTATGGAATATTTATTAAATTACTCTTGAGTCTGAATTATTTTTTATGTCATGGCTTTAAAGAGGATGTTCTTATTTCATTCGTGAGTCAGGGCCGGATTAACCATACAAAAAAGTAGCAAATAGCGAAAAAAACTGGTCTAAGTCCTCGTAAGACTCATAGTAATCTAATATTTTTTTTGGGTTTGGTAGGCGGTGCCCTCAAAGTATTTGATTGAGAAAAGGGTACAAATATATTTTATCATACAGTACCCAACAAAGGGTGTACTTCTTGTGAGTATGTCAGAGTCGCGCTTGCTTCTCTCTCAATTTTCCTTTATTTGTGTCCATCGCAAGAGTAACTTTCAACTCGATGTTGTTCGCGATACATGACTAATATTAGCTATGTCACATGTTTGTTGGCAGCGTTTCACGCTCGCCTACCTTTTCTGCTTTACCCTTGTAAGTCTTGGGTCGTTAGACGACTCGGTATCCCCACACGAAAAAGAAGAAAAAATCCAGCGCCAGCGACGTAATAGTTACGCGCCTTATCCGTTCGCATTCCGACACGTATGCCTGAGGCATTTTATATTTGCCGTCGTTGTTCTTTTATTGACAGGAGGTACAATCATATACTACCAAATTTTGTGACCTTATATGAATAATTTTATTATATTACTATTAAGGACATTAAAAATGTTGAGAACCAATGGTGTAAGTAAATATTGCGTTGTAATTGTGAAGTATCAGCGGCAAGAATTTGCTAAAGGCCCCGCGCGGGCTCAATCCAGTACACCCATCCAGGGAAGTCATGAAAGGCAACTATAGTCAAATAAATACCTTGGACCAATCCCACAGCGCCATCTAGCCCCATACGAAGCAAAGCTTATACTATTGAAACTAGATAGCTGATATTAATACTTTTTTTTGTAAATACATACGCCAGTATTATTATCTATTCTTATGATACATAATATACACAGAAAACACCCAAACTAAACACAAATATCTGAAAAATTTGTCAAATATTTGTGTCTTGTGGGGATCGAACCCACGACCATAAGAATAGATAATAATACTGTAACGGCTGGTGAGGAGTGGAGCTATTGGCTGGCGAAATGAGCAGTGTAAAGCGAAGTGGTGTGGAGCGATGTAATACAAAGAGGTGGGGTGCGGTGAGGTGCGGAGGTGAGGTGAGCATAGACATTTGTGTCTATGGAGGAGAGGAGGCGAGGAGAGCATAGAGACGAGACAGAAATGACGTTTTGATTTGAATTTGGATTTTGATGTGACAGCAGCGTTTTTTTAACTTTTTCGTAAAATTGAGAAATTGTATTGGAAAATATTATCGAATATAAAGCATTGTGATTCCAAAAAACTCTTTTATTCGCTCAAATATCCTGACGATAATAGTCAGAAGCGGGATGATTCCAAGTCCACTATAAAGAGAACTCTGCAGGGGAATTCAGGCGAGAAACTTGGACGGTATGTACGACAAAAGAAGAAGCCAGGAAATGTGAGTCATGACCAGATTTGGAAAACTTTATCACAAAACGCTGGGAACAGCTCTTCAAATTATGTTAAATGAGGAAGACAGTCAGTACCGAATTGAATTCCATTGATAATTTCAACACTGCTCAACTTATTCTTTATCTTGACCCGGAAGACCAAGAATGAATGGGAAATTTACCTACTAACAACTGGAAAGATTAGACGAAATCCTTTATCTTGCAATTGTAGCTGCAAGGTCCGGAACGCATTTGGTTGAATAGACTTGAATCTTATGAATATACGTGGCAGGAATGGAAAACAATGTTGATTAAGGCATTTCCTCGCCATCCCGATCACGCTACACTTTTGGAAGATATGATGCAACATAAGAAATTGACCAGTGAAAGTATGACTAAATACTGCCTAGAGAAGTTGGCTTTGAGCTATCGATTTCTGCAAAGTGAACAGGCAGCGGTGTCTTGTATAATATGGGGTTTACCCTACGAGCCAAGCATTTCAATGTTCGACGCCAGACAAAATATATGAAAGATTCTTGTCAGCTTTTGATCATTATCAATCCGATCAAGGTTTTAACTTCCAAGAAGCAAGAAGGGTTGACGAAAATTTGAAAATGACACCTTTGAGACATTTTGATGCCTAGATTAGATGTAGATGCCTGTGATTAAGTTTCTGGTTATGGAGTACAGGTAGCTGAAGACAAGGTGCCGTAGGCAACAGCTTATTAAATGTGGTTGTAGCATATACGCCGCAAGGAGATATGTGTGCAAGACATAGACAGCACAGCAATGGCTGTACTCCCTATGCTATGGCCAGTTCTATTATTCACGATGGAGTAGGATACTTGAAGGTGTGTAACATGGGAGAGGATGCCATACACCGGATCGAAGGCGACATGATCACACGAGCTGAGCAATGTGTTTGTGAGGTGAGTGGGTATTTTTAATTACTGCAGTGTGGGAAGAAAGAGGAGCAGATGAAGAGCGATAAAAGTAGAGTAGAGATATAGTGTTGATATACGAGTAAGTCACAAGCGTAGTTGAGATAAGTAGGTGGGTACTTACCAGGATCTATAAGAAAAATGTCAACTATAGTACAGACAGTCTGCAAAAGAGATAGGGTAGCATCATAGTACAGTTGGCAAGGAGATAGGGTATCACCTTCCGGACCATAAAGTTGAATTCCCATTTAGTTGAATTTTTTGAACGTCGGATTCCCAATAAGTTGAATCCCAATAAGTTGAATCCTAACCTAAGCTAGCAAAGATAAGTGTAATGTGTAAATACAAGCAGTGGTTTCTCTTTTATTGGCTTATACTTAAAGCGTCCCGTTAGCCACACTGTGGTGATAGTGATATAGAATGTAGTGGATCAAAGTGATGGATGAGGAAGTAGTATTTGGGGATGATCTTATTTATCTGCTGTAAAGTTAACGATTTTTCCTGCGCCAATTGCGGTGCAATTGGTTTCAGGATGGCCGACTGTAACGGCTGGTGAGGAGTGGAGCTATTGGCTGGCGAAATGAGCAGTGTAAAGCGAAGTGGTGTGGAGCGATGTAATACAAAGAGGTGGGGTGCGGTGAGGTGCGGAGGTGAGGTGAGCATAGACATTTGTGTCTATGGAGGAGAGGAGGCGAGGAGAGCATAGAGACGAGACAGAAATGACGTTTTGATTTGAATTTGGATTTTGATGTGACAGCAGCGTTTTTTTAACTTTTTCGTAAAATTGAGAAATTGTATTGGAAAATATTATCGAATATAAAGCATTGTGATTCCAAAAAACTCTTTTATTCGCTCAAATATCCTGACGATAATAATACTGCGTATAGAAACGAAACTCCTTTGTCTGGGCCCCAAAAGCCGCGCTTTAAATACCTACTTCCCCCCGCAGCCCGTAACGCCCCGCACTCTCCCGCGCTTTAAGTCGGGGCTGTCACGTGCCAATAATTTTATTCCAGACTAGCGGCCAGTCAAGCGGTTGCGACCGCTGCTAACAGTTTTCCCGTGGGAACCAAATATTTACCCGTTTTAAAGTCTTACCTTACCATTTTATTGTTAATAGGTAGGTACAGAATTTTAAAATAGGTGCAAAACATACCTACGATACGAATGTGCTTATTTATCATTATCAGCTAACAATGACTTAGGCACCTAGGTAGTTTAAATTAGAAAATGGAAACTAGGTACCTACGTAAGTAAAAATAGGAGTACACACAACAATTACGTATAATAACGAATGGTAGGTACCTAGGTATTTACTGTAAAATCATCACTTACCTTGGCTCATCTTTAGGCAAATTAAAAAAACTTACTTTTGCAGCCATACACACCACAATAATTCGGCATTGCTAAATTTTTCACAAAAAATTAAAATTCGACCTGCACGACGAACGTTTCTGCGGCGAAGCGCACTCCCGACTGAATTGTTCGCTAAGAGACAGCCAGACGGATTGACCTTGAGCGCGTTTGGAGCGGGAGTGTCATCTCTATGTGATTTCTACTCTATGCCACGACCCAGAGCGTAGCAGGGATACTATCCGTTACTCCATCAAGCCAGTACAGAAAAGTAACAGTAGTAACTTAAGGCGAGTGTAGCCGTCTACGACCTCGCCAGTGGCGCCACAACACAAAAAAGTATTGTCTTTATGCAAACAATCTAGCAGAATATTCGTTGCCAAGTTTTTAGTATTATCCTTAAGTAAAATGCAATGCAAACTCAATGAAATATTAGCTGCAGTTAAAGTTATGGAAAAAAGTACCTAAAAACGGCCACTTTTGGTATTCATTGCCGTAACTTTAGTTACAGCGAATATTTCATTGAGTTTGTAGGTTCTAATTTTACGGATAATACTAAAAACTTTGGCAACGGATATTCTGATAGATTGTTTGTTTAAAGAGATTTTTTTTTTTGTCAAGTGGTCGTCACTGTCGAGGTCGTTCACGGGTACACTCGACTTAAGGATATATCAAAAGGGAATCGGCAACCGCGTTCCTTGTGAATGCAACTACATGCGATGCGCCCGCTACTCCACCTGTCATAAGTTTATAGTATGCTTTATTACGCGTGATTCAACTATCGTACTTTTTTAGTCCAAGGATTTAATACGGAATTCTAACGGAACGACCATATTTCATACGTCAGATCTATGCGCGAAATGTGGCCGAATTTCTAACAGTGAATCTTCGCAGATTTAGACGAATTGCTACTGCTTTTTTTCTATTATTTGATCTAGATGTTTTATGTGAATATTAGTTTTCAGTTATATGAATAATCTATATATAAGTAGCCATTAAAGTATACTTAAGTAAACTAGCTTTTTCTTTACTCTGTGGTATGATGATTTTCCTAAGAATATGATATTTTCCAGATAGCCGGATTAGACTCTAGATATTCAGTCAAAATGCCTAGGTATCTTTTTATAAAGTGCTTAATAAATAAATATTATTGTTCATTATTTTCAGCAAATATTATTGGCACTGAAATCGCATTAAACAGTAGGTTTGATAGTTCTCGATAACATGATTATCTAAAATGAGAGAGGTCAAAAATAATTAAAACATAAAAAACTACCTATCGTACTCATAAATTGTGTTTATAACTCTTTTTTTATGTTTTTAGTTAATTAAAATTAGCGATAATGACATCATATAAAAAGGAATGATTTTGGAGCCCAATTTATTCATCATCCAGTTTTCATAAATACGAGCTAACTTCTTTCACAATGAAGCTTACTCTTTCATTTTTTGTGGTAATATTGGCAGTTGTAAACTGCAAACATACGTTTATGGGCACCAATGTGCAAAGGCCTCTACTCGAACATAAAGTCATCAAGTACAGCGCCAATGTAATCACGAAAAGGATCGAAAAGTTTCATTATACTGTACCTCAGAAACACTTTGGCCAAGTCATTCAGGTGAGTACTTACCTATTTTTTTTTTTATCTACACTCGTCTAATAATGTTTGAATTATGAACTCGAAAACAGTTGCATAAAGACCTACTTTAAGCATTCTGCCTATAGAAATTACAGTTTCATAGGAATTACAGAAGCGTAATGGCTTTTACTTTGATAAATCTGAGAAATGAAACGAAGATTGTTTTGCCAATAATTTAAATTGCCATTTCCGACGCACGGTGCGACGGTAGATGGTGGCCCGCACCTACCGTTCGGTTTTTATATAGTTATTTTATTAGATTGTTATAAGTAAATAAATAATAAACATCCTGGACATTTGACACAGCGCCATCTAGCCCCAAACTAAGCATAGCTTGTACTATGGCAACCAAATAGCTGATATTATTACTTAAAATATACTTTTTTGTTAATAAATACATATAATACATAGAAAACCCCAGACTAAACACAAATATCTGAAAATTTTGCTATACAAATATTTGTGTCTCGTGGGGATCGAATCCACGACCGGCTTAAAAGGCAGAAGTACTATGCTACGCCATCGGGCCAGTCAGTAGTCATAGCTAGTTAGTTAGTTCTAAAGCCACAGTTAGTATTATAGAGGTATGCCTAAAGTCATTCTCAAAAAGATTTATTTATAAAACAATGAAGCATACAATAAAATAACTTAGGTACATTTTGCCTAAAGTTAGATATGTTCAAAGAACAAGTAATTAATAGCAGATTTTTACAAAACCCTAAAAACAAAAAGAGTCGTGGTTAAGGCTGTAAAAGCTTTGTCAAAATAATTAGGTTTACTCGTACAATTATATCTTACAAGATGCGGTGGATATGGTGCATAATCGGGGAGACCAAAGCTCACCAACTCCGTGGTCTCGACAGAGTATTGGAGAGGGTAGGGTTACCCAAGTGACGCTGGAAAAGCGTTGGCAATCCTGACCTGCCAGATAAAAAAAATGAAAATGAAATAGGATAGTATCATGGACCATATTATCACTTATTTGAAGTCATGATCCGTCAATGTCAAAAAAAGAAATTTTTATAACACAATTTTAATTTTTTTATAACAATTTTGTGTTGTCCGAATGTCGACGGCCGATGTGGCGCAGTGGTAGTGCGACTGCCTGCGACGCAAAGGTTCCGGGTTCGATTCTCGGTGGGATACTCACAAAAGTTGATATTTATCTCTTTGTGGATTTGTTCCCGGTCTGGTTAGGACATTGCAGGGTGAACCAACTGATTGTCCGAAAAGAAATGGTTCCGTGCTTCGGAGGGCACGTTAAGCCGTCGGTCCCGGTTGCTGTCTATGATTACTTAGACGGCGGTCGTAACACAACCATGTCAGAGGCCTACTAGAGGTAGTAGGCGGTTGAAAAACTCTGACACCAGGGTTCATCGGGTCCTTGGATGACTCGGTGTCCTCACGAAAAGAAAGAAAGTTGTCCGAGTAGAAAACCGGCTCGGGCGGGATAAAAAAATAAAAATAAAGGCACTGCCTCGGGGCTGGCCATGTTATTTATACGGCATGTAACTTTACGCCACCACCATTTGTAAACGAACTCCAATTCAACAACTGGCAGGAGTTGGCATAGAACAGGGTCTATGGAGAGAGCTCGTTGCAGATTGAGCTAGGATTCTGTAGAACATAAGAACTTTAGTATGTCAAATAACCTCTAAGAGAATTTTACAGATAGCGTCCCAGATGCCTTTTAAAAAGTATGATTTATCAATGTAAAATAAACCATAAATGGACTCCTTAGTCCTGAAAACTCGCAGTTCTAGCATGTCCTGGGTCTACTGATATAAACCATGCTTCCAGAACCTCTTGTTAATTAATATGAACCACATAATATCAATAGACATTAATATTAACTTTAAAAGTTTATATCAATCTATACTATCTATACTTCTATACTAATTTTATAAATTCGAAAGTAACTCTGTCTGTCTGTTACGTTTTCACGCCTAAGCCACAGAACCGATGTTGAAACAGTTTGGCATAAACATAGAAAGGAAACTATGAAAGGACATAGGCTACTTTAAAAAAAAAGGAATTCACGCCACGCGTACGAAGACGCCGGGCACCAGCTAGTAAAGGATAAACATGTACTTAAACTTATAACTATAAGGTTGCTTTTCAATGTGATGTTTCCATGAGCTTGGGCGCGTACCACTTTAGAGCTACAAACCTTTCAAAAGGTATCTGGGCGTTACGAGAACAAATAATGCCCTCAATTCGGGATATAAATTCTCCTTACTTGCCTTAAATTAGTGCTGTCACTTTCCGTCAAATACGTTTAGAAAAGGATAGGAGATATTTTAGTCGTGTCATGTCTTATAATTTCATGCAAAATACGTGTTATCTGTCAAAATAAGGCGACGATCAGCACAATCGCGACTAATTTATATCTCGAATTGATGCCATTGTATACCTTTTGTATACCTACTCCTAAACTAAAGGCGTAGTGCACACTAAGTCTAGAGACGCGTCAGTTTTACACAGTCTTGTTTCACGTTCACATAGATAAGTCAGTTTAAAGAGATACAATCATGCCAAGATAAAACTATTTTGTCTACGACTGTCAAACACATACGATTTAAGCTCTAAAGGCTTGGTCAGACTAGGCATAGGCAGCGCTAGACCGTTCTCGCGTACACTTCTTAGCGCATAAATTTGGAATAAGATAAATAATACCACTAGTACCTACTCACTTACCTAATGCATACATAAAGCTTTGTTACTTCCCAAGGAAAAAGTGAGTCATTCCCAACACAAGTATTTTTCTTACTTACTGGAAAGATTCGAACACAAGCGCATTGTACCTACCTTTTGCCACTAAATCTTTATGTTTTTTTTTAACGGCAGGCAGACGCGTCTGTCTTGAGACTGTCTTTTTCTAGTGTGCCGTAATATTATCTGTGATTTTAGGGCATACTGGCATATGATCAGACCAACACCGGCGCCTCAGCGAACGTGACAAATGGCGGCCTCGGAGCTAACACTGTCACGCTGCGCATGAAGAGCGACAGGGGCAAGCCGATCCACTTTGACGTTTATATTTATGCCTGATCCTTTTTCATGTACAATGCCTGCTCTCAGATCTGGAGAATGTTCAGAAGAAAAGAGACTCAAAGAAAAACAGGATAAACTCATTAAAAACTCAGCTTACTTTTTTTTTTTTATTATTTCATTCGTATCCTCACACTGAACAAATTTTAAATCATTTTTTGTTGATAACATGTAATTGATTAAACAATCTAAAAATAAAAACTTCCCTATCTACAATGCTTAACTACTTATTTATTCTGCAAAAAGATTTCCCAATAAAATTAGAAATAAGTACCAGCGAAGGTTATTATCTCTTGGCTTAAGGAGATTATCCGAGATTAACCAATGTTTTCGCAAATTGCGGATATATAAAATAAGTTACTGACATATAAATTAAATATCACGCCTATACTCCCCTGCGGGGTAGGCAGAGTGTAAAAGGCCGCATAAACGGGCATTTACGCCACGTCTGACAAATTTGAGGGACATTCTGAAAATTGTGTATCGCCATAGTGACAGGTTGCCTGTCGCCTAAAATTGCAATACACACCCTCGAGTCCCTAAGTCGCCTCTTACGACTCCTACGGATAAGAAATGGGCATCACACGGCAAATAAATATTATAAATTAAAATAAATATTATGTCATGTTATGGCCATGTAATAGATTTCAAACAATTATTTGCCAGGAGATCTCTGAATAGTGGTGCGTAGAAGTAGTACGAGAATTACGCCACTTCGAAAGAAGAAAATATACAATTATGCAATCAAATCATCGAAAAGTGTTCTATGCCCAAATTTTCTGCAATCTTAAAATATAAGCGGTATGTTTTTTTTTCGTAAAGTTCTGCAGCAGCACTCGCCTTAATTTGCCCTCAAGGCGACACCTTCAAATGCTGGCGGAAAATACAGGTCGAATTGAGGACCTCCTTTTTGAAGTCGGCTAACAAAAGGCGCGTCAAGCAGACGCAGTGTGAGTACAGGAAGTGATCGAAGGAAACAGCCCCTTGACGTGAACACACCGGATGTGACGTCATCAGTGTGATCTCAGCATTCTTCTACAGGTTACAGGGTTTTGCACAACTTGACCTGATTGTAAAGATATTGGAGGAGTATTTTTTAATCAGTAGAAATCCGATTAGAATAGTCTATTTCTGGAAGGGTAGCGGATTATGGAAAATTTTGTTTCGTTGAATGGGCTATTCACCCCTTGAAATTTTACCTAATAATCGCATTAGGTAACTAGGTACTAATAACCTATATTATAAATGACTAGCGGCCCGCCCAGCGGTTTCACCGAAGCCAGTTGGCCGATAACACGCTAGATATCTTGTGTTGCCTTAAAAGTTTTTTCCAAAATAACCATTAATTTTATTTTAATAAATGTTTAGTTTTTTCTAATATATTTCTTGTTTCATTAATTCGCTCTTAGAATAATAAATTTAATAAAAGTTTCAATAAAAATTTATAAAATTAAAACACATACCTGTAAATTTGCGAGATCTTGCAAAATACCGAGATCTTGCGAGATTAGACATCTTCAATCTTGCAAATACCGAGATTGAAGATGTTGCTGCAAGATTGCACTCCCTAGTTTCACCCGCTGCTACTTACCAGTTTTCCCGTAGAATTTGGATCTTTGCCCGCAGTAAAAAGTAGTTTACTTCTTTACTCCGTTCCAGCAGAATTGACTCAACAGGACCATGTGCCAGCAAAAGCGGCCCGTCATGTTAAACAACTTCTAATTTGATGCTGATACCTTATCTCCTGTAGTTTAGATGGGATGGGATGTAAATGTATTGAAATATTTTGACATGTAATATTTTTATTATGAAATAAAGAGTATGAGTATGATGCTGGTGGTCTGTTTTAGGTACTCCAGACCCTCAATGACCATGTACCAGCAAAAGCAGCCCGTCATGCTAAACAACTTTTACTTTGAAGCCATTACCGTAGCTTTTCTACTTTAGATGGGATGCTGGTGGTCTGCATCAGGTACTCCAAATCCTTGAATTTTGGAAATCGGTCTAGTAGTTTCAGAGTTTATCGATTAGATACAAACAAACAAAAAAACTTTATTATATTAGTGTTGATTAGTGTAGATAAAGAATAACTTCAACAGTCAACATTTTGAGGAACGATGTTATGTTAAGAAATTTGGACAAACTTTTACCTATAATAATCAGCCTTCCTCTTCCTCTTGAATCACTAGATTAGATACCTACTTAACTTTGTGACTACTCCACCGAGAATCGAACCCGGAACCTTTGCGCCACATCAGCCGCACTGTTAAGTGACTAAAAGTAACGTTTGAGTTTATTCTGTGGTATGGCTTAAGGGCGGGGCACACCGGCTCCGTATCCGTTCCGTATCCAGCTCTCGTCCGTAGTCACGCACGTGATCACGTACGTACACCCCTGCCACACCGGGTTACGGACACGATACGGACGTGGTTACGCAGGTTACGGCGTACCTACGGACGAGAGCTGCAAGGGGTCTGTTGCGTACCCAGCCGACGTCATATTGCTTTTCATGCTTATTTCTCGAATCGAAAACTTACGCGATGTCTCGAGAACATTGTGAGGACGGCCTAAGTAGTTCTTCGGAAGACCGAAGAAGAAGCATTGTTGCTTTTATTGTGCCAAAATTGTGGTAGCCCGTAGTCCGTACCTCGTCCGTACTACGCGCAGGACAGAGCTGTGCGTGTCCGGACGTGTTTGGTGTGACGTCCAATAGGGAATCTCATAGAATACAACGTCATCACTACACGCAGAGTACGCAAACGGTTTGTCTTTTGGAAGCTGTACGGCGTAACTACGGCGTAACCCTACAGTGCGTGCAGCACGGAACGGATACGCAACGCAAGCGGTGTGCCGTATCCGTATCTCATACAGTCTCATACATTACAACGTCATAAGTTCGTGCGTGACTACGGACGAGAGCTGGATACGGAACGCATACGGAGCCGGTCTGCCCCGCCCTTTAGTTGTATTAGATGTAACGTCCGTTAACTTGTTAGTTAAGTGCTAAGTCGTTAAATTCAACAATCGAACTTGACAGTGAAGACTTATGGTGTTGGCCTTGCAATAAACTAACTTTACCTACTTTTATACTAAAAACGTAGAACAATGTTCTTGCTTATCTAAGCTGCCCCTCTTCAAAAGTGCCCCAGCCTCCCCTTTATTGTACCTCAGTAGTGTAACCCAGGTATACCAGGTATATTTGTTAGACATTGTTGTTGATATTTTTGTCAAATTTGTACTTTTATTTTATTTTTGACGCTATTATGCTATTTACTGAAGAACGTCGACATTTGTATTTGTTCTATTTTCAATTTTTGACGATCACATTATCCTCTGAGATTTTAATTTAGTTTTAGCACTTTAATTATGAATTTGATAAAGTGAAATAAAATCTAATCTAATCTTTTCGAAACATTCAGTACGAAAACATTAGCAACCCTAGCAGAGGTAGTTATCATTCATCGAAACGGGGGTGAGCTGTCCTTCTGTAAATTCTCTATATTGTGCCGTCGTCGCGTTCTGATTTATACAACTACCTACTTGCACAGTCGCATGCATTGTGTGTGATACATTATTATCTATTCTTATGGTGATACATAGCTCATATTTATTGCAAACTAAATTAGACGTAGTAACGCGAAAGGATTTTACTCACTATAGAGAGATACCGAGCATAGACCTTTCCATAGCTCTCTGAGTGACATGTAACCGGTGGGCCAGTGGTGGGTATCTCTATAATGGATAAAATCCGGAATGAGACTATCCGCAAAAATACCAAAGTAACGGATATAGTCTCAAATAGTCTGCTAACGGAGTGTAGCAAACTGAAGTGGCAGTGGGCTGAGCACATTTGTCGCTGAACCGACGGACGGTGGTGGAGTAAACGGGTTCTCGAGTAGATGCCACGCCTCGGCAAGCATAGTGTTGGACGACCTCCGGCCAGGTGGACCGATGACTTAAAGAAGGCGGCTGGTAGCGACTGGATGGCGAAAACGGGAGATCGTGCCCTATGGCGTACCCTGGGGGAGGCCTACGTCCAGCAGTTGACTGCAATAGGCTGATGTATCTATGTAACGCGAACGTCAGTGTGTGGGAGTGCTAGTGCCTTAACAGGCTTCTTCTGGGTGAGCTCGCTCCATCTTAGACTCTGTCTTTGTCCTATGATATAGACTAGAGTCAAGAGCAAACCCATCATTAATAAAAAAAAACGTGACACCAAATGATAAGTTGAAGTCCACGTCGTTATTATACCGTCGACTGTTTGTGCTCTATGTATGGTATTTACACAGACTAAGTAGGTATATTGACTGTTTCTTCGTTAATTCAGGTGAAGCGAGTTTCAGTCGAGCGAAATTTTGTTTAATTTTTTACGTGACTTCCCTCGAAAACTCCTCATTTTCGCATCTGGAACGTTAAAAGGCCTTCCGAATATAAATTAAAAAAGATTCCAGATTCGAAGAATTTCCTTTAGCACCGCACGCATTACTGCGTGATTCAAAAGGGCAATTATGTAGCTTGAAATAGTTGCTCGTCTTTAACTGGCAGGCGCTTCCAACAAATATTTTCTAGTGTTTGATTGCGTTCAATTAGGTGCTAGCGCTCTGTTCACACTGCGAATGTGTTAGCAAGTGCATGGAGTGGTAAAGGGTATCATTTTTGAATGCGTTACTTAGGAGATCGTCTGATAAGGCTATGGTTAAAGGAATCAACCTAAACAGTTGGTTTCTTAACGGACGTGCTGCTGATAGCATCCTGTAATACATTTATAGGTTTCATTGAAACTATTATTCTCCCTTGTGGATGGCCTACTAGCAAATATAGGTAGGTATCATCTAATAAGATCATCATCAAAAAAGTAATAGGTACCTATAACTTACTTACTTTCTTCAGTTATGAATGACACAAAGTAGGCGTGCGGGGTGATGATGGTCATCTAATTATATACCAAAGTTTTAAAAAATGTTCATGAAGTTGACAAGTAATACTTACTTAAGGCGAGTGTACCCGTGAACGACCTCGACAGTGGCCCCATTTCACAAAAAAAACTCTTTATACCTACAAACAATCTATAAGAATATCCCTTGCCGAAGTTTTTTAGTATTATCCTTAAGTAAAATTAGAACCTGCAAACTCAATGAAATATTCGCTTTAATTTAAGTTATGGCAATTAATACCAAAAGTGGCCGTTTTAGGTACTATTTTCCAATTATTTATTTTATTAAATAAAGAAAAGGAGATCCATTCACATTAAAAAATTCTAAAGCGTTTTGTATAGACGATGAAGTCCTCTCCTTTCCGTTTTTTCACCATTTTGGTATTCAAAATAGACTCAACTGAAACAAAATTAAATTATATTCTCAAACAAATGTCGATTTGATTCCCCAAATGATTTATTTATTACAGGTATTTTAAGTTAAATTTGCAGCGTGATACCGGTCTAGAATAGCATCACCCCATTTCTTTCCCGTGGGTGTTGTACCTAATTGTAAGAGGCGAGTAAGGGACACGAGGGTTACCTAAATGTGTATTGCAATATTTGCAATTTTAGGCCATGGGCTGACAACTTGTAACTATTTCTGAATGACCCTAAAATGCTTGTCAGACGTGGCGCAAATGCCGCAAGGTATACAGGCGTGATATAGGTATGTAAATGTAAGTATGTGACACAACTTGATTTTCATAATACAAATGATCTTAGCACTGACCTGTTTTTTCCTGTACAGGGATAAAATTTCTCTTCCCCACTTTCGACCGCTTCCTGTTTTTCCTGTAAAACTTCGCCATTTTCTCTGATCCCAGTCTAATGACCAATTCGAACTTGTTCAGCCTTTGTCTCAGCCTTTTGTCCGATAAAATAATCCTGTGCCACAGTTTGTGCACTCGACACGCTTTACGGAGCGACAGGTCATCTAGAAAACTGATATTGGAAATAATGGATTTATTATTAAGCAAATTCTATAAAAACTTGAAATAGCAAGGCGCCTGCTTAGGTATCCAAATAGTTTTTTTCTCTTTTTTAAACTACTTACTATCAATAAGCTCAGTTACTTTTTTTTATTATAAGTTATACCTATAGGTAAGTACCTACAGGGTGTAAGGGACGTTCTCTGAAAACTGAATTTAGACTTTAAAACTGAACAAATTTTGTCTCGAAATACTAATATCTTACATGACTTTCATTCAGGTGATCGTGATTTTGTACAAAAGGATCTTCGTTTTTTTATTCGTTTATTCGTAACAAAGAGAAAGTTGTTCTGTTTAATGGTCTGAGTCTGCATGCACCCTATCAGTAGGTACGTACTTATTAGCCCGTCCCGAAAATTATACTCTGAACAATGTCTGAACAGGGTGTGCTGTCCCATACACCCCGTATAAGGTAGGAAGCCTAACGGAACAAAGTGGGTGGTTAATTTCACGATGAGCCCACGAAGAATATGTTCATTCTTCAAAAAAGATCTACAATACTTTTAGGTACCTACACTATATCATATTTACACTAATGTGACTTGGCTTTTCTGCGCTCGCGTAAAAGCACAAGAATATATGGAGAATATAATCTGTTTACTTTTAAAATATGAGCTGAAAGAGGGCAAGTTACTCACGAAAATATTCTCCAAGACAGTTCGAGGGGCAAGGAAGATATAGCATCTTGTTTTACGTCGGGGAATATTTTTGAGCCAAAAACGAATATTTCGTTGTCGTACATCACTGGCTAAATTATACTCGCGCTTCCTTCTCGAGATTAGTAACCTGAAAAACTGAATAATATATATGTAGTAACACGCAAGTAGCACCACTCTGCACTTTAGTTTAGAGAATTTTCTTATTTTCCTCTTGTTTACAAAGTTTTTTTTTTTTTTTTTATTGTGGGTATTTTGGTTTTCGCGCTGTGTCGCTCGCCCTGTGATGTCATTCACGATTTAGTGCGCAACCACTCGACGCGTGATTTCGCTTTTTAAGTGTTTTGTGAAGTGCTTTGTGAATATATTTAGCGCATATAGTCCTAAAATGCCTAAACGGAGGCATAAGGACGGTGATGACGAGAAATTGGAGTTTCTAAAGTGGAAAATAAAAAAGTTAGAACGGAAGCTAGATCACCGCGGTCGCAGCAAGGAACGTAAACATCGCGACCAGTCCCGGCGGCGCTCCCGGTCACGACCGAGACGGTCGCGATCTCGTGATGGATCGCCGCTGCGGAGACATGACGGTGATAGCCAGGATATAACAGGTATGTTTGTATGTGAGTAAATACTTCGTTCGCGTACTTTTAACGTTTTAATAACATGGCAGATTTCGTGTTATCAAATTTAGATATGTTAGTGCTATTGAAGACACAATCAAAGCGGCTTGAGGGGCCGTCTCAATTTTCACTAGTTAAGGTTGATGATAGCCTGCTTGCGTTATTCAGGGCTGTTTTAGGGACTGACCCGTAATAAACACATTGCCATTCAGAGCAGTTTTTGGGACTGTTTCGCTGGCGCCTATCATAATGACAATCAGGGCTGTTTCTGGGGCAGACCCGACGTCAGCACATCTACGTTGATACTTTTACAACGTAATTGGGTTGGGCCTGTAGCAATCATTTTGTTTTCAGTGGAAGAACTTCTGGGTACCTCGGATGAGGCTACAGTTTCGTCTAAACAAAATAGCACTGAATCAAATTCAACTGCTAACTCTACGGCCCCTGCGGTGGATGAACCTCCAACTGAATGTATTAACGCAGATGAGACACCTTCTGTTGACGAAGTAGATAACGACCTCTTAGATATCCTTGGCATCGATCCCTCAGCCACTGTAGAATATGGAAAGGATATTCACGGGGAATTAGCTTCAAGACTTCAGCATATTGCCACTTCTGGTCTTACAAAAGAATCGCGCAAAGAGCTCAACGAAAAATACATGATACCTGCGAACTGTGTTAAGATTGGTGCCCCCTCTATGAACCCGGAAATAAAAGCTGCAGTTACTGAAACTGTCATGAAAAGGGACAAAGGAATAGAAGCACGCCAAAAACAGCTTGCCTCCGCAATTTCAGGTTTGGCTGACCTAATTAATAAAGAGATTGAGACTAAGGAGAAAGACAGCACACGGCTGAAGCAGCTTATGGACGTGTGTCGCATTCTCTGCGACATTCAACACGCCGAATCCGTTACCCGTCGTAACTTCGCAATTTTTTCCATTAAAAGAGAGCTCAAGGAACACCTGGTTACGACGAAAATCGATAAAACTCTTTTTGGCGACAACTTAGCCGATACACTTAAATCTGCAAAGGCGGTAACCAAGTCCGGCAGCGAGCTAAAAACGAAGCCCCCGCCTAAACCGAAACCCTCTAACTCTTCAGCAAATTTAAACTGGAAGAGCCCGGCACCAGCGCGCAAACAGCAGCATCCGCCCCCGCTACGCGGCGGTCGCGATCCCCATCCCCCGCCGGCGCCGGGCCCAGCGGCGCGGTCGTATCGCAACACGACGCACTCGAACTTATCGAAGCCACCGCCTCATCAGTCGAGGCAAACTCGCCGGCAATAAGCTCGGTAAAGTACGCTGGGCAATTATCAAAATTTTATGAGCAGTGGTCGCTTATCACTAACGACCAATATATACTTTCATGGATCCATGGATACAAAATACAATTTTCTAGCCCCGTCGTACAAACTTACCCTCCTAAGGGTTTCATTCATTCGGAAACCGAAAAATCTCATTTCCGCGAAGCAATCGACAATCTACTAAGTATTGGGGCTATATCCGAGTGTGATCCATGTAAGGGCCAGTTCATATCAAATGTGTTTCTACGACCCAAACCGAATGGCAAGATGCGTTTCATTCTAAATTTGAAAAATTTGAATAAATTTATTGACGTTCATCATTTTAAGCTCGAAGACCTGCGGACGGCAATTAAAATTGTATCTAAAAACTGTCTTATGGCTAATCTAGACCTAAAAGATGCATATTTATTAATAAATGTACATACCGACTCAAGAAAGTATTTGAGATTTGCCTGGGAAAATAAATTATTCGAATTTAATGTCCTGCCATTCGGTTTGTGCACAGCGCCATATGTCTTCACTAAGATAATGAAACCAATTGTCAAATTGCTCAGAACAAGCGGATACCTATCTACTTGTTATTTAGATGACTTGTTTTTAATTGGTCAAACGAAACGCGAATGTTTAGATAATATTGCCGTTACAACAAAGCTGCTGACAAATCTTGGATTCATCATTAATAGGGAAAAAAGCAACCTAGTACCATCAACATCCTGTAAATTTCTAGGCTATATCATAGACTCGCGAGCGTTTCATATAACTTTACCCGAAGATAAACGATTAAGAATAAAAAATGAGGTCACTCAAATGATGAATCAAAGACGCTGCAAAATAAGGAAGTTTGCTCACCTAGTCGGATTGTTGATATCCGCTTGCCCAGCCATAGAGTATGGTATGCTCTACACTAAAGATTTCGAGAGACACAAATTTCTAAACCTTAAAGATCATGATGACTATGATCGGCATATGACTTTGCCACCATCATTGCAACCTGATTTGCAATGGTGGTCGCAAGCTGTTGACAGCTCTGTACGTCAAATACGTATTGACGATTACCGTACAGAGATTTTCACTGACGCCTCAAGGAGGGGATGGGGTAGTGCGTGCGGTAATGACACAGCGAGTGGAGTATGGTCGCGAGAGGAACAAGGCAAGCACATTAATGAGCTTGAACTGCTTGCAGCATTCTTTGGGCTTAAAATCTTTGCAAAAAATCTTACACATTGCCAATTACTGCTACGTATAGACAATTCCACTGCCATAGCGTACATTAACCGCATGGGAGGTGTACAATACCCTCACCTTACCAAGGTAACTAAAGATATCTGGCAGTGGTGCGAAAATCGTAATTTATACATTTATGCGTCCTACATAAAATCAGCGGACAATGTGACCGCAGATGCTGAGTCTCGCCGCGTTCATCCCGATATAGAGTGGGAGTTAGGAGCTGATTGTTTTCAAATAATTGTAACCCAGTTTGGACAGCCCCAAGTCGACCTATTCGCGAGCAGAGTTAATGCTAAATGCAGTAACTATGTATCGTGGCATCGCGACCCCGACGCCTTCGCTATTAATGCCTTTACTATAAAGTGGACAAATTTTTACTTTTACGCCTTCCCTCCATTCGCGATCATACTCAAGACGCTACGTAAAGTAATCTCGGACAGTGCAAAAGGTATCATGGTTGTACCTAAATGGCCTACACAACCGTGGTATCCCATTTTCAATCGGCTTCTTGCTTCAGAAACTATAGAGTTTGCACCTGATCAACATAATATAATTTCTCATTCCAGCAACCGGAACATACAGGCGAACCTTACCCTGGTTGCCGGAGTATTGTGCGGACAGCGTTACTGCGACGCAGCATACCGCCTTCATCTGTAGACATAATGATGGCCTCGCTTGCACAAAACTCTTATAAGCAATATGACGTTGCACTCAGGAGATGGTTCGAATTTAGCCTAAGAAATAACTTAAGCCTTTATGAGGCATCAGTTCCCACTGTGCTTTATTTCCTTACGGAAGTTTTCAATAAAGGTGGCCAATATGGAACCCTAAATTCTTATAGATCTGCCCTGGCACTAATCTTAGGTCCTCACGTAGCGAATGATGACCGAATCTCAAGATTCTTTAAAGGCATCTTTAGGTTACGCCCTCCACAACCAAAATATAATACTACGTGGGACACATCAGTAGTTTTGAATTATTTAGGCCAACAATATCCTAATGAAAGGTTAACTCTAGAAAAAATTACTAAAAAATGTGTTACATTATTAGCTCTCGCTACAGCCCACCGTGTACAAACATTTTCTAAAATTAATATTAACAATATAGAGATTTTATCCACAAAGATAATGATTAAAATTCCGGACCATATAAAAACTTCACGGCCGGGCTTCAAGCAACCGGTCCTCATATTACCTTTTTTTGAAGAGAGACCGGAAGTTTGTCCCTCAAAAACTCTTATTACATATATCGAGAAAACAAAATATTTACGGAAATCCCACCTTAATCTCTTTATAAGTTTTAAAAAACCTCATAGTTCTGTTACTAGCCAATCATTGAGCCGGTGGATAAAATCTGTCTTAAAGGATAGTGGAATCGATGTTTCAACATTCACGGCCCACAGCACGCGACATGCCGCCACGTCTCGGGCGCACCAACGTGGTGTCTCTGTTGATTTGATACGTAATACTGCGGGCTGGAGCGGAAGCTCGCAAACGTTTGGTAAATTTTACAATCGTGCCGTAGTTACTGGCGATGAAACAGCACTAGCTGCCGCAGTATTACACGATACTAATTTAAGTAATGTGTGATTAAGTGCTCGCTTACCAGCAGTTTACTTTATTGTCTACTACCATAGATAGTATTGACTATTTAATGTTTAGCAGACTCGTATTAATATGATCCTTCTATAACAAATTAAACATCGAATAAATAGAGTACTTATTTTTCAATGCCGTCTATAATTTAAACATTTCCTTACCTACGAGGCTAACTCTCAAGGTCTACATATAGGTATATTATTCAGTTTTTCAGGTTACTAATCTCGAGAAGGAAGCGCGAGTATAATTAATGATTAAACGAACTTACCTGTAAGTGAAGTTCTATCATAATTATACGAAGCGCTTCCTTCGAAGAGATTAGTAACATCCCTCCCGCCCTCCCTTTGTTCGCTTAGGCTGCGGAAATGTCTAAATGGGGCTTGAACTCTAAACTTAATGACATCACAGGGCGAGCGACACAGCGCGAAAACCAAAATACCCACAATAAAAAAAAAAAAAAAACTTTGTAAACAAGAGGAAAATAAGAAAATTCTCTAAACTAAAGTGCAGAGTGGTGCTACTTGCGTGTTACTACATATATATTATTCAGTTTTTCAGGTTACTAATCTCTTCGAAGGAAGCGCTTCGTATAATTATGATAGAACTTCACTTACAGGTAAGTTCGTTTAATCATTAAGTAGATTGTGTTTACAAATAATCAAGTAGATTTTATGTCATCATAAAATTTTTGTGGGTAGGTAGGTACAGTCGCAGTTTCTAATACCTACTTATCGTAAAACCATCCCAATAAGTTATATTTGACAGCTGTCATCTCCATACTCAAAGATGTCAACAAAGGAAAATGGACCTTCTGCCATAGGATTAGCACGAATCTGACAGCTGTCAGGTAGGTATGGCTTATTGGGATGGCCGTACTTTAGATATCCACGAGTTCGCGATTCGCGCCACGAAATCAGTCAAATAAAACGCTAGCTAGTATTACTCTTTGAAATCAGTCAGTCGCAGAATCACAAATTAACTATAGGTATGTAGACTAGCTACGCAAAATCTCGCCGCCGCAGCCGCCGTCATAAGAATAAATACCTAATAACACACAACGCTTCGTCGTCCAGAGAATGGGTTTCTTTCAGAAAGCTGTATAGATCCTACTTACCACCTACTCTATTGAACACTATGAGATGAGATGACTGTGTTGGTTGTGAGTCTTAGCATAAAGTTGCGATTACACATCCCGATGTATCGGTCCCAATTCGGTATACATTGCTGGTTGTCTTGAGTATGGTGTAATGTTGCCCACATAACGACCAGCAATGTATACTGAATCGGTATCATGTAAGTATTTTTTTCTCATCAAAACTCGCTGTCGGCGGCGTCGACTTAGTATAATAGAGATCAGTGCGAGATTGTCTCCACTCGTGGCACTCTCACTGTAAACCTAATACAAATAAAGCGCATTTTTGAAAATTTTAAATTTGTTTTGGATTCTATAAGAGAGTTCCAGGCTGGGGCTTCTGTCCTTTTTTGTCCTGGCGCCAACTTTAGGCGCTTTTACGAAATAAGGTTAGTGTTGCTATTTCAAAATTATTTAAATATTGTGGTAGAAATCTCATCATGTGCTCGCTATCGTATAACAAGTATTATGATGTTTTCGAAGTTTTAAGGCCGTACGCTCGCTCACGCGGTTTCACGCGCGGGCCAGCCCGCGCGTGAGGCCGCACGCGGTCTCGCGGGATCCGCGCGGCGGTCTGACATCGCCGCCATTATTACCCGTCCAAATTGAGAAGGCGCATAGTGCCTAGGTAGTTGTAATATGGCAAGTGTCGTCGTGTTCGTACGGGTTATATTTTGTCGCGGGTTGCTGAAGCCGCGGCGCGGGTGACCGCAGGCCGCGTCACGGGGCGCCAATCTTGTGTTTTGTCAAATCTGGCCCGCGCGGGCCGTCCCGCGCGTGAAACCGCGTGAGCGAGCGTACGGCCTAAACGGATGGCTTAGTACTAGTATAACGGCAGTGTGTGAACACTCACTCGCGTTGTTACTTCCGCGGAAGTATTTTGAGCAATATTCGCGACAGCGGCAGGAGCAGCAGCATGTGCAATTGTGCATGGTGTGAACTTGCTATTAGAAGCAAACCTGCTAACCAAGCCTTTTTGCTTTCAGTGACGCTTTGGCAGTATCAAAAACTGTGTTTTACCCAACGCTTTACCATTTATATTGCGTCTGTCAAAAGAAAAACTCTACTTGTAAAATCTAGACTTCAAAATACTATACTGTAGAGGCTCTTAGACTCCCCTTGGTGCCTTAAATATGCCGTTTATGCACATTTTGCAGTCAATACCGTTGTCGAAGAGATTAAACTGAGATACAAAGAAAGGATCCTAAATTATTCTAACACACGGTTTTTCTAACGGAGCCTCACTTCATTAGACGTCTAAAAAGTCGTCTAATAATGGCACTTGCCAACCAGTAATCTATTACCTGTCGCGTAAATGTAGAAAGGTTGTCAATGGAGAACCAACTCTGAACGCCATTGAAGCCATATCATTTGCTTAAATTTTGCGTACAGCTTGCAGATATGAGAACAGTAAACAAATACTTACTGACAAACAAACAAATGTTTGTCAGACGCGGCATAAATGTCCGTATTTGTACGGCCGCTTACGCTCTGCCTTCCCCGCAAAGGATATAGGCGTGATGCCTTACTAAAATACTATCGCTCCTGCCATAACAAAATTACAATATCATAAAATAATATCATAAAAATTACAATGTCATAATTATTTTGTTCCTGCCCTGTGTCAGTTTCCGTTTTGAGATGACATAAGTTTAGGTAAGTACTTAGGTTATCTTTTTTTAAGCACCTGCGATATTTTTTTAAACTTTTTTAATTTTACTGTTTACCTTTGTGGACTTACCTGGACCCGGTTCAATGGGAGTTTTTCTATTGACAGTTCTCTTGATAGTTCTGAATGTCAAACCAGAGGGCGCTGTGCTAAACTGAAATTTTGACCTTTCAATATGGCTGGCGTCAGCCATAGTTTTGTCACAGGTTCCGTTTCACGTTGTGTTCGTTACAAATTAATTATGTTTGTTTGATTTAATACAAAATAAACTTATCGCCTTGCTATTATAATTGAGTGTCATTCGTGTAAGTAAACAAATAACCAATAATACATCTAGAACAATTCAATAAACACAAAGTAAGGAATAATTTATAAAGTGGTACAGATTTTGTGTAAAGAAACGTTATTTCAATTAAGCTTGGCGCCCTCTACATGACACTCGAGAATCCCTAGAAAATTTCCCATTACCAAAATGCGTTTTACGGTCACTTTATGATGGTCGCATGATGGTCGACTGATCGCTTGCTAAATCTACCAAAAATATATTTGAATAGATGTTTTTAAAAAAGTAACTGGCAACACCAGCCGGATCAACAAGCGGTATAGTTTTTCGCAAATTCACGAAAGTTTTAGAATTTCCTAGTGTTTTTGTGCTATTTACTAGTATTCTAAGTATCACAGATCCCTGGCAGGTGTTTCTCATATTTATGTAGTCCTTCTTCAATTGAATACCATTAGAAATGCGTGTTGTTACGACTTATTCTTAGTGACAGATGTCTCAGTGGTAAATCGCGCCAGTTTTCTCTGTTTTACGACATCATATTGCTGTGTCTAATGGAGGAGTCCCAGAAAACTGTAATCGAAATGGATTCTGACCCTCAAGAAAATGGTACGCATCATATCATCATAAAAATCGACTATCATAGGTCTGGTTCTTTGACGTACATTAGTTATTACCCGACCAAATTTAGATGATTTTCTTACATCTCGTTACATAGGTTGTATTTCCTTTGTGTACGTGATTTATTTTGACTATACAAGTGGATTTTATAGCGAACTATCAAGGTGATGTGTGTATGCAATATTCTTTATCTGATTAACATGCTGTTTATCTGTAAATAAGCATATAAATTCTAAAATATGGTCGACCTTCTGATTACTTTAGATTTTCGTCGGGTTATAATCTAAACATCAATATGAGGCGCCAGCCCGTGAACGAGTTAGTTATTTTCAACGTTATTATCGTAAGGGCTTTGTTTATTAAGATTAATCTCCATTATTGCTATGTATTCTCGTTTGACACCAGTAAATACAGACGTAAATCAATAACTGTTTTTGTTTATAATATTTCAAAACTGAGTCTTATGTCAATGGGACAAGGTTAAAAATATTGTTTTTGCCTTTTTAGGTTATAGAAAGTACCTAGAATATTTGCAAGTTTTCACTGTAGGATCAAGTTGAAATGGTGACAATGATAGGCATTAGTTACCTCCTTCAGAATTGTGATTTAGGAAATTATTGTGGTAGTTAATAAAATGTATAATTTAGGTGCTCATTCACTGTGTTTCAGAGGAAATGTGACAATGAGGCACATGTAGGTATGGGGCATAGGTTCTACATAACTTATAAGATGTGTCATCAATGGGACTGTGGGATTCTTGTGCAGGCGATGCAGTACCACTGCCTCTAATAGGTCGTCAAATTGGTAACAAACTGGGAAACTAATGGCACCAGTCTCGACTGTGCAACTGTGCCTCTATCTGTGATTGGTCAAAAGTGTGTCAATGTCAAAATCAGTAACTTCTTATTGACTTGTTCTTTGCTATTCTCTAATGACGGATGTGCATACATCAGTCTATTGCAGGCCACTGCTGAACGTAGGCCCCCCCAGGCTATGCCATAGGGCACAATTTCTCGTTTTCGCCATCCAGTCATTACCAGCCTCCTTACTTAAGATATTGGTCCACATCCAACAGACATGAATTGGTTATAATATAATTCAGTTTTTCTTGTTTATTTGAGTACTTGGAGAATAATTCTGATACTGTTTTAAGCAACAAACTATTCTTAAACTGAACATTAAATAGGAAATCATATTTAATGTACATATTTTTCATTGCATAATAGTGACAAGCCGGTAGAACATGTAGCACAGAAATTTTACTATCACGTTTCTGCGGCTACATAAACTGCACAACACCGTCCCTAGTTATAAAACTAAGATCTCTGTGTTGTGGACTCTCCCTCTGCATAATGCCAAAAACATTAACTTATATCCTTACAACAACTTGATTTGACCTGATATTATAGCAAAATATGTTAATTCAGCAGATGCTAAGCCAGTGGCTTTGCCACTTCAACATGTAATAATAAATAATACTTCAGGTATGTTTAGGCACAGTCGCGCCTGCTACCATCTGCAATATGCTTTAAGTTTTCTTCCCCATTGGGTTATTTGCTGGGTGGAGAAATAATTAATGTCAATATGTTGCCAGTCAAACAATAAGTTCAAAAGTCTACAAGATTCAGTGACCGGACAAGAAAATGGAGAAAAAAAGATAATAATATATATAATCAGGAAAACATTAATAAACATTTACAGTTGGCTGTAACCTGATTGGTGCTGGCGACACTCCTCTGAAGACCAACGGCAACTCGTCGCAAACATTGTTCCCGGATAGTCCTGTGTATGAACCAGAGGAGGTTAGTCGAGTGTAAATAGGTACTTGGGCTGACCCACATGACTGTAATTTTAGTCACTGATACAGGTTGTTTGGTTTTAGTGGGCCAAAGTAAAAGTGTAGATTTTAGACATTTTAAGCTACCGATCTAGCAAAAAAAGAAATGTATTTTTTTATAAAAATAAATGTATCTTATAAGTACAAAATGCTTTGTCAGGCAGCATTATTAGTATAATTGTTTTCGCCAAATTGGTAGATTCCTTTTTGTATGTTCAGAATTTACATATTATCTTTGGACAACTAAAATCTGGACATGCTCTTTTTTGTGTTTTATGGATATGAACTACATTTTTTTTTCATTATTGCATGTATGTTTTGTAAAAATGTGTATGTTATTTATATCATGAGCTGTGCCTCCAAACAGGTTCTTTATCTGGTTGAACTAAACATGTCTACACATGCTTCTAACTAACTGATACTTTGAGCAGTTACAAGACAAGGTTAAACATTTTAATAAGAACTAGCTAGATTATTGTAAGATAGTTTATTCATTGTATGGTATTAAAAAAAAACATGTCTGGACTTGAAACCCAACTTGTATAGTATATTTTTTATAATATATTTTCACCAAGCTCTATTTTAGTCTCAATGTTACTGTTCACTTAAGAGGAATGTTGCTCTGAGTTTTGATTCGAATAATTTAAAGAAGTTAGCTCAGAAAGCAAAATGCTTCCCTATAAATACAAGTTAAGAAAGAGAAAGGTGCTTGATAAACAAAAAAAATATGAAAAAAGTAAATACGCATTTATTTTGTATCTTTGATCGCATATAGGCTGAATAACTGGTTTATTAATTTCAGGATATCATCAATGTATCAGATGACAGCAAAAACACCTTGTCATCTGATTCCAAAGGTATGCAACCCTTTCATTATAGTTTGTCAAGCTCATGCTTACTGCATCCGCAAATACAGACATTGGTAGAAATGAAAAACCGTATGAAGTTGACATACTATAGCCAGAATGATTCTGCATTTAATCTATTATTTGAATGTAAACCCTTAATTTTACAGATGATCAACCATCTAAGAGAAAGCTTTCCGACGAACCCGTCGAAAGCATCGCGAAGGTACAAAAACTGGATCTTAGGAGCGAAGAATTCACCGTATCGTCGCAATCATTGGACGATGAGGTCTCAAAAATTACATCGAAGGCCAAATCTGACTTGGTCTTACCATCTACTTCGCGTGTTCGGACGCCAGCTAAAGCCAGTCCGCGGAAAAGATCCAATAGCAGTGATGTATCTAAACCTAAAACTCCCAGAACGCCTAAATCCAGACCAGCCAGCGCAGACATCACTAAAGGCCGTAAAACACCGAAAAGACGCGGAAATTCTTCATCCGAAGATATTATTACTGTATCTGACAGCTCAAGTTCGCGACCGAGCGTAGAATTCGTTAAAGAAATTGACGCTCCAACTAAAGTCCCTGATACTATTCTAGAGGAAAGCACGTCTGAACTTAACGATTCGCAAAACTTCCACTTATGTCTATCTCCATCGCCTGAAGAAGACACGAGTGACGTGAAAGATAAAAGCATAAATCCAAATCACAGCAGCGACCCAGTTGTAGTCAAAGATCGTGACGAAATTCTAAATCCAGGAAAAATACCTCAAACGCGGAGCGAAGGTTACAACTACTCCGATCATAGCGGAAATATGTCTCAACCAAGGCCAAAAGATTTCGGTAAAACTACTGACCAAGAAAGCACTGACAGCGCCCTTTCAATAAGCATGGAAAGTCCGGACCATGTCCCTACTGTTGCATCAAAAATGATCTCAAAACTATCAAATGGTAACTCCTCAACACCTACTGAAACTGCAGACGGCAAAGATGATAATACTCCAGATATGACTAAGCTTACCAATAAGACCGGCAGAAAGGGCAAAAACGAATCTTTCCGAGTCAGTAATAATACTACACCATCTACAATATCTCCGTTACAAAATGGACATTCATTGCCTGTCAATACTCCCCAGGCACCCTTATTTGAGGTCCACATCAGTCACAATGAAGACTGTGAGTTCCTTTCCCTAGTGGTCGTTCGAACGGACCACGATCTCGGCGCAGATATTTGCAAAGAATACCAAAGAGTTTCTAAGCGATTCACTATTGACCCGTATTTAGGTGACGTTTCAACTAGTAACTCTCCCTCGAGTGTTACTAGTGGTGGAATGATTCAGTTACCGAACAGGACATCGTTCGCTTCAACTGTCAGCTCAGTGTCAACATCTAGCAGCAACCGAACAAGTGATGGAAACTTCGTCGTGCCCCAACCTCCTCGTAAATCTGTTTCCAACCCAACCCACCCGGTCACAGTCAAAGGATACGACGGACTTATGAAAAAACTGCAAGACATATTTTCGCATCTCCGAGATGCATCCGTTGACGATGCAAACAGATCTTTGGCTGAAGATAAAGTTTCTGTGGCTATTCAGACTTCTTTGAGCGATGGTTCAACGATGAGCAATGGAAATGCAAGTCCCGAAGAAGTGGGAAAACTGGACAAAGCAACACCAAAAAGCTCATTGAAGAAAACACGGGTGCGAGGACGGCGGCAGATCGCAGGGAAAACCAAACGAGCGATACTGCCCACACAACACGAGGAACCAGAATACATGCACGGCATGAATTCTCCCGAAATGGTGCCAACCAACGGAGAAAATGGCAAAGTATCTCCACACAACTCTCCCAAAGATGAAAAACCATTGTCGTCTATGGTAGCTACGCCCAAGTCTGTCAACAAACTAAAGCAAAAGAAACGCCCTACTTCACCCCGACCAGCTACTCCTGTTGAAAAGCCTGCAGTAAAATCGGAATATCCTGGATACGCTCCCGACACAGTTGTTCTTGCGAAATGGGTTGACAAACGCTATTACTCCGGACGGGTCTTAGAAATAACCGAGCCAAACAAATACTTGATCAAATTCGATGATGGTCAAACAAAAACTTTGTTAGATGATTTTATTATTTTCGGCGATTTGAGGAGGCTTCCTTTGCAAGGACAGTCCGTTTACGCTATGGTGGATGAGGAACAAAACTATGAGCCTGGATTAGTTCTTGAAGTTGAAGAGAATGGTAGTGGGACTATCACTTACAGATGCACTACTGACGGGTAAGCTTTTGGCGATTTTAGTTGGCTTTTCAATGTTAACAAAAATCACGTCACATATTGATCAAAAACTTGTTTCTATTCAGGGATACAATGGTAATGGTGACAGCCAGTGAATTGTACCTGACGGAAGATCAAGCGAGATCTATTAAAGAGACTGTGCGTCCAAGATCACCGTCAGCCCCGAGCACGCCACGTCGAAGACATAACCGGGAATTGGATCTTGATAATATCATCCAGGTATGTGCATTTTGAAGTTCCCTAAATTCGACTACATTGATGATGAATCTATCTTATGTTTGATTTCTTGGTCGTTGTCGAACGAAATATTTATCTACGGGTTTTTTTATACTTTCATATCTCGCTAAAACTCTCGATTCTTACTGTGATTTTAGCTATTAGACTTGTGAATTTATAGTCTTGTCACCTTTTGCGTCAAAAGAAGTCGAATTTGATATTGATTGTACCATGTTGGCTTCGGAGACAACTAATCGTGTATTTCCTAGAATACCACTACATACTCCTCGATTTGGAATTGTTTGTAAACAGTCTTGTATGAATGGATTTACGCAAAGTCGTCTTATGAGAGTCATTCTTATTGGAGGTTCGCCAACATACCGCTATGAGTCAACAACCCTCGCCTCGGCGTGCCCCGGCCAACGTCACGCAGCAGTGCGCAGTCGCGAAAAAAAAACCTGTTGCTCGTGACGTCAGCCGGCGTCCGTCGCGGCGCATGGCTTTTGAGCTACTCCGTACAGCGCTACTTTGACAGTTCGGCGTGACGTCATCACGTGTTTGCGTCAGAATCCGACAGATGTCGCTGTACAGGCGAAGCGTATTTTCTACATCGCGGTGTTGAGATGTCTTCCACGAAACTACATAGTCTCGGCGAATACTACTGATTTCATACTTACCTGGCACAGGGGATACCGTGATCAAGAAGGCGGTTCCCCCAGGGCGAGGCCTTCCCATTGCACTGCGGTTGGGTTGACCCCTGCGATTATCCCTAATGTGGATAACTCGGGTGCGTAATTTTTGGTAGTGGGGACTGCGTTCGCGCCGTCCCCCCCGTAAAGTATTAGGTCCTTACATATGAAATTGTCGTTTTGTCGTACTGGCCACTTTGATCACAAATTTCTCCTATTTGGTTAGGAATTCGAAATTCAAATTTATACAGCTATTTCCACATGTAGTTGTGTTTCGTAAACCGTCATTCATTTGTTTTTTTACTTATCTTTTTTATGTTTGCATCGCTCAATTTACAAAATGGAAAATTTGAAATATCGCGTTATTTACGAGTACGAGTTCCACCGTGGCACCAGTGCTGCGGAAACGGCTCGAAGGGTTAATGATGTGTATGCCGGTTGTGTCGCAAAAGAAAACACAGTGCGTTTTTGGTTCCAACGTTTTCGTTCTGGAAATTTCGACCTGCAAAACAAGCCCCGTGGACGGCCGGAGACCCAAGTTGATAATGAAGAATTGAAGGCTATTGTGGAAGCGGATCCATCGCAAACCACGTCCGAATTAGCTGCAGGCTTCGGTGTTAGTGATAAAACTGTTTTAATCCACTTGAAGCAAATTGGAAAGATTAAAAAACTTGAAAGGTGGGTTCCTCACGAATTGAGTGAAGCAAACCGGCAAACGCGCGTCAACTGCTGCGTTACATTACTTGACCGGCACAATAACGAAGGGATTTTACATCGAATCATTACCTGTGATGAAAAGTGGATTCTCTACGATAATCGGAAGCGCTCATCGCAATGGCTGGACCCTGGCAAGCCAGCCAAAGCCTGCTCCAAGCGAAAATTGACCAATAAAAAGTTACTTGTAAGCGTTTGGTGGACTAGCGCCGGTGTCGTTCATTACAGTTTTCTCAAATCTGGCCAGACGATTACGGCAGATGTCTACTGTCAGCAATTGCAAACCATGATGGAAAAGCTAGCTGCTAAACAACCGAGGTTGGTCAATCGCTCTACGCCACTGTTGCTTCACGACAACGCTAGACCACACACTGCACAACAGACGGCTAGCAAATTAGAAGAGCTTCAATTGGAATGTCTAAGGCATCCACCGTACTCCCCGGACCTTGCTCCAACAGATTACCATTTTTTTCGAAATTTGGATAACTTCTTGCAAGGGAAAAAATTCAACTCAAATGGGGCAGTCCAAATCGCCTTCAAAGATTTTATTGATTCCCGTCCGAATGTTTTTTTTAGTAAAGGGATCAATGAACTACCTATGAGATGGCAAAAGTGCATAGATTACAATGGCTCATACTTTGATTATATAAATATACTATATTAAAAAAAATCGACTTTTTGTTCCTCCCATACAAAACGCTAATTTCATATGTAAGGACCTAATATTACATATAAGGGATTATCACATTTCTCGTATAGAAAATATTTGTGAGCTTAGTCTGTCAGCGGTCTGCGTTCGACTGCAATTCAAGAATCCTTAATCTGTTCGCAAAATAAATAATTTAGAGGCAGCACTGTCACAAAAAAAAAAACTTATTACTTTACTGAAATACAAAACAAGAGTTTGAAGCACGGACAAATACAAAGGTTTGAAGCCTAGGAAACTTAGTTATTTTATATTTCGTATCTCTTTTGCTTACTAGGATAGTGATAAGAATAGTGTTAGCCTGTCTGTCGCGATTCTGATGCAAAATGACTGAAATTCCTTTCAAATAAATTGTCAGCCGTGGCGAAGATGACTGTCATAAGCTTAATTACTCGTAGTCTGCAAGGTAAAGCGTGGTTTTGTATGTGTATATTTCAGATCAAGCTGTTATCCTATTACAATCGAGGCCATGCCTTATTTAATATACATACTTATATGGAGCTAACTAGTGACAGGAAAACGTATGAATTCCAGGGTCCTAGAAGCGCCCGGACTCGCGACAAAGGCAACTCGAGCGCCAGGAAGCGCGTCGCGTCGCCGAAGAGCCCTAAAGCTTCTACCTCAGGTAGGCAAAATACACCAAGTAAGTGAAAAAATAAACTAATGCATTGATTGTTATAATAATGTGGATAAGTCCGGCTGAACGATCCCACCAAGCGGTGGAAGGCTCCGTAAGGAGCCGCCTGGCTCGCGACCACCATCCCACCGAAGTCTGGCGCCAAGTAGCTTGCTGCGTTCCGTTAGTGTGTGGGAGTGCCAGTGCCTTAACAGGCTTCTTCTGGGTGAGCTCGCTCCATCTTAGACTCTGTCTCTGTCCTATGACCTAGACTAGAGTCAAGAGCAAACCCATCATTAATAAAAAATAAATAAAAAAATAATACAGTAATCCTACCGTTTCTAAGGCAAAGTTGAAGTATACCTTTTGATCGACTAATAGGTAACTAAACAGTAATCTTTTATTACGACGGTAACACTGCCTCTTAGCCAATCACGTCAACCTCACGACAATGTAAATGCAAATTCTGACGCGCCATCAATTTAAGAATTTTTTATTTTTCTACAACATGAAATACCAAAATTGTAGCCATTAAAACAGTTGGACGACACGGTGTCCCACATCAAGAAAGAGAGAATACAGTTAACTTAGTGCGACGGGAAGAAAAACCGACCAAAAAATTACTTAAACGACTAAAAGGTGTTCCTAACTTAATCTGGCTTAGCCCTTCTCTAAGTATAAATTCAAAACTACACGTGTGGTCCTTTTCAGGAGTGAAATCCAGCAAAAGCACCCCTGTGAGCCGCAAGCGTTTAGCCAGCGAAAGTAGCGAACTGTCAGAGTCAAGCAACTCTGCGCCGCCAGTGAGAATAGAAGAAGTGGCAGGTGTCGAGCCTGAGGTCCAGAGGACACCGAGGAAAATTGATGGGGTCAAAGGTAAAATACCACCCATAGCCAGGAAGTCTAGGTTAAGGTACTAGGGTTGCAGGAGTCATCAGGAATTTGAAGTAAGCCTCAAGCGTAATGCCTGCGAAAGTAGCAAACTTTCAGATTCCAGCAATTCTGCCTCGGCAGTGAAAATAGAGAAGTGGCAGGTCTCGAACCTGAGGTCCAGAGAACACCGAGGAAAATTGATGGGGTCAATATCTTCCAGAGCCAGGAAGTCTCAAGGTTTAGTTACTAGGATTGCAGGAATTTCAAAAAGCTTTTAGTGTCTTAATGGCGTACCCTGGGGGAGGCCTACGTCCAGCAGTGGACTGCAATAGGCGTATGTATGTATGTCTTACCAGGGAAAGTAGCGAACTGGCAGAGTCCAACAACTTTGCTCTACCAGGAAGAATAAGTGTCTGGAATCGAACCTGAGATCCAGAGGACACCTAGGAGAATTGGTGGAGAAAGTTCACTTCTTCACTACAAAGGTAAGTCACAGAATAATCAAGATTCATAAGTATTAGGCGCAAAAATGATCTGCAAGTGATCAAGTGTTGAGCAGACGCCGCTTAATAGGGATGTAAAAGAAAGCAGAAATAATCAGAAGGCAGAAAAGCATGGCATGGCAGAAAACATGCTAGCTAGAGCTACCGGTAGCAACGAGTTACCAGGACCACAGATATAATAAGGCAAGCAAGCGTCTAGCTATTAGTAGCGAACTATCAGAATCAAGCTCTGCTCTTTTTCTTTTCCTGAGTTTTAAATTTTATAGGCTAAGTGTAAAATTCAAAGGAATAGCGGTAAATGGCCGTGTGTTGCCGGCAGAGCAGGGTAGCGCCACTCCAAGTCGCCTTGTATGTATCGTAGAGGGCGATTAAAGACTTCCAGGAGAGAAGCAGTGTTTCCCGTGTTGACAATATTGTTCAAAAATTATGCGTTGCGGTCACCAACCCGCCAGCCCAGCGTGGTGACTAAGCGCAATAACCCCCCATCTTAAGGGAGGCCTACGTCTAGTAGTGGACTGCTGTAGGCTGATGTAATGTTGTGTTAAATTAGTATTTAGAATTGAGATCCACTTTATAAGTAGAGTAAGTAAGTAGTATTTTTTCTTGTCTGCATTCACTTTATAAATGAATGTATCTTTCCAGCGGGCCCACTGCAGCTCAAAGGCGCTGCCAAGCAAAACGTCCAACAGGGCAAGAAGAACTCAAAGCTCACCAAATTCGAAAACGACGAAGATACAGTATCGAAACTCGGGCCAATTCCCAGTGGAGATAGTAAGATATTCGCCGGCATGCATTTCTTGCTCACTTGCACTGAGCCGCCTAAACAGAACAGAACTGAGAAGGTAATATGTGTGACTGTCAATAGAGTTCAACATTGAATATGTTGGGTTATGGCCTGGCAAGAGAAATTAGCTGTCTTCTCATAGGTAGAGTGTAAAATGTGGCAGAGATACATTTAAGGGTGAACCAGTCTGAGACAAATTCCTCGAAGATTATTGGATGACATATTGGAAAGAAAGTTTTGGATCTGGTGTACTAAAAGTGTCAACCAACCAAGTAATTGTGAGTCTCATTGCGACGTCTGATTCGGATTTACGCTCTTTGAGGAAAGTTTTTTACTTTAATGGATTGCTTTGCCCTGAGAAATATTTCTGTCAATAATTTTACCCTGTATTTTTCTATCAATAATATTTTGTAAGCGGCTGCCGTTGGATGGTCATAGAAGTGACATGCAATGATACAGTACTTGAATTTGTTATAGGTATTTGTTGCCAGGCCGTAATTTGATTTCGTTCCTTGAATTCTGCTTGATTCTGTATCGCATGGAAATAAAATGAATTTGGAATTTGAAACATCGATCAAGTCAATATCAAAATTCATTTTCGTCTAAATGTTAGTAATAAATAAAGAGGTCTGTAGGCCTCATAATAAATTGTCCCTCAGTCTAAAACTACAAAACTCTGAAAAGGCATTTGCTCTGCTTTTAAATTATTAACGTTGTATTAGCAGAGTATATTAGTTTGTCAAGTAACCACTAGTTTTACAAAGCTATTCAGTTTCATGAGTAACGTGACCTTTCGGGTTGTTACATATTTTATGTTGCATGCATATAAATTGCTAATGATTTGACTAAAATTCACAAGTACCCTATTATCTCTTATAATTGTATACGGGTTCTTACTACGAGACTGAAAATTTTGTGATCCGAAAACTATTATAAAATATTTTAGACTCTATGTAACCGTCACAGCTAACAATAATAATTTCCGTAAGAAAGATAATTATTTGCTTCGGAGGGCACGTTAAGCCGTCGCGTTAGTCCTGATTGCTGTCAAATATGTCAGACGCCGATCTATACACAACGTTACTATTGTCGAAGCTGTGATAAAACTATGTCAGAGGCCTACTATACTAATAGTGTAAACGGTCGAAAACTCTGATACCAGGGCTCATTTTGTGGTTCGTCGAAGTTGTCGAGTCGTTTCCCAACCGACGGAACAAAAATAATAGTTTATTACAGGTTGCCTGTTTCACACAGATATCATTTAATGACTAGACAGTGTCAACTAAATATACTTTCCGCAGTTGCAGTGCCAAGAAAGCCGGCACTACTCATCGGAAGAAGACGGCGAGAGCACGTCCGGGCTAGTTGGGACGGATACGGAAGATTTGGAGTTCTCAGACCGCCCTTTCAACAAGGAACGTCTCAAGGAACAGCTGGAGGCGGCTGGAGGAGTGGTTTACAGGTGAAGTAGACCAAAAGACCGAAAGACCAGAGCAATAAACCAGTAGATTAAAAGACATAGAGATTGGAGGAGTGGTTTACAGGTGAAGTAGACCAGCAGGCCGAAAGACCAGTAGAGCAAAAAACCAGTAGATTAAAAGACCAAGAGATCAAAAGACCAGTAGTTTAAAATACCAGTAGATCAAAAGACCAGTAGTTCAAAATACTAATAGATCAAAAGACCAGTTGATCAGAATAGTAGTAGATAAAAACACTAGTATATCAAAAGACTAGTAGACCGAAAGACTGGTTGATCAAAAGACCAGAAGATCTAATGACCATTAGATGAAAATACCAGTAGATCATTAACCAGCATACATTGTAGTCCAAACGACCAGTTGACTAATAGAGCATTAGACCACGAAAATACTTGTAGGGAGAGGTTTAAAGAAGATTGTAAGCTGCTGGAGGTTTACAGGTGAAGTTAACCAGTAAATCATTAGACCGTAATCCTATTAGACTAAATGACCATTAGACCATGATGTGTTATTTATTTGGTAGAGAGCCCACATCATGAGATACTTGTTCGTTTAATAATAAGACCATTAGACCAGTGACCAGTAGGCTGCTTGCGACGAATACGGAATACTTGGAGTTGGAACCATCCTTTCAACAAGCAGTCACAATAAGGGAGGATTTAGTTCGCAACATCACGCAGTCTGTCGAACATCACTCGGTTTTCAATTCAAGCAACCGGCAAATAAATACCACTCAATAAAAACACCGTATCGACAAATAAGACAATAAGTAACTGTATGAACATTAACATTATGATTTGAAAATGTTAGAATGCCCCATTTGATATTATTCCTAAATATACACACTACAACCACAATAGTCCACTCCACATTTATCTGATACTAGCTGTTTCCCGCGGCGTTGTCCGCATAAGTGGTGATAAAAACTATCCTATGTGTAAATCCATGTTACCTTCTATAAGTGTGCCAAATTTCATGACAATCGGTTCAGTAGTTTTTGCGTGAAGTAACAAACAAACATACAAACGTTCGCATTTATAATATTAATAGGATGATACCTTAATACTTACAAAATATAAACTTGCAAGGTTTTATTGATTTTTACGACTAATACACAAGGATGATTGTAATTTTTCACGTTTATTAATTTTTTCCTCTACAGCCATTTCGACGACGTACCCAAGAATAAATACTCAGTCTGCAAGCTAATCGCCCCGCGGCCTTGCCTCACCGCCAAGTACATCCAATGCTTAGCCGCGGACATAAGGGCAGTGTCACACGCGTGGATCATTACCTCGTGCATCAATAACAGGCTCGCCGATTTGGACGCGTTTAGTTTACCGGCTGGGTGGTCCATCAACAAGAAACACTTCGAAAACTGGGTAAGGATTTGTGGTTTATTGTTGGCAAAGTTGTAAATTTGATTCTAAAATAGCAAAAAAAAACATACCCTTCTTTTGAGGCAGTCGGGTAAAAATGGTGGCAATGACAGCGAAAATGGTATTGTAATGATTCAGCTCTTGCTGCATCCATAATAATATGGCCAAATATGTATGTGATCGTCAAAGAAGTTAGGAATACGTTGTGATAATAATAGTAACTCATAGATCCTTACGAAGTGGAGCAGTGTTTTACTTGAGATGTAGAGAGAGAGAACATTTTATGTTGGATTGTGGATTCTACAGGAGTACGGGGCTCACCTTCCAACCTACACCACCGTCCAAAGTAGCCTGGACACTCTCATACGATATACCTAAACAACCCAAAGAATTTTGAGGTTACACGACGCTCAGGATACTGTAGTTAAAAGCCAAAAAGTCAAATATTCCTAATAATGAGGAAACTAACAAAGCTAATCACGCTTCACTAGGAAGCAAGTTAAAAGGGGTCTAGGTTGGGGAACCAGGTCCAGAAAGACCCAGTTCATGGTAACCCCGGGGCTAATCCCCGTGACCATCCAACCCGTATTCTACCTATCTACCTGCCTAGCTAGCTCAAAGTCCAGAGACTGAGCAACCACATAACCTAAGGCCAAAAGGTATTTTGGGGACAATCATTGTTTAGAAACCCAGAAGGCGAACAATAGAGTAATGAGCGGGGGGCCATACCCTTGGAGATGTATGTATTTGTTGAGGCATCATCGCTTCCCACTACGTGCACCAGGGCAGGGAAGCAACTTACCCCAACACTGGACAGTCTGTACTAGATAACTGTAGGTGTATCTGGTTGCAACAACAAACCAAGAACCTAGGAGCTAATCTTGTGATACTAGAGTTTGTGTCCACTAACACCACCATATACCCCTGGTTCGAGATCAGGTGTAGAATGTACATGCCTACTCCATTGCCCCAATCAACCTCTGTACGCACGTGGCAACCACGGATTACGCACACAGGTTAATAAAATTTTATATTTAAACTACTAGAAATTTAGATCGTCCCATTCTTTAATTTAACTAATTAAGAATTATCTTTTATTTATCATTTGGAAGATTAAACTGTTTTTAATTTATCGTTGTTTTATAATAAAGTTTATTGAGCTTAAGGTTGATTGAATTTATGAATTTAGTAAAAGGTAGTCCTAGCTAAAAGTAAGAAAGCTTTGGCGTTATTGTAAGTATAGACTAACTACCCCTAACTATTACACACAGACATTCAAACATGCAAGCGTTCAAGCATCATCATTCATAAAACTCCTAAATGAAAGACGTAAAATCAAAACCTTTCATGCTGAACCATCTATCCTGAATTTATAAAATTATCCCCGAGCCCAATTTGGAAAAAGAAAACTTCAGTATAGTAAACTAATAATTCAAAACCTAAATCAAAATCTTATAATCTAAAATAAATCAAAAGGCTAACTTACATTTCTTCTTTATAATAGAAAAACACTCACTAGTTACTCTCACAAAGGTTAGACAATAAATGAATCGATCGTGACATGATCAATCGAAGTTGTAAATTCCATAGTCAAAATTTAGAAAAAGAGTGACATAAATTCAAATTTCATATTTGTAAATAGAAGTAGATGCTCAGACATCAAAAGTCAATGTCACTTTGTTAAACGGAGAAATCATTAGTATGTCACATTTGATTGGCTCTTGTCAGATCTAAACTAGCTGTCATAATTTGGAATACCCCGGAAAACGGCTATCTTAAGTGTCAAAAATAATACATCCAAAAAGCGGTTATCTGAGGTGTCAAGAGCCTTTAGGTGCATAATGTCCATTCCGCAAAATGTCCAGCTCGCAAAATGTCCATTCCGCAAAATGTCCAGCTCGCAAAATGTCCAGCTCGCAAAATGTCCATTCCGCAAAATGTCTAGCTCGCAAAATGTCCATTCCGCAAGATGTCTAGTTCGCAAAATGTCCAGCCTGCAA
The DNA here is from genome assembly GCA_027580185.1 of Tuta absoluta. Classification (NCBI taxonomy): domain Eukaryota; kingdom Metazoa; phylum Arthropoda; class Insecta; order Lepidoptera; family Gelechiidae; genus Tuta; species Tuta absoluta. The sequence continues at coordinate 10,625,170 of JAQAHW010000009.1, forward strand.
AATGTCCATTCCGCAAAATGTCTATTTTGAAAAAAGTAAGATCAGTGCAAAACCCGCACTAAGGAGATTATAAGTAAAACTAGTGTAGAAACGACACTATGGATAAAACATGTAAAATGAGTGCAAAATCGGCACATTGTACGACGTATCAAGTGAGTGCTAAAACGGCACATGGTTAGAAGCTTGTAAAGTGGGTGCAAAAACAGCACATTATGTGACGCATATAAAGTACATATAAAAACGACATAAAATAGGACGTTAGTAGCGTGTGTGCAAAACTGGCACACAACAAACAAAAAAATAAACCGTGTGTGCAAAACTGGCACAAAACGGAACTATAAACTAAACGTAGGTCTCTTTCCAGAGAATAAAACGCATAATACCGTTTATTGATAGAAAACTCTAAAATACTAACAACAGATGCCTGGTATATGTGCCCATCTCTATAATTAAATCTCCCCTTTCCAACCAGCCATTCCAAGCTGTCTGTAACACTGGTGGAGACTTAGAAGTATCATCCCTCGATTGGGACAATGTAAACACTCACAACCGAAGTTTCCAAGATGTATATACCCTACGAATTCTCCCGCACAGGGGTCTTATGCATCCGCGGCTAATAATTATTAGAACTAACTATTGATAAAAGGAACCTAGAAACACTCACGACCGGCGTCTTGAACAGAAGCGTATACCCTCGGCTGTGTCTCCACACGCTGGATGGCCGCATTCAGGCGGAGAGCGCACGTTGTCAGACCCCCTCTTCTCCTCAAAACGGCACGTCGGCTTGACTTCCACACTTCCTTGCTTTCTTGAGTCTTCGCGGTTAATCTTAAATGGCAAAATTAGTTGAGATTCCCATAGTAAACACAAGGAATTTGAATCCCCCCCTAACCTGTGACTATCTTCTAATTCCTAAGAAATATTAGCCAAAAGCCGTCACAGTCCCAATATTCGGAAAATAATGAATAATCCTAATTGTATTTCCAAAATAAACTTAAATCTTCGAAAACCAACAATTATATTTATATTTAAATTCGAAAGGAAAGCAAATCAAAGGTGAAAAGGTTTAAAGGAAATAAGAAATCAAGTCAGATTCAATAACAGAGTACCATTGACCTCCCAAGAGGGTTGACAGGTCACTCCCGATACCTCCCTACACTATTATAACTATCTAGTAGACGCGCTATAACTAGAAGAAAACTGCATTTTTATTTTCCCTATTTACGATATAAATAAAGAATTTTCCACTTAACTTGAAGCTGTATTCGAGGACATTCCATCTTCCTCATCACATTTCAGGGGTCTTCACGTCTCTGCAATCGCTCAACGCACATTACTTCTTCCATGAACATCAACTTCAAAAACTAACTATCACATTTGCTTCCATTTTTTCCTTGTTTTCTTGCCTCTTCAGCCGCTTCTTCATGACTCACCCCAATATTCTTATTTTCAAAAATTCAAAAAAAATTGACAATACTCAAAATTGATTTACTTTTTCCCATCCAGCCTAGTATATTTATCATTTTATATTGTCGTAAAGTCTTTGGAAAAAGTTTCTTGTCCCGTCTTGAAATATAGAACCAATTTCAGGGTTCGGTAAGTCAAATGGATTAATTGTTTAAACAAAAAAAATTTTCTTATGCCAAACGAATCAGTACTCCACAATCCTCCCCCAGATTTTAGTTCTATACCTATAGAATTAAAATCTCCTACCTTAAAGAGAACTAATCGTTTATCATAAAAATTAAACAAAAAAAATTTTTTTTTTTTTTTTTTTTTTTTTTTTTTTTTATAAACTTTAATCACATTCGAAGAAATAACAAATATTAAATATTTAATTCAATCACTAATAATGTTAAATGAATCACTCTATACATAATAGCGAGCTAAATGTATTGCACTAAAAGTCCCACGAACATTTAACCCATCTGGATCAACTAAAACATAAACATTCCCAGGTTTCCTGATTAAAACTCTATAGGGCCCCTCGAATCTAAGCTTAAACTTTTTGAATAAAGATTTCCTAGTATCAGATTTATTCAATTTTCGAATCTTCACTAAATCTCCCACTTGAAATTCTATCAATCGATGTGTCCTATTATAAAATTCCCTTCTAATTTGTCCCGCCTGCCTTAAATTTTCCTTAACCTCTTCCCTAATAGTCTCAACATCCCTGGCGTTTTCAAATCGAGGTAGAAACCGATCAATGGTTAACCTGGCCGAGCTCCCAAAAACTATTTCTTTAGGAGAATACTTAGTGGAATGATGATACGTGTTGTTATATAATTCTTCAACATCTCCCAAAATCTTGAACCAGCCTTTATGGTTATGATGACAATAGATCCGAAAATACTTGGATAACTCTTTATTCACCCTTTCTGTAGTATTTGGTCTAGGATTTCTGATCGAAGTGTAAAGTGCACGAATTCCCATTTCTCTAAGTCCAGTTTTCCAAATTGTACTAATAAACTGTCTTCCATTGTCAGTCATTACTACTTTGGGCTTGATGATCCTGGAAAATTCCTTCATTTTCTTTAAAACTGCTCTGGAGGTGGCCCGGCTCAATCCATACAATTTAATGTATTTACTAAATGAGTCCTGTAATACAAAGATATAAGAATATCTCGATTGAGATTTAGGTAGTGGTCCATATAGATCTCCCATTACGAGATCCCCTATCCTTTCCGTAATAATAGAATTACACGGTCCAACATGTTTAATAGGATCGTCCTTTGATAGTTGACAAACTCTGCATTTCCGTATAACGGATTTAACTGTTGCTTTCATTCCAATCCAATAGAACCGTTGTCTAATATAATGATAAGTTTTATAGACACCTATATGTCCCATCTCAATATGCACTTGCCTACATATCTCCTCCCATAGGACTTCTGGTGAGAAAACTACCCGATGATCAACGTTAGGTGGGTCATAGTACAGAATTCCATCAATCAAAGAGCATCTGGATGCGATTCTACCCAACCGATCCTCCCCCAATTCATTTGGCTCTAAGACCCGTTGCCTAATATTCCTAATAATATTATCCATCATTTGATATTCATTCATGCGTTCTAATTTTTCTCTTATAGTTCTGCTTGATGATACTCCCATATACATAATATTTGGACATTTCACTCTTTCTTCCTGGATGATTCCCCCTATAGGATATCTCGAAAGTATATCCGGTATTATATTCTCCGCTCCTTTAATGTGTTCAATTTTATAGTTAAAATGTTCTAAGAATATGATCCATCTAGTTACGCGAGCATTAAACAATTTAACATTTTTAATAAATATTAATGGCTTATGATCAGTCTTAATAATTACCGGTACTCCCCTTAAATAAGTCTCAAATTTTTTCAAATTGTAAATTATAGCCCACAGTTCCTGTTCAGTAACTGTCCATCTCAACTCTGGCCCACGTAAAGCTCTGCTACAAAACCCGAGGACCTTCATATTTCCCTCATCATCAATTTGATATAGAACTCCACCAATCCCTATTCCGGAACTATCTACTTGTAAATGATATTCTCTATTTTGATCTGGATGGTGTAGTAGAATAGTTGACAAGAATTCTTGCCTTAAGTCATCCATAGCTGATTGTTCCTCTTGACCCCACTTCCATCTTTGCTCTTTACGTAAAAGGTTATTAAGAGGGATTGTTAAAAGGCTATAGTTAGGAATAAACTTTCGATAGTAGTTACATAATCCTAAAAAGGCTCTTAATTGTTTAATCTTCTTAGGTTCTGGAAACTTTTGAATCGCTTCTACTTTAGCCGGGTCAGTCCTAATCCCATCTATCGAAACTATATGTCCCAGCATCTTAACCTCTTCACAAACAAACTTGCATTTTTCTATGTTACAAGTCATACCAGCTAACTCTAACCTATTTAAGACTTCATCTATATGAAGAAGATGCTCGTTCCAGGTCCCTGCTGTCAAAATAGCCAGATCATCAAGATAATTGACGCAAAACCCCCTAACTTCTAACCCAAGAATCCTGTCCATAGCCCTACTGAAACTTCCAACCGAAGTTTTCAACCCTTGGGGTAAAACGTTATAGACATAAGACTTCCCATTTACTGTAAATCCTGTGTATTTCTTACTATTTTCCGAAATAGGAATTTGGAAGTACGCACTATTTAAGTCTAAGATCGTAATAAATTTCACCCCATGGAAAGCATTTAAAACATCAATCTGAAGTGGTGGCGCTTCCGATTCTGCAATCATGAATTTATTTATTTCTCTCGCATCTAAGAGGATACGAACCGAGCCATCCGATTTCATAGCAAAGGTTAACGGACTACAATACGGGGTTGACGCTCTTGAAATAATCCCCATCTCAACCATTTCATTAATCTTATCCTCAACCTTTGTTCTATAAGCGTAGGGGATTGGATAAGTCCTATTAATTCTTGGTGTTGTTGTTTCCATCTTAATCTCATGAACGTAACAATTAGCCCTTCCTAGCTTTGGTGAAAACACCGCTTTGTGTTTTTCCAAAATTTTAAGCAAAGAAAATTTTTGTTTGGACGAGATCTCCATTCCCCATTTAACTTTATTTCTATAATTACTCGACTCATCTGTTTTACTTTCCTTTTGAAGTAATTCTTCCAGAAGATTCACCCCTGGAGAATCCTCGTACTCCTTTTCTAAGAATGGTACAACAGTCTTATTGCCTCCCCCTGAGTCTAAGATTAATGCCTTTGGATCCGCTAAGTCAATTTTGGCTTCATTTGCTACTAACCAGTCAAATCCAAGAATTATATTTTTAGTCAATTTGGGAATAACCAACATTCCAATCTCAAATTCACAACCCCCCATTTCCAAGGTTACACTAGTTAAATAGCTTATTTTTAAGCTTTTCTGCCCTACTGCCCCTTTTATGAACATAGGTTTTATTGGGAGTTTGGCCAGGTTTTGGATCGTATCTAACTTGAAAAAGAAATCCTCTGCTATACAAGTTATTTCGCTACCCGTATCAACTAATGCTGCAAAAACCTCCCCCAAGAATTTAACTTCTACTTCAGCTGTGATCCTAACATTCCTTTGTGTAATAAAGTTTTGATCTGATTCTCCTAAATCTTCTGTAAATAGGGAATTATTTATATTAAAAACATTCAGATAATTTTCGACACTACCTTTTATAAACTCTTTTAATTCAGTATAAGGCCTAACTTCATTAGACTCTAGATACCCGAAGCCACACTTAATATTCCCTACCCTATCCTTATTAATTTCAATTGGATGACGCCTTCCTCGTCTTGATTTTCCCAATCCGTCTCCAGGCTTCCATCCATATTTGATCAAGTAGTTAACTGCAAAGTATTCCTTGCTGCCTCCCCCAATTCCAGCTGACTCCGAGGCTATAGATCCAGCTGCGTCTAGTTTAAATCTGTGTTTTTAAGTCCGGATTCCACCTCCTGTTCATCCTCATCTTGAATCACAATATGGTTCGACAATTTTGTTCTTTTGCCTCCTGGTTGAGTCTTGTCTTGAGTTGTACCTGCTATACGCTTAAATCCTCCTTGGGGATTAATTGAAACCTCCACATGGGATTTACACTGACGTCCCACGTCATCAAGTTCCCTAAGAAACTCAGCTGCTTGTATAATCCTTCCAGATTTCCTTTGTCTCCAAACATATTGTATTTCTATCGGGAAGTGGTTCATTAGATCAGCCACCAATTGATCCTCAGGAATAGCTCTTGCCAACATTTTAGCCTGACTGGCCAAACTTATGAAATATCTCATCATTGAGGGTTCTCTCTTCTCATTCCAAGTACCGCAGACAATTGACCGGCGAAGTTGATTTTGTTCTGTCTCAGACCAGAATGACTCAAGAAAATCTTTCTTGAAGTCCTCTTCAGTTATCCATCTATCTTTATAGATCCTTGCCCATTTACGGACTTCCCCTTCCAGGCAAGCTATAATCTCCTCAATAACCTGGTCCTTTCTTGAAATTCTATTCAAGTAAGCAAACAGATCCTCGATGAATGTTACCGGGTGCATATCTATCTTCCCCGGGTATTTTGGTCTTTCCAATTTTGCTTCAGACGCTTGATAGACGATCACAGGTTCCACAATGTTCCTTGGCATCTCTTCTTGTTCTTGGTTTTCCTTCCCTTCATTAAGCCTGCGTTCCAGTTCGCTAACCTTGCTCGATAAACGACCAATAGTGGACCGCATAAATTGGAAAAGGTTCCTCCCTCTACGTCCTCTCGCGACAATGCGTTGAGAAACTTCCCTCTGTGCATGAGAAGAGCCTTCCTGTGACAATTCATCAGTTTGTTGTGGTATCTCTGCCTGTTCTTGGGATCTTCCTACTTGGGGCTCAATAATTTGTTGTGAACCTCCTGCCTGTTCTCCGGGCATCTCTATCTCTTGCGGGAGGTCATCCATCTCAATCTGATCTTGTTTACCAACGATAGTTCTTTTCGATCTTTTGGGCATATCTATAACTCTTTTTATTGAATTAACTGTAACAATTAAAAAAATCTATTCTTCATATTAGAATTTAATATTTTCCTTGGAATCTTCTAATATTTTAATTATCTTTAGGAAGTTCTTTAAAACTTCCGATTCATTTTGATCCCCATCTATTATTTCTACTTTTGTATAATTAGTTCCTCCATTCATTCCTCCTTCTAGCAACCATTCTTCATGGGCCTCATGTATTTGTTTTAGATAAGACAAGGTTAACGACTCTTCACCTTTTCTCCCCCTTGTTGCAATTCTTTGCAAAGCTATCTCTGGAGTAGTCTTCAGATAAACTACTAAATCTTCTTGGACCCAAGCCCTTTCACAGGCAAAATCATACCATTGATCTAAAATTGTTCTCTCAACAAGATTTAAACACTTTTCTAGGGCAAGCGTTTTTATGAAGCAATTCTTAGCAGAGAAGACGCTCCTCTCCATTACTCTATACTTAGTGTTTACAGGTCTTTGGTGATTCTCTAGCATTGTCAAAAGTACATAGCTTTGGAAGGTGAAACTCCATCGTTCCCTATCCTCCGAAAACACCTTAAATAAATTGGTTCCTTCAACATTTTGCCACTTCTCGATAGGTTCTCTCAAAACGGTAATATCCTTATGTAGGTCAAGGCTATTTAGTAATGACGACTTTCCAGATGCAATATTTCCTTCTAAACTTATTTTAAACTTTTTCATGTTTATTATTTAATACTTTTAATTTTTCAAAATATTTAATATTTGTTCTGAAACAAACAAAAACTAGCATGAGGACATATACGCCATACCTAAGTTTTCCTAGTTGTCTTTCCCTAACATCTCAAAAATACACCGCTCACTTGCGACTCCGAAATCCTGGTCATTACGGTACCATTGTAATGATTCAGCTCTTGCTGCATCCATAATAATATGGCCAAATATGTATGTGATCGTCAAAGAAGTTAGGAATACGTTGTGATAATAATAGTAACTCATAGATCCTTACGAAGTGGAGCAGTGTTTTACTTGAGATGTAGAGAGAGAGAACATTTTATGTTGGATTGTGGATTCTACAGGAGTACGGGGCTCACCTTCCAACCTACACCACCGTCCAAAGTAGCCTGGACACTCTCATACGATATACCTAAACAACCCAAAGAATTTTGAGGTTACACGACGCTCAGGATACTGTAGTTAAAAGCCAAAAAGTCAAATATTCCTAATAATGAGGAAACTAACAAAGCTAATCACGCTTCACTAGGAAGCAAGTTAAAAGGGGTCTAGGTTGGGGAACCAGGTCCAGAAAGACCCAGTTCATGGTAACCCCGGGGCTAATCCCCGTGACCATCCAACCCGTATTCTACCTATCTACCTGCCTAGCTAGCTCAAAGTCCAGAGACTGAGCAACCACATAACCTAAGGCCAAAAGGTATTTTGGGGACAATCATTGTTTAGAAACCCAGAAGGCGAACAATAGAGTAATGAGCGGGGGGCCATACCCTTGGAGATGTATGTATTTGTTGAGGCATCATCGCTTCCCACTACGTGCACCAGGGCAGGGAAGCAACTTACCCCAACACTGGACAGTCTGTACTAGATAACTGTAGGTGTATCTGGTTGCAACAACAAACCAAGAACCTAGGAGCTAATCTTGTGATACTAGAGTTTGTGTCCACTAACACCACCATATACCCCTGGTTCGAGATCAGGTGTAGAATGTACATGCCTACTCCATTGCCCCAATCAACCTCTGTACGCACGTGGCAACCACGGATTACGCACACAGGTTAATAAAATTTTATATTTAAACTACTAGAAATTTAGATCGTCCCATTCTTTAATTTAACTAATTAAGAATTATCTTTTATTTATCATTTGGAAGATTAAACTGTTTTTAATTTATCGTTGTTTTATAATAAAGTTTATTGAGCTTAAGGTTGATTGAATTTATGAATTTAGTAAAAGGTAGTCCTAGCTAAAAGTAAGAAAGCTTTGGCGTTATTGTAAGTATAGACTAACTACCCCTAACTATTACACACAGACATTCAAACATGCAAGCGTTCAAGCATCATCATTCATAAAACTCCTAAATGAAAGACGTAAAATCAAAACCTTTCATGCTGAACCATCTATCCTGAATTTATAAAATTATCCCCGAGCCCAATTTGGAAAAAGAAAACTTCAGTATAGTAAACTAATAATTCAAAACCTAAATCAAAATCTTATAATCTAAAATAAATCAAAAGGCTAACTTACATTTCTTCTTTATAATAGAAAAACACTCACTAGTTACTCTCACAAAGGTTAGACAATAAATGAATCGATCGTGACATGATCAATCGAAGTTGTAAATTCCATAGTCAAAATTTAGAAAAAGAGTGACATAAATTCAAATTTCATATTTGTAAATAGAAGTAGATGCTCAGACATCAAAAGTCAATGTCACTTTGTTAAACGGAGAAATCATTAGTATGTCACATTTGATTGGCTCTTGTCAGATCTAAACTAGCTGTCATAATTTGGAATACCCCGGAAAACGGCTATCTTAAGTGTCAAAAATAATACATCCAAAAAGCGGTTATCTGAGGTGTCAAGAGCCTTTAGGTGCATAATGTCCATTCCGCAAAATGTCCAGCTCGCAAAATGTCCATTCCGCAAAATGTCCAGCTCGCAAAATGTCCAGCTCGCAAAATGTCCATTCCGCAAAATGTCTAGCTCGCAAAATGTCCATTCCGCAAGATGTCTAGTTCGCAAAATGTCCAGCCTGCAAAATGTCCATTCCGCAAAATGTCTATTTTGAAAAAAGTAAGATCAGTGCAAAACCCGCACTAAGGAGATTATAAGTAAAACTAGTGTAGAAACGACACTATGGATAAAACATGTAAAATGAGTGCAAAATCGGCACATTGTACGACGTATCAAGTGAGTGCTAAAACGGCACATGGTTAGAAGCTTGTAAAGTGGGTGCAAAAACAGCACATTATGTGACGCATATAAAGTACATATAAAAACGACATAAAATAGGACGTTAGTAGCGTGTGTGCAAAACTGGCACACAACAAACAAAAAAATAAACCGTGTGTGCAAAACTGGCACAAAACGGAACTATAAACTAAACGTAGGTCTCTTTCCAGAGAATAAAACGCATAATACCGTTTATTGATAGAAAACTCTAAAATACTAACAACAGATGCCTGGTATATGTGCCCATCTCTATAATTAAATCTCCCCTTTCCAACCAGCCATTCCAAGCTGTCTGTAACACTGGTGGAGACTTAGAAGTATCATCCCTCGATTGGGACAATGTAAACACTCACAACCGAAGTTTCCAAGATGTATATACCCTACGAATTCTCCCGCACAGGGGTCTTATGCATCCGCGGCTAATAATTATTAGAACTAACTATTGATAAAAGGAACCTAGAAACACTCACGACCGGCGTCTTGAACAGAAGCGTATACCCTCGGCTGTGTCTCCACACGCTGGATGGCCGCATTCAGGCGGAGAGCGCACGTTGTCAGACCCCCTCTTCTCCTCAAAACGGCACGTCGGCTTGACTTCCACACTTCCTTGCTTTCTTGAGTCTTCGCGGTTAATCTTAAATGGCAAAATTAGTTGAGATTCCCATAGTAAACACAAGGAATTTGAATCCCCCCCTAACCTGTGACTATCTTCTAATTCCTAAGAAATATTAGCCAAAAGCCGTCACAGTCCCAATATTCGGAAAATAATGAATAATCCTAATTGTATTTCCAAAATAAACTTAAATCTTCGAAAACCAACAATTATATTTATATTTAAATTCGAAAGGAAAGCAAATCAAAGGTGAAAAGGTTTAAAGGAAATAAGAAATCAAGTCAGATTCAATAACAGAGTACCATTGACCTCCCAAGAGGGTTGACAGGTCACTCCCGATACCTCCCTACACTATTATAACTATCTAGTAGACGCGCTATAACTAGAAGAAAACTGCATTTTTATTTTCCCTATTTACGATATAAATAAAGAATTTTCCACTTAACTTGAAGCTGTATTCGAGGACATTCCATCTTCCTCATCACATTTCAGGGGTCTTCACGTCTCTGCAATCGCTCAACGCACATTACTTCTTCCATGAACATCAACTTCAAAAACTAACTATCACATTTGCTTCCATTTTTTCCTTGTTTTCTTGCCTCTTCAGCCGCTTCTTCATGACTCACCCCAATATTCTTATTTTCAAAAATTCAAAAAAAATTGACAATACTCAAAATTGATTTACTTTTTCCCATCCAGCCTAGTATATTTATCATTTTATATTGTCGTAAAGTCTTTGGAAAAAGTTTCTTGTCCCGTCTTGAAATATAGAACCAATTTCAGGGTTCGGTAAGTCAAATGGATTAATTGTTTAAACAAAAAAAATTTTCTTATGCCAAACGAATCAGTACTCCACAGTATCATAGTTAGCAAAACTGGTATCATATGTAGCGAAATTGCTGTCAAATCTAACAAAACAGTTTTTATAAATTCGTCAGCAATTTCGGTTGCCGTGTGGTGCCGGCTTATAATAGCATCACCCCATTTCTTTCCCTTGAGAGTCTTAAGAGGCGACTAAGGGACTCGAGGGTGTATATTGTAATTTTAGGCGATGGGCTGACAACCTGTTACTATGGCGATACACAATTTTCCGAATGACCCTAATATTCGTCAGAAGTGGCGTAAATATCTGTTTCTGCGGCCGTTTGCGCTCTGCCTAAACCGTAAGGGATTTAAATAAGTGTGTGTGTGCGTGGTTAGCAATTCCACTCACATCCTTGCTAAGTCCCACCCACACTGTACTATGATACAATGCTTAGCCATAGACCTAAGGGCATTTGACACGCTTCTCTCTCTTTAATGACGCCCCTGTAGAAGATCCCGTACAGGATGTAGCAGGCATATATAGAAAGACGTCGCAAACCTTCTGTCATGCATACCGACAAAAAGAGGCCTTTCTCCTAGCAGCGACCTCAGATGGTAGGTTTGGAAACCATTGAACCGACTCCATACACAGATTGGTCGCTGCAAGGAGAATTTGTGTCAGTGGTGCTATAGCAATTCTGAACACTGTCCGTGCGGTGCTGTCCCTCAGGGCATTGTATCATCTAATCTTGCGTGTCCCTGTACCTGCACGCTAGAAGATCTAATAAGCAGCCACTCAAAATGCCATTCGGTGTGGAACAACATAATAGGCAAAAAAAAAATGGCCCGATACGTCAAGAAGAAGAAGAAGCGTCAAAGCAACTGGTGTCGAAACTAGTAAAATAACTGTCAAGTTAGCGATTCCATGACACTCGTATGACATCGGCTAACAAAGCTGACAAATTCTTTAAGCAATATTACTCTCAAAGCTAGGAAAATTGGTCAAAACTGATGTCAATATTAACTAAAATCACAAATTATTTAATACCTTTTGAAATCCTATTTTAGTGCCGTGTGATGCCGGCTTAGAATAGCATCACCTCTTTCCTGTGGGAATCGTAAGAGGCGACTAAGTGACTCGACACACCGTATTGCAATTTTAGGTGATGGGCTGACAACCTGTTACTATTGCGATACACAATTTCCCGAATGACCCTCAAATATTTGTTTACGGTCTCCCTACCCCGCAAGGGATTATATGTCTGTATTAAATCCAGGTGCCGAAATCGGGCAAACGCAACACGTCATTCTTCAAAGACAAGTTGATTCTGCTGTGCGGCGATCAAGACACATTCGTCAAGTTCTGGGAGCGCGTGTGCACGCTGGCGGGCGCCAACACCAGGGTCGTACAGGACACAGACACCAACATGGCGGGCGCTGTGGCCTTGCTCACCGAGTGGGACTGTCCACACGAGGTAACCATATCAACATTCTGATAGAACTGTCAGGCTTAAAATGAAGAATTCCATGAAAATGTCTTGTCTGAATACCCTTACTTATAAACCTCTACTTGAGAACCAGCTCTCTTTTAAACCTCTTCTTTAAAACCCGCTCTCTCTTAAACCTCTACTTTAGAACCCGCACTCTTTTATACCTCTACTTTTGAACCCGCTCTCTTTTAAACCTCTACTTTAGAACCCGGTCTCTTTTAAACCTCTACTTTAGAACCAGCTCTCTTTTAAAACTACTTAAGAACCTGCTCTCTTTTAAACCTCTACTTTAAAACCCGCTCTCTTTTATACCTCTACTTTTGAACCCGTTCTTTTAAACCTCTACTTTTGAACCCGCTCTCTTTTAAAGCTCTACTTTAGCACCAGCTCTCTTTTGAACCTCTACTTTAGAACCAGCTCTCTTTTAAACCTCTACTTTAGAACCCGCTCACTTTAAATCTCTACTTTGAAATGAAATAACTTTATTCAATGTAGGATAGCATTATCACTTTAGAACCCGCTCCCTTTTAAACCTCTACTTTGAAACCAGCTCTCTTTTAAACCTCTACTTTAGAACCCTCTCTCATATAAACCTCTACTTTAGAACCCGCGCTCTTTTAAAGTTCTACTTTAGAACCCGCTCTCTTTTAAACTTCTACTTTAGAACCCGCTCTCTTTTAAACCTCTACTTTAGAACCAGCTCTCTTTTAAAACTCTACTTAAGAACCTGCTCTCTTTTAAACCTCTACTTTAGAACCCGCTCTCTTTTAAACCTCTACTTTAGAACCCTCCTTCATAGCCTTCACTGTTAAACATGCATCCAATGTAGTGTAGGCCAGCAGGCAAACGTCAATTGATTCCCTCCAGTAATATGCTTTGGAATTAATAAATAAATAAATTAAATAAATAAATAAATAATAGACAGATATGACAAAGAAAGTAAGACTGTATACAGGAGTTATCATCATAAGCAAACGAAATGAATTTCATCTACTAATATCGACTTAATTTAATCAAGATGCAGTTCGAAATACGAAAAATTATAAGGTCTTACTTCAAGAAACTTACACAAGTGTTGAAAAAATACGTTACATGCATAAAACGTATACGCGTTTCTGACATTTTCCTGAAATAGCCCATAATAAATAACCAAAGCGCACCGTCTCGTTACACCATGTCAGCGGCCTACTACTAGTAGTCAGCGGTTGAAAAACGCCAGGATTTATCGGGTCGTTGACGATTCGGTGTCCCACACAAAAAGAAAGAAGAAGACGCCTATAATCCCTTGCAGAGCGCAAGCAGTCGCAAAACGGTCATTTACGCCACGTCTGACAAATATTTGAGGGTCATGCGAAAAATTGTGTATCGCCATAGTGACAGGTTGTCAGCTCATCGCCTAGAATTGCAATACACACCCTCGAGTCCCTCAGTCGCCTCTTACGACTCCCATAGGAAGGAAAAGGGGTTATGCTATTCTAAGCCGGCATCACACGGCATACTTACTTATAATTATTACATACATACATAAATCACGCCTCTTTCCCGGAGGGGTAGGCAGAGACTACTTCCTTCCACTTACTACGATCCTGGCATACTTCTTTCGCCTCCTCCACATAATAACAAGTGCGTCGGTATGTTGGGTCTGTTCCAGATACAAAACAAAGCGAACCAGGAATCGATCCCGCTGGTGTCGACGACGTGGGTGGTGCAGTGCCTGGTGGAAGCGCGGCTGCTGGCGCCCACCGCCCACGACAAGTTCTCCTTCATGTACACGGAGCCGGAATGATCCTGGCGCTTCCGCGAGGTGCTTCTCATCCGCGAGCACTGAGCGCGCAATCGCCAGCCGCCACAGCCATTGTGATCTGTGTCACTGTGTCGCAACAACCAAATAATAACGCTGTTACTTATTTATTTAACCGTTTATTGTACACAATATTAAACAAAGGACATAACATATAGTACAATACACAACAGGTCAGCTTATTTCTAAAAAGAAATCTCTTACAGCAGACCTAGGGTAGTGAGAGTTTAATGAGGCAGTTGACGTGTACGATTTACTTAGTAAGATAAAAAGTTACTTTAGAGTAATCGTGTTGGGTATTCAGTTTTAGAAAACTTGCTAAATCCTGCCCGCTGCGGTAGAAAGATTTGCAATTTTTCTTAAAAACAGTGACTTTATAAGTGGTGTATTAAGACATTTGGCGCCCTAGGGAAAATTATATTTACCGACTCGTGTTTCTTATTTAAGTGACAAAGTCGTTTTACGGTAAAATAAGTGAAATGGTATCTTCACTGCGCTACACGATAGCTCGATATTTCATATGACACAGCAACATAAACGATCTCGTTGTTTTCTGTTATTATAATGGCAAAGTTATTATAACGGAAAACAAAAAGCTCGCATTGCTCGTGTTTTTCACGTTTAAATAAGTGTGAGGGGTACTACACTGCGCTACACCAACCCAATACTCATTACGAGCGTAACGAGTGTCTTCAAATATTGATGCCCCAGTTTCCCATTTCGTAAATACGCCCCTGGACGCAATCGTGACTGAGATTGTCTACGATTACACGCATTTGATGCGGTTTCTACTAAAGTAGCTGCTTAACAGATGAAGAAATGTGAGAATTGTCCTGAAATCGTAGACAATTAAAACATCACAATCTCCTATCATTTCTAAACTTATTTGACTGAAAGTGACAGCGTTATTTTTTGTTTGTGATTTAAGACGGTAACCCGAAATCGTGTCTATTGTGTTACGGTCCTTACTTGAAATCGAACACTTATGTGAGTTTTAAAGGCAGTCTAGAAGTTCAGTGATTAGCAAAGCAACTGTCAGTGTACGAAATAATCGGAAGTAAATATCTACTTCAACATGACAGTACAAAAAGACACTCATTCTTTTGGGTTCTTTTTAAATAATCGGTCATTATTCTCTAATACAAATCGGGTCAGCTATACCCGTGTGCGTTTATGTATACACACATTGTCTATGTGTGCCTTGACCAATACCGACCGACCGCTCCCGAGCTTACGCACACTAAGACAATGTGCATGTACACCTATCTGTGTCTAGTTTTTAACTCTGCAAATAGTTTTGAATGGCGTAACATTATGTGTAGGATAATTCTACTTACAATCTGACCTTCCAAAGCCTAGTTTTTGTTATGTTATCTGCTATTGACTGGGCTACCTGTATAAGTTAATGATGATAACCCATGACAGAAGTAAGTATCATTATGATTATGTTAATGATATGAAAACCAAAACTTTATAAGTTTCTTGGGTAAAACTTAGTAATTTAAGTAATGACTATGTAAATGTTTCCGTGATGAAGGAAGTTGAATTTTGTCTAGTATCTTGTGTGTTAAATGCCGGGTGTATTGAATGATGAAAACTTGCAAAAAATATGGACTTTCACTTTAAACTTATGTGTAATCTTGTTGTTATATAAATAAGCAAGAAATTCTCTGTGGCAACTTAATAAATAATAATACAAATATCAGGTTTTTAAATAATCTAGGTCATTTTCAAGTTCAGCATAGATTACTACAATGTGGAATATAAACTAAAATGGCTTTTATTATGTTTCATTTATTTTTAATTTATTTTCATAATGATGTGTGCAAATAATAAAATTTGGAAATATAAAATAATGCAACTAGATAATTATCCAAAACATAAGTGAGATAGTTATTGATAAAGTTACGAGAATATTCTCAATGCAAAAACTGTAATTTTAAATTATTTATTTTTGTATTTTATTTACTCACATTTATTTCGGACAGTATTCTTTGTATATTACAATGAATGCCCAGTTTTATGAAACTACAGGTTACATTACAGGAGTTATTGATGCATTGCATTGCGTCGCCGTTACCCATTATAACGGAATATAAACCTGTAGACTTGTAGCCTGTAGTTTTATAACATACGGCATTTTGTGCTTAATTGATTCACAAAGTAGTGTAGGTTATTTTTTAATAAATTTTAAGAAACGCTTATTATTTCTTTAGTGTTGAAAAATTGTGTTTCGGTTAACGATTAAAAGTCGGTTTATGGTAGATCTCTATGGTTTTGACAGCTTATTTTTTTGTTATCATGTTGACTTGACTTAGATACCGGTAGTATACAATAAAGTACATAATTTAATTATAAATGGTGTTTCTACAATATATTAATCCTAAGTGTCTAACGTTATATGTATGCCAATTACAATGTACATTAATGTGTACTTGTTATTTATAACAAATTCCAAGAAAAAAATTCTATCAAATATCCATAATGAATGATGTATGTATGGTACTTACCAGAATAAAATTTAGATTAGGTACTAAGTATTTGATTGTGATTTCGGCGCAAAAGCTTATCAAAAATATTTAACCGGGATCTGAAATGTAAATAGAAAAATTTTAGGTAAGTTACTAAATGTTAGATGATAATTGATTATGAACGAGTCTTTACAGTTAGTATTTCTCTAGGAAAGATAAGTAAACCAAATAATTGGTGACCTACGTCTATCATATTCAGAATAAGGTTTATGAATGTTTGAGAATGTGTAAATTCGTCATGAAGTGGACTTTTAGGTGCATTTTTTTTCTATAAAATGTTGGTCTATAAATTTTTGACCCTTGTATTTTTCAATGACAATGTTTGTAGTATTAGGTTGTACGTACTTTCCATTTCTGCATTTTCTGCAGATTATGAGCTATTTTATATGGCCTACTCTTTGTATTGTCAAAAACCCTTTTGTGATTTTATGAATCTGAATTGTGTCTTTGTATGAGCGATGTTTTATAGTCAGCCAGACCGTAGCAAGTCTGCTTTATTTAACATAATATGACATTATTTTTATGAGGCGTTTTGTGAGTAATATTAATGCTTTTCCGGATTATTTAATTCCGATTAAGGTAGTTCGAGAGCCCAGTGTCGCCCCCAAACTGGAAAAATGTCCCTGGGTGGACACGCTAATAATCTGAAAATCAAAGTATCACTTCGCGGCAATAAATAACTACAAAGATGTCAAAGATTATTTAGGAAACTGTGCGATATAGTCATGTATACCAAAATAACAATATATAACTAAAGCGCTTAGTTTTTACAAGGTCTTATTGCCTCAGACACTGATTAAATCGTCTGTCACAGACGTATGAGGCCAATGATGATGATGATTGGTTCTAAATAACTTTTGTAGACGGCCGATGTGGCGCAGTGGTAGTGCGACTGCCTGCTACGCAAAGGTTCCGGGTTTGATTCTCGGTGGGACACTCACAAAGTTGATATTTATCACTAGTGAATTTGTTCCCGGTCTGGTTAGGACATTGCAGGGTGAACCAACTGATTGTCCGAAAAGAAATGGTTCCGTGCTTCGGAGGGCACGTTAAGCCGACGGTCCCGGGTGCTGTCTATGATTACTTAGACGGCGGTCGTAACACAACCATGTCAGAGGCCTACTAGTAGTAGTAGGCGGTTGAAAAACTCTGACACCAGGGTTCATCGGATTGTTGGACGACTCGGTGTCCCACACGAAAAGAGAATAACTTTTGTAGGTATTTATTGTCGCGAACTGATAATTTGGTTTCCAGATGACTAGTGTGTCCAGCCAGGGTTTTTTTCCTGTTTGGGAGCGCCACTAGGCTTTCGAATCGAACTACCTTAAGCAAAATCTAGCCGCAGGTGATGTTTTTTTGAAACAATTTTAAACTGATTTTCAAATAGCGGCGAGTTCGTTCGACTAAACTGTCGTTCTTTGTTCTATTCGAATCCGTTCCTAATTATTATTATTATTTTGTCATATTATTTACGTAAATCTGCTACTGGCTCTCGGACTATACTTTTAACCTGGAAATTCTAATTTTAAGGTTTATATTTATGACGACTGAAGCGTAAAACTTAACGAAAGCTACAGTTTCATTCTTATTCAGTATGGATTAAGCAATATTTAAACTTTATTTTTATTCTGCGTGATCTACTAAAACATGTTTGAAAATGTAGGCTTCGTCTCAGTGTTGCATTTTAGCATGTTTCATTTTATTATTTTTGTTTTTGTTGATCTATCATGGTAATTAATGTTAAGGTTAAGGAGTAGAAAGGAATGTAATGTGTAAACAATGAATAAAATGATATAAATCTATTGTGTAGTATTTTTATCAGTAGGTATATTTTGTATGTATGATCTTGTCAAAAACTGAATATTTGATTATTTCAAGCAACTCCATCTATCGGGGAACAATAAATGTTTCATCGCAGTGAGTCTGGAAACGTGTACGAGCTTTTCGATGAACGGACGAGTTATACCTACAAACGACCAGTGTTCCAAAAGTAAACGTAGTAAAGAACATTTCCGATAGATGGCGCTACTAAACACAATATCTAAAGATATTTTTATGCTACAGTAATTCTGTCATATTCTTACGGACTACTCATGTCTAATTTCATTAAATTCACAGCTTTCATTTGCTGATAATGTAAGCCTTTCCCTAAACCATCGAAATGCTATGTGTAACGTTTGAAAGTAGGTACAATAATGAATGACATGTTATAGTCCATCAGTTCCAAAATGTAAATTATTTAATTTGTCCAGTTCTCAGATCGTCATATGATTACAAAGTCCAATGCCTCCATTGTTTTCTTTTGCAAGTGAATTTTTGGGTATGTAGGTCCGTGATGTAGGTACACGCTTGGTAAATGACAGATATTCATGATTTCCTTCCAAACAGGCAAACAAGCTTAATAAATTAAAAACACGACTGCTTTCTGAGATAAAGCCTTGCCTATGACGCTCGAGATATTGTAAGGATTCTTCCGATACAATTCCCATCTGAATCTGTTCGCACATAATATACAAACATGAGCTCTAAAAACATTACACTCCTTTTTTGATTGGTCATCCGTAAATTAATAATTTAACGACATTCACTAACGATTATTTAGAAAACTGCGCTCTGTGGCCACTTATAGCATTTTTGGCATACATAACTAAAACGCACAGTTTTAACAAGGTTATTTGAACCCATTCTATCTAAATATTATATTTGTCTTTGCGGCTAGTGATTGTCTTTATCAATAACTTATTCAGGCAGTGATTTATTTATCACTGATCGGCGCTAGTGTCGCTGACGGTGCCTCTTGTGTCAGGAATACGAAATTGGTTCAGTTTTTTTAGGGTTCCGTACCTCAAAATGAAATAAACGGACCCATTAGGCCCAACGCTGCCTTGAACAGGCTTCACGTGTGGGCCGTCCGTTTAACAAAGCGTTGGCGCTTATTCGCTATGTGCGAAGTAGGTAACATTTAATATGGGAAAGGCTGTCTGTCAAACCCATCCCGCATCGTGTGGAAATATCGAGTTGGAATTAAAATTAAGTGCACGTACTCACATTTAAAGTCGCTTGTATTTGTAAACAAATCTATAATTCAAGTTGGGTGTCATGTCATAATATGTAAGGGCTTGATGTGCATGTTTCGGAAACCTCCCAAAGTAAGAGTGAACAGGCTTCTTCTGGGTGAGCTCGCTCCATCTTAGACTCTGTCTCTGTCCTATGACCTAGACTAGAGTCAAGAGCAAACCCATTAAAAAAAAAACCTCGGTGCAGTGGCCGTCGCACTTGACCGGGGTTTTTTAATTGAACAAATCTTTTTTCTGATAATCGCGCTTTTTATTTACTCAACACAGTAGGTAAGTAAATAAATACAATCAACCCTCTTACATATTCACAGACTGGCGGCCTCAAGTTTATCTAGAACAATACGCTCTCTGTAAAATTATGACCTGTTGATACCGTTGACATGACAAAAGTGTATCTTACCGTAACCCTATAATATAACCTTAGGCGAAGAGCCATAGGGCCTAAGGTTAGCTATATAAAAGCAAGTATGGACATCACGGTTAAACAGTTCTGTGGAAAGTTCTTGTGGAAGAAGGATGTCTTTAAGGATTGCAGTGGTACTTAGGAGTACTAAGATTTGTTTATGTGATGGCCAGTTCAGTATCTACCTTACATGAGTAGGCTTGGTGTTTCGATACGCGTTATGATTAGAAACGAAAATACCTAACCGTAAACGAATGAAGTGATCAACTACAAGATTAGCAAGCTTAAGTGGCAGTGATCGGGGCATAGCTCGTAAAACCGACGATACTTAGATGGGGTCGAAAGGGTCCGGAGTAGAGGACATGCATAGGAAAGCGCAGCGTCGGACGTCCTACCCGGTGGACCGACGACCTTGGTTGGTAGTCATGCAGTCGGCCCAAACTCGTGGTCTATTGTGGCACCTATGTCAACATTGGATCTTCCACGGCTGTAGTTGGCCATAGTGAAGGATTTCTATAATGAGGATTGCAGTGACAATAAAAGGTTTACTGTCAAGGCCAGTTGGCCTAGTGACGTAAAATAGGATAAGCTGTTTCTCTGTTTCGCCAGCCATTACGGTTTTAGTCAGAGACACACCTGACTAATTATCTATTTGGTAGGAAACTAGGGCTCGCCCGAGGGTTTTATGTGTTTCAAACAACCAGCCCTATCACGCCCTAGGAGCGATTCTGGCTTTGTACTAGGGAGGTGTTCTGGCAAAAACGGATGGGATTGAACTCTCAGATTGGGGGTTATTCGACTGGTTGGACTTGAAATGGAGAATAAGTAGATAACACCCCACTGACACGACTAGTAATGCGTTGAACTTAACAAAAGCCATAGAAGACCTAAAACACTAGTTTGTCCAAACATAGAACTGAATTCCACTGACCGAAAATTCGAGATTCCTGGCAACTTTGATATTTCTCACTAACTCGGTGGTCTAGTTGACTTAGTGGTGAATTAGCAACACTGCGCACCTAACTTGACTCTACTTAGTCGTTAAAGGCGCTTTCAGTAATTAATGATAGATTTTAGATTCCCATCGTTGGAAAGAATTTCACACGAGCAAGATTCTAAGGCCCTGCTAATGCAATTTATGTTATGCAGGTAAAGACATCGGCAAAAGTCCCACGCTGCGCTTGCCGTTTCCTTGGCCATACGGAAAGAAAAGGTTCCAAACCTACCAATAGCCAAGCGTCGTTAAATATACCTAAGTAATATTAACATCTATTAATTCGTCAAGATTCAACCAATCGCATTACGAACAGTATGGACAAGAAAACGGCAAGCGCAGTGTGGGACTTTTGCCGATGTCTTTAGCTGTATAACAGAAATTGCATCAGCAGGGCCTTAGAAACATGCTTGTGGTAAATGTTGGTCTCGTTATATTCTTATCAAGAAGTTTATGAAATAATTAAATGTTTTAAAGCAGTCTATATAAATATCAAGTTTGTTTGTTAACATTTCTGGCACTACAGCGCATACCTAAAGCAATGAACCGTTATCTATAATAAAACATTGCGATATTAATTATACAGAAGACATCAATAACAAGAGGACTGAGATAAGGGTCGTTAAAACAGGGCCTGTTTGTGTCCAGTACGATAACAGGGTTACGTACCTACATACCGCTAGTGAGATCACACATACATAAGTATATAATTTATTTATTACTAAACGAACAAGTATCGAATACGAAAATTTTAAAACATTTTCAGTGTTACGCTTGCAAAATTCGCGGGCAAAGGACGAGCTGCGGTGGCTCTGATGGAAGAGGTGTCGTCAGCAGTGATGGCAAAAGTCGCAGGTTGAAATCCTGCCCGCGACAGAAAATTTTGCATGTTTTCTAAAATCTAACAAGTATCACTCATGCGTGATCTTCTTACTATGACTGACCTACTTACTTACTTATATATGACCTATTACTACTTATGACTGACCCGATGGCGTAGCGGATAGTACCCCTACCTGCTACGCCGAGGGACGTGGGTTCGATCCCCACATGACACAAATATTTGTTAAGCTATTTTCAGATACTAAATTGTGTTTAGTCTGGGTGTTTTCTATGTTATTAAGTTATTTAAAAAAAGTATTAATATCAGCTATACCATTTCCATAGTACAAGCTTTGTTTAGTTGGGGCTAGATTGCGCTGTGTGAATTGTCCAGAATATTTATTTATTTATATTTATCATTTATTTACTTATGTTTACGTGACTTACTCGTTTTTGATGTCGTAGAGAGTTCAGCCCTCTAATTCTCGGCTGGGTAAGATATGTTAAAATAGCTATTTTCATGGAAGTCGACAGATCAAATACAGACAGACTCTACAAGTCAACCGCAACCACTGCAAGAACCATTAACTGCAGCTACTGCAGTGCCACCTACCGTCTCGGCGCGAGTGCAGCGAACCACATTCCACAGTGACGGAATCACAGCTGATGGGCGGGCGTTTGTGATCTGTTGACGGGCTAAACTATCTACCAAATCAGGAACAAGTACATACATACATCAGCCTATTGTAGTCCACTTCTGGATGCAGGCCTCCCCCAGGGTACGCCATAGGGGACCGTCACTCGTTTTCGCCATCCAGTCGCTACCAGCCAACTTTTTTAAGTCATCGGGCCATCTGGCCATAGACAAGTAAATCGTGCAAACCTACATCCTTATATCACGCCTAAAAAAATTCCTTGCGGTGTACGCAGGGCGACTGTACGACGAATAATAACAGGCATTTACAGCTCGTCTGTTCTAATAAACACTTGAGGGCTATTCAGAAAATTGTGTATCGCCATAGTGGCAGGTTGTCAGCCCATCGCTTTAAATTGCAACACACATAAGTGAGTCGCCTCTTACGACTAACGTCACCCACGATAAGAAATGGGGTGATGCTATTCTAAGCCGGCATCACACGGCAATGAGATCATTCCTTTAAATAATTTGTAGTTGATAGGAATAAGTTCTATGAGCATATAATTTTCATAACAAGTTGTCTGGTAGGTATTAGGTTAAGTAAGTAGTAGGTTTAAAACGAGATCATATACGCCCGCCCGTAGCTGTGATTGAAATAGATTTTTTTTTTTTTATTGGACCCTACGATTTTTAGCCCCGGGGCTTTCAATCTACACCTGACTGTATGGTGGGGAGCAGGATCATTGTAGAGATTATAGAGAGAGAGAATAGATGACAGAGGAGGCGTTCTGTAGATTCCTAATCTGTCAACCTACAAGCACACATACATACATAAATCACGCCTATATCCCTTACGGGATAGGCAGAGCGTTAACGGCCGTAGAATGGATATTAACACCACGACTGACAAAAATTTGGGTCAATTAGATAACTGTGTATTACTATAGTGACAGGTTGTCAGCCTATCGCCTAAAATTGTACGACACATCTAATCCTCGAGTCCCTTAGTCGCCTCTTACGACACCCATTGATAAGAAATGCTATTCTAAGCAGGCATCACACGGTAACATGCATAGAATATATAATTAATAACATTAGCGTTCTACAAGACTATCGTAAAACGTAGAGGCTAAAATCCTATACCTAATAGAAACATTGCAATTTTGTCATTAAATTGTAAACTTTTGTAGCTGTTTCTTACAATATTCATAGCTTAAAAAACCCCTTCGCTTGAATGATAAATTATGTTGATCTTTTAATTAGGCACACATTTTATTAATCGTAGGTAGGTACTATCTTTCTCGGTATATACTATATTTATCATCTGTCCAAAGAACTAAGTTTAAAAAATTTGAACATAACAATTTTTTTTTGAAAATTTGCAAAATTTTCAAGCGCGGGCAGGCAGATTTTATTTTGATTCTTTTTCAAAAATTGTATACCTAACACGGGAAGTGTTAAAAATTTGGTATTTAAACCTACCTACCTAACTCTAAGTAAAAACAGAGACGAAACAAAGTCCTTGTAAAGCTATCACCGCTACTTACCACTTATAAAAGACGTGTCTATTATAAGAGCGCGTTATTTTTTACTCCGCCATCGCCCGCCACTATCTGTAGCGATAACGCGTGACAAGCGATCTCTTGGGAGTCGTCTGGTACTTATAGAGTTTTAGGGTACCGTAGGATAGCGTACGAACCTTTTACCTATGTGATATTTTTGATTTAATAGATTGTTATTATAGTAGATAAGTGATTTTCCATATTGAACGTGATACTGTTTTTTTTTGTAGGGTTTGTAACACATCTTAACAGTCTAATTTGAGTATTACAAAGTGTCATACTAATGATTAGACCAGTCATTGCGCAGTTCCGTACACGAGTTCCGAAATCACCGTTTCAGAAATTGAGCTTCAGATCTGGTTCAAACTGTATTCAAAAGTAAATCCATCTCACCTTAAAAAAACTGAAGATAATGATAACTACCACGACGCCCACCATGACCAACTATCATGTTTTCATTTGGTTTCCGTACTGTGTAGCGAGAAGCTACGAAGGCGTGTAGCGTTTTTATTGTAGACGTAGATAGAGTTAGCTACCTACCTAACTGCAACGGTGTACTGGGTTCGATGCCTGATCAGACAGATTAACCAATCAGATTCTAAAGATTGTGCTTGTCAGTGTAAAAATTGTTTCTCGAAGCAGTACGGAACCTTTGGACTTTTTATTGTACACGTCCTTACCTCATCTGTTGTAGCAGAGGTACTTTTACGAGGATACTTCGTCTGTTCATATCTTAACGTCGTTCAAGTGGCCAAGGAACTGCCGATTTCGGGGATATAACTCTTCGCTCTATCGCTTTTTATCGACTTTATGATAGGAAATTAACTTTATCTAGGAAATAAGTTGGTACTGACGTAAGTTCGGCTTTTTGTCGTAAATACGGAGAAAATTATGGTGGGTGAGAAGTTGGGTGACTAGCAGTCAAAAACTTGTCAGATAAATAAATGTTCCATAATATTTCGAAACGGGTGCCGTCTTTACGTGAAAACAACAAAACAGACCACAAAAGGCCAATGATGGTAACTTTTCCGTGTCATTCGCAAGTCATTCGTCGACATGGTGCCCCACACGAAAACAAGAAGAATTAGTATCCCAAAATTTATTTTAGGCGCCTCTATGACGACAATCATGGAGCGATGCTAATTTTAATCTACCGCACGCCTCACAAATTAAAGGTTTTACGTTTCTCAACGTTCTAGTTAAGTAAGTAAGTATGATACGGGCATTCGTACTGTTTTTACATCAATTAAGTATATGGATTTACAACTCCACAGTTTCGAGCTCTATGCAGAAAATAAAAACATTAAAAAAGTAAAGTAGTAGTTCAAACACATGTGCATATTACTTTGCTAGTTTCTACAATTCATACTCAATTAGGTATTAGTTGTAGCACAAAGTAAGTATTGGCGGCTGCGCCGTTGTAGTTCCGGGGTTGAGTGACACAAAAGTTCCTAATGCAAATAAATAGGGTAAAATACTACTAGTGACCGATAGCGAAAACTCAAAACGGGCTGGTTAAAAGGAACAAATTTTCCCAAGAAATATAGGATGCAATATGAAAAAAAATTGAAAAGGCCACCCTTTTCATTTTTGGGTTATTATGGAAGCTCAAAATATTTTTGTTATATTTCAACCTATGTGCCTTAGATAAAGTTGTTCCTTATAACCAGCCCGTCCGCTGTTTTGAGTATCGTTCACTAGTAAAATTTCACCCTATATACATGCATACCTATGCAGAGAGATTAGATACACCACCTGCTACGTCACCGTGCAAGCGACAATCAGTCGTTACATTGTAGGTAGGTAGCTACCGACGGATAGTGCAAGCGAGCAATAGCAATGAATAATTAATATAATGTGTGCGGCCACGTCGCGTTCAATTAGGACTCGGCTTGTGATGAGCAACCACTGACAATAGGGACTTGCTTAACTTTTTTATTAAATGATTGAGTTTGGAATGGTGAAAAATTATCCTTTATTTTTCAAGGCAAGACTCTAAAATTTTTGCCCGGGGACTCTACACCTGTCTATTTGGTGGGGAGATAGGGCTCACACGAAGAAGTTTGTGTTTGTTTGTGTTATTCAAGCTACTAGCCCAATCGCGACCTTAGGGAGCGACTGGGCTTACGAGTTGTTCTGGAAAGAACGGATTAGACTAAATCTACCCGGCACAAATGGAGAATAAATGAAGGATCTCCGCGCCACCACATGCAGAGGCGTCGGTTGCTTGAAGGGCTTGTGTTGTGGAGTGTGATCTACTTGCAATGGCTGCAGCAGTGGCTACTGTGATGTCGTCATGTAATCATCATCCGAAAGGACGTGTCTGGGAAGAAGTTCAAAACGCATTCCATGGTGCAATAGCCTGTTTGGAGAAGCTGCCGGTCGGCTATGTTTGCAGTTCATTGGCAGATAAAAGCCACTACGGTAACCGGCGGTGTACGCAGCTCTGTGCACCAAACATTGATAGTTTAGCGGTTAAGTTTGTTGATATGTAGGTAACCGTTCTTGTGATCGTAATTCGGGGAGACTGACAGCTTACTTCCCTTTAAACTTAACATAAAAGGAGTAAGAAAAAGGGTATTTGAGGTACTCATAAAACTGAACAACTTTCCCCATGGAACATAGGTCGAAATACGAAAAAAATTATTAGACCTCTCATAGTAAAAAACCAGCTGATCGGCAATTTTGTATGGGACACCCAAAACTATGAACCCACAAGGAGAAAGTTGTCCAGTTTCATGCGTACCTTTACCTTCTTTCGGCTTTTTATACCTTTTATGTTACCTGTATAACTAACTAGATATCGGAGGTCCGTGGTGTATGTAACTGTTCTCGTGCAATAGATCCCTGTTTGGGGATGCTGCCGGCTCTGTTTGCAGTTCATCCGCTGATTAACGCCACTACGGGACCGCTCCGTAGACAGATAGTTCAACTGTAGGTACCTGGTTAAGTTAGCCAATTAGTTTTTGCATTAAGAGTACCTCGTAGTAAGTACGTAATTGATTATGATTAGATCACTAACAGCTGCAAAGGGTGTTTATTATGAATACCAAATTTTAAAACGTTTCCCGTGTTAGGTATATATTTTTTTGAAAACTTGCAACATTTCTCTAGACCTCAGGATCCATGCATTTTCTAAAAGATAAAGGTGTTTATTGTACCAAGTTAAAGTTGCCCTTTAAATAGGCCTGACAGTTTCTGTCATATAAAGTTACCTGGAATGACAGCCTTTGCTACAATACTGTAGTAGTACTCAGTAGTTATGGTAGTAGTAATAGTAATGTACATAGTACTCAACTAGTAGGAACTGAATATCTAGGTTTACTTACGAATTTGGTAACTCTTTCTGCAAATAACAATTGATTAATTGCTGAATTGTAGCCGTCGCTACGCTTGCTACGCCGTAGTAGCAAAATTATTAAGCATTTTTTCTTCGCCTTTTACCCACTTTTACCCTTTGGCCCACGACGTAACGGAGATGGTATACCTATGCATTTAGGACGAGAGACACACATTGTTTGTTTGTGGAAACCAACATTACCATTTTTATTCAAAACCGCTGGTCCGATTTTAATGCGGTTTTCAGTGATGGATTTGCATAAGCGGTGCATGTTCTTAGATAGGTGTTACGCTAAAAGTACACCAGAGGGCCCTGTAAAAAACACTTATATCTGTATTCATTTACATTTTGTAACGTTGCGTCGGGAGTACTTTTTTTAATGAGAAATTAGGTATTAGTATTTCAATACTCGTAGAAGGCTCTTCCGTAGGCCTCAATCATATTTGGTTAACCACTAAAGGGTGAAATAACTCAAATTAGGTGCGTCTACAGGGTTTTAATAGTGCAATAATTTGTTTCCCTAAATATTTGTGAAAAATATTGCGTAGGTGGTCCATGCTTAGACCCGATTTAAACATAAGTAATTATATTATTTTGTGACAGCAACCAAAACCGAAAGCTCAAAGTGCTCTCTGTAACATAAAGAGTATAACAAGCCGGAAGGAGGTCAAGAGTAACAAAAAGAGTATAACAAGCCGGAAGGAGGTCAAGAGTAACAAAAAGAGTATAACAAGCCGGAAGGAGGTCAAGAGTAACAAAAAGAGTATAACAAGCCGGAAGGAGGTCAAGAGTAACAAAAAGAGTATAACAAGCCGGAAGGAGGTCAAGAGTAACAAAAAGAGTATAACAAGCCGGAAGGAGGTCAAGAGTAACAAAAAGAGTATAACAAGCCGGAAGGAGGTCAAGAGTAACAAAAAGAGTATAACAAGCCGGAAGGAGGTCAAGAGTAACAAAAAGAGTATAACAAGCCGGAAGGAGGTCAAGAGTAACAAAAAGAGTATAACAAGCCGGAAGGAGGTCAAGAGTAACAAAAAGAGTATTTCAAGAGTATCTTGAAGGAGGTCAAGATACTCTTGAAACTGAACAACTTTCCACATGAAACATAGTAGGTCGAAATAAATTTATGAAATAATTTATTGGACTTCCCATACAAAATTGCTGATCAGCTGGTTAATTTACTATGGGAGGTCCAATATTTTATTATCATGACTACATTGACCTGTCATTCGTTTAAGACTTTCACGCTTTGTAAACATTCTTCTTCTTCTTTTTCGTGTGGGACATCGAATCGTCCAAC
The DNA here is from genome assembly GCA_027580185.1 of Tuta absoluta. NCBI lineage: Eukaryota > Metazoa > Arthropoda > Insecta > Lepidoptera > Gelechiidae > Tuta > Tuta absoluta. Next base: position 10,653,954 of record JAQAHW010000009.1, read on the forward strand.
GACACGATGAACCCTGGTGTCAGAGTTTTTCAACCGCCTACTACTAGTAGTAGGCCACTTACATGGTTTTTGTAACGACCGCCATCAATCATAGGCAGCAACCGGGACCGACGGCTTAACGTGCCCTCCGAAGCACGGAACCATCGATATTTTCGGACAATAAACATTATTATAGTTTAATCAGGCCTATGCGCGGGATTATTAGTAGGTGAACATGCACCATACTTACCTCTACGTTTCGAGCGGTGCACCGTTAACCTACTTTTTCTTCTTGTTTTTCGTGTGGGACACCGAGTCGTCCCATGACACTACGAACCCTGGTGTCAGAGTATTTCAACCGCCTACTACTAGTAGTAGGCCCTGACATGGCTGTGTAACCTTCTAATAATCCCGCGCATAGACCCGATCCAACTCCACAATTAAACCGGAACGGGGTCTCCGTCAGGCGCGTGTGACAGAGATCTGCCGCGCGGCAGACTCCTGCAGCCGACCTGGCTCCGCACGTATCGACTAGTCGTTCCGGCGGATCCAGCCAGGAAGGCCGAGAGGGTGGCGCAGGTCCTGGGCAGCCTTGCGTTTTCCATAATTGCGTCCCAGGCAACGCAGTGTCTGTGGAGAGGACACTTCACCCGCGTCACGCGGATAAAAGTCTTGCCTCAGACACTGATTAAATCGTCTGTCACAGACGCGTGAGGCCAATGATGAGACCCGATCAAACCATAATAATACCATAAAATACATTGACATCACAGATGAATAAGTTAATGTACAAGGATTGACATATTGTACAGTTTCATGACAACATTGACCGCCTTTCGGCTTTTTTACTCCTGGTATACATTTACGATATAATATCTAAATCTATCAGTACGTATACAATCTACCTACAGACGGGAGAGAATCCAATATTTGAGTGGGAGCGATCGGCGTTTAACCAGATCATGCAGTCGAGTTGACGTTGGCTATCACCCCCACTAAGCCTTCAAAGGATTTAGCAGTTACAAATTGTAGGTATTACGAATGTTTGTTGGAGGATTAAATTGTTAGTATCTAATCTAGGTACCTACTCATTTGTCAACAGAAACGAACTCCTAAGTCCTAGAGAAATAAACAACTATTCCGAGAGTAGGTAGGTATATAAAATAGTGGATACTTAACTATAGGTACTTCATAGGTCTCAAATCTCAGTTATAAGACCAAATATATTGTAATGAAACATTACAAGGAATTACTGAACTTTCTAGTTTAGTCGCGTAATATTGGGTTGAACAAGTGTTTTACAGTACAGCGATTACGTTTTAAGTGCAAAAAGTATTTTCTAAAGAATTTATTTAATTTCTGCTCGTTTGATCGTTCTACACGGCATGATATTAAATACGAGTTCTATATTTGAATAATATGTGAGGAGAAAATAGTCCGTTTTATCACAAAGTAAGTATTGGCGGCGGCGCGCCGGTTTTATTGAAAATATTTAATACCTACACCTGCTTTCGTTTGTGTACAAAAAGATTTTTACCAATCCTTATTTTTTTGATTCGCCATCGTTCGTGGTGAAAGAATCGGCCAGTTTGCTTAAGTATAGCGTGCATATTTTATTTATGCTGCTTGCTTTCTTATATTGATCCCACCACCGCCAAATAAGGATGACGGCTACCACCTAATGGTTATATTAATCAGGACACAGAAAATTATCTTAAACAAGCACGGAACCTAATCATACTACTAAGTTACTATTAACAGCATCTTAACCGACCCATATAAGTTATAATTTGAAAACTATGTAGACAACAAGTATAAAAATGATCCCTTAAAATAGCGACTGTTCTTGATACCAAAGTATTGAATATGTGCAATTTCGCATGGTAGCAGAATAGTTTGCCGGGCGATCCCCGCAGTAATCCGATCGTCTGATCAGGTTGTCGGATCACCCAGCCTGATCCCTCAAAGCGTACTGTGATCCTGTGACGTCACAGGATTATAGCCACTTTGCTGATTAAAAAGTTAAGCGTTTTGCGGGTTGTTAGTGGCTCTTTGTGATAGAAAGGTACTATATAGCTGTAGTTGTACACGTCATCTGCGTCACTTTATGCCTTCTCGCTACCCTAGGTTAGTAGGCTGTAAGAGATTTCTTTTTAGAAATAAGCTGGCCTGTTGTGTATTGTTCTATATGTTATGTCCTTTGTGTTATATTGTGTACATAAAAAGTTAAATAAATAAATAATAAATAATACATATATGATAAATCAAACATAAATAAATAAATAATAAATAGCTGCCTATCTACTGAGGATGGTAGAGTTTTAGCTTTTATACCTTTTTCTAGCTCGGTTTTAATAAAAACTTGTATGACATAACCTTTATAATAAACGAATTTGATTTGATTTTATTTAGTGCTGACTGAACATATTAAGCCGAACGATAATTCAATATTCGCATTAGTACATTGTCTGAGATGATAAGCCTAGTTCTTTTTCTGTCCTGCGGGGCAGTTGATGAACGACCCAATGAACCTCGATGTCAGAGTTTTCAAACCGTCTACTACTACTTGTACCTCTGACAAGACATAGTTAACCTTTTTAAACCCAAACGAATCTAAATAACGTGCTTATAAAAGGAAAAAGGGACGTTGTATAGAAGCTAGACCTATATGGGTTCTTTTTAATAAAATCTTACAGAAAAACGGTCACATAAGCCACCCTTATTACTTCTTCATACAAAGTCGGCTAGATCAAAGGCCTAGCTTCCACCTAACTACAAAGGTTCGCTTTCAGGCCTCTGTCTAATGAGGGCGCCACTGAGCTTAGTGTTTGTTTGTTTGTGCTAGGTTAGGGGGCGCTCTACACAGCTTTTGATGTTGGTAAACGTACGAGTTGTCTTATTGCACGAAAAAATAGGAACTTTTTATATTTTCGTAGCAAAGTTTTCAAATTTATTTAAGTTTATTAGTACTACTAAAGAGGAGTACCATAGATTCTCAAGTGCAAGGGCAAGTGTAGGATAATCCATTTAAAGTAAATAAACAATAAAAGTAATAAGTAGTAATAGACAGAACGCCGTATTATTGTGTGATTGGCCGTGTGATGCCGGTTCAGAATAGCATCACCCCATTACTTACCCATGGGTGCCGTAAGAGGCGACTAAATGACTCGAGGGTAATATGTGTATTACAACTTTAGGCGATGGGCTGACAACCTGTAAATATAGTGATACACAATTATAGGTATCTACTTCTGAAAATCAAACAAACATTCTTCTTTCTTTTTCGTGTGAGATACCGAGTTGTCCAACGACCCGATAAACCCTGTTGTCAGAGTTTTGCAACGGCCTACTACTACTTGTAGGCCTCTGACATGGTTGTGTAAGGAACGCCGTCTAAGTAATCATAGACAGCAACCAGGACTGACGGCTCTCCGAAGTACGGAACCATCTTTCTTGTCTGACAATCATGTGGTTCAGCCTGCAATGTCCTAACCAGACTGGGATCAAATGCTGATAGTGATAATACCGAATTTTTGAGTGAACCACCGAGCATCGAACCCGGAACCTTTGCGTCGCAGACAGTCGCACTACCACTGCGCCATCGGCCGCCAATCAAATATAGTTTTGACTCGAATACTCGATACAATAAGAAGCTGTAGCGTTTCAGGGGTTTCAAATATTTTCTATGTCTTCCGGACCTACAAAGGATCGTTCCAAGCGCATCCCTAATCGTGACTGTAACTTTCAGGGGATGTCTTGCGCGTAGGTACCTACTGGTACTTCTGAAAATCAATACTTACCGCTCCCCCCGGCGGAGGCGCCGCGAAACGCTTTTTGCCACACTTGGCGTGTGGTTTACCTTCTCAGATGAAGGTAAGTAAGTAAGTAAGTAAATCAAAATTTTCAAGCGCTTGATACGGCACGACAACTTTATTTAAGAACATTATTGAAGGAAAGGTCGAAGGAAAGATAGGAAGAGGAAGACCTAGACGCACATTCTTCACTCAAGTAAAGGAGAAGATTAATGCCGTGTCATATCAAGAGGGCAAGTCGCTGGCAGAAGACGGAACAAAATGGCAATTACTCCACCGACAAGAGCCAAGCTCCAAATTTGAATGAATGAATGGGCAAAAATTCAAAAATTGTATACCTTACACAGGAAGTGTTTTTTTTATTGTAAGTAAAAACATTTATTGCACAAAATAACAAACAAATATATCAGGAAAAATTATACCTAACATGTTTAAAGGCAGCCTTATCGCTACAAGCTATCTTTTCCAGACAACTTTTGGGTGGAGGAGAAAGTATAGAAAAATAGAGCCGTGCGAGAGTAATCAAAAATAAAAGGTAACTTGAATAAACGCAGAAAATACAGGTCTTGTAGATACAGGTCTTGTAGATACAGGTCTTGTAGGTAGACTTATTGAAGTATGAATGAATATGGTTTATGAGAACATTTATAAAGTCGTGATTTTGGTACTACGGGAGGAAGTTCCTCCATCGACAAGAGATTTACTCAGAATAGCACTAGAATAAATCTTGTTTACAGATAATTATTTATTCATTTATATTTAACATGGACCAAAAACTATTGCAAGTGTTTGTGTTTTGATTTCAGAGAAGGTCACGGCTTAAAAATTCTCTTTAGGCCCCTATACAACAAACCGTTGAACCCTTTGAACTCTGGTCACCATTTAATTAAAGGTATCTACATATATTTATAACTAGCAAGGTTAGATGCTACTGATAGACCTACTTATTTACTTCTTTCTAGTCATGTGTTTTGCAACTTTAGGCGATGGGCTGACAACCTGTCACCATAGTGACATAAAATAATCTGAATGAACCTCAAATGTTTGTCGGACGTGGCGTAAGTGATCGTTTTTTCGGACGTTTACGCTCTGCCTACCCCGCAAGACTTAATATATGTATGTTCTAGCCAGGTCAAAGACTGAAGCCATACCTAAGCCTCTGTAAGCAGATTTAGTGACCACTTACAATAATACCTACCTAGACGAACAGTATAAATTGTTCCCTCCCGCTATAATGTATCTACAATTATGTAGGTATGTATGTAGAGCACGGATGTAGAGTTAGCTACATACGTATGAAGCTCAGACAATGGATCGCGTAGAAATAAGTTTAAGTTTGGTTCAAACTAGGTTATTGGGGAGCTGGATGTATGTTGAAATGAGTGGCATAAATGCCTAATCAAAATAATATGTACGCAGGTATGACCCTATTTGAATGCTAGGTATTTTTTTGGTATTGTAATCGAGCTTATGGAAAATGTACAGCCTCGATTTTTTATTGAAATCTTGACATGAATGGAACCGTTACGTATTCGTGTACGAAATCCAAGACAAACTTTTTACATTACGGTTATGTACACTTCCTAACGCACAAATATCTACGTGTACGATTTTCAGTCTCTCAAGCCGTATAAGATAATTACTAGGGCGGTGCGTCACCTCATTGGCGGGGTCACGACCCCGCGGCGCGACGCGATTGGTCCATACCTAACCTCCCACCTCGTTCCAAATACGAATTTTCCATTGAATTTTTCTTCGCACCTTGGTGCGTTCAATACATCGGTTCGATAGGAATAATTTATTAGAATTAGAACCAGTTCTATACCTATTCTAATAAGAATAAGAAAATCTTCTTATTCCCACTCTTGATCAAGATATCAAGGTAGATACCTAGGTACTGGGTTAAATTTCTGCAAGGAAATGTTTTTAAAAATCGGATTTTCGACAATAAATCGAAATGTAAGTTTAAGTAGAGTATTTTTCATTCGCTGCAGGTGAAATCACCTGAATGTCTTTTAAAAACCCTTAACCTGGTTTCTTAGTCGATACGAGTTTTGGGCGGAAGGTGTGAAAAAGTATAGCTTTCCCTAATATTTCGAAGTAAATATTCAAATAAACCTCATCTTTTGCCTTTTTTATGCCAAGTTATAATTATTACTGCTACTTGTTCATAAACCCCTAGAACTGAAAGTGTTCCTAAGAATTAGCTTACAAAACACACCACCTGTAATTTTAAATAAGGCCACTTCATTGTCACATTTACTTTATTAACAATTCAAACATAATACAATTATGGCCACAGTGGATAACGTCAAAGCCACCTAGTTGGAGATTGAGGCTCATAAAGCTGATGACTGAGTTGAAGACAGATCCAGAACGCCAAGACATGCAGCACTGTAGCGAAGGTAGCGGAGGAACTGCAGGTCTTCAGGAATCACACATGGAACATCTTGGGCCTTCTTCGCAATTAGATTGCAACCAGGGTGGTTGAGGACATGGAGACCACTAAGAGGCGAAAGGCTCTAGACTTCAATGGAATCCTAGAAACCCCTAATGAGAAGTGTCAGGATAAGATTATTGACTTCTAAAAAGATCGTCAAAACAGACGATGTTCCAGATTCGATCAAAGCATGTCATCGTGGTGTCATCGCATTGGTCATGCTGATGGGTCTATTTGTCCTATTGTGGTTAGGTTTATACTGTATTATAATACCTACTGGGGTATTTGTACTGTATTCTGGCAAATAAACTATTCTCTTATCTTATCTATCTTACCTAATTTTTACAGTCTCACCTCAAAATCCAAGGTTTGGAACGGAAAAAGCAAACTGAAGGCAATCAAAATAAACTGTAAGAATTTTTGACCAATCCAGGCAAGGCGTGTTCCAGAGGGGCCGGGCCAGATATAATTACGGTATAACCAACACCTAGACACAGGCGGGTTTTATCAATGTCAAGACGCCCGATGGTAAGCGGTGCAAAATGACAGTTTTTGAGGATTAAAAGACCCTTGGCAAGAAGTATCGTAGAACTACAGAAGACACCGACTCAAACTACGTATTAAACTAATAAGGATTGGAAGTGAAGAATCTTATAAGAATTCTCTTCATTCAAACACCTAGGCCAAGTGTAAAAACAAGAGTTTCCATGTTAAAATACCAAATATCTGGAGAAATGGACCGCTTGTCTCCCACGGTATCGAGTTTCATACACAGGGTGTTGATATATATTAAGGTGGGACGTTTTACATACAAACGAAAAAATTAATTTCACTGGACTTCAATATGCGATAAAGGGCATTTTTTTTTACAAATAATGAGACGAAATAATGAAGGCACACTTAAATTTCGCGCAAAACAACATAACAACCAAAGATAAAGAAGTATTTCGTCCACAATAAAATCAAACTCATTTTATGCAGCAGTAGTGCCACTTATTGACGTAAAGTGGCGAATCGGGTTTAACAAAGAAATCTTATGGTTTACAGTTTATTTTAATTATTTTTTGTAAATTTTTATCAATACGGGACTTTCCATCGATATTATTAATTCGACTTTTGTCTCCTTTAAAGACGTAAGTCCATTTTACTTTTGTATAAAAACGTCCCACCTTAACATCTAGAAGTCTCACGTGATCGGCACACCTTTGTTAGGCTTTGACTCTTTAGCTTTTGCAGTATGCTAAGGTAGTATCGCCGTAGTGGTCCAAAGTAAACGAGGTCGCTAGTACTGATAGCGAAGGTCAGCGGATCAAATAATTTTTGTGGCTTATGAATTTTGCGAATTCCCCTTTCATTGTATCGTTTGTTGTATCCCAAAACAAAACTACTACTTAGTTCTTTACAGAGCCCGTGGTCACGGATGACTAAGGTGTTAGACGTCATTATTTAGAATTGAAATTATTTTTGTTCTACCGCCATCTATTTCTTAATTGCCTAGCGTAACGTCCTGGTTCCACACAAAATGCTGAAACCGTATCTTGTGTAGTAGGTCTTACAGTATGTTGGATCTGGTTCTTCTGCTGTGTAATCAGCGGAGTCCAAGTTGATGAGATTCCCCATCCAGTATCTCTGTTGAAATTCGGATGTTTTTGAATTTCTATGGCTTCCCGTACTTTCCTAGGAATGAATCTCTTCTCTCTCGCTAGGATTGCAGCCTTATCAAATCTGACATAATGGGTGGGGTTATCCATGATATGTTCACACACTGCAGACTGTCTGTCATGACGGTTTTTTACATCAGCAATATGTTCTTTTAGACGTGTAGATACATTTCTCTTTGTTTCTCCTATGTATGAGAGTCCACAGTCACAGTCAAGTTTATAAACACCAGGGTCTTGGAGAGGGATGTTGCATTTGACTGATCTGATGTACTGGCTGATCTTCCTCGGCGGCTTGAAAATGGTTTTGATTGAAGCTCGCTTCAGAATTCTACCGATCTTATCAGTTACTCCCTTCAAGTATGGTAAGTACGCTGGTTGTCGTTCGACTGTGGATGGTTTGGCACGGTTTCTGTGACGTTGACGGGGTGGCTTCAGGTTATTTTCATGGAGTACTCGTCTCACATGCTTGAGCTCATCGTCTAGGTGTTGGGGGTCACAGATACCGCGTGCTCTCTGAAACAAAGAGGTACCAACGGCAGCTAATTGGCTCGGATGATGGTGGGAGTTACCATTTAGGTACCTATCTGTGTGGGTTGGCTTTCTATAAACGGAATGACTGATTGTACCATTTGTGTTTTTAATTATAAGAATATCTAAAAATGCTAATTGATTATTTTGCTCTGATTCCATTGTAAATTTAATATTGGGATGAATTGAATTTAAATGATTTAGAAAAGCAGTAACTTGGTCTTGTGGAAGGATGGTGAAGGTGTCGTCTACGTACCTCTTATACATCTTCGGCACAGCCGGAGCGTGCCTTAGGGCTCGATCCTCAAAGTCCTCCATAAAGATGTCAGCCATCAAGGGGGATACTGGAGAGCCCATAGCCACGCCGTCGACTTGTATATAGAACTCATCATTCCACAATAGGTAACCAGATGTTAGGCACCATTCTAAAAGTTCTACATATTCTATTGCTATGTTATTTTCCCGGAGTTTTCGTTTTACTATTTCGATACAATCCTTGACTGGAATGGCAGTGAAAAGGGATTGGACGTCAAAACTAACCATTACTTCATTGCTGTTTACTTGCAAGTTTTTGAGTTCTCCGACAAACTGATATGAGTCCTTCACATGTGCACTTGTTTGGCCCCGAAGCTGAGATAGTACATTAGCTAGGTGCTTGGCCAGCTTGTAAGTTGGTGTGTCAATCTGGCTCACTATAGGACGAAGTGGAACATCAGTTTTGTGGATTTTAGGTAGACCATATATTTTTGGCGGTTTTGCACAGGTTGGTAATAATGATTTCACATCTAATTCTAGCGTGTCTTTATGTTTAGTTATTAATTCGGTTGTTTTCTTTAAAATAGAATTGGTGGGATCTCTATTCACTTTTTTATAGGTGTTTTCATCCGACCACGGGCTCTGTAAAGAGCTCGAAACGTAGGAATTGTAAAATCCAAAATAAACACAACTTAAATCCGTTTAAAATTGTTTTATTGTGATGAGTAATAGTTGTGCAAACTCAAGAAAATATTACTACTTAGTTACTTGGGGAAGATTGTTCAGTTTCATGATTTGGTCATGCCTGAAGAAATTTCGATGCACCGGTGAGTGTAAGGGAACACTATGTATATGGAATGCGGATAGTATGCGGAATGCAGGTGGTTCCGCCCTCCGGATTCCGCGGTTTTTGTGCGGATTCCGTTACGCTTGAACATCTGATGGGATTTCCTATTGGGAAGTTATTCTTAGATAAAAGCCGAACAATTATCACAGAATATATAATAGTACTAACGCAATTATTATGTTTCAGCTTCAGTTCATTTAAGTTAAGAGTTGGTTGCTCGAGTGAAGTAAGTAAGTAAAAACATTTACTTAACCTACATTGAATACCGAATTTTAAAACACTTCCCGCGTTAGGTATACAATTTTCAAAAATTCTTCTACATTATTATGTAATACCCACGGTAAATTGGCTAACCTAAATATTTTGTTTGAAAGATTCTATGAGATATAAGCGTGCGTATTCATACATACATACCTAAATAAAAAACGGACATGTACGCTACGTCTGACAAATATTTGAGGGTCATTCGGAAAAGTGTACCTATATCGACAAAGCCATAGTGAAAGGTTGTCAGCCCATCGCCTAAAATAGCAATACGCACCCTCGAGTCCCTTAGTCGCCTCTTACGATGCCCTTGGGAAAAAACGGGGTGATGCTATTCTAAACCGGCAACACACGGCATTACTTACTTACCTACATAATAATGTAATATGCACGGTAATGTTGCTCATCAAATTTTTTTGTTTGAAAGATTCTATTAGAAATGATACATTCATATGTAAGGTACAGTTTGGGTAGCATGCATGATAGCTAGTACCGTAAGTACGCACATGGTTTCATTCCCAACAAATATAAACTTGTATTTCGAATTCACGAGAATAAGTTTCTTTGCGCCAAAATCATAGCTTAGGTAGGTAGAGGTACCTATTTACAGCAAAAACGCACTGGGGTAAAAACCAAATGCAAATCCCTTAATCCTTAGATCCTGATGCAAGCAGAACAACCCCAACCAATCCCAGAGAAATTCCCATGTGGTCTTAAAAATGCATTGCACTTCTTTGAAATCTTCGAAAATCACTGTCATGTTGCTTTCTTTAATTATTTTTTTTATTTAACTGTTTATTGCACACAAGATAAAACACAGGACACTTACAATTAAGAAAAACAACACAACAGGTACTACTTATTTCTACAAAGAAATCTCTTCCAGCAGTCCTACGGTAGAGAGATAGCATAAGGTGAGGCTGATAGATCGTGCACAATGTAATAATAAAAATATAATATAATAAAAATAAGTTTACTTAATATACTAATATATATATATACCTAACACAATAACATAGATATATCAACTCGGCAAATGTTGATCATACGGGTTGTAGCATCAGTTAATTGTTGATCCGTTGGCAATTGTTGATCCCGACAGCTTTTGTTGATCTAATGTATGACCCTGCATACAAATGTGGCTCCGATCGGATCAACAATCGCTGTCCCTTTAAAATCACAAATGCAATCAAGTCATAACATTCTTTATACAAATCCGCTCCATCAAATGTTGATCTGATTCAAATAGACCAATCACAGGCCACCGTTTTTATGATTGGTGGTTTTCTTATGTGCGCTGTTGCCACTTTGTTTCTTTGCTTTGTACAACGTCACAACACGTGTATGAATGAATGTCAATAACTATAGAGGAGAATTTCAATTTTGGCCAGTACTATGCACAGTATTCCAAATAAAATTTATTTTTTGTGTAGTTCAGAAAAAAATATAGTTTTGATTAAAACTGATCAGTTTGTGAAAAATAATATTATTTTAAAGTATAGCAATATTTTTCATGCTGTTATGACAAATCTACATCTACACTAATATTATAAAGACGAAAGATTTGATTGTTTGTTTGTTTGTTTGCATCGAATAGGCTCCGAAACTACTGGCCCGATTTTAAAAATTCTTTCACCATTAGAATCCTACATTATTCCTGATGAACATAGGTTATATTTTATACGAGAAAAAAATAGGGATCCGCGTGAAAATTTCGATAATGTAACACAATGTGTGAAAAATGTACCAAAAAAATATCTTATATCGCGTTAATTTAATTAATTATTGACAATAGAGCAAAGTGATGTACTACAGTTTTATAGAAGACATCAATATCTATAATAATGTCCGCGATACCATATGTCTAACTATTACAGTTATGCCACAATATCTACTTTTTCATTTAAAAATGTAAAAACTACGCCACTTATTCATACCAGTGTAATGAATACATTTAATCATTACTGTATTAAAGGGTGTCAGGGATAGCCCTCCGAATACTGATAGGGTACATGCAGACCATGAAACTGAACAACTTTCCCCTAGGAACATATTTCAGGGAACGTAAAAAAACTGACTTCCCGTAGTGAATGCAGTCAGCTGATTGTAATTTTGTATGGAAGGTCACTTTTTTGGCGTTTCCTGACATATGTTTCTAGGGGAAAGTTGCCCAGTTGTATGTTTCATGCACCCTATCAGTATTCGAAGGGCTGTCCCGTACTCGGTATAAAAAAACGACAAAAAACATTAATGCATTAAAAAAATCTACACTAAAATAATACATACATACACATATTATCACGCCTATTATCCCTTGCGGGGTAGGCAGAGCGTAAACGGCCGCAAAAACGGACATTTACGCCACGTCTGACATATGTTTGAGGGTCATTCGGAAAATTGTGTACTGCCATAGTGACAGGTTGTCAGCCCATCGACTTAAATTGCAATACACACCCTCAAGTCCCTAAGTCGCCTCCTACGACTCCCACTTGAAAGAAATCGGGTGATGCTATTCTTATTTTAAGCCGGCATCACACTAAAATAATAATAATATAATCTACACTAATATTAGAAACAGGATTTTTTATTGTTTGTTTGAATTGAATAGGCTCCGAAACTACTGGACCGATTTAAAAAATTCTTTTACCGTTATTTGAAATTGAAATTCTTTATTCAATGTAGGATAGTATTATCACTTATTGACGTCATGAACCGTCATTCTAAAAAAAGAAATTTTTATCACACAATTTTCTTTTCTATTATGACAATTTTGTTATGACCTAATAGAAAACCGGCTCAGGCGGGATAAAATAAATAAAAATAAAGTCACTACTAAGGGGCTGGCCAGGTTAATCACACGGCATGTAACTTTACGCCACCACCATCTGAAAACGATATTTGTTTCAAATTGAAGTCAAGATTTTTAGAATCCTACATTATCCCTGATGTCTTATTCCCGGGGAGAAATTGTTAGCGGCGGGTGAAACCGCTGGGCGGGCTGCTAGTCTATACATATAATAAAAAAGTAAGTAATAAGTTGTCCTGTTGTGTCGTCATTCTTTGTATATTGTCTCTTGTAATGTTTCTTGTGTGCAATAAATGGTTAATAATACATCACAACACATTATTTGGTGCAAAAAGGCCTCTGTGCTGTTGGCTTCGGCCCCACTCATGCGTCAAAGGACCGGGTCCCTGTGGGCCCGAGATTCGGAAACGTACCAACATAATAATATCTGTCTTGCCTTAACCGGCCGGGCAGAGTGGAGTCGCAAGAGTTTTACAACTCGAAGGGTGGAAGTGTTAAAGGCATAAAGCCGCGAGTAATGCTGACGGGAGAAATCCCAGAACTTGAAAGTGCAGCACACCTCTACACCCTTAGCTACCCGTAGGGCAGCTTGTGACGAGCTGTTGGGGAGTAGCGACCCCACGGACCCGAGTACCCCCGAGAGTGTAGACTGGCCGTCTCTGGCTCGCCGGAGTGGACCCCAAGGCCAGGACTCTCACCTCTGGCTTGCCTTAGTTGGCCGGCCAGAGTGGGGCCGCTAGAGTTCGAGCCTGTGCCCGGACTCGAGGGGTGGAAGTGAAATATGCGTAAGTCGCGAGTTGGTGTATGTTCTGGCCCTTGCCCAGGTCCTCTGCGCAGAAAGCGGTGTACACCTCTCGTCACCCCTTCAGTCGACCGCGCCAGTGTTGCGTCCCGGCACCACGCTCTACGCGTACCGCCAATAGTGGAGGCCCACTTAGCGGGCGGCGAGTCGCCGTCTGCCGAAATTATCAAGATTGAGATATTGATTTGGCAGGCGTCCCGTTGTCTCAATCGATAACCCAGCAACCAGTCCAGCAAGTTCCTCCCCATAACCCTAGTAATCTGACCATCAATCTGCAATAGTCCTTGCATCAGGCGGGTGCTGGCTCTGGGTGTACTTCTATAGTGCAAACAGAGCGAGTATCCGCTTGATGTACACATCACAACACATTATTTGGTGCAAAAAGGCCTCTGTGCTGTTGGCTTCGGCCCCACTCATGCCTCAAAGGACCGGGTCCCTGTGGGCCCGAGATTCGAAAGAGTACCAACATAATAATAGTAAATTCGCGTGTCTGAACATTGAATATATTTACAAAAATCTTATTGGGAGCGATGTTAAAATAATTTATTAAAATAGAAAAATGTGCAATGTTTTAGAAAGTTTTTGTCTGTTTGTTTATCCGTTTGTCTGTTTATCTGTTTGTCCGAGCTAATCTCCGAAAGTACTAGATCGATTCTAATAAAACTTTTTGTGGTGTATAGCTACTAATCCTGGCCAACATCTGAGACAATTTTTATCAAAATCGGTTGAGCAAAACGAGAGATATTAAACTTACAAATTTGTACAAAAGTTCTAACTCCACGAGAATGAAGTCGCGGGCACAGCTAGTCTATTAATTGGAAAAAAATTGAGAAGAGTCGAGGGATGAGTTACGAATATAAGTGAGTTGGTAAACGAGTAAAAGAATGAGTAGGGAGATAAGATTATAGCACGATGAACATGGGCCGGGGTTGGAAGACCCATTGCGGACGAGCAAGAAGATGAGGTGTGCGGGGAGTGTTGTAGGAGTATAAGGGATCGAGTGGGTGCATGTTTAATGCAATAACTATCTTGATAAGCTTTATGCAACATCAAAATCAAATAATTTATTTCTAAGTAGGAATGTACAAGATTCTCTTTTAGAAAGTCAAATCTAGGTAAGTACTTAACATAATACATAAATAAAGAATAGTAAACTTACAGAAATGTAAAAAACAAATACATGTCAAAGTTAAACCTATGTCAATGTTATTAAATCTATGTCAAATTGAAGTTTAAATATGATATGTCTATCTACCTGATACATTGTGCAATATCACTAATCCCGAATAAGAGTGAGGGGTGGGGGGTGGTGATGGGAAGGTTTAATGAGCAAAGAGGGAGACCGGAGACGTATTACATCCGAGAAACACGCAATGTATTATGATCGTGTCAAAATAATCACCGCGCTACACGTAAAATCATATTTTTATCATCAGGCTAAAGTGACCATTAAAATAGATTCCCAGAAATCTTAAGGCGGCGCCCACGTCTAGCTAGGATAGGAATACACCTCTCTCCCTCCCGCCTACTTCTATTTCTTGTTCTTCTACTTCACAATACCTTATTATTTATGGTTAAGAAAATAAATAAATATAATTAAAAAAGAAAACAAGCTTTTATAGCTGTCATGTATTTGAAAAGTGGTTGGCTAGACGATTCCAACGAGCCCAAACTCGATAGGGGTACGTAGTTGTAACTCTGAGATGCTATGACCACCTTCCGGCTCCATCTTCAGACCCTGGCTACCATGTATTTGAAGAGTGGTTGGCAAGACGATTCCAACGAGCCCAAACTTGATAGGGGTACGTAGTTGCATCTCTGAGATGCTATGACCACCTTCCGGATCCATCTTCAGACCCTAGCTACCATGTATTTGAAGAGTGGTTGGCAAGACGATTCCAACGAGCCCAAAGTCGAAAGGGGTACGTAGTTGCATCTCTGAGATGCTATGACCACCTTTCGGCTCCATCTTCAGACCCTGACTACCATGTATTTGAAGAGTGGTTGGCAAGACGATTCCAACGAGCCCAAACTCGATAGAGGTACGTAGTTGCATCTCTTGAGATGCTATGACCACCTTCCGGCTCCATCCTCAGACCCTGGCTACCATGTATTTGAAGAGTGGTTGGCAAGACGATTCCAACGAGCCCAAACTCGATAGGGGTACGTAGTTGCATCTCTGAGATGCTATGACCACCTTCCGGATCCATCTTCAGACCCTGGCTACCATGTATTTGAAGAGTGGTTGGCAAGACGATTCCAACGAGCCCAAAGTCGAAAGGGGTACGTAGTTGCATCTCTGAGATGCTATGACCACCTTCCGGCTCCATCTTCTGACCCTGGCTACCATGTATTTGAAGAGTAGTTGGCAAGACGATTCCAACGAGCCCAAACTCGATAGGGGTACGTAGTTGCATCTCTGAGATGCTATGACCACCTTCCGGCTCCATCTTCAGACCCTGGCTACCATGTATTCTTCCAAGATTTGACCCGTACAAACTAACAAACACGGCAAGTCAAATAAAAGCTTGTAAAAATTAACACTTCTCGTCTCACTTGTGCAACGTTGCCGTTCTGCAGTATCGGTTTAAAAGTTCACGGCAAATTTTGCTCATAAATGACTTTATATAGATCAACAAAGCATCATTTTCCTTGAAAAAGAAAGCCGTTACAGGATCAACAACTGCCGTGTCAGTTGGTGTCAAGGTAGCGACTTTTCCGTAAGCTTGGCGACTGCGTTACAAGCCGGTGAATAAATGTAAATCAAAACTAAAACGATACCCCCAATAATTCCCCAGTAAACTGCGGACAAAGGTGGATCAACATTTAACGAGTATTTCAGCCTGATCAACAACAGCCGAAAGGAGGACAATATATATATATATATATTACAACAAATACAATAAATATACATAAATACGACTAATACAAACTAACTAGACAGTGAAAGGTCTAGTTAGTTAGTCTCTTTTACTCTTTTCTTGAAAACTGAGAGTGAAGGACTGTCACGTACTGTGTGCGGGAAGGGAGTTCCACAATCTGGCTGCATGCACAGTCAATGAATAACTGTAGAAGTCGGAGTGGTGGATAGGTATAGTAAGAATGGACCTTACATGGGAGCGACAAGGCTTGTCCTGAGGTCGAGAGAAATTAAAACGTTCTTGAAGGTAAGAAGGAGAAGAAGGGCTGTGAAGAATTTTGAAAAGACAAGAAAGCACATGAGCATTTCTGCGAAGTCGGATAGGAAGCCACTTGAGTTGAGAACGAAACTGCGAGACATGGTCGTACTTGCGTAAGCCGAAGATAAATCTAATACATAGGTTTTGGAGACGTTCGAGTTTGTTCAACAACTCTTCAGTGGCATCTAGGCAACAAGTGTCAGCGTAATCAAAAAGGGGGAAAAGAACTTTATCAGACACGTCTTGTGAAACAAGATGTTTAAAAATTATAGTATAGGATCGTGTACGATACCGAATTCTTCTTCTTCTTTTTCATCGAGTAGACGTGCAACAATTTTTTAATTCTATTTGATGAATATTCGGCCATGGTAACTGCCTTAGCGATAGAATTATGGGTTTAATTTTGCTTCTAAACTGGGTCTATGGAATAGCCCTAAAGGGCACTGCCATTTTTTACATAGACAGAATAAAGCAAAATCTTTGGTTAATTAAAAATATAAGGTTGAAAACAAGGTTGGTCGAACAAGACGTGATGTGGACATGAATTTAAGAGCGTAGTGGCATTACCTACTCAATGCCAGTCGATTTATTTCGCGCGATAGACGGCTGATGCGATTTTCTACCACTTGAATGCGTAGGAGTGCAGAATTGACGCCCGATTTCATAAGGGAGGGTGTTCAATAGGGTTATTCCATAAGACCACTTACATGAATTAAGATAGGTAGATAGATAAACATAATAAGTACCTAATTGCAACAACGAAGAAAATTATATTTAAATTCATACTACCTAAGTATATGTGTATGAATCATACACGTATCACGGACCACGAACGTAAATGGTCGCAATCACCACGTCTGACACATAATATTCGAGGGTTATTTCAGAATGTTGTACCTACTTATAATACTAAGATCACAACTTACCACTTAGTACGACTTACTTATAGAGTGAGGGAGGGTATGACATGACACTGTTTCCTGAAATTGTATGTAAGTAATAAAACAATTACCTACCTAAGAGGAAAAACCCTAGCAGTCACTTCATACAACAAATACAAGAAGAAGAAGGGTGATGTTATTGTAAAAAGGTTTTTACCCTTCTTAATTTACCGGCAAGCCACTACTCAGTAAGTAGGTACCTATCTGCCTTGTACATTAAATACGCAACATACACATTACTGGATTCCCACTTACTAGAACCACAAATCTAAATAAGCCAAACTGTCTATTCCAATAAGCGAGACCACAAATTCCCATACACCAATACGCATGGGAATTCCTAAATATCCCCATTTTTTCACCCTCGCTTCCTGGTTCGTGATTTGGTCCTTTCCCGCCAAAAACATTTGGATTTCGAACGACACCTGTTTTCAAGTTCCCACGCTTAGTAATGGGTCAGCTGGGAGGTTTCGAACGCACGTGTTCCAATTTCAAAATCTGCGCCAAACTGTGTTTTGATTTGTGGGTTAGTTAATTTGGAACCTGATAAAGTGTTGAAAATTAAAATTATAAATGCAAATGAAATTAGGTACTTTATTCAATGTAGGATAGTATTATCACTTAAGTTTTGACTGCATGATCCGTCATTGTAAAAATAAGAAATCTGTATAACACATTTTTTTTTATTGGTATTGTCATAGAGTAGAAATCACATAGAGATGACACTCCCGCTCCAGACGCGCTCAAGGTCAATCCGTCTGGCTGTCTCTTAGCGAACAATTCAGTCGGGAGTGCGCTTCGCCGCGGAAACGTTCGTCGTGCGGGTCGAATTTTCATTTTTTGTGTAAAATTTAGCAATTCAAGGTGTTGTATTCATAGGGAGAAAGCGTTTTACAAAAATAATGCTATTCTAATCTGGCACCACACGGCGCCATTTTTGCACCTATTTTAAAATTCTGTGCCTACCTATTAACAATAAAATGGTAAGAAAAGACTTTAAAACGGGTAAATATTTTGTTCCCATGGGAAAACTGTTAGCAGCGGTCGCAACCGCTCGACTGGCTGCTAGTCTGGAATAAAATTATTGGCACGTGACAGCCCCGACTTAAAGCGCGGGAGAGTGCGGGGCGTTACGGGCTGCGGGGGGAAGTAGGTATTTAAAGCGCGGCTTTTGGGGCCCAGACAAAGGAGTTTCGTTTCTATACGCAGTATTATTATCTATTCTTATGGTATTGTCCTAATAGAAAACCGGCTCGGGTATTTCTTGGGTAGGTAAGTATTACCACAAGTTAACACGTGTTAATGTTAAGTATTGGCAGGCGCTGTAGACATAATAATATGGACGGCTACAAGAAACACGATATCTCACGCACACATCTACCCGCCGCCGTTAGCGGACGAAATGGACCCAAATCGAACACCCGAGTAGTCGAGTGTCAACAGTGTCGGTACACACACACGTTCCGATATCTTATTTATCGCTCGTAAAACACAACTATTTTAGGCAAGTACGTAAGCAAAATTAGTTACGTTTTGCTTTCGATGTAGCCCAGATTTATTTATTTTTATGCGATTTTTTAGGTTTGAGTAAAACCACCCTGCGAAGTTGGCGTACTGGCTTCAAAATAACCCTGTAAATGAAACATATTCTTTAACTATGTTTCTGTAGTTTTAAATTACTTTTATGATACAGATTTTTATCTCCCATAAATTTTGGTTAGCATTTGTATGTAGGTATGTCTTTTTTTCGTTTTTTTAATATTAATATTTTCACCATTTCCCACTAACCTATCACATGTCTTGAATTGTGCGAACTTGTATGCTGATACTGAGTTGATTGTTATTTGTTTACTTTCCCCATATTTTATTATGGGATACACTGTATGGATAGTAAATATAATAAAGAAATAAAGGTAGGTAAGTACTTACTTAAACAGCACCTTAACCTACCCTGCTACTACTACCCATTTATGGTCAATTATCCTGGTTTTTGACATAGTTCAAAAGAATTACCACTATCGGTCGATACCTCGACGTGCTGCAGGTAATTAGAACCTACTGCACGTAGCGATATTTAATTAACCCTAAAATTAATGAAGCAATCATCACCCCCAGTAACTGATAATTATTACGCGATCTTAGTTAATTTATGACCAAAATGCTTTTAATCTTTGCTTTTGACTTTTGTTTCTGTAAAATAAAATATGCACTGAAAAGGAGAGATAAGTTGGTATACTGCGTTTTTGCTTGGAGAAAATAAAAATATAGAAGGCGCTCTCTAGTTGGACCATAGTGAGGCCAAGTCTAAGGCAACTTAACTTAACCTATGACACGCGCCTTACAACAAATAACGTTTGGCAATGCAACGTTTAATCGTTAAAGAATTCAATAGATGGAGAATTTATTTTAATTTTTTACTTAATTACATAAGGTAAAAATAAATTAGGAATACATTTTGAAGATAACTCAAATCAAAATAAACTTAATAATTAATGGCACCTTACACACGGGTCATTTTTGACACAGTGATTGATTCCACTAAAATGATAATTTCAATCCGTACTTTAGTACCTACCTTTAGTCTTCAAAACGTAGTTACCTATACGTTTTGGCGATAGCGATGTTAACCAAATAAATAAAAGATTTTCGTACAAATATAGTATAAGTCAGGTAGATAGATAGCTTTTACCTACTACAAAAGCTTGGGTTGTAGGTAGTGAGTGGGTTCTATGTGTATGTAGATCAATTTGTGCGCATTCTATTTTCGCTCATATGACTCTCTCTAACTTATCAGTTCTTCTGATTACTTCATATTCCTTTTTACAGCAGATAACTTGGTTGGTTTTATTTGTGCTGTGCAGCTGTCGCTCGTTACGTTGAGAATATTTTATATTATTTTATATTTTATTTAGCATAGGGGTTGCAGTGGAGTAGGTACACAAATAGGACAATATCGTAAACAGTGCGTGAAGTTTTAACGTACTACGTGGATGAAAAAATAACTTTATTTGTGTTTGATATGATTATACGATTTCTTGCCCCATTTTATTATACTCTGTAATGACCTTTTTGACTAAAATTATTTCTTTGTTCCATTTCAACATTTTCGTGGTTCTCAGACTATGAAATCCTATAAAATCGTCGTTTGTGCCGCATCGCCAGGCGTGAGTTAAGATAGTTTATTTAGGACTTTTTTAGTATTTAAGCTAATGTAAACCTTGAATAAGGAGTTCTTATCTGGCGGACGATCTCCGAGTACGATAAAGCTGAAGAAACCATAAGTTTGCCTCTTATTTCACTTCTTGAGTCCTGCGACTGTCAAACCCCGGAATATCTTATACGTATATGTGCTATGTAATGTACCTATTGTTTGGCCGATACGCTCTCAAATCTCATCGTAGAAAATTTCTTCAAAATGCAAACACAACATAGCAGTAGGTAGGTAGGTACCAAGAACCTTAAAAATTCACATTCCTACACATTGCGGTAACGACACGTGCTAGACTTTACAATAATTATATGGCTACCACAATTACACGCTGTCACAAGCCCACAAATCTTAATAAAGAACCATAGTATTCACAATACAAAATGAACCGCATAATGACCTTGTAATGACCACATGTTCCCAAGCCCAATAAAAAAATGGGTCGCTCGGCTTCACTTTCGCCCGCGGCCGTGGGTGGACCTCGTAAATCGCAGATCACAATCAACTAGACTAATGCAGCTGTCAATACCGTATTGAGTTGTCACTGTGTCACCGTGACCAGTTTATATTGAGCTGTAGACAGGATAGTTTTTCTAAGAGACACGCAAAAGATGGAGGTAACTTCATTTTGGTGCCGTACGTTTTGGGGTCTAGATATTTCGGTCGATTTGCATGTACGACAATTTTACAAATGCCTGCAATAAAAAGATAAAAGACTTATTTTCAACGTCATACGGACGCAGTTTGAACACTTTTGCTTAGTGCAATGGTAAAAAGGCATAAGTCTATTTTGTTACAGTACAAAAGGAAACATTGGTCATTACGGGCGCGTTTTACGGTCATTCTGTACAGGCGTGTGAATGCGACAATTAATTTTATGGCTATTTAGGTAATTGTCGTGGAAAGCAGTGGACATGGGGGCGGTTCGGCTTTGAAAAAAAGTGGCGGTCAGTTAGTCCAATGATATCTATATCGTAATTTGAAGAATTATTATTTGGTTATAATAAAGGTATACTCTATTCCAGAATGCTAAGTGTTTTTGACGGTTGTTGAATAGTAAGTCGACATCACTTTGGAATATTAATGCATTTTTATTTTTTACTTTCCAGTTCAAAAGTATGATGCCGGCTTAGAAAAGTATTACCCCATTTCTTTCCCGTGGTAGTCGTAAGAGGCGAGTAAGGGACTCGAGTGCGTGTATTGCTATTTTAGGCGATCGGCTGACTACCTGTCACTATGGCGATACACAATTTTCCGAATGACCCTCAAATATTTGTCAGACGTGGCGTAAATGTTCGTTTTATGCGGCTGTTTACGTTCTGCCTATCCCGCAAGGGATTATAGCCATGATATGTGTATGAATCTATATCAATTAGTATAAGTCGAAAAAAAAAACAACCAAAATGGAAGATGATTAGAAATGTTAGATTCTGTCAAAAAATAGTTCGAGCTTAGATAGATAGAGTGAAGCTTACAATCTAACGGACTTGATTGTAGGTAATAAAGGTAAGTACGGTTCGTTATGATGCAATATTATCTGTCGAGCCGGTCTCAGATTTTCCAATGAGTTGTGCCATTATTCTTTATCCCAGTAGTTTCATTGAGTAAAAAAATACCCAAATGACGACTACCTTATAAATTATCAAATAAAAATTAAGTTGTGGAATGGTAATTAATTAGGTTAGTTTAGTTTGATTCAGGGTATTAAAAGATCAAAAACGCATTTTTAAAAAACAACTGCTGTAGAACAAAAATAAAATTCCAGTATTTTGATTTAACGATTTTGCCGCTCTGACATTTAGCTTTTTGTCATTTTGCACTCATAAAATGTTGCTTAGTCTTTTGACATTTAAACGCTTATAACCACGGAGCTTATAACTTTAAACCATAACATAAAAATTTTGGCGTTGTGTTCGTTATTTCGGTAATTTTTTATTAATGGAAAAAACTGGGACAAAATAATCTAATTTTCCCATAATGGAGAAACTTAATGGAGAAGCTGGGAACGGGCGCCATATTCGCCCGACGTTTTCGATATAAGATGAATACAACCTCTTCAATCCTTCCTTATTAGGCTTTGGACTATTCCTAATACGGTAATAAAAGCCAAGTTTATAACCAATTAGTTATCGAACGACGCCCGCTCGTATATGAGCGAGAATATCTCTGCGATCCGTGATTCAAATCCAGCCGTAATTGAAATAAAATTAAATTAAAATCATACCTCCTCCGTCACCAGGAAGTCCAGGTGTAATAAATCAGAGGCTCGGCGACGTACGACGAGATTAATTTCATTCCACACAGACTTAAAACTTTACCATACTAATTTGAATGCGGTCGCGGTCGTTAACGGTTGAGTACCCCTGGATTCGCCAACACGCAATTTGCTATTCTAAATTTAGATGAATAAGGACGAATTTTGATGGAAATTCATGTGACAAATTAAATTAACAACGCGTGATTTCAAATTGGGATTTGTTGAAGCTGTTACAAAAATGAGTTTCGAATGGACAATTCGCTAAGTGAAATATGGTGAAGCAAAATTGTGAGTAAAGTGGTAAAATCGTGACGAATGTTAGTATAGTTGACGCCTGTGTTAGGTTTCAGTCGTGTTTTGCTCATCACCTCGAGGGCTGACATGTTCTAGTTTAGATCGAGTTGCACTTTGGTATTTGTTTACATTATTTACATACTTACTATGTGTTCTTTAGCTGGTGGCTGACTCGTATATTTATTTTCATAATTATCAACCTCATCAACAGTCTACTTTTAGAAAACTTGAAAAATTTTCTACCGTGGGCAGGATTTGATGTTTCCGCCATCACTAGTGGCGACGCCTCTTTCATCTGGTCTACCGCGGCTCGTCCCTTGCCTGCGAATTTTGCAAGTGTATCTTGATAGCAATAACGCGTGGCACTCTGCACCGCGTCACCACTATAGAAAGCGGTCATAGGTTCAAACACCGAGTCATCCAAAGACCTCATGAACCCTTGTGTCAGAGTTCTTCAACCGCCTACTACTAGTAGTAGGCCTCTGAAATGGTTGATGGAAAAAAGGGTGATGCTATTCTAATCAAGCATCACATGAGTAGCACTAGTCAGACGTCGCAAAGGAAAAAGCCTTAAAACTAGGTACTTTCACCTGCTTGGGTAACAATAGTCAAGTTTTGCGGGAAGCCCCACCCCGGCCAAGTCAGGCCAAATGTCGTGCGGGGTGGGCAGGGGGGTAAGAGGATTCCGTTTGACATGTAATACTATTGCGGTTCTTACTTCGCTGATTGAAGGGTGACCATTATGCTGTGTCTTAGGGAATCTATTTGCAGGCTTACCTTTTTTACTAAAATAATAGATTTTTTCGGAAAGTCTTTTTTTGCGGACGGGGTTATCAACCTAAATGATCTTCAACATATAAAATAGCAAATAATGATTTCTTTTCTATGTCATTTAATTTTTTTTTACCCGCCTTTGACGACGCATTTGTAAGTATCTCAAGAAGAAAGATTAGGAGATCAACGATCGACGGCTGATGTGGCGCAGTGGCAGTGCGACTGCCTGCGACGCAAATGCTCCGGGTTCTAATCGTGGCGTATTCTATTACTAGTAAACTAAAAACTACAAACTAAAAAAAACTGACACCAGGGTTCATCGGGTCGTTGGACGACTCAGTGTCCCACACGAAAAGAGAGAGTGAGGAAATCGAAATCTAAATAAAAAAGGAAAAATCTCTCAAGACCAAGAAATATTCAAATTTAACAATGGACCTAGGAAGAAAAATAGCAACATAGTAACAACTGTATCTGAGACTTCACCAACCAAACAACTGAACGTAACATACGTTATTCAGAATAGCTGTTTTATTGTTTTATTTTTACACAATTAACATTCAAAGTTTACATTATGTTTAAAGTAGATAGGTACAGTACATTATGTTTAAAGTAGTACTAATATCCTAAATAGTCGATTGACATGGTCACCCTAGCAAAGAAACCTTTAAGCAAACGGAAGTCAAAGTCGGAACGAAACAAAATTGTTACTTTTCTATTATAGAACCTGCCCTAGTAGACAACTGTGTAGGGTTTCTAAGACCGAATAAGGATTAACTTATATTACTTATTATTAAGTTGATAATATGCTTGACTAGCTTCTATGGCTTAAGTTGATTAAATTAGCGGATGCAAGGTAAGATAATCTTTTAGTCAGTTATTTGGATTTGAAATGGTAAAGTTTTTTTTTATTTATTTGTTATTGATGGGTTTGCTCTTGACTCTAGTCTAGGTCATAGGACAGAGACAGGGTCTAAGAGTGAGCGAGCTCACCCAGAAGAAGCCTGTTCGTTCACTCTTACTTTAAAGAGATTAGGGTTGTATGCGTTTGGAAACACAGACACAGGTAGTGAGTTCCACTCTTTAGCAGTGCGCATTATAAATGATGACTGGAAGCGCTTAGTCCGAATTGGTGGAATGGCAACCAGGTATGGATGGTATCCGGCGGTGCGTCTGGATGTCTGATGGTAGAAGTCTAATATTTTTTGTTCCTCATAGTCTAGATTCAGAAGTAGGTACCCAGCTAGGCAAATATCTTAACGCAAGCCCCTTTGAAGTTTTAGAAGGTACAGTCAAATTCACGTCCGGTTACGGTTAGACACTAGGACCGGCAGTTTAAGGCGGTTTGAGAGCTAGTGGCGCCCCCTAAACAGGAAAAAAATCCCTGGCTGGACACGCTACTCATCTGTTAACCAAAATAGGTATCAGTTCGCGGCAATAACTTAGATTTACTTTACTTTATCCTTAAGTGAAATTAGAACAAAGCTAATGAAATATTCGCTGTCATTTAAGTTATGCAATTAATACCAAAAGTGGCCGTTTTGCTTGTATAAAGAAAAAATATGTTTTTGTGAAGTGGCGCCACTGTCGAGGTCGTTCAAGGATATGTGAAATCTACTTTTTATTACTTAGATAAGTTATATCATTTGTACAATAAACGGTTCAGTCAATAGTTACATACATATAATCACGCCTCTTTACCATAGGGGTAGGCAGAGACTAAATCTTTCCACTTGCTACGATCCTGACACACCTCTTTCGCTTCTTCAACATGCATCAACCTTTTTATACATGCTCGTCTGTTTAGGGTACTCTTGACCTGACCGTTCTTTAGAACGTCCCCGATCTGATCCAAGTACGTGCGTCTTGGTCTTCCCCTTCCAACGTTCACATCCACACTCGCCATATACACTTGTTTCGTTAATCTTCTTTCAATAGTTAAATAATAATAATAACTTATTGTAAAAGACGCCCATATCCACAGAATCTTAAAATATATCCATGATAATAATAAACTTCACTTTGACTTCCGGAAACGGAAGCTGGGGTCAGGTCACCACCATTAGTGGGTTTACTTAGTTCACACTTGAAAAATAAGTTATGGGGGAAAGGTTAAGCTACATGTGGTAGTAATGATGATTTATGCACAGATTCTGAATTAACGAATTGTTTTAATTAGAAATAGTCACATTGAATTTTCCGTATGACCCTCAAACATTTGTCAGAAGTGGCGTAAATGTCCGTTTTTTGCGCAAGGGATTATAGCGTTATATACGTGTAAGTAGTCACATTGAATACATTTAATTTGACACTGTCCTTATACACTAAATATTGAGTTGTAATCAAATTCACTGATAAATAATCAAACCAACTA
This sequence comes from Tuta absoluta, assembly GCA_027580185.1. NCBI lineage: Eukaryota > Metazoa > Arthropoda > Insecta > Lepidoptera > Gelechiidae > Tuta > Tuta absoluta. The sequence continues at coordinate 10,680,372 of JAQAHW010000009.1, forward strand.
ACTGAATAACGTTCCCTAAGAACACAGGTCCAAAAATTAAGAAAAAGAATATCTACCGTACTTTTGTACGGTAGATATTCATAACACCTTTGGCTCAGACACACTTTAATATATCAGGGCACCAAAATGTTGAGTAATCTCAGAGGTTTAGCGCTGTTTGTTACTCCTCACTAAAACGGCTTTTACACTAGTCTGAATATCATGCACTGTTCGGCATACATTGATGGTTATTAAAATGAGTGTCATGACAATTGATTCAAGATAACCAGCAATGTATGCCGAACCGTGCACGGTATTCAGACTAGTGTAATAGTCTGAACAGCTTTTCCCAAAGAACATAAGACAAAATATATAAAAATTACCCCCCCCCCCCCCCCCCCCCTCCCATATAAAAGTGCTTGGTCAGCTACCTTAGAAGATTGTCGGTGAACCATCTCTAGACGAAAAGACCTGTAGTGTAGTCAAAAAGATGATAACTGAATCGTCCTCTCAGCGAAAAATCCATAGGAGAAATCTTCTGTTGGCGAAAAGAATAATGACATGTCTTACTGGTGAACGAGTCATCGGAGAACGGTTGCTGTATCACTGATTTTTTGGGACTTTATGTATAGGAGGTCAATTTTTTTAACAGAACTTTCGTGTTTGCTAAAATATTTATATCGGAATTCGTAAAGGATATTATTCATATAAATATGGTTCTAGTATTCCTGAATAGTCCCATCCACAGTTTATCCACAAATCACGACGTACCCCTTGATGATGTGCGGAAAATCATAAAATGAGATATTTTCACCAATCAGTACTGCACATGACATAAGAGCGAGAGATTTATATATTACCTCATATGTCAGACTGAGTAAATTTACTTTTACAAATGAGGCCGAAGCCGAATCCACAGATAATATAATTCTACTCGAAACATATTTTGATCTGTACCAATCGTTTTATCTATAGTTGTAATTCGCTGAATTGGGCGCTTTTATACAACCGTTAGTCAGCTTGGCTGATTCAATAAAAGCTGTAAGTATAAAAGCAATCAAATCACAATTTGGCAACATTGCTGTTACTAACTACATCAAAAATAAAATCAGCTGCATTTCTAACTACATTAGAATATAATCAGAACCTCCTTCTTTTTAAAACAAACGTTACAAGTCTGATCAGTTTAGAACCCAAATCGATGTCACTAATAATAAAAATACAACTTTTGATAAGTACAACATGTTGCTAATAGCTTTCTTTAAACCTCAGCGCAGTCCGGACATCAAAGGCAGGACTTCGGGTGTCCGGTGGAAGTTGCACGTGCCCGAGGTGTCAGGTTACCGTTACCTGTGCAACCTTAGGGTTGTAAGGAGCCCTGACACCCGCAGTAAAAGGTAGCTGGAGGTACATACAGAGTGTTAGGGTTTTCTTCTATTTATACTGGAATGTACGGAACGCTGAACTTTAAAAATCTCGCTAAGCTCAACCCGTTAACCTAAACAACATTTCATAAGAACAAAAAAATTGACCTCCTATACATAAAGTCCCAAAAAATCAGTGATACAGCAACCGTTCTCCGATGACTCGTTCACCAGTAAGACATGTCATTATTCTTTTCGCCAACAGAAGATTTCTCCTATGGATTTTTCGCTGAGAGGACGATTCAGTTATCATCTTTTTGACTACACTACAGGTCTTTTCGTCTAGAGATGGTTCACCGACAATCTTCTAAGGTAGCTGACCAAGCACTTTTATATGGGAGGGGGGGGGGGGGGGGGGTAATTTTTATATATTTTGTCTTATGTTCTTTGGGAAAAGCTGTTCAGACTATTACACTAGTCTGAATACCGTGCACGGTTCGGCATACATTGCTGGTTATCTTGAATCAATTGTCATGACACTCATTTTAATAACCATCAATGTATGCCGAACAGTGCATGATATTCAGACTAGTGTAAAAGCCGTTTTAGTGAGGAGTAACAAACAGCGCTAAACCTCTGAGATTACTCAACATTTTGGTGCCCTGATATATTAAAGTGTGTCTGAGCCAAAGGTGTTATGAATATCTACCGTACAAAAGTACGGTAGATATTCTTTTTCTTAATTTTTGGACCTGTGTTCTTAGGGAACGTTATTCAGTTAGTTGGTTTGATTATTTATCAGTGAATTTGATTACAACTCAATATTTAGTGTATAAGGACAGTGTCAAATTAAATGTATTCAATGTGACTACTTACACGTATATAACGCTATAATCCCTTGCGCAAAAAACGGACATTTACGCCACTTCTGACAAATGTTTGAGGGTCATACGGAAAATTCAATGTGACTATTTCTAATTAAAACAATTCGTTAATTCAGAATCTGTGCATAAATCATCATTACTACCACATGTAGCTTAACCTTTCCCCCATAACTTATTTTTCAAGTGTGAACTAAGTAAACCCACTAATGGTGGTGACCTGACCCCAGCTTCCGTTTCCGGAAGTCAAAGTGAAGTTTATTATTATCATGGATATATTTTAAGATTCTGTGGATATGGGCGTCTTTTACAATAAGTTATTATTATTATTTAACTATTGAAAGAAGATTAACGAAACAAGTGTATATGGCGAGTGTGGATGTGAACGTTGGAAGGGGAAGACCAAGACGCACGTACTTGGATCAGATCGGGGACGTTCTAAAGAACGGTCAGGTCAAGAGTACCCTAAACAGACGAGCATGTATAAAAAGGTTGATGCATGTTGAAGAAGCGAAAGAGGTGTGTCAGGATCGTAGCAAGTGGAAAGATTTAGTCTCTGCCTACCCCTATGGTAAAGAGGCGTGATTATATGTATGTAACTATTGACTGAACCGTTTATTGTACAAATGATATAACTTATCTAAGTAATAAAAAGTAGATTTCACATATCCTTGAACGACCTCGACAGTGGCGCCACTTCACAAAAACATATTTTTTCTTTATACAAGCAAAACGGCCACTTTTGGTATTAATTGCATAACTTAAATGACAGCGAATATTTCATTAGCTTTGTTCTAATTTCACTTAAGGATAAAGTAAAGTAAATCTAAGTTATTGCCGCGAACTGATACCTATTTTGGTTAACAGATGAGTAGCGTGTCCAGCCAGGGATTTTTTTCCTGTTTAGGGGGCGCCACTAGCTCTCAAACCGCCTTAAACTGCCGGTCCTAGTGTCTAACCGTAACCGGACGTGAATTTGACTGTACCTTCTAAAACTTCAAAGGGGCTTGCGTTAAGATATTTGCCTAGCTGGGTACCTACTTCTGAATCTAGACTATGAGGAACAAAAAATATTAGACTTCTACCATCAGACATCCAGACGCACCGCCGGATACCATCCATACCTGGTTGCCATTCCACCAATTCGGACTAAGCGCTTCCAGTCATCATTTATAATGCGCACTGCTAAAGAGTGGAACTCACTACCTGTGTCTGTGTTTCCAAACGCATACAACCCTAATCTCTTTAAAGTAAGAGTGAACGAACAGGCTTCTTCTGGGTGAGCTCGCTCACTCTTAGACCCTGTCTCTGTCCTATGACCTAGACTAGAGTCAAGAGCAAACCCATCAATAACAAATAAATAAAAAAAAACTTTACCATTTCAAATCCAAATAACTGACTAAAAGATTATCTTACCTTGCATCCGCTAATTTAATCAACTTAAGCCATAGAAGCTAGTCAAGCATATTATCAACTTAATAATAAGTAATATAAGTTAATCCTTATTCGGTCTTAGAAACCCTACACAGTTGTCTACTAGGGCAGGTTCTATAATAGAAAAGTAACAATTTTGTTTCGTTCCGACTTTGACTTCCGTTTGCTTAAAGGTTTCTTTGCTAGGGTGACCATGTCAATCGACTATTTAGGATATTAGTACTACTTTAAACATAATGTACTGTACCTATCTACTTTAAACATAATGTAAACTTTGAATGTTAATTGTGTAAAAATAAAACAATAAAACAGCTATTCTGAATAACGTATGTTACGTTCAGTTGTTTGGTTGGTGAAGTCTCAGATACAGTTGTTACTATGTTGCTATTTTTCTTCCTAGGTCCATTGTTAAATTTGAATATTTCTTGGTCTTGAGAGATTTTTCCTTTTTTATTTAGATTTCGATTTCCTCACTCTCTCTTTTCGTGTGGGACACTGAGTCGTCCAACGACCCGATGAACCCTGGTGTCAGTTTTTTTTAGTTTGTAGTTTTTAGTTTACTAGTAATAGAATACGCCACGATTAGAACCCGGAGCATTTGCGTCGCAGGCAGTCGCACTGCCACTGCGCCACATCAGCCGTCGATCGTTGATCTCCTAATCTTTCTTCTTGAGATACTTACAAATGCGTCGTCAAAGGCGGGTAAAAAAAAATTAAATGACATAGAAAAGAAATCATTATTTGCTATTTTATATGTTGAAGATCATTTAGGTTGATAACCCCGTCCGCAAAAAAAGACTTTCCGAAAAAATCTATTATTTTAGTAAAAAAGGTAAGCCTGCAAATAGATTCCCTAAGACACAGCATAATGGTCACCCTTCAATCAGCGAAGTAAGAACCGCAATAGTATTACATGTCAAACGGAATCCTCTTACCCCCCTGCCCACCCCGCACGACATTTGGCCTGACTTGGCCGGGGTGGGGCTTCCCGCAAAACTTGACTATTGTTACCCAAGCAGGTGAAAGTACCTAGTTTTAAGGCTTTTTCCTTTGCGACGTCTGACTAGTGCTACTCATGTGATGCTTGATTAGAATAGCATCACCCTTTTTTCCATCAACCATTTCAGAGGCCTACTACTAGTAGTAGGCGGTTGAAGAACTCTGACACAAGGGTTCATGAGGTCTTTGGATGACTCGGTGTTTGAACCTATGACCGCTTTCTATAGTGGTGACGCGGTGCAGAGTGCCACGCGTTATTGCTATCAAGATACACTTGCAAAATTCGCAGGCAAGGGACGAGCCGCGGTAGACCAGATGAAAGAGGCGTCGCCACTAGTGATGGCGGAAACATCAAATCCTGCCCACGGTAGAAAATTTTTCAAGTTTTCTAAAAGTAGACTGTTGATGAGGTTGATAATTATGAAAATAAATATACGAGTCAGCCACCAGCTAAAGAACACATAGTAAGTATGTAAATAATGTAAACAAATACCAAAGTGCAACTCGATCTAAACTAGAACATGTCAGCCCTCGAGGTGATGAGCAAAACACGACTGAAACCTAACACAGGCGTCAACTATACTAACATTCGTCACGATTTTACCACTTTACTCACAATTTTGCTTCACCATATTTCACTTAGCGAATTGTCCATTCGAAACTCATTTTTGTAACAGCTTCAACAAATCCCAATTTGAAATCACGCGTTGTTAATTTAATTTGTCACATGAATTTCCATCAAAATTCGTCCTTATTCATCTAAATTTAGAATAGCAAATTGCGTGTTGGCGAATCCAGGGGTACTCAACCGTTAACGACCGCGACCGCATTCAAATTAGTATGGTAAAGTTTTAAGTCTGTGTGGAATGAAATTAATCTCGTCGTACGTCGCCGAGCCTCTGATTTATTACACCTGGACTTCCTGGTGACGGAGGAGGTATGATTTTAATTTAATTTTATTTCAATTACGGCTGGATTTGAATCACGGATCGCAGAGATATTCTCGCTCATATACGAGCGGGCGTCGTTCGATAACTAATTGGTTATAAACTTGGCTTTTATTACCGTATTAGGAATAGTCCAAAGCCTAATAAGGAAGGATTGAAGAGGTTGTATTCATCTTATATCGAAAACGTCGGGCGAATATGGCGCCCGTTCCCAGCTTCTCCATTAAGTTTCTCCATTATGGGAAAATTAGATTATTTTGTCCCAGTTTTTTCCATTAATAAAAAATTACCGAAATAACGAACACAACGCCAAAATTTTTATGTTATGGTTTAAAGTTATAAGCTCCGTGGTTATAAGCGTTTAAATGTCAAAAGACTAAGCAACATTTTATGAGTGCAAAATGACAAAAAGCTAAATGTCAGAGCGGCAAAATCGTTAAATCAAAATACTGGAATTTTATTTTTGTTCTACAGCAGTTGTTTTTTAAAAATGCGTTTTTGATCTTTTAATACCCTGAATCAAACTAAACTAACCTAATTAATTACCATTCCACAACTTAATTTTTATTTGATAATTTATAAGGTAGTCGTCATTTGGGTATTTTTTTACTCAATGAAACTACTGGGATAAAGAATAATGGCACAACTCATTGGAAAATCTGAGACCGGCTCGACAGATAATATTGCATCATAACGAACCGTACTTACCTTTATTACCTACAATCAAGTCCGTTAGATTGTAAGCTTCACTCTATCTATCTAAGCTCGAACTATTTTTTGACAGAATCTAACATTTCTAATCATCTTCCATTTTGGTTGTTTTTTTTTTCGACTTATACTAATTGATATAGATTCATACACATATCATGGCTATAATCCCTTGCGGGATAGGCAGAACGTAAACAGCCGCATAAAACGAACATTTACGCCACGTCTGACAAATATTTGAGGGTCATTCGGAAAATTGTGTATCGCCATAGTGACAGGTAGTCAGCCGATCGCCTAAAATAGCAATACACGCACTCGAGTCCCTTACTCGCCTCTTACGACTACCACGGGAAAGAAATGGGGTAATACTTTTCTAAGCCGGCATCATACTTTTGAACTGGAAAGTAAAAAATAAAAATGCATTAATATTCCAAAGTGATGTCGACTTACTATTCAACAACCGTCAAAAACACTTAGCATTCTGGAATAGAGTATACCTTTATTATAACCAAATAATAATTCTTCAAATTACGATATAGATATCATTGGACTAACTGACCGCCACTTTTTTTCAAAGCCGAACCGCCCCCATGTCCACTGCTTTCCACGACAATTACCTAAATAGCCATAAAATTAATTGTCGCATTCACACGCCTGTACAGAATGACCGTAAAACGCGCCCGTAATGACCAATGTTTCCTTTTGTACTGTAACAAAATAGACTTATGCCTTTTTACCATTGCACTAAGCAAAAGTGTTCAAACTGCGTCCGTATGACGTTGAAAATAAGTCTTTTATCTTTTTATTGCAGGCATTTGTAAAATTGTCGTACATGCAAATCGACCGAAATATCTAGACCCCAAAACGTACGGCACCAAAATGAAGTTACCTCCATCTTTTGCGTGTCTCTTAGAAAAACTATCCTGTCTACAGCTCAATATAAACTGGTCACGGTGACACAGTGACAACTCAATACGGTATTGACAGCTGCATTAGTCTAGTTGATTGTGATCTGCGATTTACGAGGTCCACCCACGGCCGCGGGCGAAAGTGAAGCCGAGCGACCCATTTTTTTATTGGGCTTGGGAACATGTGGTCATTACAAGGTCATTATGCGGTTCTCAGTTTCTCTAGGCCCCCTTTATCAGATTTTATCTTAAGGACACGGGATACCTATGTTTTCGTGTGAGACACCGACACGATGAAGCCTGGGATACTATAAAAGTTTAAATGAGAGCAATATTTGATATTTTACTTGCTATTTTATTTTATTTTATTTGGGGAGCTTGCAGCCTTAAAAAACATACATAACTTATGATATATACTAATGCCAATTACTAGCTTCCACAAAAAAATAAAGGAATAAAGAGTAATTAAAAACTTAAGTGAAAAAACAATTAGTTAAGCAAGAAACAATCTTAACTATTCTTAACTTACCAACTAAACGGAAACGAAGTCTTATTAACGGGCCTACTTCCATGAGGTGAAGTGAAAACGAGCTACGAGAATGCATTTTATACATATTCTAAGGAACATCACTGTCAACAAAATTTTGTTTTTTATTCTTCAAGATATGAGGAATAAGCCAGGGCAGCGCAAAATCTCATTTTATATTTAATAACGGAGAAATTAAAATTTGAAGTTACCTCTATTTTTCAGTGATGAAGCGTGGCGTAAGAGATTTCTTCCGCCAGTGCTAATCGAACTGTATTGATCTTAGTATGATTATTAATGGCAATTTCACGTTGAACCCGCCCGGGCGGCTATTTTTTGACAAAACAACTTAGTTATTAAAAAATTTAGCAAAACACTTACTGTTTCCGGCTGCTTTCCTTGGGAGTAAAAGGTTTTTGTTTTGATGTGTTTCCTCTGCTGTCAAAACTGACGTGGAATTGATCATAGATAAACAGAATATGATGCAAACGCGACACACTGTACATTTGTTCGATATTTTGACCGTGAAAAATTATTGTAGCTAGAATTTTGCCGTAAAATATATTATCAACTATCTACAACAACGGCATTCTATCCGCTATGGATAATTTTGCCAATGTCAATACTACGTTGATTGGTACATCGAACGAAACGCAAAATATGAACCGATTAGACGTAGGTATTAAAAATATTTTTACGATCAAATAAAAGGATGACGTGGTTGTTAGTGCAGATTAGTATGAAGTAGTAAGGTTCGATTTATATGCAACACTAGACGGCGACACGGCGGCACAAAAGCAGTTTTTTAACCGCGGCGGAAATTTTTAAATGTATATATGGAGCGCTGCGCATACGGTCACCACCAACCACAGTTTTAGGACAAATTATAAGAAAGCAAGTATTAGTACATTGTTGTCGAGGTATGGAAAATAAGACTTTGCTGGACGAGTATAGTTTGAATTATACAAGTCAAGCAAAGTAATTTTCCCCGAGGCTTACATAGTGCTTTTCTCAAAAAAAGGCTAGGAAATGAAAGATTGTACTTCTTATAAAAGTTAGCTAGCGACCACAACACAACGAAACAAATAAAAATTTACAATTTTCCCACCAATTGTAATTTTTTAAAATAAATTCGCCTGTAAGGCACAGTATTACGTAATATTCTGCCATACTAAATGTTTAGTTCATTCTTTTCTTTTTTAATTCTGGACAGGCAAGGGTCTTCACATCATACAGCCTCGTCTTTAGTTACCTGTTTCATACAAAATTACGTTCCGTTTCTATGAGAGTCATCGAGATAATTTTGAAATCAAATTATGTGGGTTTAGCGTATAACGAATTTATCTTAATGGACACCAGCAAAGGATTTCCATACAACTTTGCTGGCGTGATCTGAGACGTGACAAACAATGTGAAACTTCGCGGTTTCTTTTTTTGAAAGAAATGAACACATTTCCTAGCATGTTTGAGAATAATAATTATGTACATGTACTTACGTACATACATACATACACATATCACGCCCATATCTCTTGCAGCTTGCGTACCTAGTATACAAAAGTATTATTTATGTAGTAAAAGATTTTTGTCAGATTTCAGTTCAAGAGTGGGATCAATTGATTCGGAAGGTTTTTAGTGTTATGGGGTAGAAAGGTTCTAGAGTGGCACTGGGTCAAGATGTTCATGCTAGGGTAACACTGGGTTGAAAGGTTCTAGATTTATACCTAGCTGGAAAGTCCTAGAGTGTCACCGAACAAAATGCCAATACTAATGTTAAAATTAATTTCCAGGTAGGTACTTATCATTTCGGGAAGGTCGAGGGTATCATTATATTAAAGGTTGTGGTCACCCTGGTTCGTTGGTAACACCGAAATATACCAAACATTGTATAGGGCTATCCCTTTTCTAAAAATTCCATTTTCAAGACCAAAAATTATAGGATTATCCAGATAGGAATGGATTAAAAACCTTAGTCAAACAAACAATTAGAAGCACCTTCGATTTTAATTTTTCTTAGTTACTTTAATAGATACCACCAAAATGTATGATAATTTTTAACTATGAAGCAATTCAACTGGTGTCGGTGATTAAAGGAAAAAGATTGTAAAAGGTGTTCGAAGGTATGAATTTTTTAAGGCATGCGGCTCTGTGTTTGTCTGATGGTCAACAAATATTGTTCAAAAACTAATGAACGGTGCGAGAATGCGACCGCTATTTTATATATTATCATATCATAATATCATACTCGAATATATAATGGCCGTCGCTAATTGGTTTTTGCTATTTATATTTTGAACTTACGTCTATGTATACTGATTTATGCAATAAACGTTTAAAATTGAAATTGAAATTCAACAGTATTAGTTGCGCTTAAGGTGCACGCAATGACGAAAATGACAAAGAAATATCCAAAAAAAGTTTCTTAATGTCGAAGTTCGCAAAAAAATGTACAATACCAGGATGGACAAAAACGAAACAAAAATATGTTCGCGCAAAGTGCGTAACATGATACTGACCACTTGCATTTTTAAACCTGAACTAATAAGTTGGCTTTATTTAGTTTAATGACTTTGCTTCTTCTGAAATAACGTAAAACTAAAAAGTTGTAAATATGATTTGAGATGTTATGAAGATAAGTGTTTTGTGAACTGATTAAGCCCTTATTTTTAGACCAATTCTTTTCATGTTCTGAAAGTGGAAGAATACCTAACAAACAAACATACAGTACAGTTTATACAGTTCATAATTAATATGGATACTATGCGTTCAGCTAAGTCTTGGCGAATGGTTCAGCTTATTCCAAAATATGGTCCTTATGATATAATGTAGGTTAATATTCCTTCCAAGTTATAATATCAACTTTGTGAGTAGTCCACCGAGAATCGAACCCGGAACCTTAGCGCCGCAGGCAGTCGCACTACCATTAGTCGTCAAGTATTGTATCAGTACCAGTTAGACTAACATTATATGAAATGGTGACACCTCTATAATATACTCTTTGACATGACTTCCGAATTTCATTTGAATTTCGTTCCTTCCGTCGAAGTACAAGCCTTAAGCTTTCTTGGCACTTTCCGTCAAATATATTACGTTCCGTTATACATAATGACATCGAATTTTTGCAGAACAATGTTTGAGCACTTTTACTCGACCTAATTGTATAAAATGCATTCTCGTAGCTCGTTTTCACTTCACCTCATGGAAGTAGGCCCGTTAATAAGACTTCGTTTCCGTTTAGTTGGTAAGTTAAGAATAGTTAAGATTGTTTCTTGCTTAACTAATTGTTTTTTCACTTAAGTTTTTAATTACTCTTTATTCCTTTATTTTTTTGTGGAAGCTAGTAATTGGCATTAGTATATATCATAAGTTATGTATGTTTTTTAAGGCTGCAAGCTCCCCAAATAAAATAAAATAAAATAGCAAGTAAAATATCAAATATTGCTCTCATTTAAACTTTTATAGTATCCCAGGCTTCATCGTGTCGGTGTCTCACACGAAAACATAGGTATCCCGTGTCCTTAAGATAAAATCTGATAAAGGGGGCCTAGAGAAACTGAGAACCGCATAATGACCTTGTAATGACCACATGTTCCCAAGCCCAATAAAAAAATGGGTCGCTCGGCTTCACTTTCGCCCGCGGCCGTGGGTGGACCTCGTAAATCGCAGATCACAATCAACTAGACTAATGCAGCTGTCAATACCGTATTGAGTTGTCACTGTGTCACCGTGACCAGTTTATATTGAGCTGTAGACAGGATAGTTTTTCTAAGAGACACGCAAAAGATGGAGGTAACTTCATTTTGGTGCCGTACGTTTTGGGGTCTAGATATTTCGGTCGATTTGCATGTACGACAATTTTACAAATGCCTGCAATAAAAAGATAAAAGACTTATTTTCAACGTCATACGGACGCAGTTTGAACACTTTTGCTTAGTGCAATGGTAAAAAGGCATAAGTCTATTTTGTTACAGTACAAAAGGAAACATTGGTCATTACGGGCGCGTTTTACGGTCATTCTGTACAGGCGTGTGAATGCGACAATTAATTTTATGGCTATTTAGGTAATTGTCGTGGAAAGCAGTGGACATGGGGGCGGTTCGGCTTTGAAAAAAAGTGGCGGTCAGTTAGTCCAATGATATCTATATCGTAATTTGAAGAATTATTATTTGGTTATAATAAAGGTATACTCTATTCCAGAATGCTAAGTGTTTTTGACGGTTGTTGAATAGTAAGTCGACATCACTTTGGAATATTAATGCATTTTTATTTTTTACTTTCCAGTTCAAAAGTATGATGCCGGCTTAGAAAAGTATTACCCCATTTCTTTCCCGTGGTAGTCGTAAGAGGCGAGTAAGGGACTCGAGTGCGTGTATTGCTATTTTAGGCGATCGGCTGGCTGAGGAATACCTAAAGGTTTTCGACTCATAATAATATGAATTGTCTGAGAAGTCTTACCCTCTGACCATGTCTACTCTAAATCGTTTAGACCCATAATACTTAGGCACATTTACAAGCTAATCATACTACATAAATACTACAAAAACACTATAAAACTTATTTTAAAACGTTTTTGCTTGTCAAACAGCTTACATATTATAATGTCCTTATTTTTATTGCCCTACCATACTTTATTACTAAACTAATTTAAACTATCCACGTAACTGCGCAGTAAAGCTCTACCCAAATGCGCATAAAATTACTTCCAAATAAACAACAAAAAAGGCGAAAAAAACTAAAGGAATCGCTTAGCGAGCCCCCTATAAAACTCTTTAGTACAGTTGTTAAAATTCATTGGCTCTAAACATATTTTCCTTTGCCTCAACTTTTTTATAACAAGACGATTCGTAAGCGACTTCCCGCCATAATATTTCCATACCTTCAGAACGCACGGCAAAAATATTTTTACACCTGCGGGGCCTCGAAAGTTTTTGAACGTCCCTTCCGTTTCTCTTTCTGGATAGAGCTTTAGTCGTTTTTTAAAATGAAATTTTATTTTTGTCCAAATCGTAACATGGTTTGGATTATTCGAAGACGGAGGCGAAAGAAGGCATTAAGATATGTCACTTTTATAACCACATTATGGGGGAGTTAGTGAACTTTAGGGGTTGAAACCGAACCTTTTATTTTTATTTATGGGTCATTATTTTTTCTTGTTCATTGTTTTTCTTTCTTTTTTCGCTAACGTCTTTAATGTCATAACCCAACAAACAAAAGTTGCTCTTATTGTGGCTTATATAGCCAAAAATAATATACTTATAGAAGCCGTATTATCGCTGATAAGGGTGTGTTTGGGCACAATTTATAAAGGTTATACCCTTGTACTCCCCTTATAGTTACCTTATTGCTCGCTTTTTCCATTTATACGTGTTATATTATGGCAAGGAACAAGGAAGATAAACTTATAATGGCAAAGAAATATCTTCTATATAACCAATACACTTATAAGAACCATATGAAAAACGTTAATAAGGGCGATCACCCTTATACGTGTTTTATTATAATCCGATACTAAAAAGTTAAACTCATTGTGGCAAATCAAAGGCTCTTAAAAATCCGTAGGCTCTTATAGCCGTTTGTTTATGATTCTGCAATAAGTGTTTTCGGCGTGGAAAGTGATACATGAACGATTTAACTGAAAAGAGAACGGTAAGTTATTATTTATATTTCTGTAGTTTATATTTCTGATTTGTGTGCTCGTTTATAGTGAAAAGTAACTGGGAATTCAAATGCACGGTAAAATATGGTACGCTGTGTGTTGTGGTGTTGACCCGCCCTCGAATTTATGCTTTTTGAGTGCTAAAAACGTAATAAATTATTTACTCATGTTGTATACAGTGCTGTTAAGAGAGCAAAACGATAAGCACATCGTCTACAAGGGGTCAATGAGAGTGAAGACTTTATTATGGCCACATTTGTTGCTTATATGCTATCGCCATTTTGTGTTATCGCCATTTAACATATTTTTAGGGTTCCTTTGACACGAACAAAATCCCATATGTACTAACTTTAGTTTTTAATTTTTTAATTAATTTATTTTTCGTATATACAGGTATACGAAAAATAAATAAATTTAATATATATATTTTCACAGATATTGGAATGGTTGTGTACATATAAGCAGATGTTGACAAATTTCTACAAAGAAATGATCTTAATTTACACCATATGCGATGGCCATGGAAGTGGACACATTTTATTCTAAGAAAGGAATGTTTTAATTGTTCATATCCGACCCTTTCCAGTTTACCTTTACATTTTGTGATAGGTCGTGAAAATATAAAGGTTTTGCATCAATTTACTTTCATTTTCTGCCAATATTGTAATGAGTATTTGATTTACGAAAACTAGATTCTGGACATCCTAAGCTACCATAATAGCAAAAAAAAAACTATATTTGAAGTAAAAAGTTAGACCTCGCAAAATTAGTAAAGGAGGTCCATTTTTGTTTCTACAAATATTAAACATTATTTTTTGGTATTATGGTAGCTTAGGATGTTCAGAAACTAGACTTTTTCTTTGGACCTCTATAACCGGGACACCCTGTATGTTTTATACTTACTAATAGATTAAGTACCATTATTAGCTAGTCTTTAATAATTCCTCAAAGAAAAATTATCAAAGACTTGTTGTTGTTAGGTAGTTAGTTCTGTAGAACTAACTTAATTTTTTTTAGACATCGATAGTTGCGGGGAATAAAGCCAGAGTCACAAATTCAATCACAATTCAAACTTTATTCCCTACAGCCATTCGGATACGAAAAGTGTTTTTTATTGTAATAATTTTATGATTGTTTAATTATTGCAGTACGTGCGCGAGTTCATGGCCATGGGGGACCACAAGTTCGGGTAGAAAAAAAACAAGAATTATTTATAAGAAAGTAAAAAAAATTGCGCAAAAATAAAGAATAGATATAGTTGACCCAATTATATTCATCCTCACTGGTTTCATTTTCATTTTCAATGAAAAATCCCTCTACGGAACCACTGGCTGATTCGTTGGTATCCGCTTGGTTATTCTGTAACATTATAGGAGTAGAGGTGGTGGGTGTTATGTTCATAAGCATGTTTTCAAAGACTTTCTTCACTTTTCTTCTGTAACCACCGGTCCTTTTAAACTTCTTCCATTGTTTTGAATCCATATTTTTAATGTTATTTCCACTCCGTAATAAATTCACACAACCTGCTGAGCTTACAAAATGGCGATTTTAGTTATGTAATACATTTTAATATAACCATAAAGAGAACAATATTTTTATAATCGCTGTGTAAGGGAATATGGAATGCTTTCATCCTTGTAAAGATTATATAAAATGTCAGAATTTGTTAGCTGTATAGACGTCTTATCAAATGCTCCTATAAGTTGACAAGCATCATAGTAACCTTATGCATGTCTTTTATAAGAATAATTTATCATATTAAAAGCCTTTATATATCTTTGAATATTATAAGGCTGAAAAGCAATGTAGTTGGCCTCTATAAGAAGAACACATTTCGAACCCTTATAGTAGCCATATAATTTGGATTTAATGACGTTTAACCAGCCAAATTATAAGAGTAAAGGTAATATTAGCCAAATCTTCTTATAATGTGCCATTATAAGGAACGTTGACATTATTAATGCTATTTTATGACAAGTATAGGAGTATAGATCTTATAGACTTAATTTTATAAGTTTAATTTGTTTGTTGGGAATTTTCGTCCATAAATCTAATCTGCCATTCTTACTGAGGATATACTTAGATACCTACCTACGAGTAATACCCAATATACCTGAAAATCAACGTAACACCTATCTACTCAATGAAATTCGATGAGGATTTATTTCAGGTGTACTAGTCAGAAATAAACTTAACTATTGTACACATGGAACGAAAAGTTATTTCAGCTTATAATACTGGACAGAGGACAGAATACTGTAAAAAAAAATGTGCCTCTAGAAACCAATGTTCCAAAACATCGTAGTGATAGTTTTATGGTCATAATGTGCAAGCATGATATAAAGAAACAACATGCGTGAATTTGTACAACGTGCTATTTGGCAAGCTCGATAACCTTTGAGTTGCTTTCGATAATGCAAAATGCGATCAAAATTCTCTATAAATGTCAGTATCATTTCTCTAAAAGTTTTAAAGCAGCCTGTACGTAGCAGACAGTTTGGTGCCAAGAATAGCATTCCTCCTCCCACTCGAAACAGACTTCTTTATCTGCGGCAGACGCTTCCATTGGTCGGTGTTAACCTTTGACCCCACCCATGGGGAAAATATCACCCATTAAACTGAAAGCGATCCGTTTCAGGATGATACTGGCCGCTAGAGTGCCATTAATGCGACCGTCTTATCTTACCTCGCGTTGAAAAAAGAACTTCCAGCTTTTTAAATTAGTAACTTTGCTTTTATTTTTATTTCTTTCGAGAGCAAAACCATTGAAACGACTATTTCTAAATAAAAAAGGAGAAATACGTTCGAATTTCAAAATGAGAATAATAATGCATTTATTTTTCCGGTTTCCATTTTACCGGCCAGTTCTATTGATCGATTAGTGATGCTGCCGTTAATTTATTGCTAGAATTTTTAGTGCAAAATCCGAGAAAAACGGAGCATGATCGGTCACGGTTGGGACAGGAATTCACGCATGGATATGGGGCAATAAATTTTGTTAGTTTAAAAATGTCGTTCCGTTGCAGGAGCCCATGCGTTCCGCAACATTGGTCGCAGAGTGCGCGATATATTGCGCATGAAACTCGATTTAATGCGATGAGATGAGAAAGATGAAATTTATAATATTATAATATTGAGAAAGGGATTGGGTAAATCATGAGACAGCTGAAAGTTCTGCTAGGCTAGATTTAAGACTTAAGTAAATTATAGGATATACTTGTATACATACCTACCTATTTAAAAAAAGGTGCCTTAACATCTTCTTTATTTCAAGGTTGAAAGACATGAAAGGGAATTCTGACATCCTAACTACAATTTCACCCAAAAATACGGCTTTCAAATACCCCCGTACGTGTTTAAGCGACAGTTCATTTAGCTCACTTCAGTCCAATAATATTTACCGCCGAACAAATCACTCAGCCACGGAAATAAATAAATTCCATACAAAAAACTCATTCCCTACAATTAAAAAAAGCCCGTTATTTAGATTTCCATAAATACTCGACGCACCGCTACCGTTTCTGAGATATATCTTCCTGGTGACTTTTTTACGGGGTTAAAAAGGTAGATGCAACGAAAATATGGAAATCGTGTGTCACGTCTTAAATTCTCAGTGTATTGTTGAATAAAATACAAGCAGTACTTCTAATATCTATCTTCTATATAATCTAATTAATTAGGTTGACATTACTATTGTGATAAGATAACAAACAACATTCTTATAAGAATCGACACATACACGTTGGCATACTTAGTACGTATTCCAATACTCGAAGCAGTTTAGATTCTGTTTGCTACAAACAAAACTTTGTTCGCAAATTTTATTTAGGAATAACTTGAGTTAACCGTTTTTAAAATAAGAACATTTTCTTTTTCAAGAAACATTCGAGTTTCAAATATCAAAGTCATTAATTTCGAGAAATATAATTAAAATTACATACATACATACATATATCACGCCTTTATCCCTTGCGGGGTAGGCAGAGCGTAAACGACCGAAAAAACGGCCACTTACGCCACGTCTGACAAACGTTTGAGGGTCATTCGGAAAATTGTGTATCGCCATAGTGATAGGTTGTCAGCCCATCGCCTAAAATTGCTATACACACCCTAAAATTACCTACGATAAGAATATGGCAAACGAATCGTCGGCAAACTTCCTGTCCCCCACTGTCTCACAGCACATTGTATTTATTTGGTTTTCAAATCCTCGCGATCCTGCCAGCATAAATTGTCACCGCGAGACGTTTCCGACCGTTCCGACAAATGCGCTCTTTGGGCGAACGTCTAATGACGTCTCGCGGACGTCCACGGACGTTTTGTTTCTGGATAATGATTGCGGACAGAATAGTGAACGGAGAAATTTATTACCTGGCCAGCTACACGGTTTCGTGTTGTGGTTGGATTAATTAAAATGGTTTGTGTGCTTCGGTTGATTGTAATAATCATCAGTAACCTTACGTAAAAACATAAAACCAATTGAAAAAAAAACTAAAATGTAGAGAAACCTAATAAGCTTAAAAAGATACGTTTATACGAGATCTTTATAAATAAACAACTGTTGAGTAACTGACGTAAATGTTCTAAATGTTTTTTTATACTTACATACAGCTATTTTGCTGAAAACGGCCAGCGAATCTGACACATCTTTTAATTTTTACTCGGAATTCTGATCTGTTCTTGTTCCGCCTTTGCTATTTATTAACCCTCCAGCCTACAACCAGTTGACTCGTGCTTCTGACACAAACCACCAAAGTTCAGGAGATGAAATGTCTTTCAACAAAAGTGTTGACATTCTTTATAATTCACCTGCATTGACTAACCCTCTCAAATTGAATCGGTTGCTCGCGCGTTCTTAATTCAATTTTGAATTGAGAACTTTATTGTGTTGTCAAGATGAAAATATTGTGTCGTTTTAAAGAAGGGATGCTGTTAACAACCCGTTTAAGGTTTTAGGAGCATTTTTGTTGTTTGACACGCGGCAATAACATTTGAAATGTGTTAAATTCCTATTGTTATTTTATTACTTTTTCAATTTTATCTATGAATTGAACACCAAAGTAGTTATAGTTACTGGTACTTACTCATAATTCAAATTTATATACGAAGAAATAAAATTGATTTACCTATGAATCTTCATAATACACCTAGAATAAATAAATCAATAGATTCATTCAATAAAGTTATTGACAGGACGCATTCTTACATAACAAAAGCAATAACATTAAAGTTCAAAGTGCATCTTGTAGCTAGTTTCCATTGTGAATATGCAAAAACTGCACATATGCAATGCATAGAAGTCAGGGCCAAACCGGAAGGTCATACTATGCACAAAAGATTAATGATCGAACAAGTGTCATACAAAATGAGTTTGGTTCTCAAGACCATACATTACTCCAACGGTCGCGTCTATTCATCAATATTCAAGAAATTCCACTTTCTAACTAGTTCGAAACTTAAAATACAAAGATCCGCGAAATCCCGTTCCCGCTCTATTCCCACAATAGGCCACGATCGAACCCGCCACATTAATTATAAATTCTGGACGCGGTATGATCTATCGCGCTTTGTCCGGCAAAGGTCAGCGCTTGACCCGTGAGAACTGGCCACTAGCCGCTACCCAAAAAAAGAAAAATAATGATTCCGATATTTAAAATCGCGCGACCCTAAAATTTGAATATAGAACTATCCCCTTGAAGAAAACAGTGCATTGTGTCCGATCGTCCGCTTTTGTGTGCAAATAATTTATTCTGTCGCATGTTCGGCGTCCGGCGTTTCGTATTATTATTCAAATTTGGAAGCAGGTGCGATGTGGACGCAAACAGTGTTGACCTTCGTGCTGATAAAATCCGGTACACCGCGCGCTTTGCATTTTTATTGCATGCAGTTTAGAAATTACTTGGGCATGAGGCATGACGCTTAGTTTGAGACATTTCTGGATTGGATATCAATTTCATCAAGATACTTTAACTATCGGCATTCCATTAGTATAAAGTAGAGCTATGTGCATCTGTATATTTCTGTGTAAAAAATGCCAAAAAACAAACTTATGTCGGTGCCAGTAGGCAGTATTATCGAAAAAACAATACTATGATACTTACATATTCTTGAATAATAACGGATAATATCTATAATCACAAGACTATTTACTTTACCACTATCTTTGCCACAATGATGGAACTTCAAAACGATATCTGTGAAGCTATAATCCCAGTGATCGATGGGCCAACGCGTCCGATAAAACGAATTTCCATTTTCGGGGAAACTGGAAAAGGCGGGAATAAAAAATAGTTCGCCTTTGACCGAGGGGTAAGAGGCGAGGTGGAGGGGAGAGGGAGAGAGTCCCAATGGGTCGGCTTAATGTTTCAAAGGACAAAGGAAACTATGAGCAGTGAAGATAAATATGACAGCAGGAAACTGAGATCAACTGAAATTAAATTGACCAATGAAAAAGCTAGACTACTTATAAGAAATAAATATTTACCTACTTACCTAGCCCTACACTGTAAGGTGTCCGGTACACTACATATCCTAACATGCAAATTGGGAGCGATTAGATAGAATGTAAACTATGTATTTGACACAGTCGTTGTCTAACATGCAGCTACACTGCAGTTTCCATTTAAAACTAGGTATGAAATGTGTGACACTGGCAGTTAAATAAATAGAGTTATAGTAAGTTTCTAGTTTTAAGTTGACATTTTGATTTTGTATTTCATACATACTTACAATTCTCTTTTATTTGTAAGGATTTATAAAAAAAACATATTTATTTTATTTTATTTTAAATAAATTGATCATTTTATTGAATAAGTAGTATTTTGCAAGTCTCAAATTCCACCTTCACCTTGTAGAGCGTGTGGAAAATTATGCCGCTCCCGTATCGGCTTATACAGCCATGAAAAGTCTTGCCTCAGACACTGATTAAATCGTCTGTCACAGATGTGTGAGGCCAATGATGATGATGAGTATTTTGCAGACATACTTTAAACACGAGTCAAATGTTGGTTATCAACCCATCATCTACCTTAGGAGGAAGAAAGACAACAATTTTACTTCCCAAATCGTTTTTTAAGGAATGAATCCAAGTAGTGGAGCCAACGGCGCATTTGAAAAGAGCCTCTTATACAGCTAAAGCAGTAATAGAGGTGGTATATTGGCGATATTGTCCGCGATCCAGTGATAAAAATTTACGAGTTGCGGTTAAGGGTGAACGGAATCAGTCAGCAGAAAACGTTTCCATTGAACATGATTGGTTCTTTGTGAAGAAAATATAAGCTTAAAATGTTGGTGCAAATTGGACATCATAGCTTTAATATGTATAAGCTGAGATAGATGTCTTTATTATAAATCGCGCTTGAGACATTATTTCATCAAAAAATATAAAATGCTCTCCGGCCTGATGGACCAATGACGTAAAGACGATGGTTTGTAGCGTAGACATCGAGTAAAATAAAATATCAGTTACTTTATTCAATGTAAGATAGTATTATCACTTATTGACGTCACGATCCGTCATTGTAAAAAAAAAAAAATGTGACGCAATTTTCTTTTTTTATAACAATTTTGTATTGTCCGTATAGAAAACCGGCTCAGAAAGGACTGCCTTATGGCATACCCTGGGCAAGGCCTACGCCCAGCAGTGTAGTGTATGATGTGTACGTGTGAATGTCCCTTGCGGGGTAGGCAGAGCGTAAACGGCTGCAAAAACGGACATTTACGCCACGACAGACAAATTTTTGGGGGTCATTCGGAAAATTGTGTATCGCCATAGTAACAGGTTGTCAGCCCATTGCCTAAAATTTCAATACACACCCTAGAGTCCCTCAGTCGCCTCTTACGACTCCCACGGGCAAGAAATGGGGTAATGCTATTCTAAGCCGGCGTCACAGGGCAAAATGTGTGAATGTACCTACTGCAAAATTCAGAAATATATCGGGTTTACCATCAAATGTGTATTTTTTTACTATTCCCCAAGAAAATTGGAAGGTCGTATTGGCATCGCACAATAATTGATTAAAAATTGAGTAAAAAGATTTATCGACTACAAGGTAGGTATGTGAATGCGATTGACTATGGACACAAACTCACTTGCAAATCGTACTGCACAAAGGGTTGCCAGTGATCCCTTAAGCTGCTCGCTATCGCTAAAATATGCCGCGTTCACGCCCAAGGGTTTACCGCCATACGCCGGGTTAGCGGGAACCCTGTCTGTCTTACGTTTTATGTGAAGGATTACCACGTTTTTGCAATAATTTGGATTTTGTGCAAGCAATATGTAATCTGATAGATGTAGCTACATAAAGTGAGTGTAGTGCGGGTTTTCTTCGCTTAGACTACATTCAATCTGTAAAAAATGAAATAGTAGCTGGGTATTAGTTGCAAAACTAACCCGGTAGATGGAGCCGTGCCACTTGTTACTGGCATTAAGATACTCTTGGAAAATTCGCGGGCAAGGAATGAGCTACGGTAGCTCAGATGGAAGAGGCGTCGTCACTAGTAAAGTAATGGCAAAAGTAGCAGGTTCAAATCCTGCCCGCGCTTGAAAATTTTGTAAGTTTAAAAAAATTGTGTAGTGTTTTAAATTTTACCAAAAGGTTCTATAACAGCTGATGAACTGGCATTGGTCGAGCCGGGCTACTAGGGGTTTTAGTGACCACTTTAAAAATGTAGAATACACTAAGACGAAAGACGAAAAAACACACAAATATTTTTAATTTGATAATCCATTAGAATTCTACAACGATTTACTTTACACAGGAAATATACTACGTGTTCATTGATACGTTATAATTTGTATCAATCAAACACAATTATTTGTTGCATTCCAACAAAATTGGGTGTGCTTGCAGCCTTGAGGGCATGGTAATTAATTACAAGAATGTGCATATAATTTTTTCTGTAGTTTTTAAAACTATTATGTATTAAAAAAATATATATTATTTATGATAAATATGTACGGCATTTGTATGATTTATTATGAACTAACAGTGCTATATTATTTTCATAGACTAAAATAAGAAATCGAAAAAAAATTTGCGCAGCTGGGACTCTGCGAATTGCTTTGCCAACTGAGCATTAGATGTCGATATTCCTTACAATAACTTATACTAGGTGTCGGTTGTACGTCGCTTCGAGACGAGTACCAAGAAATTTAAAATTCGGAAGTGTCAGTCGAGGCGCCGGTAGCTCAGTTGGCAGAGCATTGGGACGATACCCCACGGTCCCGGGAGCAAGTCCCGGTGAGCGCTAACATTTTTTCAATTTCTTGTTTTCAGTAATGAAATATGTTTGAGTCTTAATTATTTCATTACTTGTACACAGTTCCACAGTTCATAACATCTACTTACCTATTCATCATTACCCTATTTTAGACAAAGCCAAGCTTGCAACCTGCGAGTACTCATATCTACATGAAGCTGTTGTGGACTGATTTCCAAAAAAAGTCATCCACATAAAATCTCGCGATCTTCGCGGTCCACCGAATGTCCGATGCAATTTTACAGTTGAATTTTATTTATAGCGAAATTATACAGTCCCCGTGAGAACCCCATGTCTTAGGGGATGTGGGATCATAGGAACATGGGGATTATTATAGATTTCCAAGAGATTTTGAATTTTTGAATAATGGTCAGCAAGGGGAATGCAGATTTTATCTGCGGTTAGTGAGATGTTAGTTTAGAGATTTTTGGATTTAGAGCATGTTTAGAGCTGAAAAGGGAGAAGAATGAAAAGTGTACGCAACCAGGTCACAATTTTGTTACGAAATATGTACCTACATAAATACATGATACCGTT
This sequence comes from Tuta absoluta, assembly GCA_027580185.1. Taxonomy (NCBI): domain Eukaryota; kingdom Metazoa; phylum Arthropoda; class Insecta; order Lepidoptera; family Gelechiidae; genus Tuta; species Tuta absoluta. The sequence goes on from JAQAHW010000009.1 coordinate 10,703,572, forward strand.
AAAAACACTGCCTAAGTATTGCACAATTTAAAACCAAATAAAAAGTTTTCTTACAGAGGCACAACTATTTTTACTTACACTTATATTAACCAGTTTACATAATATTTACCAACCGGGGATCCCTTTTGTAAATATTAATCTCGTAAATTTTGTGTCAATAGTGGTCCCTACCCGCCGTGATGGATCGGGGTACGATATTGACGAAAACTGAATATTTTCCAAAATGCCTCATTTTATTAAAGGTTAACCTATTCATAGCGTTTATACTTATATGAAACTCTTTTAAAAGGGGAGCCTTTTAAATTCTTATTTCGATTGTGCACACATATTGAAATAAATAGTTCGGATTTTTAAGTCAAAACCTAACGATAAGTAGTAATTAGAACGCCAGAAATTAAGAACATCTAGTTTCATAACTCATAAGCGATACGCAAATTACTGTGTCGAAACTTTAGGCGTAAGAGTAACAAAGTAGGTACTGAAGTTTCTGTTAGACGTTGGAGAAAATAGGGAAGTAAAAAAAGGTTTTTTAGAAGAGTCAGGTCGGACTACAGCATAAAAAAATATGTAGGGAATGATTTAGTCGTGTTATTTTTGTATGAATTTTTTTTTTGTATTCCTACCCATAAATTGTGTTTACGCATAAATGCAAATTGTAAAAAAGGGGATCAGTTAAAAAAAATTGTTTTCTCAGCCACTCATGGTGAGTGTTATACGAATTTGCCCACCTTTTGTAGTGTAGTAAAAAATAACTGACCGCTAACAAGGTATACTTATGGTAAAAAAAATGATCTCACGCCCAAGAAATATACCCAATGCGACACTTTTCGTGCCCTTGGCTACTTTTTAAATAAATCGATAATGGACAGTGAAAAGATGTTTAAAACTTTTTTTTGAAGCGATATCTACAGATCCTACATCCTACCCTCACATCAGGTAGATATCGCTTCTAAAATTTAATTATTCTTTAGAAGCGATTTCTATAATTCATACATACACATACACATATCACGCCTATATCCCTTGCGGGGTAGGCAGAGCGCAAACGACCGCAAAACGGACATTTACGCCACGTCTGACAAATATTTGAGGGTTATTCGAAAAAATGTGCATAGCCATAGTGATAGGTTGTCAGCCCATCGCCTAAAATTGCAATACACACCCTGGAGTCCCATATTCGCCTCCTACGACTCCCATATGGGTAAGAAATGGGGTGATGCTATTCTAAGCCGGCATCACACGGTTCTATAATTTTCATTCTGAATATGATATTCTTTATTTTGGTTAAAACTTTGTCGTTTTTCTGTATTTGATTTGACTAACTATTATTGCCTAATAAAGTATAAGCACTCAAGGCTAACTTTTAGTTGAAAGCATTTAATTTAAATACCTAGGTACTATAATTGAGAGTGAATTTAGGAAAGATTTAAACAGTATGCTAATACTTAATGGGAATAAATTAGAGTAAGAAAGTTTTTAACAATGTTTTTTTTCCTTTGAGAGATTTGTGTAATAATAAAATCTCGCGGTGTCCTAAAAGTGACATAGGCGACTGCTTTCAACTCAGTACAAATAAGTATTTTCACAAGAAATCACTGTTATCTAAGATCAAGAAAGGACACTGGCAGACCCACTTTGCGTAAGCAAAACATCGGCATAATACAAGCGCATTCGACCGTACGGAGTGTCCCCCTGCTTTGTCCACAAACTGCCTTTTGCTAAGCCAAAATATAATTGCCTTGGCCCCCTTCATTCTTATTCAACAGCAAAGATTACTTGCACAAGGGATCCGGAGGAAAAAAGAAATAAAGATGACGTTCCATATTCAAAACACATGTCACTTTCTGTATCGATTTATCGCGTTGCGCATCGAAATGTGCATTGTAAAAGACCTAAATTTTTGGACGAATTACTTTATTCGCCCTTATTAATTAAACCGTGAATTTGGCGACAGTTCCCATGACGGCTTGATTTCGGATTTTGAATTTTTACGATTATCGGACGACATTGTCCATTGTATAACAATAATATGAAAAGTTTTCGGAAGTGACACGGATTAATCCCTTGGACGGTCTGCTAAGCATCTTTTGAAAGAAATACTAAAATTTATTTTAATATTTTATAAGCCTTATTAGGAAATTAACCCAGCCAACAAAACAATAATTAAGGATTATTCCTACCAACTCAACATTAATAGGTACCTACTCTACTTGATGGAAAAGCTTCATTGATATCAATCACAAATCAAACAACGAAATATACATCAAAAACCCACTCGAAAATCATAATTAAAATTCGTTCGTACAAATACGTTTCTAATCATAAAACAGCAACCCTCTGGTGACAACCGCACAATGCGACCCCCGCTTAATATCAGTCGATGGTCTCTGATTACTACGCGGTAACAAAACGCTAGATGGCTTTGATTAGTGCAGTAACAAAACGCGAGATGTTGCTGATAACCCGTGGTTGATTATTACACCCCCGAGCAGGAATAGGGTTGGCATTTGAGTCAACGTTTAACAAAATATAAAAAGAAAATATATTATGTCTAATAATAATACTTAAATATTAGCTTAATCTATTCTATTGTTCTTTTTTATTATTTTCTAGTGAGTATGTACTACATACGGGGTGTAAGGGACAGCTCTTCGAATACTGATAGGGTGGATGCAGACCATAAAACCGAACAACTTTCCCCTAGAAACATATGTCATTAAAAAAAATACAACCAAAAATCATCGATGAAAAATGAAAAAAAGAACGATCTCCCATACAAAATTGCAATTAGCTGACTGAAGTGAATGGAAAGTCAAAAAATATGACGTTTTCTGTTATTTTTTATGGGAAGTTGTTCAGTTTCATGGTCTGAATACACCCTATCAGTACATCGGGCTGTCCTTTACACCCTGTATATCTAAAAACAGCTAAAAAGTTGCACGGTAACAACAGACTGAAGTACACATAGATGAAAATACTACACATAGATGAAAAATTAATAGTAGAGCTATTTTTTTATGCGCTTAGTAAGATAAGTATATGATTGGTTTTGCAGCTTTATTCAGTAAGAAAAATAAACCAAGAAGTTTTGTTTATACCTATTCAAGTTAAAAGCTATTTTGTCCTAGGCAACTTACTTATAGGCTACATAAAAAGTAGTAGTTCATGTGTCCATATATGTAGCTATTACATACATACATCGGCCTATCGCAATTCACTGCTGGACGAAGGCCTCCCCCAGGGTACGCCATAAGGCACGACCTCTCGTTTTCGCCATTCAATCGGTACCAGCCGCCCTTTTTTAAGTTATCGGTCTATCTGGCCGTAGGTGGTCCACCGCTACGCTCGCCGAGGAGTGGTTTCCACTCGAGAACTCGCTTGCTCCACCGTCGTCCGTCCGTCGGTTCTACGACAGATGTGCCCAGCTCACTGCCGTCGCATGCCGCTTCAGTTTGCTACACTTCCAGACTATGTTACCTACTTTAGTCTTTTTGCGGATGTAGCTATTGGCAACCCTAAAATATCAATATCAATCAGTAGTCACAGAGAAAAGAACCCATGTTATATGAATGATACAATAACCTCAAACCATACGATCAGATGAGTTGATAACACTCAAGTATCTTATACCCCTCTACCCTCATTGAATTATTGTATTCACAGGGTATCATTCAAATAGAGGAACTATTTGATCCTCATTATGAAATAGGATTGCAAAAAATTCAGCGTGTTTTAATTGTAATTACATAGGCTAAATATGTTTTTAAGTTTTTTCTTGTGGAGACGGATGTGAGGATTTTTTTGGAGGAGTGTTACCGAGGATAGTTCTTTTTTAAATTCAAGAAAATTTGGTAAAAAGCGGTTCTCCCGCACTAGACGACTGTAAATTTATAAGCATCGAACTGCCAGACGAAAGGAAATTTCGGAGTTCCATAAAAAATTTGAAACCATGGCAACGGTAACGCATGCGTTTTGATTAGACCAAGGCGTTTGACAGACGCATCCGTCAGTCCATCATAGTGTGGGATTTGCCGATATTTTAATTTGAAATAATTGTCCTCCCATAGTAACTCAAATCAGCTGATTGGCTTTACTGGAGCGCCAAAATCTTAATTTTTCACTATAATATATAACTAACTCACGATTCACGGGGAAATTTCCTAATTACCAGCCTGTTTTTAATTTCTACTATCGGTCAACATTATTTTTCAAAGCAAGCTTTTGAAAAGCAAATAATTAAGTAAGTATTAATTATTGTAAATCGTAGCACGTTAAGAACCTAACTACGATCTGTGCAACAATAACAGTGATGTTGATTTAAAACAGTACAAGTGACCTCACGTCCACAAGTCCACAACTAATCAGGATAGATATCAACTATTAAAATCTATTGCACTAGTGTTGAATGCAGTAACGATTGACTATTTACACTGACGCAGTAAACGCAGCGGCAGATGGAGCGTCATGAATTAGAGATCTATCTTTGGTTTTCGTTCTTTTTGTCTTTTGCGCTTATTTGCCTTTTTGTGTCAAGCAAAGATTACAGCGGTTAGCTTGTCTTTCGGTGCTAAAAAAACTGGTAAATCTAAATCAGTGCAAGTGACCTCACGTCCCTAGTCTACAACTAATTATGATGGTAATCAGCTATTAAAATCTATTGTGCTGGTGTTGAATGCGGCAAAAATTGACTTATACTTGTCGTTGTAAACGCAGCGGCTAGAGGCGTTCAGAGCGGTTAGATATTTTATGGTCATTGGTTGCAACGACAGCTGTGGTAAAGACTAGAGACCTATGGGTCAAGATAATATTTGGTTTATATTTTTAGTATTGCAATATTTTAGGAAATACCGAAAACATGATGATACTAACTAGTGGTTAACAAGAGATTTACGAATAGACACGATACGATATGGGAGATCAACAGTTAAAGTACCAGTTTATTTTAATGTAAAGGTTGCATGGAAGTGATTGCTGCAGCGATAAGGCCGCTTTTGCTTACTTTTAGTTTTAAGTTTTCTATATTGTTTTGTTTCTATTGGGTATGTTGTAAGCAATAAAATGTTCATCTATCTATCTATCTACTTAGATGAGATCCACCATAAATTCAGGTACCTATACATAAAAGTAGATCTATATTATACACGAAAGCTAACTAAATAAGTAAAATTAACTTTCTAACATAGTTCGATGCTACATTGTCTACAAACAGTAGTAAGTAAATAACAAGCGTTTTTTACCTCAAACCTCGCGAATGCCACTGCCAGTGTAAAAACCCCTAATGTACACCTAATCAGCATTAAACACAGCATTCGAAGCTCACAAACAGGTGCACAGACATTGTTATAATTGTATCAACAGAGGTCGCGGTTGATTGCAGCTTATATCACTACAACGTTCTATTATACACTGTTATACAGCTAATTGTTGGAGCACAGGTCGGTGTTTATGTTTTATTGGCGTGCCTATTATTAAGTATCTACCGGTACTGATAAATATAAAGTTTTGTCTTAAATAACAAAGTTGATAGATTTAAGTTGACAGGCACCGGTTGCACACGAATATTTTATTAGGTACTCGTATACATTCTACTGTACCTTCTACACTTAAATACACCACTTTTGTAAATACCTACTTAGTCCAAATGTAATTCTTATATATCATACAGTAGATCTTTAATAATTTCTGTGTGATGCCGGCTTAGAATAGCATCACCCCATTTGTTTACTGCGGGTGTCGCAAGAGGCAACTAAGGGACTCTTGAGTTCGCATGTGTATTACAATTTTAGGCGACAGGCTGACACCATCGGCATACACGGTTTTCTGAAACGGCCCTCAAATATTTGTCAGACGTGGCGATCAACCGTATTTTTACGGCCGTTTACGTTCTGCCTACCCCGCCAGGGATAAAATCATACATAGCAAGTGTGTACACTTGAAACACTGTTCCGTTTTTTTGGGTGATAAAACTATTTTCGGTCGACGAATATTAATTTGCCGAAAACCACATACGACGGGGTCTCCGCCTTGACAAATTTACGGGTCTTTTTGCTTCAGTTTTTTTTTGCAGCTTTGCCTGTAAACTTTGTTTTTTTGTCAGTAAACTTTACTTTTTTTCTGTAAACTTTGTTTTTTGCTTGGTTTATAGCTTCCCGTTAGAAGTTTACGGTTTGAAGATTTCGGTCACTTTTTTTCAACGATTCCGGTGAAAGATTATGACTGTGGTTGGAGGTGTTAAATTTGGAAATTTATCTTATACCCGTGTCTTTTAGTGAAGGGATTTGTTTGCGACAAAATTATCTATATTTCAATTTTATTTTATTTTCAAAATAAAGTAAGTAGCACACTAAGATCAGATATTAAAGATAAAATGTCGTAATTACTTCCTGTACGACCTTTTTATGAGTTTAGGTGTAGGTAATTGTAGGTATTTAAAGACTCTTTTTTCGAACAATAGGTAGCAGATTGAATACTATAATTTGCTTAGTAGTTATCCACGTAACGTTAATTATAATCAATGTACTTACCTAATTAGCCACAATGTTAAAGTTTTCGTCAAAAACGTGAATGCATTTAACAACATGCGAAACAGATAAAGCTTGGGATGGGTTGTCGCTAATATTTGCTTTTATCCATTAAAACCTTTTTTGCTATAAAAGTTAACATGTTGACTGCCAGTTATTATTATTTATTTATTTTTACGTGAGCAAGTTTTACAAACACCAAGTTATAAATATTCACACAAACATTTGGAAGTTTATCGGAAGATCTGAGCTACTGATCTAGACTACTACAATTTTTTTTTACACTTTTTGCAGGAAAAAAGGAAAAGAAGTTTTTTTTTATTATTTTCACCAAGTTGGAACGCATGAGAGGTTATAGGCAAACCAGATAACTCGTGGGACGCCCGCGGGGCAAGAAGTAGGTGGGCGGGGGGTATCGATACACAAGTAATTAGATGTTCCGTACCGCGAGTTATCTGGTTTGCTTAAAGATTAGAAGTGTCGGGACTGTACTTGAAAAGTTGTGAGTTTCAATCCCCCTGGTAGAAAATTTTTAGTTGCTAAAATTTTCTTGTACTTAGTATTTATACTTACAACTATTAAATATATTTAATATTTTTTTCATAGATTATCATATTACCTGCTGCAATTACTACCCTGGATTTTATGGATCCCTACACCTTGCCATTCATGTATTGATGCATTTGTGTATCAAACTGTACCTAATTAATTATAATGGGATCATTTGTAAACAATGGACTTGATGTGTTTACTATTACTAGTTGCCTTTCTGATTGTTCAATGTATGTGATAGTTTGGTAATGGATAGGTACTATGTTTGTACTAAAGTTATGTTTACAGGTACTAAAGCTGCCTCAAATAAAATTAGCTTGCTCACAATTTACCTTAACGGACTGACTATAGTCTGACGTTTTTATACAAAACCCAGAAACCAGAGGTCCGCCATGTTGACTGTACGAAATTGAGTTCTAAAATACCGAGCCCAAATTATTCGCCGATGTTCGAAAATAAAAACTATACATGCATACATACACATCTCACGTCTATAATCCCTTGCGGGGTAGGCAGAGCGCAAACGGCCGCAAAAAATTTAATTTACGTCACGTCTGACAAATATTTTAGGGATATTTTAGGGTTATTCGGAAAATTGTATCGTATGTATTGTATCGCCAGGTTGTCAGCCCATCGCCTAAAATTGCAATACACACCCTCGAGTCGCCTCTTACAACTCCCAAAGGGAAAGAAATGCGGTGATGCTATTCCAAGCCGGCATCAAACGGCATAACAACTATAAACACAGCATAAAACGTTGTTTATAGTATTTAGTAAAGAAATATATCGTATTATCCAAAAAAGTACCCTTTACCAAAATCTAACCCCATAAACCGTATTGGCGCGTGCTTGCATCCTTTAACCCTCTCGCGTGCTGAGATCAATGAGACCCACCTCCAGAGATCTCTTTATCTCATAAAGGGTACAAGTTACCCATTTAAGGGATCATCATTCACTGGTTTTTTCAAACAAATTTCAACAGTAACCAGTATAAGCTGAACGCTTGATTTAGGTACTTCGAAGCATGCGCAGGATTCTGTGACCACGTGCTTTTTGTCAAGATAAAAATGGATCGCGATTTGAAAAGATTGCTTCTAAGCTTCTAACCCTTCTGAAATCTCCTTTATGTATTTCTTTTTATATGTATCTAATGTGATCTGGTTTGAGGGGATTGAGATCAAAGGTTTATCCTTTAGATAATTCAGATGGCATGTATTGAAGATTGTTGTAGCCGTTAACATGACGTTATTTATTAAATATTTACAATCTTTTTTTATCATTAAACGAAAAAGTATATAGGTTACTTGTTTTGTCATGATGTAAGTTACTTGTTTTTATTTGGTAGACTTTCTACCAAATAAAAACAAGTAAGTCGCGTGAATCCACAAAATTTACAATCTTAAACTGTAAACCGTTTAATAGAGTAGATAGTAGACATTAATGAAGGATAGATTCACATACTTCTTACAAGGCGACAGTTGATATTAAAAGGGTTATAGAATCAAAAGGACTCGTAGGGGAAAGGAATCTGTCTGACGTCGCGTTTTCTAAGCTATCAATCATTTCAATAGCCGGCCAGTTTGGAACCCGCGACTTTCTCAGAACCAATATTGAACATTTGAAGTTTTGAACACGTGAGACCGTGAGACCACACACAGAACTACTTGCTTACAACTAGTAAAAACCAGATTTCATTCTTCATCAATATTCACAATATCAGACGAAGCCCCTTTTTTATCTACTTACTAGTTTTTTTGTCAACGACTTTTTCTTTGGGGCTCAACCAGTTTTGTTGTGCAGGCAGATTTTTGACAAAATTGTAGCTGTCTCTCTTAACCTTCTACATTCCCCTGTAGGAATAAAAAGGGAAGAAATAGTGATAAATAATTTCAGTTTCATAGTTAAAATGGTTTTGCTGTACACGAAAGACGATGGTGACCTATGGCCTCTTAGACCCTTTGACAGACAAACGGTTGAAATCTAGTTTTTTGAAAAAAGGGCGACTGTAGGGTGTTCACAATGGTTTCTATGGTTTTGTACAGTTTTCGTGTCCGAAACGGATATTATGTGATTTAAGCAGTTATGTACCTACTTCTCTGAAACGGTCGCCGAGATTTTTCTATGGCATTTCAAACGGTTGTCAAGGTTTCTGTTGAATATTTCAAAAGAATGAGGAAATTGTATTTTTGAGGTTTAAAAAAACTGAACATATTAAATAAAAATAAAACAGAAACGTATGTAGCTACATATAGGTATTGAATGATTGGATTTTTCATTTTTATTTTTTAAATTTCAGTAGTAGGTATGTAATGTATCCTTAAAAGCATTACTTATAAAAGCTTAAAAGCAAAATGTTTACCTGATAATACCTACAAGACCTGCGTGTTGTAAGACCATCAATCAGAAGTCTTTTATCACAAAACTTTCAATCATTTATAACACCTAATTTCTTAAACTTTTAATATCATCCAATACCTAATATCCTCGTGCCTCTAAAATAACTGTCAAAAAAGTAAAACTTGCCGCCATTTCAAAGAACGTTTTTTTTTGTAATCCCAAGACATACAATGGTCCCTTAGCTCCCGTTAAGTAACCCAATTTTGCACCATAAATAAAAAGAAAAAAAAACTGTAACGGTCTTCCGTGTTTTTTTCTTAATTTTTTGTATCGTCGAGGGATGTATGAATTAATTTGTTCAACGCCCCGATGCTTACACACAAAGTGCGTATTGAGAGCGAAAATTAGGCCACATTCATGGCTTTTTTCAAGTTTTTACTTTTTTACGACGTTTTTTACTTTTTTATCCGAGGTGTCTTGATGTTTTGTGACAATATTGACAGATCCAGCCCTCGTTCTCGAGGATTCTGTAAATAATCTCATTGAAAATTAATAGAATTCCGAAGGAGCTCTATCGCCTGATTGGGCTTATTGTTACAAGTTTTTTGTTGCAAACAAGAGAGATCTAATTTCGAAAACAAAATGTGAGACGTTCTGAATTCTGATCGCATTATGATTTTGAATATTTTGAGATGATGATTTAGATACCAATGATAATTTTAAAGTTCTACTAAAACGCTTTGAAAATATGTAGGACCACATCCTGAATTTCATGACTGTTTGTAATATGCATCTTTCTAAAATGCATAGAAATTTTTCGACTAACAATAAATAATTTTATTGCTTTGAACACTATTACTTACAAAGTATACACTTTTAAAATTAATTAGCTGAGATTCTAAATTAGTAAGTACCTATCGTCTTATCTACAAACTTAAAAAGGTCACTCCTTTCTCTAACAAAAAAAGGTGATGATCTGGGTCATTAGTACTTCTTAAAAAATACAGCATCCGTAACTATAAAAAGCATTCAAGGGGTTAATTGTGATCTCAACCGTAACCCCTTACCACGTGCCGGAGATGAGGGGTTAAAAAATAAAAAAAAGGTGAGAAGTGTTAAGATGAAGGGGGTTAAGATGCAGCAAATGTGTTGATTGTGGTGTTGTTCAATTTTATAAAAGATCATAGCAGAGCTCGGCAGAGCCCCAAAGGATAGCTGGTTAACAATGAAGAAAACTTTTTTACCGCTTTGTGAGATTGTTCCCAGTTTGGTTAAAACATTGCAGACTCACCTACCTGATTGTCCGTAAGAAAGATGTATACGGACTTGGTCGCGGTTGATGTCTACCTACAAAAACTTAGGAGGACGTAGTTACACAACCACGTCAGAATCTTCCTAGTGGTAATTAACACAATTTTCTTTTCGACTGTTCAACTGCAAAGATTAACTGACGATCAGGGCATTTTCAGACCCTGGCCCGGTAGTAAGTGCTACTAAAACTCTGACACAAGTATTATACGCAGGAAGAACACTCAAACACAGTTATCTGATTGACCCTCAAATTTTTGTCAGATGCTGTGTTAATATCCGTTTTACGGCCGTTACCACTATGCCTACCCCGTAAGGGATATAGGCGTGATTTATGTATGTATGTATGTACGAACACTCACACATAGACAAGTTTTAAGGCGGGGATATAGCATGAACAAGATTTTTGAAACAATTAAATTTTTTTGTCACCGGCTCTGTAAACGTAGGAATTGAAAAATCCAAAATAAACACAACTGAAATCCGTTTTATTGTGATGGATGAGTGATATTTGTGCAAACTCAAGAAATTATTAAGATTGTTAAACCAGCTTTATTCAAACAAATTACAGCCATTATTTTTATATATGTTATTGTCGAGGATCTAACGGATAACATTATATCTATTAGTTACACAATTTGAAAAACTTTACTCGACGGAAAAATAATCCAATGTTACATCTATTTGAAACATTTCCTCAATATTATGTCTACAGTTTCAAAGTTATTAAAAATATATTTATACTACTTTTTCTAGTACGAATATTAAAATTTGACTTTGTAACGGTAGGTATGTCTCTAGTTTCTATTCGGAAAAATCTCGTGAAAATTGGCGACAAAATTAGTGTCTGTCTCTCTCTGGCGCAGCGCGAATGAAAGGGACAATTTTTTCAGGTGAATCAGAGCCCTTACTATTGGTATCTGTTGCATTACCTTACGATTGACCAATTCTTCAATCAGTGATACCCCTATGGGTATTTTTTATTTCACCGTCCACCACTGGATTAGCTGCAGACCCTGGGGAAATATGACGTTGTCAAGGGCAGTCTTCTGGATAGAAATCGAACTAATCTCTAGACCTTTCATAAGGTTGCAAATATGTGTCTATAGATAGCTATACTATTAATCTCTCTTTGCGTGTGGGACACCGAGTCGTCGAACGACCCGATGAACCCTGGTGTCAGAGTTTTTCAACCGCCTACTATTAATATCATAGCCGGACATTTACCAGAATTAGTTATTACAACAATTCTGTTTTATTGGCTTTGTTTTAGTCTTAATTTTTATTTATATTTTTATAAGTACAAAATATATTAAGATGAGTGTAACCGTCAACGACCTCGACGACAGTGGCACCACTTCACAAAAAAAGTTTTCTCTTTATACAAACAATCTATCAGAATGTCCGATGCCCAAGTTTTTAGTATTAACCTTGTAAAATTAGAACCTGCAAACTCAATGAAATAATTGCTGCAATAAAAGATAGGGAAAAAAGTGCCAAAATATTTTTTATAAAAATATTTCTTTTGTATTTGAATCTTCAATAATGCACCCTACAAAAACGATTAACTGGCAAATGTAGCCACTTGGTAACAAATCTGATTATCCAATACTCCAGTCTGAGCTGTGAACACCCTTCACTCATCTCATCAATCAGTGTAGAGCATTAGAAATTTTCGATTCGATACATTCCTGCTTTGCAAAAAAGAACCTCAATGCTTTTATCTACACTCGTCTCATAATGTTCGAATTATGAATTCGAAAACAGTTGTATAAAGACCTGCTTTATGCATTCTGCCACTATAAATTAGAGTTTAATCGAAATTGCAGACGCGTAATGCCTTAATGAGAAGGCTCTTACTTCGATAAAGTTGAGAAATGAAACGAAGTATTTTTTGACAATACTGAAATCGCCATCTTCCGCCGCACATGTCAGTTGTTGTTGTATGGTGATTGTTCGGTTGTTGTTAAGTTGTTTAATTAGGATAAGAATAAGAATAAGAATTATTTATTTGCTAGAATACAGTATATAAAATGTCTTAAATCTAAAATGTCCCTGTGTACTCAGCCTGCAAGCAGGCATGCAAATATTTAATAGGTAAGTTTATTATTATTATATTATTATTTATACATAATCAAGTAAAATGTCAAATTTTTAGCATTTACATACATCACATGTTGCACTCTTATGGTTAATAAATTCATCAATATTATAAAAACAATGTAACAGTAGCCAATTAGTAATTTTTTTCTTAAGAGTATTTGTGTCAAAGAGCTTAAAGTCGTCCGGTAAACAATTAAATAAAACAATGCACAAATTGAAAACATTTCGCTTGTAAATATTTTTGTGACATGGAGGTTGATATAGAAGGTCCATATACTTAACTTAGCCCTAGTTTGTCTCTGTATACCATCACCGCGTTTTTTCCAGTATTCAGGGTGGGACCTGACAAAAATGCAAATTTCACGGATGTACATGCATGGTAGAGGCAATAAAGAGTGCTTTTTAAATAAAGGTTTGCAGCTATCATCATACCATGCATTACAAATCACCCGCAGACATTTTTTTGTACTTTAAAAGCTTTTTCAAAGTCCACGGAGTTGCCCCATAGTACCAATCCATAACTTAGGACAGACGACACATATCCGTGGTAAGCTGTAAGCGCCGCATCAAAAGAAACAGTCTGTCTCAATCGTCGTAACGCAAAAACAAAACGGTTTATTATTGAAATGCTGTTCAGCTGTTGTTCAGATGCTGTTTAGTTGTTGTTCAGAAGTTGTTCAGTTGTTGTTCCGATGTTAATCCGATTTTGTTCAGATGTTGTTCAGTTGTTTAGTGAAGTTATTGTTAAGACTCCACATCTGAACAAGTGCTAAAGTATAGATTTTCAAAAAAATCATATCAAGCCATATTACGTTCTCGTATTGAATTCGATCTTGTGTCGGGCCTTGCAATCGCCGGTGCAGACGATTGGAAAAGTGTTAAACTGAGTTTTTTTGGAGAGTGTAGATAAAATAGTGTGTGCAAATGCTATAATTAGGCATTGACGCCCATTAGATATATGACAGTTGTATAAACTACTAACTATTTTAGGACCTTCTATATCGAGTTTATCATACAGTTACTAATTATAATTGAGCTGCGGCTGGTGATATAAAGTTTCATGTCAAAACGACTTCAAACGTCTGTCTTAGAAAATGAACTAAGGCTGAGTTGTAACGGCGATATTAATAAATCGAACAGTACCGAGACTTTTGTAAACAGTTTTGGCTATGGTTATTGTTTTAAAAACCCAGCATATCTGTGCATGGCCTTTTAATTCTTTTTATTACAAGAAAATCATCGATGTACTTTTCCCAAAGCAGAAATCTCTCCTAAATCAGTAACTCTACCGAAAAGCTCAATCACTACTCAATTAAGTGATCATCCAGGGGTTGTGCACAATTGGTCGCGTCCGCACAAAGCGACGGTGGCGCCACCACTAGTCATATTGTGAACCATCGAGCGTGGTTTTATTGCAGCGGGGGCTTGTGAATCACTGAATCCGGGAGATATTGGAGGTGTTAGAGTATTGTAATAATCTGTTGTGGAGGTGGTGATTGTTGTTTGGGAATAATAAAAAGCGGATTAATTTTAGCCATGAGCTTTTGTGACCTGTTCGTGTGAACTAATCTGTTGTGTGAATTTTAATAATATGTTTATTATTAAGTATTCACCCTATTTTATTCATAATAATATATTTATTACCTACTGAAAATTGATTCACCAGCGGCCATTACTCAGATTCGTAGTATACTTACGTAGTTTGGGCAAACGAGGCGACCATAATTATCTTTAATTGAAGTAGACCAAACCAAACAAACTTAACAACAAAACGTTAAGAAATAGCGAAAATCGACCAGATTTTACTGTATAATACGAAATTTAAACTTAGATTATTAATTGAGATGCTTAAAAAGTGAGATTTTAGCAGTAGATGAGTCTTCAGCTGACACTATCAAAATAATCTGCTCTTATATTATAAACAGGAAAGCTTTGTTAGTTTGTATGTGTATGTAATTAATAAATTCCAAAACCACTGGACCGATTTCAAACATTCTTTTACAACATGCATGAGTAACAGAGGCTAGTTTTAATAACGGGTAAATATCTTTTTCCCCTGAAAAACGGTAAGCAGTGGTCACAGCCGCTAGGCTGGCCTCTAGTACTAAATATAAAAGTAGTTTTAACTAACGTTTAGCTTTACTAACAAAAGTTCTTTTTTGTTTAAAAGTATCAAACTATCTGAATCTTTAATCCATTTCAAAATCTTTAACAAAATCCCACAACCTAAACGTATATTCCCGTTGTAATCATATTTGGGTGGTGATTTTTGCTGCGTCCTGCGAGCGGCGGCGGCGGGCGGCGCACCGAGCCGCGTAATCGCATCACGCTGGCGCTGTTCGACCGCGACCGACGGTTGCACGCCTCTGACCGAATTACGAATATTCCAATTTTAAATTTTTCTATACTAGCCAGAATACTACCTATCGTGAATTTTGATAGACGTGACGAATTTTGCTACGCTCGGAACGAATGACGAATCGATTTTTTTGTTCGTGATTTAAGTGTTAGTACGAAATTAAAACGATAACTTCTAACCTCACGTTTGAAGGCCTTATTCAGATTATCTTTTTAACTAGTGATAGATGACAACTGAGAAGAAATCCAGTAGCTTCGTTGCCGTTATCATTATCGCAAGTAATGGCGATATTACTTATTGGCAAGCGCGCCAGAAATAGATGGACTACAAGGAAACGTCAAAACTTCACGCTCACATCTACCTACACGCCGCCGATTACGGGCCTGCTGTTTTTTTTTATATAATTTAATTTTGTGTTTACGTGTTTTTATTTAATGATAATTGAAAAACTAGCCCCATACGTTGATTACACATAGGTACAATGAAGAAGAAAAGGGCATAAAATAAATTTTGAAACATTGGATACCAGTCAAATGGTACAGGTTTTCAGTCAAAGAAACAGACCAAAAACCGAAAAATTAGAGCTTATTTTGCTATTTTTTTCTATAGAGAAATTTTTAACCGATCGTGTTTTGGGCCCCATAGTTTTGTAGCATATATCTTTAAGTAGTCCTGAAATATTATTGTCTCGGTTTTTAAAGATTTGAAGAAATGGCATAGAAAACTTCGAACACTACTCCACCTTTGCTCGGTAGATTTCTAAGGCTACCTCACCTTATGCCACGTAAAATGCTACCGTTTTAGGTAAGTACCAAAGTAAAATAAGGTGCTTGCATAGGTTACACTTGCGATTAAGCTCAGGGTTACAAACTCTTTTATTTTCAATTGCAATAATTACTCGGTGCATTGAAAGCATTGTAACTATGTTTTACTCAGATAATCCGTTGTAAACATTCAGTAAGAAAACAGTAGCAACCCTAGTAGAGTAGGATCAAGGGGGCCAGCCGTCCTTTTATAAATTCTCTATTTTGTACCATTATTACCTATAACTAGGGAGGTAAGTTAGGTAAGTATTTTTAACACCATACCTTCCTACCAGAACCCGTATTTTGTTATTAGGAAAGCGCCTTAGTTGTGTAGCGTAGCTAAATTCGATAGTGTCAGTTGGATATGGACGTTTGGTATTATGTTAGTCTGAGTGAAAACTGTGTCTCGTTTGTCATACTGGCAATAGAATGGCAGCATCCCTCTGGAATTGCAATAGCCAACAAATAAGAGTATCGGTACCCAGTTTTTCCTTTTAGCAAACCGAACAGACGTCTCAATCCCCACTAAAAATTCCATCCACCAACGTCATCCCATTGACAGCCACGCATTCTGACCAACGAGCATTCCTGAAGAGCTAAACCGCCAAAGGTGGTTCGCACACGTGCCGCACGAGTTTGCGGTACTTTATCCCGGCCCGGTGTTACTGCACACTCGCGACGCTGCACCGCTTGAGGTGTCAAAGATTTTTGCTTACTAGCTGGCAAATACCGCAATATAGTGTGGCACGTGTGCGTATGGCCTAAAAAGAGCACTAAAATGGCTAAACAGCCTAAAACGACCACTAAAATTTGTGCTCAGACGATCTTAAATTACCCAGCCATTGTCACAAAACGAGACAGACGCGGCCATCGAGTGATTTAAATGTGTGCAGTACTGTACAGGCGACTGCAAAAGTACCTATGTGCTGAAACTACTAGCTGTTTTTTTTATCATGTTGACCAAGCTTTCTCTCTCTCCATGACAATTATTATTCCCATCTGATGGTGGGGTCTGCCCTTCTCGTCTTCTCTACCAAGCTAATAAGTACAATATTAGACACTACTGTCAAAGGCATCATAACATAACCAACCAAATAAATGTAAATCGAGGTGTTACTAACGTATGATATACATACCTACCCATGTATGTATCCATACTCAAAATTCAACTTACCTACTAGTACTTTCACACTTGAAGTGCACTATTTGGAAACATAAATGTTTCTTGCTTTGGTTTATACCTATCATAATAGCCAACGGTCTTACCGTCCTCTTATACCGCGTGTTACAGAATAAAAAATATAACAATTTTAAACGGATTTAAGTTGTGTTTATTTTGGATTTTACAATTCCTACGTTACGTTTATGGTTGTGCAAACTCAAGAAAATATTATAAAAAATATATCCTAAAGGGCGTGAAACCCTTGAAAACAGTCTTATAACAAAATAATAAGCCGTAGTGTCGTTTTTGAAAATTAACTATTATTATTATTTATCAAATTACACAAAATGTTATCGTCTCCTCGCAGTACTATTTTCAATCATTACTAAAGTTGCCAACGCGGCGCAGCGCGAATCGGTATTATTATCTAGATTAGCAAGTAGTTCTTTCAGGGGTGTCATCATTTCAATAACTGAAGATAATCAGCAACGTATGCGAAATCAAAATTCCTTGGCAAGGAATTGTAGCACTGCACTGTAAGTGATGTGATTATTTCATATAAGTAAGTAATGGAGAATATTAAGTATTTTTTTTGGGTTCTTTTGTAACACCTTGTATAGATGCCAGATCTAAAAGGACCGACGATTATGTTGATTGGAAGTAGCTAGATGAAAAAAACGTGGAAGTTTCCTTGGGAACTGTAAACAGCAACTTGCTGAAATATACTGCTCACTAACACACTTTTCTTTAAGACTGTACTTGAAAGAAGAAATGAAGTACAAAATTGCATCGAAAAAGAGAAGAAAAGAAGTCATTTTCTTCCCTTTAGCCGATCGATCTGAGGGTAAATTGTGATCGTAACTGATTGATTTATAACTAAAGAAGTGGTTTAATTTAGGGTTGTCTTATATTAAGTAGAAAGTGTCTTTAGATGTCTGGCAATGAATTATTAACAAGGACAGTCTGCCTACATTTGTTTTATTTTTAAACGTTCAATACTTCCTTTGGTTTCATTGATGTTGACTTAATTGCCTTCTTAGTTTAGCGGTCTGAGTTTGTTCTCAAGATGTGGAAGTCCCTGGTTCGAATTCTGGGCACTCCCCAGGACTCTGTGAGATTGTATACCAAATTTTTAAACATGGAAGAGGTCGCCACTAGTGGCGGCGAAAGTTGCAGGTTCAATTCGTACCCGCAATATAAAATTTTGTAAGTTTTCTAAACAACTCAGTAACATTGTTCACAGTTTGGTTTGGACCATCTTAATTGTCTGTAAGAAGGATGGTTCCGTGCTTGGATAGATATATTGATGCTTAAGTATTCCACTACCAAGTAAGATTTGCCAGACTAAGTTCGAGATACGTACCTACCAAATTCACCACGCTAAACTGAGTAAATTGTCTCGAAGTGAAGTTTCTTCATAGCAATATTTAATATCTATACGTAAATATATCAAAATTATTCCTCCAGTCTTATAACCTACTTCAGATAGTGGGTTCAGAGGTTATCAGGTCTACTCCGCAGCTCGTGATGGCTGCATGCTATCTACGTACTTCCTATGTCATCATTATTGGAGCCGATAGTGGATGAGGAATGGAGGAATATAATTGTCTTGTTAGTATTTACGTATGATTTTTGTACTCATTGTACAAATTTAGAACATTATTTTGGCCAGCATCTATCTTATTTTTGGGGTTTAAAAATGAGAACGTCTAATCAAAAGAAGCCTTAACAGCCAGTCTACCCAGTCTACCTACATAAGCACTCTGTGACCAGAGTCTTAGGTTTTTAAATCCACATTAAATTTCGAGTCTTTAAAATTAGAACGTGTCTATTCAAAGGAAGCACAAACAGCCAGTCTACATACATACCCACTCTTTGTGGTCAGAGTCTTAGTTTTTAAAATGCACATTTTTCGAGTCTTTAAAATTAGAACGCGTCTAATCAAAAGAAGCACAAGCAGATCTGTGTGGCCAGTATCTCATCTCGGCGGTTATCATCGATCGCGACAACGGTGTCTGTGTGTCGCCTCCCCCCTCCCCCACAGACTGAGTAATTGGTCCAGGTACCTACGTCGCAGGATCCAGCCACTTTTTTTGTGACGTTGGGAGGTAAATAGGGAAAATACGACATACTGGGGAGGTGACGTTTTCTTATTGGGAACAACCTCGAGTTACCCTTGAAAGGAATCCACAAACATTAGTTATTCATAGCAACTTTTTGGACATCAGCAATACCTTAATCTTCCTATTTAAGGGACCAACCTATATACTGGTTTATGATAATAACAGCATTTAAAGCCAATTTAATATGGAGATGTAAGTTACTATAGTGAAAGAAAACAGAAAATAAAATTTCATAATCTTTTGATTTCTATTATTGAAAACCTAAGTAGTTACTACCTATTGCTTGTATCAGCAACCATAAAAATGCCAGGATTTTACATTTACATTTAATGAGACGTTCAAAAAGATTACATACACAATTTTCCGACTGACCCAAATGTTTGTCAGACGTGTACGCTCTGCCTACCCCGCAAGGGATAAAGGCATGATATAATTATGTTTGTTTGTATGTATGTTTAAAAATATTGTGTCGCGAATAAACGCTTTAGCACACTGTAGTTTTTCATCTTTACAGATTTCACTATTCATTTTGTGCCTTTTTATCATGTCTATCGCGCTATTGATCTATCCCATTGAGAAATGTATAGGTGTTTTCTATAATGTAAAAAATTATAACAAATATCGGTATTGTTTTATTTTTAGCATCCCGTATTACCGATAGAGCAAACACATAATTACCTAACAGCCAAAACCTCGCAACCCTAATCACCATAATATTGCGGAGTTTGGCGTGGGCGGGGTAACCTTTGACCCGCCTCCCCCCGCTCTTTCACCCTGCCCTCCACCCGCGCAACCCCTGGGCCCCGGGGCACTACACGGATGAAAGCTGAAAACTTCGCAAAGGGCTGGCTGGAGAGTTTTCTTCTTTCATAATAAAATTAGCTGTTGGGCTTTGAAATAAATGTTATTCTTTTAGCCATTTAGGGGATTTGAAGGTACCTATTGGTTCTTTACAATTTGTAATTTGACATATTTGTAAATTTAAATGATTGCATATTTAAGGAAATGTTAATTTTTTTCATAGTTGCTATGAATAAACATTACAAGTTATCTGCTAAATATACTGACAGTGACAAAACGTAAATTATGCTTCCACGACAAACTCGGGTATAATTCTTATTAAAATATTGTATTTGTGTCCAATAAGAATAACAAAATAAGATAAAACTTTACGCATTTTAAACTCGTTGATATCTAATCTTAGCTTGTATTTATTTAAACAATAATAAAATTATGAGACACTAGGTACTAAAAAAAATCTTATAAGAAATACGTGAATAGAAAATATAAACATGTGCCTCTTATTTCCAGAATTGATTGATATCCACTTACAATTGTCGACACTTATTTTTGTTTCCAGTCTGCTAGTACGTATTCACTTATGGTTATGCCTCTTATCTTAATTAATAGTAGACTGAAGCGCAAAGTAAGATCAGGCAGACAGGGTCTAAATATACCTAGTGTAAAAAATGCTGCAACTGTGTTTAGTTAAAATGATGAAGTAGACAGCCCTACTGAAGACTACCTATCTACTGAAGTATTGGAAGTCCTTGTCCCGGGCGAACCCGCAGTCTGGGCCTCTTGTTAAGGCACAGATGTTTATGGTTGTATTAAGGCGAGTTACCTGTCTTACGGATTTGGAAGATAGAGTGATGTTGACCAAACTACAATATTTTAGACTCTAAGCAATAATGAAATATAACCTAAATTTGTACAGTTACAATAATATTCTGATTCCGTCTTCTAATAAGAACGTTTAAAAAAATTACATAAAAATGACAAGAAAAAATAATCGACGCATCATTCTCAATTTACCAAATGCGGCTGTCAACTTGATCATGCAAAAACCAATTCAATCATCAGCGCGGTGTGGTGGCAAAATGTCGTAACTGCCAATTCGGCGCGGACGCGTCAGCTCACGGCGACGTCACGCTGTCAAGTGGCGCCCCCCTCTAGGCCACGCCCCTGCGCGCGCGCCGCCTACCACGATCTAGATCGATCTAAATCACGCGCACGCACGTTTCAGGATTTGCAAACACCATTTATTATTCAAATCTGCAGACAATAGAGTTCAATTTTGTTAGCGAAGAACGTGTTGTAGTACAGAGTACAAATCGTCAATGCCGTAAATATTTAGATTAACGTCTTACAAAGATATTAGGAGTAATATTAATTATACATGAATACAAAGTTTAAGTACCTACTTTGTTATTTACACAAAAATAAGTACAAAGTAAATTAAATCAATTTATTCCACTACGTCTTGAATATTCCGAACACTATTATTAAGGAAATGCAAACTCTACATAAACGTATGCTACCTGCTATATTCTATTTTGTATGTACTTAAGTAAGTAAACGAACATAACTAATAGAGTACTATATCGTACTTCATTAAGAAATACAGGACCCAGCCCTGCGCTATGTATATAGTCAGTTTATATTGCGAGTTCGCTGAAATGTCTTATGTTACTTAGTTGTGTGGGTAGAGTCCTATCAGCCGAGCAGAAATATGGAGGCGGTGGGAAAGTTGATACAAAGTAGGATTTTCATGTAGCGTTGGAGCAAAAAAGTTTTTATTTTGTCCAATATAAGTTAGAAACATATATTATTTAAACTACATAAACACGGTGTATAAAGAGGGCCTTTTACTTATAAGAAATGTTAAAAGGTATTGTTTTAAGTACTGAATACTTTAAAATTGCTACAATGAAGTATTACTAATAACCTCTAATATCCATATGGTAAGTACAATCCTAAAAATCAGCATTTGAATAAAAGTCTTGAATCAGCACCACACAATAAATTCACAGCTAATAAATTGTAATAAATCAAGATACTGCACAACGGTTTTCCTTACCGACGGTACTTGGCCGCTGAAAGATTTTCACGGGGCGCGGGTGGCGGGTGGCAGCGGGCGCGGGGCGGGGAGGGGGGCAGTGTCGAGGTGGCGGGGCCTTCGCTCCCTGCCCCTGCGGGCCACCGGGCCAATGGCGGAGCGGCGCGCCCTGGCCCGACCCGAGCTCAGTCGCGACTCAGCCGCGACCCTTGACACACAGGCGCGCCGCGCGTCTCTCGCCCCGCGATCACAACCGGCATCATCACGCACGGAGCGCTAGTGTACGGCGGGGTCGGCGGCCCGGGGCTTTGCCCTCCGAGAGCTCCCGACCTCCCGCCTCTTGAACTCGGTTTCCGCGGTAGCTGGCGCGAGGACGAGCTTCTTCCCTCGACGCCGGCTAGTCAGGCCGCCTCCACCCAGAGCGGCTCCTCCGCCAACGACAAGGGCCAGAACGTCGAGTGCGTCGTCTGCGGAGACAAGTCCTCAGGGAAGCACTACGGCCAGTTCACTTGTGAGGGTACGTAATTTTGTGAAAGTGAAAGTGCTGTGTCAAAGGTTAACGGCTGATTACGCCGTGTGCGGTGCGGTTGATTCTGTGCGACGGCGACGGATCCGATTTGCTAGATTCAGGTCAATAGGTCTCACGGGCTTAGGGCATTAGGGTGAAAAATCGCAACATAGGTACTCAGAGAAAACCGGATCAGTACAATACTGGAATTTGCAGCTAAGATCAAAGATATATACATTCCGAATGTAGTTTTTGTTAGTGTAGGTAACTATAAAATGAAAGTTGTTAGTAAATTTACAAATTGAAAGCTATCGTTAAACTCTCTACCTGTTAAATAATGAAGAACGGTTTACTGGTATATAATTATCAAATTATAATCATCAAATCCGTTGATGGAATTAATCAAGAAGCCAGAAAGAATGATTGTAAAGTAAAAGTGAGATAAAAATCAGGTTTTACAAGTATTGATTAAATAAGTAAAGTTTTAATTTACTTATTTTGATCGTTTTTAATCTATTTCTGCAACATATGAGAATGGAACGATATGTAGTTACCTACTTAATTTGCATAATAACAATGTTGAATAACTTTACAACTTTAAGTAGGTACGTGTGTCAAAAACATACTTAATTTTAATTAATTAGGTCAGTTGATAACGCGCGAATAATTAAACAGGACTTAAAACACAATGGTCTTGTCAATCAAAAATATATCTACACCTACTGATTTAAATTCTTCTGATATACCGACCTACCCTTAGTAAGTAATTCAATTAAAACAATAAACCCCAAAAACAAGCAATTTGTCACCGCCCTAACCTCAAAAATTTCAATTATCTGAGCTCATGGCCCGTCTAATCAGAATGCAATAAGACAAAGTTTTCATAAACTGCCTGCTTCTAAAGATAAGGGCACCACTTTTATGCAAAGTAGGCTACCGCGGAAATTGTTGTTTTGGAGTTACGCCCCATTACTTCAATGTTTTAATTAATTTATGTCGTCTTTAATTTAAACTATGGGTCTTGGTTTTTTGGAATGAAAAATATGTAGTTTGTAAAAATAAATAATTAGAAACCAATGTGCTTCGCATGTGACTAAACTTATGTTTTTTTTCTTTAATTACCTACAAAATATATTCTATTCTATTACAAAACGTGTATAAAAGACGTACATTTATTTCCCGTGTGTTGCCGGCTGAGAATAGTATCACCCCATTTCTTGCCCGTGGGAGTCGTAAGAGGCGACTTAGGGACTTGAGGGTGTGTATTGCAATTTTAGGCGATGGGCTGACAACCTGTCACTATAGCGATACACAATTTTCTAAATAACCCTCAAATATTTGTCAGACGTGGCGTAAATGTCCGTTTTATGCGGCTGTTTATGCTCTGCCTACCCCGCAAGGGATTATAGGCGTGATATATGTATGTATGTATGTATTTATTTCCCTATTTAAATTACCTTAGTAAAATATTAAATCAACAGCAAACTTAAAGCAATCTTTTAATAATTGCTTAACATTTACCCATAACTTTTAACTTATGATAATAGTTACTAAGAAAAAAAACAATGGGTTAAAATAAACCTATCAGTTACAAAGGAAACTGCCGCCGCTGGTACATAATTACGAGTTTCATGTCACCAAATGATTACCCGCGGAAGATAGCCTTACGATAAAAACGGAAATTGACGTCTTGGGAACTTACGAGGTTTTAACGCGATACGTTTAGTGATGATTTTAGTATACATTTTCCAGTACAAAGTATTTTAGTGCATTGTATTGAATACATTTATTCGACTTATATGAAGTACTTAAAGGTAAAAAAAGACCTGGTAAAATAATTAGCAATTCAATTAATATTCAGAATAATGCGTACCTAAGACAAAACCGATTCTTGCCCCTCGCAAAGTACAAGTATCTGTTTGGATTTAAACAAAATATTTTTTAGAGGCGACTAAGGGACTAGGGTTTCATGTGTATAACAATTTTAAGCGAAAGCCTGTCAACCTGTCTTTATAGTGACATACGATTTTTCTGAAACACCTCTCAATTATTTGTCAGACGTGGCAATTCCGACTGTATTTAAGGCCGTTAACGCATTGCCTACCCCTCAAGAGATAAAGGCGTGATATGTATATATATTTTTTTGCATAAACATGACCATAATGGTGTGTTTTTCAATTTTGGACAAGTGTTATCTTTTAGACTCAGACCATTAATCTGCCGGTGTACAAAGTTAACCTGTAGTTTACGACGGATCAGAAGAGTTAGAGGCAATATTTTGGTCACTATGATTCGCGAACTACTATAGATAAAAATAATTTCGTAATCGTTGTGGAAAAGATAAAAATATAGCTCAAATTAAAAGTTATAAGGAAAGGAAACAATTATGTAGCTATTTTAATTGTAGATTTTTTTATGAAGAAGTAACATGAAATAGAAAAGTTAAATCATTAACTTGGATAGAAATTTTATAATTTGATGGATGTTTTTTGTCTACATCTCGATTATTTTTATACTCTTATTATAATACAAGTAGTAGGTGTTGTAAAAAGCGACTGAGGGAGAAATTTATCCAGGGAATCGGCAGCAGCGATCCCTATGAAAGCGATATTTTGCACTGCCAATCCGCTTGCCAAGCGTGGAGAGCATGGCAAAACCCAAGTCCAACAGGGGATTGTTGTGTCCGTAAATATAATGTAAAACGTAAAATATTATTATAAAATCAGTGTGAATTGTTATTTAAATAATAACATTAATATGAAAGCATCAGGTAGGTCATTGACCCTAGTGACATCTATGGTCTAAGACCTTGCCCAGACATGCTCCTTGACCCTCATCTGCTGGTGACCGTCAACCGTAAATTAATTGTAAATAAATCATTAGATTTTATTACATCTAACGGCGAAGAAAATGCATAAACTTCGCTTTCATAAAGGTATAAGGGTTTTTTTGTTTCAAAATCAGTAACACTTAGTTATACGAGATCTGACTATGACAGTTAATCTATTTAGATGCCTATTTTTTTTGTAATTGTAAATTTTCTAGCCAAATTTCAAGTGTACAGATAGCGCAGAGCTAAATTGAAAAAAAAAGCAAGGAAACGTAGGTAAATAAATGAAATGTACCAACTTGTGACTGAAATGTCCTAGTTTCAACTTAAAATAACGCCATCTGGTTTGAATTTATAAAATATGTCAAGAACTGACAGATGAAAAAGTCCGTATTAGAATTAACAATAGAGATATTGCTGATAAATTAGGAATTTCCCGATATTAATTAATGTTTTCAGTTCACTCATCTCAGGAATAGATGGCGCTGTGTGCGTGAAGAAATCCATAACCGGATTAATATTTATATCAACAATGAATTGCTGTTATTGTATCTAAAGTGTACTTACACCTGTTTTGCTCTTTAACCCTTGATCCGGAGGTTGGTCATTAACCCGCACTGACCGCGACGGGCAAGTTTTCAACTGTCACTTGTTTTTACAACTCTATTATTCACTTTCCTAGCAAATTTTCTTATAACTGGAACCTTTATTCACTCATGTTGCGTTTACTTTTTATTTATGTCATGTAGTATATATTAAAGGCTGCTTACTGTAAAGATATTCACATAAAATTCTCAAATTTAATAAAGTTCAGTAATAATGTATTCCAAATAAGGATAAATATGACTAAGGTAAGTAGTGTTCACACCATGCTTCATGTTTGAACCTAATATTGATACACATGCATACATACATACATCACGATAATTCCCTTGCGGGGTAGACAGAGCGTAAACGGCCATGAAAAGCGAACATTTACGCCGCATCTCATAAACAATTATGAGTCATTCAGAAATTGCGTATCACTATAGTTACAGGTTTTTAGCCCATTACCTAAAATTGCAATTCACATGACGTAATGTAACCCTCGAGTTCCTTAGTCGCCTCTTACGACATCCACGCAGAGAAATTGGGTGTTTCCATTCTAAGCCGGCATCACACGGCGAAATATTGATCTGTAAAATAATTCAAATAGGGTAAATTTTGGTTGCTTCAAAGTCATTCAAAATTGTTAATGCAACTGAATTTATTTATCCAAGTTTTATTTATAGGTTATAACTATATTTGGGAAATATTATGAATGAACGACTTTATGAATGGGCACATGGGAAATATTCATTAATTTTTATGTATCGCGGCGGCATTTTTTGATGTGTGGTAGTTCAGAAGGCGCCTACGACTTATTAGGATAAACTCGATACCGCATACAAAGCCACAGCTTCCGTTTCCGTTCGGAAATGTATCGCAAATAAATTGTCAGGAAAATACAGGTTTATTTTGGTTAATTGATACTTTTATTTTGTACTACCCATAACACCATTTGCAACAGAAGTCCCAAATATTGGACTCTATTTAGCGACCAACTAGACGCCGACCATTTATGTCATTCCAGCCAATATCGCCTTAAATTCGACAACGGTATAGTTCCTTTTTGGATTTCTATTAAAAAGTACTCTAGCCAAAAGGACGATGGTGTGCGGTGGCCCTTATTCATTTTATCTTTTGTTAAACGAAATGACATTTATGAGAAAAAATTACTACTAAACTGAAAACTAGCTTAAATACATAAATTTTTGGTATTAGAAGTCCAATTTTGTTATCATAGTGGGCAGATTATTGCTAAGTTGTGTGGCGCCATCAGGTCGCGACCTCTAATATCTATACTATACATCTATACAAGTCAACAAAATAAAGTATATTAAATATCTTCTCTTAATCAGGTCCGTATTCTTTAAAAAAACTGGCATCATCAAATTCCATTAAAAAAAACTGTAAAATATTGGTATTAATATTTAATTTTAATGAAATATGAGCTACGTATAAGTTTCAATTATTAATCAGACCGAGCATAATAATTACATTTTTTTTAAGTTAGCCTTGTCTGTTCCCACTGCAGGGCAAAGGCCTCCCCTCTTTCACGCCACGCCTATTATTCAGCTTAAAATAAGTAATGATGGAGTCGCCTTATCTTTGAGGTGTTATCAGTATGTTTTGACTAAATTGAAGTAAATAAGACATCGTGAATATTTCTGTATTTTCCTTGAAAATATATACATATACGCAGTTACATACCTAAACAATTTACAGTAGTACGCTCGAGTATTCAAGGGATCACAATATACTTTTTCAAATAATAGTATGGAAAGACAGTCTACGAATTGATTCCTTTAATGAGTAATCATTCAAAGTCTTATCGATCTGCAGTACGTATACAATTTGTTATCTGTCAAAACTACAGATCTAGTTTGGATTGGGTATAATAGAATACATCCAATATTTAGCTGCAAACGCACAGTTACATTTAAGCTTAGCTCTGAAGCTTCATAAAAAGCGTTTCGTACGCAAAATACTTCCATCCGAGCCCATACAATCCCGGCCCTCGATGCCTTATCTACAGATCGTGACTCGTGCTCTCAAAAAGACCAAGACCCATTTGAAACTACACACGTAAATTCACTTTTTTAATCCTATCACATGAATACAAAGCATCGATAAACCGCATTAGTGGCGAGACCGTAAACTGTTATTTTGATGTCGACAAATCCACTTTATTATAATACGGAATATGTGGACCTCCCGCCGACACAGATGGAACTTTGTCAAAGTGAGAGAAAGGACGTGCTCGGATCAGATTGTACTGGGCAGTTTAATAGTGTTTATTACGACAAAGTTCTCGGGCTCCTTTTGACTTAAATGCTTGCGTCTGTGAGCGACAAGACACTGTGATCCGAGTTGACACCTGTAGATAGGGTTGGGATGTTTTATGAATATCGATAATTCTTTGTGTAGTATACTACTATAACAGCCACAACAGTCCACTGCTGAACATGGGTATACTTAGATATATAAAAAAAGGAATATATTGATTTTACTGAAAACAGGATGCGTTAATACAAGTATAGTGAGATGAACGTTGTAGATAAATAAAAAGTTTCCGACAAATAACGGCTGTTGTTTTTAATTTAGGATAACAATATACTTTGTCGTTTTATCAATCACACACATACTTGTATCTTCAACAAAACAGGCCTAATTTACCTAGGTATTAGTCGTATGATATCCGAAAAACCCAGTTAATGAAAATCAATTTTATAATTATTTAAAACTGTGCAATTAGATAACGCACTTCGAGTTAACCTTGGTATACCTATATTATTTCATAGCAGCATGATATCTACACATATAATTTATTTATTCATTTAATAAAGCTTAAGACGGTCGAAAGTCAGTACATAGAAGATATATAAAAAAAATTGGTATACTTGAAATTAATAGCAGAATACGTGCCAACCTTTATTAGGATTTATGTCTGTCTGTGTTTTCATCTGTGTACCAACTATTATCGATAACTCTTCCAAAACTTTATCGACACCGCACATCTATATGGCCTGTAACCGGTCACTTTATGGTATGTTTTGTCCAGCGATTTGTGGCAGTTAACCCTATCTTTACTGCCACCTCTAAACATAAGTGTCTATCCGAACTTATTTATTTTTATCTCATTCCACTTTTTAAATTGAATCCGCGTTCGGCTTGTGTGTGGTTTCCCGCCCAGTTAAACTGTCAATAAAGTAAAAAAAAAAAACGCATCTTGTATCATCCGACACTTTTCTGAATCCGGAGGCTCCTAGTTCTAGTTCAATTCGCAGGGGGAAGTCACATTGTTGGTTTTTGTCTTATTAAACTTATTTTGTTACTGAGTATTTTGTTACTGAGAGACGGCCGATGTGGCGCAGTGGTAGTGCGACTGCCTGCGACGCAAAGGTTCCGGGTTCGATTCTCGGTGGGACACTCACAAAAGTTGATATTTATCACTTTGTGAATTTGTTCCCGGTCTGGTTAGGACATCGCAGGGTGAACCAACTGATTGTCCGAAAAGAAATGGTTCCGTGCTTCGGAGGGCACGTTAAGCCGTCGGTCCCGGTTACTGTCTATGATTACTTAGACGGCGGTCGTAACACAACCATGTCAGAGGTCTACTAGTGGTAGTAGGCGGTTGAAAAACTCTGACACCAGGGTTTATCCGGTCGTTGAACGACTCGGTTTCCCACACGAAAAGAGAGAAAGAGACTGAGTATTGTAGGCTGAATCACAGTTAAAACCGTTGCTTCTGTGTACCTACTTTTCAGGTAGTTCCGATTAGGACTGGATACTTGAAGTCCACACACCATGATTGAACAGACAGATACCTATTATACTTTAAACTATTGACGAAAAACAAAGATTGCTCTTAATGTATTATAAATTTTTAGTTAAGGTCAGTAGAAGTGTGCCGCAAAACTAGCGCTACATCATATATCTAAAAAGTCATATATCTTTATGCAAACAATTAATACACCAGAATGTCATTTTCACAAGCATTTTGGTTACTGCTTTTTTTATTCTTATTAGTTAAGTAAATTAGGATTATTTTCCTTTTTAATTTATGTATTATAATTAGCCTATCAGATCCCACTGCTGGGCAAACCTGCGGTCTTCCACTTGTTACGGGCTTCGGCAACCTCGGTGATTTTCTTGCCTAGAAAAAAATCTATTATGTTAAAGTTAATATGCTATTATCAAGCTTTGTAATGCGTTTAGGGTATCAGTCTAGTTCTAAACAATTTTTGTATCCACAATAGACCATCTTGATTGTTAGGTACCTGTTGTATTTACCTAATAAAATAAAATAAAATAAAATGAATAAATGGACTAATTACAATCACAAACATCTCAAAAATGTCGGTAGATCACAACTTACGGTTCTGCTTTACTAAATAATTTATGAGAATTTAACAAGCATAATCGTTAATGGGCCTTATAAGGCGTACACGGTGCACGTGACTTTAACGGGCCTTTATAGAAATTTAGAGCCACTTACATTTGTCACGTCGTAAATACTATATTTATGCTTTTTTCTTCAATAAACGCGATTTATTTTCAAGAGTGAAGGCTTTTATTAACAATTAATATCTTTAAAGAGTGGCGATAAAAAGTTGTTCTTTTCTAGCTCGCTGCCCACATGAAAACAAATATGGCCGTCATCCTTTGGTATTTAGAATTAAAGCTACCATTGTAGTAGTTCTTACGATGAACGCTTAAATATCCAAAAGGAATTCAAACCAAGTCGTTGTTTAAAATTGAAAATATTTCCTCTTTTATCAAAGTCGATCGTAGGCATGCAAACCACAATAATTAAAACCAAGTTTTATGTCATCCTGTCCAATCTTCAATCAGCGCATTGTCTCGAAGGAAGTTATAAAAACGTTTTTAAATAAAAATGAAGTTTTTACTGTATTTTGACGACTCATTACTGGAATTAAATCGTCCCACTTGGTGCGCGGGCGCATCGTTGTCGCCCATTGCATTTGTATGTAAAATAGGGTCAACTACCCTTCACCTGTCTTACTTAATAGTATATACTTGCTGTATTGTTTCCAAACATTTGCATACATTTAAACACACAATTTCACTTTTAAAAATCTACAGTGGGTATGTTTTAGTTAGTTTGTAAAAACTGTAGGTTTTAAATGTAAATATAAATAAATATGAAAATAACAAGTTTTCCTAAGAAACATAGTTCTTTAAAGGAAATAAAGTTTGGATCACCACCGATAACAATTTACTCATTAAAGCATTGTGTACGCGACTTTATGGGAGCTACATTTTTTTATTCGTCGTTAGTTCGTAGAAGAAAGTTTCATGTGCTAAAAGTTAACGCTTATATCCAGATATTTTTACATTATTGTAGATAAAACAGTTTCTGAAATTCTTTGTCTATAGACGCCCTTTCTGAAAACCTGAAACAGTTTTAGTTTTTCGCTTGAACGTAAAACATCTTGCTCTCCAATGGTGTGGAAACTGCGGCAAAAGCTGGCAACCCAGGCGTTTGGGCAACAAAAGCACAAAAGGCTGCATATTTCTCCGTTGCCTAGATACCGTTAGCGCACGTGAGATAAGCGGGGGGTAGGCTAAGCTGCCTGCACACTGCACTATCCCACAAGCTAGGGAGATCTCCTTTAGAGCATCGCTAAAAGAACGGCGCTTATTCAGTAGGTAATACTGGGATTTTATATAAAACTCATAAACGAAAATAAGAAAAATTTAAATCTACTAATGAATATGTATTTTTTCAATTAGTACCACCAGCTTAAGCGCAAGGTAAATTGCGAAGAAAAAACAGAAACACTCATAGACTTACCAAATCTTTACAAGGTCTTTAGGTCCTGTTTGGCTTACCCAAGCCGCTACTTTAGTACA
Organism: Tuta absoluta; assembly: GCA_027580185.1. NCBI lineage: Eukaryota > Metazoa > Arthropoda > Insecta > Lepidoptera > Gelechiidae > Tuta > Tuta absoluta. Next base: position 10,735,479 of record JAQAHW010000009.1, read on the forward strand.
TTCTAATCATATCGAACCTGGGTTCCACGAGCTATGTGCATACTGTCAAGCTCAAGCTCTCTAAGCTTAGACTTCGGACCGTTCTTATACCGCGCGCTTAAGACTGACATTGGCGGTTAATGTGTCTAATCGGACGTGGGCTCGACTGTACCCTACCTAATGCCTAGACCGCCTGCCTGACCACAAAAGAGGTCACTCACGAGAAATTTGATTTTTCAAGATTGTATTTGATTTGATCTTAGATATCTTATGATAATATGATTGTATATATTTATCTCTTACACTTTCATATGGAATAGGTATAGGCTACTGCTACTCTAAGCCGCTAGCCAGTACCACACGGCATGTGTGTAGGCTACACTTTATCCTCACTACACAAACGCTAGTGTTTCCAGCGCGTCCAATTACGGCTATCGCTGGGAATATCGTTGGACACGAAATTGTCTATGATAACCAAGCATTGACAGTGGATGAGGAGGCATTAGGGGAAAAGTGTTTATGGTTACACTAATAGGTGTTAATGGTGAAAACTATACAATCTACGCTACGTTATTATTATAAGGGGTTATATCCAGCCCATGTAGGTACCTTACTAATCAAATCAGTGACAGCGAAAATACGATTTCATAAACTCGGTCCACAGGCGCAACTCGCGGTGATAAACTCACAACTCTCGGGTCACGTGCCGAAGCCACGCACTACCATACCGCAGCGGCAGTTCCACTACCTCATTACATGTGCCACCTGCTAATCATCATCTATCTCTGGGAAGATCAGTAGCAAATTGATGCTCTCCATCATGAGACGAGGAGAAATGACACCTGGCAGGCTTTCGGTGTCATTGTATGTTAGACAATATAGGTAATTGGTTAAATGGACTTGTGCGAATATAATATACAGAGTGTAAAAAATATGCATGATGGGTGAACCAGCCCATGAAGTTGAACAACTCTCTAAAGATCATACATCGAAAATAAGTCTCATTCTTCCATACAAATTGGGTCACACCCAGAGTCAGTTTTTCATTGAGCTTGTTTAATCTACAAACTCCGAATAAAAATATCAATTAGGACAATGCGATAAAGATTAGCCATTAGCAATGTCCATACGTTTTCACATAGATAGATCTCACGATCATTTTGCTCAGTACACGAGAAAAACCTACATTACATCATAAGTAGGCTACGAAGACCACAGCGACCGCAACACTTAACTACTTATACAGGGTTGAAAGAAATCATTGTAGAGTATACTGGCTCGTCTAGCAACTTTACACGATTTGTCCCGTTTCCTGCAAAAATATATCAGATATTTATCGTTTTAAAAGGCTTAAAACTTCTATTACCAGAGTAGCTGACAACCAAAAATAATATTACGAAAGATGGATTCATATTATTTTTTGTCAGAGTCCTATTCGAAAGCAGTTCTAGTAGACAAATGACGCAATTCTCCTAAAAATGACGCAAAAAGAAGTCGCTTTGGTACATTGCTAATCGTGAATAGAATATCTTGCTGGTGGAATCCCACTTGTGTAAGATTTGCGTTTCTATATTTTCTTGTAAGGTTCTTTTAAAACATCATGTATATTATGTACTGCAACACTTTTCACTTACAACTATAATCTGCTGGTTGCACTGTCGGCTAATTGCTTCCAGCGAGGAACGAACTGCACTATTGTTTTTCACTTTCGTTAGTAGCACGGTTTTATTTCTTATTTTATTTACAAGCTTTTAAGAATGAGGCATTTGCATCCTTCAATATTATTTACCATTAAGGGACACGGACGGAACGAAAAGCTAACATGTGTGCAGAACTGTGCCTGTGTTTTTTGAAAGAAAATGAAAATAAAAAATATTTATTCAGCAGAATTCAACAGAATTACAATTGTAACATAACAATAGCTATCTAAAAAAATAAACTTACAAGTAACAGTTTGTAAGAAAGAACCTACGTATGTATTACCTGACTACGCATCTCTTGAAATCTACAAAATTAATTCCAATTATTCTTTTGTACACTTTAGCTGATACGAATTGTGTTACTAGAAATAAAAATACACTATTTTTGACTTTACTCCGGTGGATTCGAACCTATGCATCTAACACTCTGTTTAATAATGTTGGCAAAATTAACAATTTGTTTATTTATTGCCAACTCTCAATTAACTGTGCAATTTTGTAAGGACCTCATTAAGGATATTTATGGGCCATCTTAATGCATATTTTGTATAATAAAATAAATTGTTCAATATAATAAATTGTCGTTTGGCCCACTGATCTCTGGCTTCAGATGCATTTGATTCAAATTAGACCTTCGAAGATAAATTTTGAGGTTCATCAGAACCACTTTTCCATGGAATGAAACTGTGTCGCCAATAATCTGCGTAAAGTTCAGTCAGTCAGAGAGAAATTAATATGACCACTACTGGCGCGGAATAAAGGTGTTAATTTAATTCGTGCCAAAATTCAAAGGCAACTTAAGTACCGATACAGGAATCCGTTAAAACATTGTAAAAAAATTAAGAGGTTTTTTTAGTCTTAACCAAGAAAAACTAAATCATTTTTGGGAATAGTATTTTTATAACATTTTTGTCGTGTAGAGTGCGCCTATACAAGTTTTTTTTAATCTAAATTTTGTGCTTGGACGAATATAGGTTGAGATAAAGGCAATTTCTAAGAAAAAAAAATACTCCAGATATTTTGCTAATATTTTTACGAGTTCCTTTATCGACACCTAACCTGCCCTTAAGCTATGTATTTTAAAAACAACCTGTAAATTTGATACCAAATTGGAAGAATCTATGCTGGTGGAATACGACCCTAAAAGTTGGATTTTAATACTAAACTTGAAGGCTAAGATTAAAGATTAACAGCACTAATGGTTTTTTGAAACACCTCTTATGATTGATGATGATGACTGAATCATTAATTAGTCTGGCATCTAATTGATTTGGTTCAGATTCAATATCAGGAAACAATTTCTTCTCCTGAGATGTAATGATTTGAATAAGCATTGCTTCTGTTGTCTAGTGGTTTGAGCTGTGGATTCACGTTGCACATGTTGTAAGTTTGATTCTGAATAGCTGATTCTGTGTAACTTGCAATAAACTGATAACTATTAAATCACATCACCCTTCCCATTTCGACGAACCTCTACCTATCCTGGCAATTCTAAGTAACTGTATGAAGAAACCAGTACAAGCTGATACCTTAAATGGGTTGCATGTGCTTCTGACAGCACTTACGAAGAATGTATATCCCTCTTATATACTCCAGTTGTAAAGACAACACAGACTTACAAATTAATCAATTCCCGGGCCTATATCCTCTATAGTCAAGTATAACTTCCCTTAATCATTTCATTAAGAGCTCAACAAAACGAGGACCATAATGAAATATTGCTCGCGATAATGACCTAAGGATCAGGCTTAATGGCCTAGGTCCTGTTCGAATGTTGGCTTGCACACGATGATAATTACTAGGTTTAAAACTTTCAATTTGAAGTTGCGTTGTGATGCTTCGAATAGCTTTCGTGTTTATCACTATTTCATATGATGGTCTAGCAAGGCAGCCTGCCTCTATAAGACATAAAATTTTCTTAAATGACCCTCAGATATTTGTCAAACTAGTCGATAATGGTCTCACGCTCTGCTTATACTATAAAGGATATAGGCGTGATGTGCACCAGGTAGCACCATTTTAGAATGGAAGAACTCCACTCAAAACAATTAAACTGCAGATATTTGATTAAACTGCATTAATGGATTCAAATAGAAAACCTTAAGTGGGCAGGCACATGCTCGAAAAACTGGATATCCTAAAATCATCAACATAGGGAACAAATTTGACATCAAAAGTAAGCTTAGGATGATAATAATTTAAGACACATGAAAATAGTGCCGTTTAAGCGGAAAGCTAATAAATTAGTCCAGTTTTGTGTGAAAATAAAATGAAGATGGCATTACAACTATCAGGAACGTGGTGTAGTTGCATCATTTGGCGTTTTATGGTCAATTTATAGCAGTTTTAATGGTCGCGGTGTAAAACTAACTCGGTAATGGTATGGCGTTGTATAGTGTGTTGCAATATAAATATATCTTGCTATAGTAGCATATAGAGTCTAGGAAGATAGCTTTTATATTTTTAATTTTCACAAACTATGTTTCATTTATAGTTTTTTTAGGGTCGGACTCTACAATATTAGCCCCGGAGCTTTGAAATCTATACCTGACTATTTTCATTTATAGAAATAGCGAGTAGGTAAGGAACATAGAATGATTATGAAAATAAATTTGGACGTCCCATTCCCATTCAAAATGCCTGGAAAATTTTGGTACTAGCCCTGTATCCTTAAAAATATTGTTCAGTTTCATGGGCTCGATCATCCGTGAAACAATATATTTTGATGTTTTTCAGCACATGTTGTATTTGTGTTTTTTTGCATTGATTCAATTTAAAAATAGTTTGGTCATCAAGTTTTTGAAGTCAACAAAGTCAATCGAAATAAATTGAAGCATACAAACCATGAAACATCACTCCAAAATAGATACATACTATCTAGCAAATAAAATTATACAACCAAATAGTCAATTTGTCTTCTCAATTCAAAATAACCTATAACAAAGTGACTTAATGGGGCACTATCATGCAACCTAGTACCTACATGGCTCTATTATTGTGTCTGTTCATGTTCAAGCTATTATAAAATATCTGTGTACTTATTCAAATTAAAACAAGATCTTTGATCTTTGAAACCAACAACTATTGATTGAGACCATACGTTAGCCTATTTTTAAATATCTGGATAGTTATCTCAATAAATTAGCCAAAACGACATCTAGGTGCTCCTAGATATTGGACCAAAACTTGTATATAACTGTGACAAATTGTAATAAATTGCCACGCGGTGCAAAACTAATGATATTTATGATTCTCCAAATAATTTACTGCTAGCTGCCATCTATATTTTCAATAATGACAATCACATTCTTTTTCGATCGGCAAATTTACATTTGCTATTGGTAAAAAGGCAGGTCTTGAATTTGCGTCTTCGTGTCATGTATAATAAGCTCCATATGACGTCTGGGGATGTTCAAAGGATGATACAACCAGTTGTAGAATGCAAATTGTTTTTTATTCTAATGTTTACGTATAATATATTCATGAGAGTGGTCTTAACTGTCTTTAGATCATTAAGGTGGTATTTTACCTGTTTTATAGTTTCGTATCGAGTTGATGCTTCCATACGAATCATCGAATTATCGATATCGAGTAGCTCTTGATAAATGGGATTATGGTTATGACTTTCATTAACATTAAAGAAGTTAACAACCTGAGCAAACAAGTAATTACTACCGCCAATAAAGTATTTCAATCTAATTTTGAAGAAAATATCTGCCTGATTGACTGTTAATTTGTTAGATTTTGATATTTTATGCACATTATCACCGGTAGGAATCTGACTTAATCTGAGTTAATTTAAGATGTATAGAAGTTGTATTTTACAATCAGCAAATCAATTAAAATTATTCTATCACTACCGAAATTTTAATGTACATCGGTATATCATAATTAACTCCTCATTTAATACGTATGAAAAAGATCAAGTTGGTTTTTAAGAAAACCCTCAAAAGTAAGTCCTGACTGACTGATGACACATTAGATCGCTTTGCTTCACATTTTAAACCTAAATCGATGTTATCAAACGCTTAACTCAATTCTTTATCTTTTCAGGTTGCAAATCCTTCTTCAAGCGGTCTGTGAGGAGAAACCTCTCTTACTCCTGCAGGGGAAATAGAAATTGTCCTATCGACCAGCACCATAGAAACCAATGCCAGTACTGCAGACTAAGGAAATGCCTCAAGATGGGCATGAGGAGAGAGGGTAAGTTCCATTTCTTATTTATTCAGGAGCTGCATTGATTCTATTAAAAGTATGGGTCTGTGCCAGGCCCATTTTCTTTTTCAATCGATAAAAGAAGAAGATACAGCTTAAGATAAGAATGTGAAAATAATATTGAACATATTTAAAAAGTGTAAAGGACGACCTTGCTATGAAACTGAACTTAGTTCGCTTGATGTCCCTTGGGGGACCTCAGTCGAAATATGAGTAAATGGACTAGCACGTTCTTTGCGGGACGCCCAATATTTCTTTGTTTCTTTTTAACTTTGTTCCTTGAGGTTAGTTGTTCAATTTTATGAATTTTCATAGTAACAATAGAAAATAATTTCCTTAATTTTTACCGATCGACTTGACAAAGAAGATGGGTTTGTGTACTATTTAAAAGATTTTTTTACTTCTATTACTTTTTATATGGTTCAAATGTTGCTCCATTTGTGTGTGTTATTTTTTTATTTTTCAATATTATTATCAATATAATACCTTTTATATACCAAATTACCAAATTTTACGTGAATGGTCCTAATTCTTATTTTTGTCATGAAATTCTATTTACGAGTTATTTGGACTGACTGAACAATTAAATTCTACAAACTAAAGAAATAAACTTTATCTAAAAAGTTCTTCAACACTGACGCATGAAAGATGAACGTCTCATACTTTATGGTTATAATGTAGTACATTACCTCAATGTAGCACAGTATGAACGCAGTTAAAACCCTCAGTCATTTCAACTTTAATTGCTTCTCAGAATTAAGTATCGCCTTATGTAACATGTGCTACTAGTACTATGTAGTAGGTACGTTGTTTTACGATAATAATCTTCAGTATTAACGTATTGATGTGTTAAAAGTGACCTTTATGTATAGGGAGTGACAGGGTGAAATTTTCTGTAACTAACTGAAGGTGTGTCTGCGATCAATCACGACCCACATTTCAAGTAAAGATCGACATATCAAAAATAAAATAGTTTCCATAGAAAGTTAAATTTACCTATAATTTTCCTTACAACAAAGTCTTAAACCCTTACCGCACTATCTGTTATAATGATTTCCATGAACAAAAACAAAATATGACGTAAACAGAAACATAGCGGTTTCTTTTACTTATAATAAAAGGTATTTATTTATCACAAAAACTCGACGATACATTGATTGTCGCACGTATAATTAGTGAAATCATCAATCTTGTCGCGTCATTAAGTCGACTGCCCAAGGGCGGCTCTAAGTAACTGTTGACGATTACTATTAAAATGATCTTATGAGCCGTAATAGCTTATTATGACGGGATTAATACGTGAAGTTATTGTTTTAGACCAATTTGATTGATGGGTTAGAATTGATCGGTTTCTTTTGGATGATAAAATACGGTCTATAATATTGTAGCTGCAAAGTACGTAAGTTGTAACCTTGTTGTACCTTGTGACACAATTCTCTGAAATACTTTAATATTCTTGCACAGAAATGAAACAATGAGAATAAATTAACATTTTCAACTGTATCTATTGAAGTTGAGTGACATGAAATACGTAAAGTCCCAAATAACTAATGAATCTCAGAGGCAAAACGCAAATTTCCACTTTGGGCCTTCTATTTTGTAATTTCTGCCTCGACAAAATGCGTGTGTCGGTCAAGGGCGTATACATAGACGATCGTATGGCCTGTCAGTTATATGATGTGGCGACAATAGTATCCAATATAGCGTCAGTAAAAGTTGACTCGGCAGCCGGCACATGGCTATACATTTATTGGCCGTTGTAAGATGGCATTCCAAAGCTTATGCAACGTCAAGAAGAAGATTCCGTAACATTTATTGTTCTATCGGCGGCACTTTGATATTAGAGCTTTGAAGTGTAGCTTGTAATTGCTCATGACAATGCTATCGATTTGTTGAATTATAAATATTGATGCGAGTATCAATCTGACCAGGAGATGAAAATATTAGCGACTTTTTAAAAATTGATACAGAATGATAACGGCCGTTCGTAGGTATGCAAATTCAATTTGATTTCATTCCCTAAAACTATAAGATATCTATAGGAAATATTGAGATTCACAAAGTACACAAAAAAGGGTCACCTTCCGGAGAAAAACATAACCTAGAACAGGTGTACAGTCTACAGATAACACAGAGTAAGGGCAATCTCCTCTCGGCGTAAAGGAAGCGCTCGAAGGCCACAGGTTGAAGAGTTCAGATTGGTCACCCGCTGCGCCCGAGCATTATACTTACATGTTCTACAGTACCACCTGGAGGTTCATTGTTGTTTTGTGTGGACGCCCTAATTTGAGAATTTTGAGGTATTTCTAGTGGTTCAAATGTATTTTGATTGAGGTGTAGATTTTGATGATCCTGTCCGGTTTTGTTTTTTTTAGGCTTGTTCTTTTCGTTTTTCATATAACGTGAAATATTGCTTTTTTTATCTACTACTTGTTACTTTGCGAAGCTGTATTAAAGAATATTGTTGTGTCCCAACATATCCAAGCGAAACAAAATAAACCGAGATTGTCTCACAAAATTGCGTTACGAAACTTTTTGCTCATCACACCTTTCCAACGGCATCATTAGCGTGGACACTTCCTCAGATAATGCTAAGGGCACCGGAAGAGCCGGTAACCCGCTGCTCTCTATCCGACCCTTAAGCACCCCATTACGCGTCCTCGACCCTACAACCCTTGTATTTTGCTCAACAAACGATTTGTTTGCTGTCAACAAACAAAGAAGAGGTGACGACCGTCCAGACTCCGACCTTTATAAACCTTTTTTTTAGAGATTAACTGTTAATAGAAAAAAGTAAGTGTGCCTTTTGTCGCGTTGTTATCGTCTTAGATATCAAACTTGTAGATCTGGTTGAGATTAGAGCGTCGACGCATCTTTTGTTCGGTTTTTTCTCAGTTTCATATTGTTTTATGCGGGGATTGTTGGTAGGTGTTTTATAAAACGTTTTAGCGGTTGAAAGGGTTCCATTGAGAGAATGCTACGCGATGCTACTATCGGATGGCTTTGATTGTGACTGCGATCTGTAGTAGATATCTTTTGTAATGGTCAGTCGGGTTCTATATATTGTCGCATTTTTTTTGCATTAGATGTTGTTCTTCTTTTGTATTTGTTGTCATGTTTTGGTTTCTTTTTTTACTAGTTATATTCTTTTCCTATAAGAAGGTCCTATGAAATTCAGCGCAAATATTTTTAGAGTAAGTTCTGCTCGTGAAACTGAACAATTTTCCCCAAGTAACATAGGCCGAAAAAGGAAAATAATGCACCTCCCATACACAGTGACACATTTTTTGATAATTCTTGTATGGAAGGTCCAATTTTTCATATTTTGGCATTTGTTCCAAGCAAATAGTTGTTCAGTTTCACAAGTAGAACTCACCAAAAAATATTTGCACTGAATTTAATAGGATATTAAAAATACTTTACTTGTACAGCATAATACTCGAGCTGAGTTTTTTTATCAAGACTAACTAATGGAATAGGTAGCAATTAGAATGTCTGGTCTAGGTAAAGTCCTGCTACCTCGATGATTGCGTGGTGGTCGCTTAATGAGTGTTATTTAGTGAACGCAATGCGTAAGTCATCTAATAACTGATATCCCTTTACATTGTTGCTCCGGTTAAAGGGGAAGTACCTACCTACATTTAAAGAAGAAATGACTTTGCAGTTATACATTTTAAATACAAATCGAATATCAAACATCTCATACAGCATATCAGAAATTAGTCAAATTATGTAATTTTGCGACCACAAAACAAGCGAATCAATCGAAACGATCTATGATCTAAGAAAATTTTAAAAAATATAGGTACTAAATCAATCAGTTATTGTAAAAGAAACCCGTAAATTTTTACTTATAGATGATTGGAAACTTGCCAACAATGCATACCCAATAGTTTCAATTTCGTTTCAATAATAATTCTCATCAAACAATGCGCATGCCATTGATTAATTAGTCACATTACCGAAACCGGTTTATTAAATAAGTGCATAAAGTGACTAAACAAAGCTCCATACTATAAAATACTCATACTGTCCGTCCATCAGTTTGTGAACAATGGCTGCCACACCTTTTGTTTAGGACGCATCAATCTCTCTCATTGTTGGAATATCTTAATAACTTTTTGTACGAAGCCGGTCATTTAGAAAGATCCCGGTATCTACCAATCCCCAGCAGGCGAATGCGATGAATTTTAATCAAATTTCGCTTTCGGGGGAAATTGAAAAAGTATGTTCATCTACTTCATCACACCTTTTTTCCACTGTTTTGCTGCTGTTGATTTTAGCTCGGGTTTTTAAGGGTCAATTTGTATACAATTTTTATACACTGTTACAAAGTTTATATCTGTGATATCAAACATATGTTTATGGTGTGTCGTAAATGATTCATTATCGTCAATGTAATGGTCATTCCATCTTGTGCTCCTTGAGCTAGATACCGACAGACTCCAAAAGCTATAATTTCCGTCAATAATAAATTAATCAATGCAACGACATAAAATAATATTATATGACTGTCTATGAAACGGTCTAGTTGTTTGATTGTAAGAATTATTTGAAGCAAAAATGATGTCTTGTGCATTTTAGGCAACGGAAGCCATGCACAAAGTATGTGTATTGTGAAGCCCACAAAACCTGTCAAAAACATCACCCTGAACATTCCCAGGGGCTGCAAATTATGGCAATGTTTGGTTCAGTTATTATTTTTGAAAACTAAATACCCAGTGTACGTGGAACGCCCTACAGCAACAAAAGGAATGTCAAAAGGATCCGCGTTGCGTTTTGAGGAGGGTGTCAATTTGCGTCTTAAACCAGGTGTGGTCATTGTTGGCCAACTGACCGTAAGGATGGGTTTGTTTGGATTAGCCCAGTCTAGTTCGCCAAACATCGAACCGTGAGAAATATAACGCTTTTTTCTAGTGGTCACTTGACTGACCAGTGCATTAGATATGGTGTGCCGTTTATGTGATATGATGCACCGATAGTAGCGCTTGATACCAATGAAAAATGTTACCCATTTTTGGGTTACCTCAGATTAATTTAATGACTTAATCGTGTCAACAATCAGTACGTCTCAGAGTTACGAGAATAACTCGCGGCGGTTACTGACTTTGTCCTCAGCGTCACTGCCGAAAGATATTATCGTTTCTAGTGAGCATAATAACTGTGACATGTTTCGTACGACGCTCCAGGGCCGCGTATAATGGTCTCATTCTGGGAAAACTGAGGCTTACGTGGTCTTACTAGCCGCGCTCTCGGAGATACCATCGCGGTGCGCTTGCGTCGCGTTCCCACGAACCGCATCGCGAAAAAAACCCCAATATTAATGACTGCAAACCCTTGCCGGACATTGGTCAGGAGTTACGCCTGTTCGAAAACATTAATTAAAAACCGTAGACAACATAGACCGGTTTGCTGCATGGTCAAGGTGCGTGACCCTCCGGACACCTCGGACCTGCTAAAGCCGGGTTCGCACGTAAGCTAATTATATTTCCGCACGTTTTGTCAAGCGATTTGCATGTGAATCGGGGTCCCCAATACAATAGAAGCGCTAATCTGTTGCAGAGAAGGTTCGAGGGCAGGTAAACGTATATGGGCATAGGACGGGCTCAACAGTTGATAGTAACTTGATAGGTTTTCACTGCAAACATTAGATTTACATGAAATAATGGCAGAAACTATTGAATTTCTCATTGTTATGTCGGTAAATTTCATCAAGTTTATTGTGGCAGTGAAATCCTGTGCTCAAAAGATAATAGAGCTCTATTACAACAACAGCTTTAGAGAACCTTTGATGCTAATCTATTACTTACTCATGGAGAATTACACTGGAGAAAGATGTTTAGTACAAATAATTAGATACTGTTATTCAAAACAAATTAAGTATGAAAAACTTAGCTGATTTGAATGACTTTTACTGCAAATTCATTATCTTATACTAAAACAGAAGAAAAAAACACGTTGAAAATTATTACTTTCCTAAACATTTCAGTAATAAAACAGATAATCTTATATTTTATGTGGACGACAACACATCTGCCCAAATCCTTTTCGAAAATCATAAAGTCCAGCGAAATGGCGTTACAAAAAGGAATCAAAGTGTAAAATCATTTGTGTCGGATTAAAAAAGGAGCTAGCGAACGAGCGTGAGATATACACCACTATCAATCACCTGGTGATTTATATTCTCTTGCGGGGATGATGTATCACCGCGCGGGGCTTGGACCCGACGCTCCACGCCCGGGAAAAGCATTCGATAATTAACTTTTTAAATTTTGACGGACGCCTTCATCTCGCACTCGTGTCGACCAAAAAACATCCACAACCGTATTTCAAATTAGCAAATCTTTATTCCTCACCGCCAGTCTTCTATACAGACTACATCCGCTTAGTGTTTGCAAAGAACCTGTTGCTTGCTTACGTTCTCCGTGTTTGGTATGTGGAATCTCTTCAATAGTCTCGTTTCTAATGTCATCAACAAAAGATTCGATTATCTGTCTATTAAAATTTTTGCATATTTTATTTAAGTTGATGTGTTCCATCCATTGCATAAGTGGTAACAAGAAAGTTTAGTTTTTAGAATTCCTTCTTATAACTTTTATTATAATGCCAGTGTTATAAATAGAAAATTTTATGACGAAAAGAGTTAAACGGTGTGATATTTACGAGACAGAAATGGTGTTTTGGAATAGGAATAGAAAGGGTCCGAAAGTGGTTCCCTGTCGGATTTCCATAATGTAGAAACTCAACAAGTTGGTGTTTGAAATGCGAGTAAATTGATCATAATTCATCATGTGTGAGGTGGCGTGACAGTATATGGCACGTCAAAATATTCAGCTACAGGGGGTTTGTTGAATAGCCGTTCGGCTTGGCAGTCGGCATCGAACCTGGGACCCCTGGAGTGAGGCTCTAACGAACTATAGACGTGATTTATTGGAGCGGCTCCGGCTCACACTCTCCGATGCTAATTCCTTTACGACGTGTGATGTTGGATAATGAAATATCAGCCTTCGCTTCGGTTTCTTATTTAATTTGATTGTGGTCTTTCATATACCTATGATTTGTATGCTTTCGAGCCAGATATGACTTTCTATTAGTATCTGTTTTTTTCATTGTGTTTCCAGTTTAGGGTTTTATAGTTCTTTTAAGTAGAAATGTGATGTAATATGAATATGAATAAGTCTTGTTGTTTCATCAGCTTACGAGAATCAATGCAGATGGCGGAAGAAAAACATATGTCCATGAATAATATATATTTAGGCCTCTAGCCTATTTCCAGGCACGACAAGACAAAAAAGTTTCGAGACGCACTGAAAATGCCTGGAGTGGAAAACTATTGGTCTATGAAAAACAACGTGATAGGCGATTTACTAATATCCCTAAAGCGCAAAATTATCGACACGTGTATTGTGTGTCCGATACTCACATATAGGGCACAGATTTGGTCTTTGCCAAATTGTAGAGCAATGGAGCGTAGTTTACCAGATCTGAAGCAAGTCAGAAATACTACACTGCGTTACAATACTCCAATTGCTGATGTAGCCCATGCAGCCGCAAAGCTCAAATGGGATTGAGCCGGCCATATCTGCCGCATGCCTAATGAACTACAGGCTTACACCAATACCAACGGAAACATTGGAAGCCAAGAGCCGACAGAGGTTACCGCGGGCGGCCCAGATGCAGATGGCGAGCCGAGCTGGACGGATTTCCTAGGAATTGGCATGTGGAGGCACAGGATTGAGAAACAGTGGAAGAAAGGGAGGAAGGCCTTTGCCCAGCAGTAGGACCCGATAGCTTGACAGGATAAGATATGTTTAAATGTAGGTAGTGAATAAAAGTTGACATTTATCACTTTGTGAATTTATTTCCGGTCTAGTTATATTGCAGGGTAAACCACCTGATTGTCCGAAAAGAAATGGTTCCGTGCTTCGGAAGGCACGTTAAGCCTTCGGTCCCGGTTGCTGTCGATGATTACTTAGACGACGGTCGTTACACAACCATGTCAGAGGCCTACTACTAGTGGTAGGCGGTTGAAAAACGCTGACACCAGGGTTCATTGGGTCGTTGGACGATTCGGTGTCCCACACAAAAAGAGAGAGAATGTAGTGCATACAAACAATCAGCAACAATTTACCATTCATTTATGAAATAGTTCAGTTGCTCTATAGTGTACAAGATCAAGTTTTTAAACCTAAGGGTTCTTGATCTTGATCAACATTAATTAGAACATTAAGCTTAGCCGCAACACTTACAGCGTAATTGTAATTTGCAGTTAAATAAGATTCAAAGTATTTATGATGGCATCGCCGTTGGGGAAATTTTCTCACAGTCTGCCCTCTAACGCCGTATAATCTCGAATACTTGAGAGAGTAATGCACGATCGTATGTATGTATATTGGTTACTACGTTAGTAGTTTCAAGAAACCTGTTTCGCCTGGTCTTGCCCTCTGTGCTGTACCTCACCAAGCTACTATATCTGTATAGTTTCACTTCACATTCTAGTATCATGGTTTTAATGATGTGAAACTGAGACGAATCCGCACATCTTTGCTATCATTCGATCCTGTACACAGAAATTAATTCAATTAATGTTAAGATCCGTATCAAAGTAAAGATTGAAGTGAAAATGTAAAATATTGCCCAATTTACTGTAAGATACAATCTTGATGACATTATCGAGGAATCAAAATAAATAAAACGAATTAGTTTACCAATTAAAGATCTTGTTTGTAACAAGAATTAATTTTGGATGCTAATTCAGGTGATAGGTCAATAAAAAATATAAAAGGCCTGTAACGATCAAAAGCGTGTCTGACGTTTTAATACTATTTGGATTCATCTAGCGTCCGCATCGCTCTATGTCTGTCCGTACGTCCGTCATTACGTGAATCATCCTCGGTATCGTGCTTGGAGAATTTCGTGAGGTCACAGTTTAGTATAGCGGTTTAGGCGCCCTGCGGTCGTTCGTTCGAGGGAGACAGTGTTATTACAGGTGATGTCTGCTGGAGAAGGAGGGAAGACGCGTTCTCTGTCTAACGCCGACCGTTTCGTGACCCCACGGCTAATCACATATCTGCAAGCGTATTATGATTATCGCAAGGCTTCGTTTCTCGTACGTTGTTGTGGTCAGTGACTTGGTTGCATACCACAGCTCCAAGCATTATTGTTTTATCGGGCTTTCTTGTTTTCTCTCCATTCGATACTGCATTTACTTCATACATAGTTTGTTTATGAATCTATCTTATCATTCCATCTATGTAGATGAACCAAATTAATTTTGTTCTGTTACACATTTTGGCTTCAGTTTTAAGATTTTATTATTGGCGTTATGTTTATTTAAATAATGTTAAATTTAAAATCGTTTCGACTGACTATTGAACTTAACAAAATTAATTGTTACCTATTGGTGCTTTTTTATTTGAAACACATCGTTATTTAATGTGTTAGGCTCTTCCCATGCTCTAGGTCCGTATAAATCTTGCCTTGCCTGGTATTTAATGAGCCAATAATTATGAAACCAAAGTCGTATGTTGCAGCTGGGCGACTTGACTTGCCGCACGCGACTTTGAATAGCTTTATTATACGATCTTTAGCATATTTTCTAAGGAATTTTTATCTCTCCGATAAATTTAATTACATGATCTGGTACTGTTTTGATGTCTTCCGTGTCCGGTTTCTTGGTTTTATTGTAATTTAGATATGCAGCCTCGAGGTGGGCGGTTGTGATTATATTCTTTAAATTGACGACTTTCTATTGAATTCCTTGAATTGTTAATTGGTGTTCGAGTGCGTATCTTAAAATCATCGTTTATATTCGACAGTTTACTCGAAACAAAAGTAAATTCATCACCCCTATGTAATCGAGACTCTTATCTTGTGGGCCATTCGTCACTGCCGCTTCATATATTTGGAAACCACGCTTTTTACATTAGCTGATAGGGACAAATCTCTAATCTGTGTATTAGAAACAATATTTCTCACTGTCGTAAAAGCCGAGAGTTTCCTAATGATATCAAACACAACCGTTAGAGCAACAAAAGATGGTATGGTGGACGATTTGTCGCTGTGTACAGTGTTGGGCGACACTTGGTCGCGTGCTGCGGTGTTTGAAAAATCGTCGACATAAATAACGGATTATCAACTTGTATCGAGACGTAACGAGATAGCGGCTAACAACCAAAATAAATAGGCGAACGGTAAATGAAGTTGTGTACAAAATTTAAAATGTCGGCGAGGAGATGTATGGAGATGTATGCGTTGCGTCTTATGAACCCCTTAATGACTTGATAGCTAGAAACCTATGGCTAATGGCTAAATTTATTGTTTGTTGTTTAAGTATTTTTTGTTGGTTATTTACAGTGAAATCTCAATCAAGAGTTGATTACGAAATGGATTGAAAGTTTCCGTTTAATGACTGTGATGAGTGATGGCCTAATCATCGACGGTATTGCAAAAATCAATCATGGGATTCATTATGCTTGAACTCATGTATTTACAAAATCATAGGTTTTTGCTATTTGTGTTTTGTTAGATTTTTTAATGAAATAAAACAAGCGTATTTTATCGTACTAACAACTCTCTACTTAAAGATTAATCTGGCCCGAAGTCGCCACAATAAGACCACCGGTGACAATCTTCTGTTACTTTTTCGTATCCTTTTAGCAGATAGAGTAACTATAACAAGACAGACAACAAATTAATATAAATCATATTTTTTTATTATCAAAAAACATACATACATATATCACGCCTATTATCTCTTACGGGGTAGGCAGAGCGTAAACGGCTGTAAAAAACAGACATTTACGCCACGTCTGACAAACATTTGAGGGTCATTTCAAATATTGTGTATCACCATTGTGACAGGTTGTCAGTCCATCGCCTAAATTTGCAATGCATACCCTCAAGTCCCTTAGTCACTTCGTACGACACCCGCGGGAATGAAATAGGGTGATGCTATTCTAAGCCGGCATCAAACAGCAGTATCAAAAAACAATGTGTAACAAAAAACTTCGTAAAGCAAAACACCTCCCTAACAAGTTGTAAATAATTATGTAAATAAATATTTCTTGTAAATATTGAATGTGAGATTGCTGTTCCATTTAATCGATTATCACAGTTCAGAGGAAACGAAGATATAATTGGTTTGAGCCATACACGAGCGATTGTCGTTGTAAAATCTAAGATCTAGATTATAACAAATGAGTGGAGTAGGCAAAATGTAAATTAAAAAATTGCTTAATTACCTACTTTCGTGTTCAAATCAAAAAATGAAAAATTAATGATATAATAATAATTAAATAATGTTAATTATTTAACAAGTGAAGATGATTAAGATAACTAAGGCTTTATAAGAACAGTCAGTTGGATGTCGCGACAACAGCTCATTTTTGATCAACTAAAAATATCGGAAAATAAAAACAACCACCGATAATTTAAACTGTAGAGCGTATTAAATTCTTCACGATGACGTCCATGATTTCATTGATGTTGTTCGTGTTAAAAGTCATTTATACGTCATATTTTATATGCTTCTTGACACAGTCATACTCATTATGCTTAAATTAAGCACAGGGCCATGATTGTGGAGGCATGTAAATTGGAAATCGCCTTCAATCATAGTGCACGCGCCTCGCAGCTACTAATCTAGACATCTAGAGCAGTTTCCTTGTCAGTATGTATTTATTCCTTTTGTGGTTTACAAGCATTTTAATGATATATTTTTGCTTGGCAGGTGCTTGTTTACCTACCATGCATCTTTTGTGCAATTTGTGATTTTCGATAGGTTACATTATGTTTATTGTTTTATTATTGAATTATTATTGAATTTAGTATCTACCACTTTATCTTTGATATTTAAGATATATTTTATGTACGGCGCGGTATTTAAAATATCTTTAGAACAGTACAAGCTAATTTGATTTACAATATCTAAGACTTTGTTTGTATGTTACTCTTAAAGATTGTCTCCAAATGCATCGGCATATCTGATCTCAACTAGACATATCGTTTCCTCCACACAATCTGTGTCAAGAGCAAAACTACTAACTAACAAACTGCAACATCTTTTTTGCCGTCACCTTCTCCTCTATCACTATGTCATAGAGATTACAATGCTTTGATTGGTGTTTCAAGTAACTGAGTATACTTGATTGCGTACGTGTTTAGAATGAAGATATTTTATTTTTTTGTCGGTATGAAGGAGTTTGGAGTGACTACACGTAAACGGGGTACACGTGTGAGGATTTACAATAGCTTTCGTAATTCTTTTGATGTAGTGATCATGATATCATTTTAGTATTCTTAATTCAATTCTTTTTTTTTTTTTCTTCTATTATTATACTTTTTGGCATCATAAGTTTTGTTACTTACTTTAAGCTCTAAGTACCTACTTATTTCAAATAAGTATGAGTGAATTACCAAAAAATGTTAGACACGCGTTGAATACGTAAAATTATCTTAATTCAAAAAAACGCTAGACACGCGTTTTATTTTTGTGTGGTAAGGCCCTTAGATTTATGGGTTTCATCTAAACATTTTAACTGTGGTAAAGATAAAATATTATTTACTATTAAGTCACAATAATCAAAATGGCATTAGATGTTTAAATAAAATCTATACTGGATAACACTTTTTAAATATGTCATTAGATTTTATTTAATTTATTAATAAATCACACTGAATTTTTCGCAACTTCTTTCAAAGAAAATTTTCCACCAAGTTCCATAACCAGATTTTCAATAACCATCCGTAAATCATCTTTTATAATCGGACGGGCCTTCCCAAACGATTTTTGTATTATTTATTAAATATTTACAATACCGTCCAAATCCTGTTAGATGCCGTTGCTAAGTAGCAATTTAATATATAATATAAACAGCGTTAATTTTGACTAATCCGGTAAAGTATGCGCCGTGGGAGTCGCCGCCTGATTTGATTAGACAGGGCGTTACATAAACCACGCCATTGGGTTCCGGACTTTGGTCTACTGTTAAACGGTAAACGTTTCGATGACACAAATAAATGAAATGACCAATAAAATTCCTAATTTAAATATTGTTTTTTGTTTTCAATATCATCTAAGTTTGGCGTCAGCTAGGTATAATTAAAACTGAATTTCTATTTGTTTATATTTGGTAGGTATATGTTTGCCACTTTCCAGTAAGAAGCATAAATATATACCTAATATATATTGTATGTCCCTAGTTATTGCTGCCAGAAAAGATAATATTTTTTGTCCTAAGTTGCGTAACATTTTACTAGTTTAGCTACATCTACATGTGCTACATTTTGGACATGGCTTGTACCAGCTTGATGACGAAGTTTTTTTTTTCATTCGCGGTTTAAAAAAATAAGTGGGTGGCGCCCACATTCCATGTCCTTCCCCTAGGACAAGAGAAATTTGGAATGAGACGTAGTCTAATGCTAATGACTCCTAATGGGTTTAGTGGTACATATCTGATAGGAGCCGAGACATTAATTTGCATTCATACATTAATTTCCATACGTAAGGTGGTCTATGGTCTTTCAATTATTGAATTTGGCTATTAGGCCTTAGAAGGATTGGGAAAAGTATAATCTTGTTGTTGTTTTGGTTGGTCCTGGAAATATATGATCGGCTTATTTGAATTCTTATTGTAACCTAATTTAGCTTTTGCATATTTTTACTCCAATTTTCATAGCCACTACTCATTATCATAATAGTGGCTATGATAATATGAAATACCACCCTGTTATCGTTCCTCACCCGTTCAACGACTACTTAGTTAGTACATTCTTTTTACTGGCAGATGTGTCTTGTCTTTGCTTTTTGATTTCTTCTCGCATCTTACCAACGTGGATATTCTAAGCATACTTTCTCGTACAACGACTGTACTACCTGTTCAACTTGACCAACCTGTCCTCCCCAAACCTGAACCTCACGATTAGTCTCAACAACCTCAATCGCATTGTCTGTGCCTGCGTCGATCTATGCAACATCACCGATATTGCTCCGATCTCCACCAATCTTGGTCCGATCTCTACCAGCGCCGGAGATGTATCGACAGATAGCGTAATGACGAGCTATTAGGCGAGGTGTCGACGCGCGCAGCGTGGGAGACTCCGCGGCCTACATACGGACACGAAAGAAGACCTCGTAAAAGGAGATAGGGTGAAGAAAATTGTTTATTAGCAGATGTCAATTTTGTCTTCGTAGAATAGGTTTTTTAATATCCGCTACGCTAAAGAAGCTGTGGAGTCTAGTACAAGCAGGTAGAGTGAAGACATTTTTTCATAAATTTATCTTTATCAATTAGGTTTGTTCCTTAGGTACTGAGATATACCTATTTGTTGTATACAAGGTATATATTTTGTTCTCAAGTAGTATTAGTAATTTGCCAATTGCAATTTTTTTATACATCAATTAGAATTTACGTTCATTCATGCATTTACGTGTAAGTTTGTACAGCTGTAGGTATGTACTGTGGTGATTGGGCAATATCTCTATGGCAATTTCGGAGACTGGTATTAAAATTCTTTTACAGTTTTTGATATTGTCTTGAGATCTGCTTTCCTAATCTAATTTAAAGCAGAAAAGGGTTATTTTATAAATGTTCTGAACCAAATATCATACCTCCATAATGTAATGTTTTTAATATCGTCGCAGTTGACCTTGAGCAGTTTAAATTATAACGACATGCATTCAGCAATGTCACATCATCGAGATACATAAATTTGACGTGACAACTGTTCATTGCCTCCAATAAAGTGTTGCCAGCTCTATGTCATGTTCGTTCTGAAACCAGCTAATCACGCGCGCAATTACTCTAATTCAGATGGAATTATTCTGGCGATGTAACACTTTAATTGAATTGTTGATGTAACCGTAATAATCAGAGAGTGTGTGTTATTTTGATGATTGGCCCGCCAGTGCGATATGTTTCAACATGTCAGTCGAAAAAACTACATAAAATGTAGGTACCTATTTTATGTATATTTTTGTGGTTTTTGAGAGCTAGCAAGCAAATGACAGCCTGTGGCAGTCACATGGCGTTTCTATGCTATTCATACAACTCCTTTCTCCATTATGAATAAAACTGGACTGGCAAAATACCACTTAATCGTGCGGCGCGTGTGAGAACCACCCAATAAATGTTGAAATCATGTGTCAAGTTTAATGTAAGTCCCTAAGGCAATTTTACACGTAAACGGTTATCAAAAACGGCTACTGCATAAAACGAACTTGACCAAATCCCTGCGGCAAGCGAACTTGACATTCATGGGAAAAAATAAACAACCTGTTTACACGTTTATCTCTGGCCACAAAAAACTAAAGAAAAAAGTTAAGAATCGTGTTCAAGACAGCGCGTGCGCGAGCATTCGCCGCGCGCGTCGCTATGTTCCCGCCAAAAAAGCGGCGCATTCGGAATTCGAATTCTCCGCGCGCTGAGCATTTTTGTTCCGACTGGCCAGTTCCGAAGTGCGATTCCGATATTTTCATGTCCATTCGATTCGGATTTGAACCGATGATTTGTTCCGTCACGACCGATCTTTACGTCCGATCGATTAAAGTGGAATTATGGGTTAGATTTGGCTTGGAGTTATTGTCTTGATAGTCCTCGCTTACTTGGGCTGTTTGTCTATCAATTACAGAAACAACGGAGCATTAATAGTCTTTAAAGTGATTTAGGTACTTGTTATTTTTTATCTACTATATTACATAAGGGCTTTTGTACTTTTAGAAGTAGACACCATACATTGAACACACCAAAAATTAGGTCTACCTAATTGCTTTGGGTTTTTTGACACACTGTTTTCTGTGACACTGTAGGTAAGTACGTAATTCATATTAAAAAGATAATAATTAAACACTTCTCAAATACGGAATCGCAAACCACTAATCTATGGGATTTCCTATACATCTATGGGATTTCTAAAAACAAATAAAAAATCCCTTAGTTTTGCACCAAAAAAGTTCTTTTGATCCAAAAACTGTGGGTCACAAAAAAAAAACGATTCATAACTATTTTGAGCACGCGATGTAATTCAATTCAATAGGCTGCGGAAACCATGAATGAAACACCATACAAAAAGCAATACAAAAACCATAAAAAGTAATTTAAGAGTATTATGAGAATTTTATTGATTTTGTGGCAATCAAAACATCTATAATTTCTACACACAACCATGTCAGCGGCCTACTTCTAGAAGTAGGCGGTTGAAATACGCTGACACCAGGTTTCATCGGGTCGTTGGATGACTCGGTGTCCCACACGAAAAGAGAGAGAGATAGAGATCAATTTCTGCTTAAGAAACTAGATCATTATCATCATCATTACCAGCCGTGAAACGCCCCCTGCTGGACATGGGGATTCTCCGTAGAATTTGGGTCACCGCATCGAAAGCCTGCCCGCTACTAAATAAAAACGGCAATTAATGAATTAAAATATTTTATTTTTGAAAACTTGCAAAATTTTCTAGCGCGGGCAGGGCAGTTTTAAAATTTGGTATTGTATTAAAATAATTACCTAGCCTAGGCAATTTATTTTCTACATACATACATATATATACCACGCCAATAATCCCTTGCGGGGTAGGCAGAGTATAGACAAGACAGTCGTAAGAAACGGTCATTTACGCCACGTCTGACAAACATTTGAGGGCCATTCGGAAAATTGTGTATCGCCATAGTGTCAGGTGGTCAGCCCATCGCCTAAAATTGCAATACACACCCTCGAGTCCTTTAGTCGCTTTTTACGACACCCACGGGTAAGAAATGGGGTGATGCCATTCTAAGCCGGCATCACACAGGCTAAATTTTGAGCTTAAAAATATGGGTACCTACTTATAATAAAACAAAAAAGATAATGAGAATAAACTAGGAAGATCTTTATCGTTAGTTCACATAGAAACCTCGGGTCAATCGTCCAAGATGGACAATTTAAATCACATTAATAGAAATCGCAGTCTTGTCTGTCATCGACCGTTCATTTGAAGACTGGGTAGGTGAGTGTAATATCAGCAGCACAGCCTCAGTTTACATAATTCAGTTACAAAAATTGTTTGATCTGATCTGATCTCATCTGGATCTCTAAATGAAAGGTTAAGAAGCTGCATATAGTAGCTAAATTATAATTAGTACAATAATATGTCAGATCATGATAACGTCTATGCTCGGGATATCTGTAATGGATAAAATCCGGAATGAGATTATTCTCTAGAAAACCAAAGTAACGGACATAGTCTGGAAGTGTAGAAAGATGAAGTGGCAGTGGTCTGGTCACATTTGTAGTAGAACCGACGAAAAGTGAAGAGGAGGTCACAGACCGATGACTTAAAAAGGGCAGCTGGTAGCGACTAGTCGAAAATGGGAGATCGTGCCTTAGGGGAGGCCTATAACCAGCAGTGGGCTGCTATGGGCTGATTTGTGTGTCAGATCAGATGGAGATCATTGTGCATAAAATCCTTTTAATAAGTAGATGGAGTAGAGTCCCTTATCAGCAATTTATTTGTTTCTGTTTTTGCAGAGCTTATTCTTTTCACTCTAGTTATGACTCAGATAAAAAAGATCAACAATAAAAAGGACTTACTATGAGTTCAGAGCAATGAGCAATGCCACAAAATAACGAATCATGACGAGAATTTAAATAAACTATCTTATCTTTTCGAGATAAAATGTTACAAGTACCTAACTAAAACGTCAGTACTATTTAAAAAATCTCTACCTGAATGTATTATTAAGACTTAAAGAAATCATAGTCTCCAGATTATAGCTCTATGGTTTTGGCAAACTGTCGTGGCAATGAGAAATAAGAAGTGTTGTATCATCTTGTAATAGTCCATAATGTTTCGAATTCTGGGACAGCACTACATTAATTTTGCCTTGGTTTACAGATTTGTTTGCCATTTTCATTTGTTTCAAGGCTCTTAAAGTACTTTGCATTAATTACTGAAAAAAAAAACAAAAATATTTGAACACTATTCAAAAAGATTGATGCTCGTAAGTTAATAACCTACTCTTAGTCTGTGGTCTATCTCGATCAGCATTGAGTAATGTTTAATTGTATATAATTATCTCATATTATGAGAATGATATTGAAGATCCAGAATATACTGTACAGTCGACAGCAGCGTAAGTTGTCCAAAGGGTAAACGTAAACTAGTTTTCTATATGCTTTTGAAGATTAACCAGTTTATCTTGATCCTTTAAATAAGTAACTTAAGATACCTACCGATAGTAACAGAGGCTGATGAAGCACTTAAAGTCATCAAACATCAAAACGTGGAACTAGGAAGCAATACAGCGCAGTCTGCAGTTGTTAAACCATCCATAAACCAGCCTTACGACCCTCTTATGGCCCTCATAACATAATGAAGTTGTACACGCATGCTAATTGCGAACTGCTGACATCACACTTATTGTATAACTGGACCATTTTCTCGTAAACTTAGGTAATTTGAAATGTGGTAATAGTTTTAGTTGAGACGGTTTATGAGGCCGTTAAAGTTTATCGATACTGGAATTTGTTTCGGCAGTAAGAATCAACCTAATCGAAGGCATTTCTTTTCCAGCTGTCCAAAGAGGTCGAGTGCCGCCTACGCAGCCGTCTGGTCTGGCGTTACCTGGTCAATTCGCGCTGACGAACGGCGACCCTGCGGCAGGGCTCAACAGCCATCCCTACCTCTCCTCGTACATCTCCCTTCTCCTAAGAGCAGAGCCGTACCCAACCTCACGGTACGGGCAATGTGTCCAACCGACCAACGTCATGGGCATCGACAATATCTGCGAACTCGCCGCAAGATTACTCTTCTCCGCCGTAGAATGGGCGAGAAATATCCCCTTCTTCCCTGACCTTCAAGTGACGGACCAAGTCGCGTTATTACGACTGGTTTGGTCCGAACTGTTCGTGCTCAATGCCTCCCAGTGTTCCATGCCCCTTCACGTAGCACCTTTATTGGCGGCTGCCGGTCTCCACGCATCACCAATGGCGGCGGACCGAGTGGTCGCCTTCATGGACCACATACGGATCTTCCAAGAGCAAGTGGAGAAGCTGAAAGCCCTCCACGTCGACTCGGCGGAGTACTCCTGTCTGAAGGCCATCGTCCTCTTCACGACAGGTAAAATTTTGGACAGTCTTTTTGGGGAGGCGCGGCTGTTGCTGTACAGGGTTGCTGGTACCTGCGCTACTATTTCCAACTACTCTGAACTGGTGTCTTTAGTGCGGACGCATTTAGATGCTTACGCTGAAGCTACTAGGGTTCAGCAGGCACCGCCGCCGCCAGCACCATCCGCGACCTCCTCAGGGTACTATTCATTAGATGCTTCACTTGGTGTCAACTCCTCCTTGTCTTACGGAAGTTTTCTATCTACTCCGACAAGGCTTCCTCCCAACTACACTAGCAGTCCTCGAGTTCCTGAAGCTACTACTACGTCTTCTCCTTTTAAGATCTGGGACTCGAGTATGGTTAAAAAGGACCAAGGGGGGTGATGCCAAGTGATGACTCAAAGGGGCTTTAGCACGAAGGTGTTGGGTGATGGTTGCTGTCACTTGGCGCTTCATATTCCGTACTTGCCGCGTATTTATATGCGTTTTTAGGTTATATATTAGGATGACTTATTTTTGTGCGGATATAATGACTCTCGCTCTTCGGGTGACGGGGAGTATGCGACTTATTATTCCGAATTCCGATTTATCTAAAATTATGCGGATTTACCGAATCGTTGTGATATTTAAGTTAATAAGTGTGTATTTATGTAAATATTATTTATTTAAAACTAATTTATTTCCTTAGAGTTAGTTAAATCTTTAGGATCGACGCGTAATCGCGTAGTTTAGTTAAGTTTTATTCATTGCGTGTAAATAATTTGATTAGATACTTAATTTTTATGAATATAGGCGCGTATTTTATTACTAATTTATTTGTTTTTCTTTTATAATCCCCATTTATTACTTAAATAATTTGAAACGGCTTTACATGCGTGCATAAAACGCGTAAGCGTTTCATAGTTTAAATCGAGTTTAGTACTGTAATAACCCGACGAATTACAATCGTACATGTTTACGGGTAGACGGAATATACATTAAGATACACCATAACTTGGTCGTGTAAGAACATAACCAATAAACTTTCATCTTCCTTCTGAGGAATAAGCTTATAAGAAGCTACACGATACAATAAATATTTAAGGTTTTATATTTACATAATTTGAAGTGGTACTAGTGGTTTTTCGAACACCAGTCCAACGAAAAATCATTCGACTTGAAAAAAGGACGTTCCATTTTGAACTTATTGGATATACCTATACCTAGGTTAGTAAGTATAGATTGGTATAGCATCCAAAGCTATCGACGCTTCTCAATCACCCCCGTCTCGCAACTTCACGCATTCACCGGTATCTCGTGCGGGCTAACTAGCCTTGACTGACATGCACACAAATCAGCAGAAACACTGAAACTATGGAATAGATACTAATATTTACGCTATTTAGATGATGAGTCCCGGGATTTTTTTATAATTAAAATAAATAAACATGTATAGTATTTTTGACATTTTGTATTTAAATGTATGAATGGATTTTCATCAAAAATCACAGTCAGATGTAGATTTTATGGCCCCGGAACTAGAAAATTTAAGAGTCCAGAAATAAACATTAAAATGAATCTATTTAGTAATAACTACCTAGTCTTTATAGTAGTAGGAATGATTTGTATATTTTGTGTAGGGATAATTTAAACAAAGTGGGTTATTTAAAAGTAAATGTAAGAAAAAAAAACATATTTTCATAAAATTGGCAGAATGATAGCTAAAACACGTTCCCGACATTTTTATCTATTTCGCTTCTCACTTCTATGGCACAAATCCCCATACACAGTGGTACGACAGACGTGTAGCGAAAGTGTCTCGAACACATCGGAAGCTGTCGCGCGATAATCGGTCGAAAACCCGCCGAGTTAAACGTGAGAACGCGTGGTAGGGGTGCGGGGTGCAGGGTTTACTCATAGTAGGAATGTATAAGAAAAGTGACTGTTTGGAACAAATACATTTAGTTAATTCGGATGTTTATAATTAATTTTAATTGACATGCACTTGAATTTTTAAGAAATAAATATCAATAGGAGAAGTATGATGATAATAATATTTTATAAATTAGAAAATAACGAATAATTACGGAATAACAAGAATTCTGTCAATTATGCGTATTTAAAGGAAGCAATGACCTATAGGTACAAAAATAACAACATAGGTAATTGAAATAATAAGTTACTTTGAACATGAAAGGAAAGCCCCTACTCATCTTTAAGCCGAGGATTATAATCAATAAAATTACCTTAACTAGTTACACCTCGCGCCATTGAATATTAAAGTTCAATAACCATACGATAACGAACGAATAGTAGAAACTTAGGCACGAAACTTGAGTACTAGGGAACTAGGTCTTAGAGCAAGGGAATATATCAGAGGGAATCCCATAGTGAGGCCATGAAAAACTCGTCACCATTGTACTTTGTGTGGTTAAATGAAACTGAATGCACAAAAAGTAGCTGTATCTACCTACACCATATTCATATATAAGGCGAGTGTAGTCGTAATTAAAGTTTATTAAAGTTATGGCAAATGATACCAAAAGTAGCCGCTTGCAGGTTCTAATTTTACTTAAGGATAATACTTTAAACTTAAGCAACGAACATTCTGATAGATTGTTTGTATAAAGAGAAAATATTTTTTCATGAAGTGGCGCCACTGTCGAGGCCGTTCACGCCTACACTAGCTTTAAGGAACCATCTTTTAATTGCTAAATGTAGTTCTCTTATGCTTTTTTAATAAATAGATCGAGCGTAATATGCGTGTTTAAACACTCGCCAAGCCTGGTTACGACGACTTTTTGACTTCATTCTTCTTGCTTTTGGGGTTCCCTATTAAACATCCCCTATCTCTAAGACCTAGGTGGTAGAGTTGGTAATCATAATCACCTAGACTTGGGTTCAGTTTACTGTCGTCGCGTGCTAAACGCTTTGCAAAATTAGTTTAGGAAAGTACTTGCGATGAAAAAGCGTATTTAGTTTAGTTTTATTTAAATATTAGCGAATAACAGATGGATTGATAAGAACAAATTTGCATATGGCGGTTCTCCCACTTGTCGCTGCGTATTTTTAACGCACCGTAACGCATGCGTCTGTCAGACGAAAGGAAATTGCGAATCCCGACTTTCCAATTCCGTGTCAAACGTCTTGACACTCTTGACGGATGCATCCGTAAACGAAGCGTAGCCAGATTTGTATGGGAGTAAAATCGGAATTCGAAATTTCCTTTTGTCTGACAGACGCATGCGTTACGGTGCGTTTAAGATACGCACCGTCGAAAGACAAGTTGGAGAACCACCCATTTTCCATTAGAATTTGGATAAAAAAAATTCGAGTCACTTGTATTTATTACTTTTTCATAAAACTAAAAAAACCAAACACCAATTCTGGTGGTAAGTATCAAAATAGGATAATTAAGATCAACCATTGTTATCAAACGGTATCTAGCACCGTAATCCAATAAAAAAGCATAAATATACTCAAAGATTAAAGTGACACCTGACTCTATAAACTAAGTAGGTTAATAATTAAGACTTTGTGAACTTGTAGTTAGTAATTCAGACTTTGTCAACTAACGAATTGTACGTTTAAACGTCACACAGAGCGTATCATTTCCTAAACAAAACTGCTCTAAAGCTCTATATTTTGTGATTTTTGTAAGATACATATTTTTAAATAAAACTAGTAAGTAACTTAGTCCTCCCCTGTACTCTCTCCACACGACTCATCTACCGCCTAAGGGTGCTATGAATATGCAAACTCCATAAATACAGTTTTGCCGGTAACTTTCTCCGCGAGTGTACCACATCGTATCATATCGGCTAAACTTGTACCAGTAGTTGCTAGTTCGATTATCTGGTTATTGAATAGGTATATGTACTACATTAAAGAGAGCCAGGTATTTGTAGGTAAATATAAAATCAGGTAAGAAGCGATATTGGAACGTCTTTCTTTCGGCGACGACAAACGTTGACGCAAAAAAGCAGCAAAAAATTCGTGATCGTGTAAATTTTTTGAAAATATGGGTAATTATATCTACTTTGTATGTATTGTTGAACTTTATCTTACTAATTATAAAGTTCGAGCGGGCCTTTAGGCATTAGAGTACCTATGCGTAAGTAAAGTTGTTAATTTTATAAATCACGAATTTTCTTCCATAAGATTATAAACAATATTGGGCATAGTTTAGTGTCAAATATTTATTTCATGCTTTTTGTGTGTGAATTTGGCTTCATGTGTGTGTGTGGTTTGCATGACTTTTGTTATTACCATGTACAATAGTTCTCTATTAACTACATGGTGTAAAAAAATATCTGAGAATATTTTAAGGGATGAACCAGTACGTGAAACTGAACAACTTTCCCAAGGAACATAGGTCGAAATATGAAAAAAAATTGGCCCTCCCATACAAATTTTCCCGGTCGGGTAACACACTAAGTATGGGAGGGTCAAATTATTTTTTTTCATATTTCGCCCTATGTTCCTTGGGGAAAGTTGTTCAGTTTCACGTACTGGTTCACCCCTTAAAATATTGTCAGCAAATTTTTTTACACCTAATATTATGTATCTGTCTGCTTGCTAGTTATTAATAATTATTTAAACAAACTTTAACATCTTTTGCTCTACCACATCAAAAAACCAATAATTTGCTAAATAAATTACGAAAATTAAGAGCAAAAGTTATTCAGTTCATGTTGCTTATTGTCTTTCCTTTTTCCATGAATTTTCATCTGCGATTATTTATCTTTATTGTTTTTTAAGATAATTTGAATACGTTTTACACAAATCTTCAACAATATAATTGTTTTTTTTTTACTTTGACACTTCATAAAACGTAAACATAACTTTAAAAAACGCAATAAAATTTTAAACAATCGTTAATCAGAGTTAACACGTACCAAATTCAAGTTCATTGGGCTTTTAATCGTTCGTTAAATTTAAGTGATCGTTAAGTTTAATTGGCCCATCTAATGTAGTGTGGACTATTATGTAAGTGATCAACAAGGGTTATAGTATGTTGATATTGAGTGATAAAGTGGCATAGATATTATTTAACTTACTTACGTCCCGGGTAAATTAATGTCTTTCTTACAAGTTACATTTATATAGATTGGTGTACAAATTTTACGGCCGGCTGTCAATGTATAGATTCAAGTCAAATGTTAGTTTCTATCGGTGCATGTTTCTAGGGTGTATTCCACACTACGACGGACTAACGGATGTGTCTGTCAAACACCTCGGTTAAGGCGAGTGTTTCGCGCCCCAAGAGCGCGATTGGTCTGATTGTTTGAACAACGACACTGACATCTTCAGGTGAACCCATGCTCTTCACCAGTCAGTTAGGCGTAGATTCCAAAGCCCCGGGGCTAAAATCGAAAACTTCAGTCGTAAGAAGAAAAATCTACAGCGAAACGTACTATGAGATACTCATGAAATTAACGAACCATACAAACATACGTTTACATTTAAACACACAGATGGACAGATCTTGCATAACACGTGCTCGATAACAATATAACCTACGTTGAATCTCCAGGTACAAAAGATGGTACTCACAATACATGATATAGAGTCTTTAAAGATAGTTAGTAATTAAAAAATATTCAAAAATTACTACGTACGTAAGTATTGTTACTTACTTAGTGATCGCGATGTCCGTTATTTGTGTAAAAAAATATTTTGTTATAAAAATTATAAAATGAGCTCTTACAAACCAGATTAAAAACCCGTATGTTTTGAACGTCAGTAGATGGCGCTACTCATTTTGGAGGCACCGATTACCACAATCGATTAAACTGAAAGAGAATAGAGTAGAGGGCCTTAAGACAGGATATTCTTTGAGTACATTCTCATAAGACCCTTTCTTGATATAAAATCAAGGTATCGTATCTGTTTATGCACAGTCATGCTGTATTCGATGATATCTAATGTGGGTTTAGGCAAGCATTTTGAATTGTTTGAATTATTGACTGTAGTTCGTTCAATACGTTTTAATAATAGCATGCATCATTTAGTGGTTATTATAGCCCTTGTACTTATGCTATTAATTAAAAAGTCTTTACAATTTTGACAAAACCCACTTGCAAAGACAAATCATATAACTGCGAATGAATAGTTAGGTTACTAAGTCAACTTTGCTACTTGATATTTCCGTTTTTTTAATACTTTTTTATGCTAGATTTGCACTATCAATCCAATAATTTCTATCGATAATTATTATCTTATAATCAAAACTCAATGTAGGTATTTAGTATTAATTGTTTAGATAAAGATAGAATAGACAAAACATATTCCTATGAATGATGACAAAGTCTATTATGAACGAGACTCTTATCTGAGAGATACTTTGCTAGGAAAAGCTAGGGAGATATTTGCAACCTGTTTATAATGTAGATATCTATGTTTACAACCGGCTTTATAGGGTTAACACGCCAAAAACAATCAAAAAGTTCGCCTCGGGCGCTATCCTTCAGGCGTTTAGTCCTAGCTTAGAAACACTAGGCATCTCTTTCTCGTTTATAAGGATGTCAGCAAGTGCAAGTAGTGTGGATGTGTAGTGGTGTAACGGGATAAAACTCGTGACGGGCAGAGCTGGCGAGTCACGATTTTGAAAAAGTGTCTGGCCAGCGCCGTTCCGAGGGCTAGTGTGGGGACGTGTTTTGGGAACTTTGGTTTTGATAATGCTTCGATTAATGATATTTTTAACTGTACTTTTTTATTGCAGAAATTTAACGCATGAAACAAATATATTTCACTTATTAATTGTTTTTTGTTTATCAGAAGACCACGTAACATGACTATAGTCAGATAAAATTCTTTAAATTAAAAACGTACAAATCTTCATCTTTATTCCAATTGTAAATCCATCGAGCACGTCGCGTGACCAACAAATTTTCATTCCTCACCTTACAATAACTTTTACAAGTCAATTTGCTGCATTGTTAAACCGGCCAAAAGTGATGTACCTCTCTTTTCACGAGCCGCCGGGCAACCAATCACCTCCCCATTGTGGCCGGATTACTTGCAAATTCTATTAAAAACTTCAGCCATGTGATCCGCACCGTGAAATATCCGAAAACGCAAAATTCATACTTCATTGATGCGTAAGAACAGAAAATTGAGTGGGAAACTAGGAAGCGGTGTAAGTGGAAAATGAAATTTCATTATTTCGATATGTGTGGTTTCGTGGTCAAGATGTATGGCGTTCGTGTGACTATGAGTTTTGCAACTGATTGAAACGTCCGCAACACTCTTAAATAATGGACTATCGATGAGAAAATGTTCAAAAGCGCTATTCGCTCGTAAAATTGTTTAGTTCACAATGATGCAAAGAACTCAAGCATCCAAAATAAAGAAATTGACGACAAGCGATAAGGGCGTATCTCGGAAAATATCGATAAAGAGGCAACAGATGCGTACCGAATCAGGGTGAGGTCATGCCTTGTCGTTGCATAATATTAATAACAAAAAAATATGAGGCAAAAATTGAAATTCCGCCGATTGGAAACGGAACCCTCGTCACGACGCGTGTCAAATGTACAAATACCGCATCATCGCGCGAAAAACACCACTTCAAACGTTTGCAGGACAATGCGTTTTATTTCCGGAGAAAACAATGCAATTTCCTTTGAATTCAAAGGTAAAAGAACTCGTACGTCACGTTCAGTGTAAAAACGGTGTAACTCAAAAATTTACAGTTCGTCAATTTGCTTCGTAAAAGTAATAAATCAGGGTTTAAATTTGTATGTAAGGGCTTTAACCCTAAACGGTTGATGTATGGAAATTTTAATCAGGACGATAAGTGTAGGGTGCGGGGGTCGGTGGCTCGGTGGTCTTGTTCGGATTGCGTTCGTTTGTCTGCGGTTTATCAGATGACATCCGAAGGGTTCTCGGGCTACAGTAACACGTGCTTGCGGCCTTATCGGGAGGGGCGACTACTACGTGATAAAATAATTTAAACTTTACATCCCGAATGTAATACTTATTGTAAATTTTTATTTGAACATCGATATGTACCCGAGTATTTGTATAGATTTGACCAACTGAGAATCAATTTAATAATATAGATAAGGTAATTATAAAAATAAGTCTAACAAAAATGTATATATACCGGTATTAAAATTATACCGTGATTTATTTGCAATTCATCAAGCGGAAATAAAGTCTTAGCTGATAATACTGCCTTTAAGTAAGGCATGCAATAGTAATTTAGATAAAGGATGGTTAATAATGATGCCATTATATCAATATGTCTTTAATATTGGTCCGGGCTTTGTCTGAAAGCCGATCGGATAACCTCATTAAAGTTCCCGTAGTAAAGATATTCTACCTGTGAGAGCCTCGCGAAATTTCCCTATTAATAGCTACAACATATACCTGAAGATTTATACATACTTACATTGACGTACTTTTCTAGATAAAGCTGAGTAAAATTCACCATAAAACTAGCGTTGAGAAGGGCACCTGCTTTTAATGCCACATTTTCAATAATAAAAGTGCTTATAGACGGGTTTTAAGGGCCAGCCCTCCGAATACTGATAGGGTGCATCCAGACCATGAAACTGAACAATTTTCCCCTAGAAACATTATGTCAGGAAACGACAAAAAGAATTCAACCTCCCATACAAAATCACGATCCGCTGACTGCATTTACTATGGGATGTAAACTACTTTTAATCAAAACTTCTATTTAGTCCAGGAAGTAAATAAATTTATCAATGGTCTGCCACCTCTACGTTTACACCGTAGTGGGAATCTTATCAAAAACCATAATTTCAGCGAAGGTCAGCAGGGGTCGGGTAACTAATATTAATTAGTAGATCGTATCTGCGAGTATTTAAAGCTGGCTCGCGCTGCCTAGTTAGAGCGAGGTATCCCGGCCGAGTCGTGGTTTACCGTTATTGAAGCCGAGACTCTTACCTATGCCTATGTCCCATTTACGCATCGCGGGAATACTGGTTGGGAAAATTCATAAGTAGAAAAAAATATTTTATAGGAAAATATTGTCTGATAATAAAATTGGGATAAAAACTAAAATTCCTAAGTGCCCCAAAGCAGACTGGTAGATGATTGCATTGGCATTAAATCCGTCATTTAATCTAGTGCACAAAATAAAGTAAAAGAAATTCAAATATGTGCAGGAGTTTTTATACTATTATAATCAGGTGATTTGCGCTCCTTGTATTGTAAATGGTTTATTTACGGTAGGAATTTTGTCAACAGAAACGGACATGGATTGGACTTTCTTTCAATTATATTGTAATTAGAAACAGAATTATGTCGTTCAGTCTATTTCAAAACGGTAAGCTTTTATTAAAATAATTAATAACTTCAAAAATGTACACTACTGCCTTGGTTTCATCGTGGCATAAGATATTATAAAAAGCCCATTTATATGAAAAAAATAAGTTTAAAATCTTTTCAATCCAGTGAAATAAGTACAAACATAAATATTTTGTTTATATTTACGGTCAACCGAACTTAATATAAAAATATAATATTTGTTCAATACCTCGTCTCGTCGTATGGATTGGAAATTGTTTCATACCCCGCTACGCAATGAGCGTAAAATAAAATATATTAAATTTTGTATGGACCATTGTTTTCAGGTCAGTTTATGCTCAATCTGTATTCATTCGAAATCGATTTCGTACAAAACATAACATACGTCATTTTGAGACGATCAAAACATTCTCATTCTACGTAAAACAGTTTTTTTTATGAAACTACTTATAATTCTAGTGTGTTATTTCCGTCGGTGCGTTTCGCTATGGTGCTTTATTAATTTTCCTATAATTTGAATAAACACTGAAAAGGCCAGGGTAACATGTGAATGACTGTACAACTGAGATTAAATTGAACATTGCAATACAGGCTCTTAATGAAATTACAATAAGAACGGCATAACTCAAGATACAATATTTTTGATTGTACAGCGGAGGGTTACCATAGACAATGGTTACGGTCACAGATGGCGTTTATCGCCGTCGAGTCCCACTCTTTAACCCTCCGATCTCCGTTTTAATGTCCGCAGAAGTGTTTAACTGACCGTTTTATAATTATTTAAATGTGGTCTATGTTTGTTTTGAGGCTCAGTGAAAATTCGAGTTTAGTACTTGTTTTGTGCTTTGCTTGTATGAATGTGAAAAAAATATACATACATACATACATAAATCACACCTTACGGGGTAGGCAGAGCGTTAACGGCCGTAAAACGGACATTAACATCACGTCTGACGAAAGTTTGAGGGTCAATAGGATAACTGTATATCACCATAGTGACAGGTTGTCAGTCCATCGCCTAAAATTGCAATTTACATCTAACCCTCGAGACCCTTAGTCGCCTCTTACGACACCCATGGGTAAGACATGGGGTGATGCTATTCTAAGCCACCATCACACGGCCAAAAATAATAGGACCTCCAATATAAAATGTTCCAACCGACCTGGTTAATATGTAGACCTGTGTTCCATGAAGAAAGTTGTTCAGTTTCATGGACTGTTTCACTTCACCCCTTAAAGTATTTGCAGCAATTTTTTTTTATATCCTATATAGTCTACAAATATTTTGCATTTTATTTAGGTGTAGCTGTAAAATACCAAATGTTAAAACATATCGAAAGATCGATAGGAAGCAGTGTCACTTGAATTACACATATCCTAAAACCAATAATGTTGAGTTACACCCCTTTTCACCCCAGCACAGTGCGGTCTGTAAAGAATAACTTTCGGTGGTTGTTTGGTTAGAGGTTTAATTGAATTAGGTGTCAGTTCGTATTACTACCCTAGAGACGAAAGTAATTATTTAGTTAAGCCAAAGAAATTAGAATGCGATGTACCTACACCTCAAGGTTTTTTCTAGTTTTGTCCTCATAACGAAACTTGCTTCTTTCATTACATACACATTACGCCTTTATCCTTTGCGGGGCAGGCAGAGCGTTAACGGGGGCCGTTTCAGAAAAAATGAGTTTCTTATAGTGACAGGTTGTCAGAATATCGCCTAAAATAGTCACCTTTTCGACTAGTCGCCTCTGATGGCACCTGCCAGGAAGAAATGGGGCGATGTTTTTCTAATCCAGCATCACCCGGCTAATCCTTTTATTTGATTGGATTCATAAATTATATTGGATTCACAAACGATGCATAACAAGGTTATTCATATTTGTTTTTTTTGGTTCCGCCTTCTCTTAACTCAATATTTGTAATTTGTGACTTACACCGTAATAATCATAACTTTAATGTGATACTACCATTAAGTTGTTAATAATTCAACAGAAACGAGGTGTCAACTATTTTTATTATTTTTTAATACGACCAAGACCAATTTATGTAATGGGGTGGAGTAATAAAGATAATGTAAAGAAGTAGAATCTTGACACAAATGTTGATTTGGATAATTTTGTAGAGATAACATGTGTGAACAAAACTATTTAAATCAGGTGGGGATAAAATGGTCAGATACCGTTTTTAAAGTCACCAGAAAGTCAAGATATAGCTATTTCTAAAATGGTAGGTATCAATATTTATTTGAATAATTTAATGCAAACCAAATTCATCTTTTTTATTTATATTAGGTCAAACTACGAGTACGTAAACTTTCAATTAAATTTTGCTTTGTCAAACTACACATTTGTGAACAAAACTATTTAAATCAGGTGGGGATAAAATGGTCAGATACCGTTTTTAAAGTCACCAGAAAGTCAAGATATAGCTATTTCTAAAATGGTAGGTATCAATATTTATTTGAATAATTTAATGCAAACCAAATTCATCTTTTTTATTTATATTAGGTCAAACTACGAGTACGTAAACTTTCAATTAAATTTTGCTTTGTCAAACTACACATTTTGTCGTCATACTTATAAAAATTACAATACGGGGTAAGCAAATTGTCAACAGCCCACTGCCCAAACCAAAGCGCTTAAATTGACGAGAGAGTACAAATTCCTGAATCAAAATAACACGAAACAGTGGGTTCCATTTACACAACTTTCGGCCATCTTGTCACCCATCAGTCCATTCATTTCATCTCAACATCGATCCGAAACCACCCGAAACTCCGGACATTAACGCCGAACCTAGGTAGGCTTTTGTAAGTTCGGCAACTTGCTTCGTCTGTTCGTTTTATCAACTACGAGTGTTGTCGAATTGTCTCAGTGTCACGGCGATAAAGGACAATGAGGAGCCTGTAAGGGCCAGGTCTGTCAAACAGCAAGTCTACACGTACGATTGGAAATTGTGTTTTCAACATTGGTAGAGCTACATTGCTAGCTTTTGATCGGACATCGTCTTATGTCACGTCAAGGTGACGTTCCCACAATGCCAATATGGGCAGGGAAATAGTAAGTGGGCAGCGCGAGCATGTAAACAGGTTACTCGCGTTACAACTCTTCATGAAACTCCCGTGCTCCCTCGGATGTCGGCTTTTTATGCGCGAGTCAAAGGAACGGCAGTACGAGCGCCAGTGGAATGTATTGCTTTTTCGCTCACTTGTATTACTGCGTGAAGAGTATGACGGGAGTGTGTGAAAACTCGCTCGGGTTGATACTTCCGCGGAACTATTTCGAGCAATATTCGAGGTAGTGGCAGGAACAGAAGCAGGTACATAGCATGAACGTACTAGTACTAGACTATTAGATATATGAGGGCCTCTGCATGACGATGATCACGATCCGTCCGCTGACGATAGTTCTGAAAAGACGAATCACTTACGAAGTCAGCAGTCAGAGTAATTAAAATTCAGGATGTCTGCCAAACAAACAGAACTATTTACTACGCGGCATGAGCACCCATGACACCCGAGATGAAGCAGAAGCTTTGATACAAAGGAACATAAAATATAATTTACGGGCTAGATAGAACGTCAAAGGCCTGATTGTAAGCCGCAATGTACAGCGAATTGAAAGCACAGTCACGTTAGGGCCAATGAAGACCAAGTTTGTTGCGATTTGTAAGCCCAAGTAGCGCTGTGAATAGGCTTCTTTAGCTTTGTCTATCAGTTACGGATAATTTTGCGACTGTGTTTGACGATTTTATCCTTGCTTGCGGTCTTTTGTAAGAAATATTGTTCGGTTATGGATGGCAATATTCAAAGTTCATTCATATCATGTGGGACACTTTGAGTCGACAAACGACCCGATAAACCCAGGTGCCAGAGTTCATGTGTAAGGTTAAAGGAAAAGAATAGAGGTTTCGAAAAAGCGTTTAGTAGGTAAATCACGCCTTTATCCCTTGCGTGGTAGACAGAGCGATAACGGCCGTAAAAATACGCTCGATATCGCCGTCGACATATATTTGAGGGTCATTTCAGAAATATCTACCAAGGTTCCTTAGAACTCTTTTCAAATATATCTAACTAAAAAAATACAAGTAGACATGTACACTATACTTTATCCGTCGATTATAAATATTATAATGAATCAATTAATCTGATAAGAAATAAATTTTTAACATCATAAACAACAAAAGCTATAACTATAAATAGTCAAACTAGCAGATATATTTTACACTTATTAAATTACACTAAATCAAACTTACTATCTTGGAATAATAATTTAATGTAAGTACCACAGTTTACACTTATTATATTATTACCATAAAATAACACTTTGGTCCGTATTTAAAGCCAAATCAATTCGGGTCTAAGGTTTAACCTGTGTAACTACTTACGTAAATGTAATATTGTAATATAAACAATGCTGACTAAAGCAATAATTAATATGGCCAATTTGTATTGACCCCTAGGTCTCATAATGGTGTAAGGTGGTATTAACCTGGCAAAGGTCTGGGTTATTCGGTTGTTTGTTTGTACATAATGGTATTAATGATAGTGTTATAGTTTGCTGATGGAGCGAAATATTTGTCCGTATAGTGACACTGTGATGTTTGATCTAACTCGAGGGTTCATCGGGTCGTACACAATATAAATGAATAATTAGTTAAGGATACAGTTTACCAAGGCCCCAAATCTCTTATTTTATAGTCATTGTAATGCCATCGAATGTCAATTTTCCTTATAATGCCACTGTGATTTTCTTTACTTGAAACTGTTGGCAGCATACGAAATAACCAAAACTGTCCCATTGACAGGCAATTGACACACAACTGAAACGATTTTCATTTAACAGACTTCAGTCCCAGTTGTAACGACTTGACAAAAATGTCTTTCTTTGCAAAACTGCTCCATTGTTTTGAACCATTAGGTCTGAACTTTACCGCGCGCTATTTCGTATAGAAAGTAATTTCTTGGGAATGGCGATTAATACAGGGAGACATACTTTACATAAAATTCTGCTACCCTTAATCCTAGGCTGACTTAAGATTTAAGGGCACAACACCCTTAAATCTCCCCCTAAAGCCTGATGTAACACGTTGTTCTAAAGGCGATAACACATTAAAATTCATCCCGGCCGCCGAGGGCAGTTTAAACATTGCCTAGAGATCTGTGATAACCGTTAGATCCCTTAATTTGTTCAAGCCCTTCACCTATCCCTTCCGTATCCCTTTGCAGATCGTTATTTCGAAAGTTAGTTGTGCTGGATGTGGTTGTGTGACGTATTAATTCCGGTGATAAGCGGCATATCTATGCTATGTTCATAAATGAAATATTTTTTTTTGTCACAGGAAAATAATTTAGTTTTTTTTGGCACTGTGAGTGCAAGATAAACCATAGTACTGCATGCTATGTTTCGCCGTAGTATTATAAGGTAGTACGTAATTCATACAAATATAGGTATTGTGTATAAATTACACCTACCTT
This sequence comes from Tuta absoluta, assembly GCA_027580185.1. NCBI lineage: Eukaryota > Metazoa > Arthropoda > Insecta > Lepidoptera > Gelechiidae > Tuta > Tuta absoluta. Next base: position 10,775,192 of record JAQAHW010000009.1, read on the forward strand.
TGAATTGCTCGATACCTGTTCCCGTTGTCCACTTTTTTATCAAAACAAACCAAAAGCCTTGACTTGTCATATTTATTGGGTAAAGTAGGGGGAAAGCAGCATTTGTTTTACAGCACAATACCTACTTGTAAATATAAACAAGGAATTCGAATTTAAATTCCGCTATCCTATCCTTTTCCCACAATCCTAAATAATCCTAATTAGATACTTCCAGCGCATCTCTACATCTGGGCCCTTAAGGGCGTAATGTCGCTAAAACCTTGCGGTATGCCCAATGATAGCCTAAGAGCCAGCTACGTAAGAAGATGTTTTAAAATATAAAATAACTTATTAGTCTTAATAGTCTTACAAAGTTCAAAAATAATATAATGAGTGTTAAGTTCTTCATCAAACCCTCGCTTATTTTATTTCACTTAAATAAGTATCTGGCATAAACATACACAGCAAAATTCACTCTTACCATCGTAGACATTCATCTCAATTTTCTTTTAATTCTTCTACCCATTTTCCTGTAGTAACAAAGCTTTTTGCGGTAAAATGTACCTAAAAACCTGCCTCTTGGATCACTCTATCTATCAAAAAGACCGTATCAAAATCCGTTGCGTAGTTTTAAAGATCTAAGCATACAAAAGGAACACGGAAAGTGACTTTATTTTATATTATGTTATGTAGTGATATTTGAGACCTTACTACAAGTGACGTGCAAGCGTTAGCCTGCTAATGTAGCCAGCTCTCTGTCTATGTGGTATCTGCCGATATTGTAATGTTAGTGCGGCGCGGCCCTTAGCGCAGAGATTGAATATCTTGTGATTTGTGTGCCTTCTTGTTCTGCTTGTTTAGTTGTTAATCGGGATGGCTCTAATGGTCATTGTCGGTAGGCAAGTTTGTGGAAACTATTGTCTAGGATAGCATGTTTGATAATGTGGAACTATTCAGGAATGGTAATATTAATAAAGCTATTTAAAATAAATAAGTATTTTAAAGGTGGAAACTTCGATTCTGACGTTTTTATAACTTTGTGCATAATTATAATTAAATACGATATATTTTAGTGCGGCAAATGTTCAAGATTCGTATGCAAGTAGTGATTTCATACAAATACGAGTAATCTGATTTTATATGACGAGTTTATTAAATTTAAATTTTTTTCTAAACCAAAAAGAGATTAAGAAGAACACCTGCTAACCACCTTATAAACCATATCAAAAGTAACAAAGTCGTCTACGAAATTATTTAATTATAACCTGTTTTATACCATAATTACACATTACACGTGCGTGACGTCATAATTCCCCATTTAATTAACCCTCAAAACGCCACTTAATCACGTCACTTGTTGTCTTAAGAGCATAAATATTCTTCGACTTACCGCATTCGTCTTACAAAGACTTGGCTTAATTATAATTATTCAAATGACATTCTTATCAGTGTGTGCCAGTTTGCCCTGCTCTCCCCTTTGCGTTTCCTTCTCAGCGGTGTGTGTCGGGCTTTATTTGCTGAGTAATAAAAATTCAAATATTTTTAAAGGTAATTAAGTTATCTTGACGCGCGTAAATTAATGTTTTTTGTCGTAGGCGTTGTGTACTTGTGTATGAGGATTTTTCACCTAATGTCCTGTTATATTTATCTTAAATAGAAATCTTCTAAGAAACGTTGTACCATTGCAGGCATGATCAGTGCATACGATTAGATAACTTTAATCAAGAAAAAGTACAGTACGTCAGTTATCTAATCGTGTATTTTGTATGGAAGCTAGTTTCTTTTATGTTTTCCAATATAATGATCCTTAGGGAAAGTTAATCAGTTTCATGATTCGATCATGCCTGATAAGTTTTCAGGATACGGTCCCTTAAACCCCGTTGGTAGATGATTAAATATTTTCCTACTAAGTATAAACGATTTTCTTATCAAGAGCCGTACGTAACATCTACTACTGATATCGATCTTATCTATCGACCACGATGTCGAGTTCCTTGTATCGATACTGGATATCGATATCGCGTTTGTCACGAATAGGGGTCGTGAGACAAATCGAGTTAAGTGGGCGGTTGCCTGCGGGAAATTGCTTTTTACTAAATAATATGCGTAAAGTTCTGATAAGTGCAAAATATAAAATATGCTATGTCAGTGGAGGTTAAATATTGTAAATAAGCAATGGAAATCTTTTTATATACAGTCAAAATATGGAAACCTCATATTTTCTGTCGCGAAACATTCCGCTCGTCACATTGCTGGAGAATAATTACGCAAGTAGGTACTTATGTCTTAAATAGCATAGGTAACTTATGGGCTAACGCAGACTGGATGCAACACGCGTGCGTGCTTGCAATATTAGTATGGAGATGACAGGAGATACGTGGCGTGTGCGTGGCGTGCGCGCAACGTGCGCGCCGATATCCTGTCAAATATCCATACTAATGCACACACACACGCGTGTCCCATGCGGTCTGCGCTAGCCTTAAACGTAAAATTTTGCTCCGTGAAACCGTAGCAGATTTTATTTCAAAAATTTGCTACTAAACTCAGTTTTCAGCTTTATATCGCATTTAAGTGGTTGAGATCACGTCACGTCATTGATCTTAAATTTATAATAACATACATACATACATACATATATCACGCCTTTATCCCTTGCGGGGTAGGCAGAGCGTAAAAGGCCGCAAAAAACGAACATTCACGCCACGTTTGACAAACATTTGAGGGTCATTCGGAAAATTGTGTATCACCATAGTAACAGGTTGTCAGGCCATCGCCTAAAATTGCAATACACACCCTCGAGTCCCTTCGTCGCCTTTTACGACACCCACGGGAAAGAAATTTATAATAAAATGTAACAAAATTTAAAAATGTATTTTAATAATAGGCAATCAAAAACATGTTATTTACTTTTATATTATGACTCAGATCAGAATCCGGAAACAGTGTTAGTAAGTTTAAAAACAAACTGACTGCATACAATCTTACTCCTTTTTTATCTCATCATAAACCATATCTCAAAACCGCCTTATCTCTACATGCTAAATTACACTTGTCAACTCTAATTTGAAATATCGATAGTATGAATTCGATTAATCTTCTCTTTTACTCACTCCCGGTTTGCCACGTTCGTTCCCGTTTCGACATGAAATATTTTTTATCCATACAATGAGTCCCGGTTCGTTACACTCAATAATTATAAAGATTTATAATTGTATATGTACGTACGGGGTGTAAGGGACAGCCCTCCGAATATTGATAAGGTGCCTTCAGACCGGAGTAAAAGCAGTAAGTTGATCGTGATTTTGTATAGGAGTTCGTGTTTTTTGACATTAGTCCTAGAGAAAAGTTGTTCAGTATCATGGTCTCAATGCACCTATCAGTATTCGAAGGTTTGTCGCTCACAACCTGTATTTCATGTTTCGTCATGGTTTGAATATTTACTCAGTTCAGTAAGTATATGATTTGTCAGACTGTACTTAAGAGGTCTTTTTTATTGCGGCGGCTGAACCAATTTTTAATAATAATAATAATTCTGTGACGAATAGGAACACGTTTTTTACCTGTGACAAACCGGGCCTAATTCTTCTCCCTAAAGGTACATCGATCGAAGATACTCGATACAAACCATTGTTTCAATTTATTCGATTTATGTATCGGATTGCGTGGGACTTTAGTGAATGACTTGTCGATTCTCTTGTACATATCGATTTTTATGTGTTAAAGGCTATTCGGCAAAAATTGCTAATTATTTTAGGAGTGTCAATACAATAGACTCAATCAGCAACTTATTCCAAATCCGGCCCACTTGGCAGAGTAGTGTAATAGTAACTTCAGGCTTTTCTATGAAACACTACTTAGTTGATAAAAGATTTCAGAAATTATAGCCCAAATATTTTATTTAGCGTCAACGGAACTTATATTTTACCACCAAAAATAACTTGCTACGAGCATGCTACGCCGTAGCAAATTCTTTGTGTCAGCAGTTATGTATGAGCTACTATACCACTAAACTAAACACTCTTTATACTTCAGGGACTATTATACTGGTTATTCCCAACAACTACATATAAACCAGTTTGTGTTGATCTCTTATGTTTTACTTGATGTGCTGACCGTAAAAACTGACAGCACGTAATGTTTGACAGGTGTTAAATCGTGTGAGCGACGCGAGCCAGCGGCGCGGCGCACGCCTGGAATTAAACGAGTCATGACGATTAAGTAATTGTAATGGCGGCAATTCTTGTACATGCATTCTTTATTAATTTTATGATACGTTATCTCTTTAAAGGTATGAAGTATGAATAAATAGAAAACTAATTAGACTTGAAAAGAGAAATGAGAATTAAATCTAGTATCTACCGTATATCAATAAACGAGTATAACTAAGTAAATACCACATCATTATAGAAAATGGCATAAGTACCTATCAAAGTTCCTCTCCCGGTACTTTAGCCAGTTAATTACCTTATTAGTGTAAAACAAGATTCTTAGTCACGGTTAGATCTAAACTACAAGCTGTATTTGCATGTACTAACACCAGCATTTCAAGTTTACCATTTAAAGGATCACCTTATTATGGTTGTTCATAATGAATGTGTGAAGAACTAGAATAATATGATACTTTGAATGGGTAACTCGAGGAGCGGCAGATAGTACAGTAATTCTTTACGGATGAACCCTAGTGGAATATAATGGGTCTTAAAATAAACTTTTATTTTCACGTCATTGTGGAACATTCAGTCGACAGACGACCTATATTGAACAAAAATTATCGAGGTATAATGTCAAAGCTACAATTTAACTAAGTCTTACTTAGATATAATGACAAAACGGAAAAATTTAATATTTCGCAACAGTACATAATTTTCAAAAAGTCTTGAATAGTCCCTCTAATTATCTTTACCATCGAAATATTTATATCAACGGGTCAAAGGATATTTAGTTTAAACGACATTTTAGGCGATTATACATAATATTATTGAGATATTAGTAAGGATGAATAGTACGTAAAAGGGGTTAAATAACTGTATAGATACAGGGTGTAAGGGACAGCCCTCCGAATACTGATTGCATTCAGACCATGTAACTAAACAATTTTCCATACCTAATGGTTGACCGATTATTTTTCTTCGTTTCCTGATATTTGTTCCTAGGGAAAGTTGTTCAGTATCATAGTCTGCATGCACCCTATTAGTATTTGGAGGGCTGTCCCTTACACCCCGTATATTTTCTTCAAGCTTCATATACCTACGTCCTTATATTCAAGTTGTTCATATAAAGCATACATCAAGCCAGCCTTAGCGGGTCTATTGGCGCCAGGAATGTGCTAAATCAACGTCTCCGTATATGCAACGCGTCTGTCTGTCTGTCTGTTCGTGACAAGATAGAAGACACCAGCTTCTAAGGTATTTAGGAGACGGTAACTAGTTGACTAAGCATATTTGTTTAGTGCTTCTGGGATGATAATTTTGTTTTCTAAGGAAATATCTAGATATCAAAATTTTCAAATGACCAGCATTTGAACCCGAGACTTTTTGCAAAGCGTGCCTACGTCGTCCTAGTCTCTAAGCTGCCGTGTATTCTAACTTAAAATGTGAAACAGTTGTCTTCAAAATTTGATGATTTCACTTTTGTTATTTTCTTTGTTCACTTTTTCGTCGGTAAAATCCTAACTTCATTGCTTAAAATTTTAATATCAATATACCTAATTCAAGCAACGCTTATTAATTTTTCTGGGAATATAGTTACACCTACGTATTTCTATGGAATTATTTTCATGTTTTACTCTAGTTGCTGTTTTTCTAGTTACTTCGTTGCTAAAATATATTTATTAGTCTAAAGAGACAGAGGTGTCATATTAAAAATAATCATGTTTGGGTTACTTCACCGACAAGGGATTGACTCTTAAATTTGAAGAAGAAGTTTAGGTATTCCCCGTGAGAAAATTGATGTCCACAAGACCAGCCAGCACTATCAGCAAATCAAAGAATCATAAATCTATTATTTCTTTGAGAACACAGTCTTAAAACACAAGGCGGAACCCAAAGGCATTTATTATAAGTCCACATTGAGAATTAGACGCTCGCACGCCCAATAATTCTATCTCAAACATCTTTACACGGCCAATTAGAAGAGTCGCCTGCGAAGAAAGCACTAGCTGCACCTGACGCCGTATTTACCTGGCAGGTTAATGTAGGTTCACACGTGAACCGCAGGTGAGAGCGCAGCGGCAAGGCCGGGAAAACGGATCAATTCAAAACAAGACTTACCGCTCACGTAATAAGGTCAACATTCCCACGGTCTTCCTTAAGAGTACAATTAAGAAAGTATCCGATAGAGTTCGCGTTGGGATGATCGGTTTTGAGTCGTATTATGAAGGGATGTGGGTTGGTTTTGCGTCGGGCGGTGGGATCGCGAACCGGTCGGCCGGTCGCGAACTTTTACCTATAAATTCGTGTCGGCTAGCTGGCGCGCGGCGGGCGTGCGCTGTCTAGAAGCTCTTGTTTAGTCTGTGGCACGTGTCATAGGCAGACAGACAACTTTTTCCGCTCTAAATCCATTTATTTATTTTATTTTTGTAAGGGATGGGATGGGACTGGGATGTTAAATAGCCATGTAACCTTTGAAATAGGTCTAATTGCAAAAGCCGTTAAGTCCATAAAAATATTTGAACTAAGCAACTAGTCCTTTTAAATAGACTGTATCAAACATAATAACCCTTCACCATTTGCCTTGCTGTGGTAAAAAAAGAATTTTCAGGAATTTTTCAAAAAAAAAACATTTTATTAAAATCGCCACACTAATTAAATTCCTTTTTATAAGTAAATTTTTTCTATCATTTTATTTCTTCATGTACTTCTTGGAATCCTTACAATTTTACTTTTTTTGTATCTAATAAAAAATACGTATAGACTAAGGCTACCTATTCTTCCTCACCTAGTCTACTCTCTTACTCCGCTCCGCTCATGACCGAGACCTCTAACCGAGCAAGGGCCACAGCTGATGCATTTCACAACGAGTCAATTAAAGCAGGCATCATTACGAGTTTTTACTGAGTACACTGACTACTTCCGTGGTCTAGTGGTATCAGCGTTCTGAAGTCACAGGTTTGATTCCCAGAGGGAGCAAGGCAGGATTGGTTTTCATTTTGATTAAGGCTGGCCCGTCCGAAAGAAACCGTCGGTCCCGGTTGTTGTCTATGCAGAGACAGTGGTCATTACACAACCATCTCAGAGGCCTACTAATCGTATTGGGCGATTGAAAAACTCTGACAACTAGTTCACCGGGCCCTTCGTCGATTCGGTGTCCCACACGACAGAAGTAGACTGAGCACAGACCTCTTACTCAATGCAGCTGTACTTATGCTAATTTGTGAATACTATCGCGCTTCTACCTCGCTAAGGCAACTTATAATGGGGGATTTAAGGTTATTGCAATGGAAAGTCTAGGCTTCGGCTAAGATCCTTTTTAGATTCGGTTTCACTATCTCTACGTTGGTTTCTATCAATTTACTGTCAATGCGCATATTGTTAGTTTCAATTTACGACAAAAGCTAATTTTCTGTGTATTGCAAGACACATTATTGCTTGACGCTTAAAGCGTCCATTATATCATTTGTCAACTTTAACATGCTAAATTCAATGGCAGATGTCTAAACCATGCTTATAGATCAATGAAAATTATAAGATATAATAATTAGTTTAGTAAATTAGAAATGGTCTTACTTTATATAACTAAACAAAGTTTTGAATGATCTAGGTGGTATTTTGGGTAAGTAAACTTGTTAGGAATTGGCAAAAAAAACATTTTCCTAGACTTCCAAATTTCTGTGGTTTCTACTTCCAAATACTACTTTTTCGACGACTACTTCCATATTCCGCAATCACTTGACTTTTTTTTGGTATGTACTTTAGCAAATCAAAGCAAAAAAACTGTTATTCGCACACCTACTTATCCTATCAACAGAATGGCGAAAACGCACTCATAGCTAAAAGCCTATTCCTTATGCACCCTTGCGGTTTTTTGTCGCGTATAAAACACGTAAGCGACAACTTTTACTTACCGAGAGTGTTTCGAGTTATTTATTACACTTGAGTATGGCTTAGCCCATTGGGGTAATACAGTAGAACTTAGTAAAATGGTGTTAGATATATTGGACTTCGATGTTATTCTATTTGTCAAATGATTTTTTTGTTACGATAGTTAATATTCTTCAATGACCCGACGGTTGCTTAAATATAATTTGTATTTTGTTTAATAATCATTATTGACTTTCAATATATTAGATATTAATGCTAAATCCTAGAATACGAAAATAAATTATTATAATTCAATATTGAGACGTACAAATTACTATGTTATCCGATATTTCCAATCATAATACAGCGTAAACTAAGTTTTGTAAATCCACCCTAATTAACTTCAGCATACGGTATTATCACAGCCAGCTTGTCACTTTTAATAAATTGATACCCGTCAATACAATTGCAGATTAAGGTTTAAAAATGTATACTGCTTTTTTTTGAGAATTAATACAATTTATAACTATCACATTTCAAACCTGTAAGTCAAGTCAATATGGTGATTTACCTTATAATATTGAGTATATGTGAGGTATAAGGTTTCATTGCTCTACGCCACCATTTTATCGTATAATTTGGTTCTCAACAGCCAATTTTGGACATTAAAAACAACTTAAAATAGGAAATTAGCCAGTTCAGTAAAATTTATTTTATTGTGTTGTTGATGTTTTTAAACCAACACTTCCAAATGTAGTAAATAGGAGATTAAAATGAGATGAATTATTAACCTACAATTATGCACTAAGAGCTATAAGATCATTTTCGATTTTTTACAAATTGTCAAAATAAATAGTATATTTGTGAGACAGCTTTATTTTCGCCTCTTTTTATGAAAATCTTTTCAAATATGATTAAAATAAAAACTCGTAGAGATCAAAAAAATAAGAAAATCATTAATCGTTGTTGACTATTCGTCCCAGTTAGCCCAGCACTGGCCAAAACCAGCCAGGATTGGTATTGACTGGCCTGATTTATTTGGCCCGACCCTTGGAATGAATAAAATAAAGCAGCACAGCCCTAGGCTACCCAGTGCCCATTCGTCTTTATCCTTTACGCCAAATAGGTGATTTAAGACTTCTTATATACCGCTACTCTTCACCATTAAATTGTAGACCAAGAGCTGCCTCTCTTTTTGTGTTTAAATTAAATATTTTAGACGCGTGCAGAACTTACACGATTATTACAAAAATAGTTAAATAGTGTCTAAGTCGTTTCACAACGTTATACGTTATATGCATAGTATGGAGAAAAATGCGCGTATTTTATAATAACACGGACGGACAGTGTACCTATGTACCTAAATATTGACTTGTAAATAACACCAGTTATGATTTTTATATTACTTATTTCGTTTTCGTTTGAATCAAAGTTGAGTTTACGTAAAAAGTAATAAAATAACGATGAAGTATCAATTCAAATTTCTAATTTAAACAAGCCAATACTTAAATTATAGACGCAAGAAAAAAATCGTGTTGTTCAAAACTGCATTCAAAATAAACCACAGCGCACATTAATAGAAACATTAATAACCGAGTGAAAACACAGGCTTGTCCCGTCGCGTTCCCTCACTATCGAAAAACCCCAAAATATCCCCAAAACAAGAGGAAACTATTTTCGTCGAACAAAAAATGCTTCCGCAGAAAGATTTATCGGAGACCTTTCTCACAGGCCCTCTTCGTATAAAACGCGTGAAATGATGTGTTGCCCTCCCTTTTTTAGGGTTCCTTGGTAAAATAATAATCAGATTCATACTATAAAGTTCACTGGAAAAGAGAGTGCATGGAAGAGCGTTTTTCAGTATAAATACGACAGACAAAAGTAAAAAAAAAAAACATTTCTGAATATTCGGATATTTAACCGTGTCCCAACCCAACTGAAGACGACATGACCATAAAAGAATGTCATTATTTTTGGGAGTTAATAAGTACTAATTAAAATTAATTTCAGAAATGAAATTTAGAAAAATTGCTAAGTGCACTTAATTTTTTTATTTGTTTACTAAAACTAAAGTATTAATCGGTCTGCCTGCGGAACCTTAATTCATGAACTTGACACAAACTTGAAAAGATGTTCTTCTTTATCGGAGGGAGGAACAAAACCGCGAAGTCAAAGATATTTTTTTTACTGCTCAATTAATTTGATTTTACGGTGATATTTCAGAATGATGGTGTAACTGTGCCTTAAATTTCAATTACTGTGTTTTTATGCAGTTTAAATATGATATATTTTTGTCAAAGTATCTAACAAATGAAATAGAAATATTTTTGTAGTTAGCATACTCTCACATTAGAGCCAAATAATCATCTAGATTTCCTTGATACGTTTTTTTATGTTTAAAAGGCCCTTCTATTGCCATAAAATATCGTGTCAATAAATCAAACTTGGAAGATTAATATCCTTCGTAAGTGTTTTGGTCTACAGATTCTGGTCATAAAAATGTTTGGGCGTAATCTAGAAATTCATGAAATTGCTTAGGGCAATGTTTACCATTTATGACCTAATTATTCTTCTGTTTTTTGGGCCACCGAGTCAACCTACGACCTGATCATCTCCAATGACAGAGTTTTTCAATCGCCTTATAGGTTATTTGTTGCATTACTTATTTTACCTAGTAGCAACAAATACATCTTATATTAAATTAAGAGTTGGTATTTTGAAGCAAAAGCCCGAATCACGTAAAATTATATATTTTTAGCAAAACAATAAAATATTTTTTGACAAAACCATTCAGTCACACACACTTCATTTTTTCTGACTACTGCATTATTTTAATACAACACATACATTATTTACCTAGTCCCAGTTACAATTTATGAGCACAAAAATTCGTGTAATATTTAAATGAAATAGTAATACGAGGTGGTTCGAAATAGCAATAGTAGGTATTACCTATATAAACGCACGAAATCGATGGCCGCTATAATGAAGATGTCAGAAGCCCAGTACACCAGTTATTTGCTCATCATCGCATCGAAATTACTAGTTTTTGTGCGATTTTCGTAACATAATTTCAGTTTTATAGCACTCGCCCTTTCACTTACACATCGCTGGTATGGATTTTCCCACGGTATGGTTCAATACAGACTATTTATAAGTATATTTTTCGCAATATTCTAGACTAGATGACATGATAATTTAAAATTAATACTAAAGTAAATGAGGTCTTCTAAGTTGGTAGTTATTCAGTAGCAAAAGATCTAGGTACTTATTTGAAATGGTTTTATTCTGCAGTAATAATACTTTCTGGTAAAAAAATTTTTTGGTCTGTAAGATCTGTAGTGCTTTGGTCTATTCAGCAAAAACATGGTCAAACTAAAGAAAAATTTGTATTTATTAATCACCTTGTTTCAAACCAATATCTATCACTTTTACTTAGGTGCTTACCAAATAACTTACTTCTGACTCTAACAACATAGAGAAAGCGGTCACTTACTCTGAGGGTCACTTCGTCACTCAATAACGTAAAAAGCTTCACAAATTTGTATTTCTGTCACGTCTGTCCCCTGTCGCTGGACCTATTGCTGAAATTGATATACATTACCGACCAGCTTCACAAACACACTCCAAACATCCCTTTTCACCGTGCGGTAGAGCCTAAATTCCTCATTCCAACTGCAAATAAAGATGGCGGCACGCGAATTAAATGGCCAGTATTTACTGACCTTTGCGAATATTCATAGTTCGTTTTTCAAATACGCACGTGGAAGGCAACAGAGGTCATTCTATGTTGGTTTTGTGGGGCTACTTGAGCGTCCACTTTCTTAGGCTCTCTGGGCGCCTGGTATCAATTGCACATAAAATATGAGAAGTTGAAATAAAAAATGTTGTTTCATGGATCAATTTATCAAAAATATTGTGTCACAATATAATAATATTGTTAATGTCACACGCACATTTTGACTCGACCGCGCCAACGAGACAAATGCCAATCGTTAATTTCATAACTTTGACTAGTAAGATATTTTGTAGGTTACAGTTTGGCTATTAATAATAGCCAAACTGTAACCTACCAAAGATTTTTTCAACAAATCATCATCCTTTTAGAAGTGAATGCCGCCTAAATTCTAACCTAAAGAACAATTTTCGATGTTTTGCTTTTCAATCCGCTAACCCTTTCATTGCTAGTATCTGATACGGAGATAGGCCGACATAGCAGAGGCGGTACTGAGGCGGGTCTACAATAATATACGGTACGGCGAGACACGATTGTATCTAGTCAATAATTAGCAATGAGAGGGTTAAAATACAAGATCTTGTTATGAGCACAGAGTAAGGAAATATTTCAGAGGTAACTTTATAAACAGTTGCTTTAAGAGTAGCCCTATAACGGACTTAGCGGGCGCTAAAACATAACTGTCCAAAATACCTACTTTATTTCAATGTAAGTGTTTTTTATCCTATATCGAATAAAGCGTTTGTTATGCACTTAGTGCTTTAGCGTGTCCCATGCGGATGCGCCAATCCAAATTGCGATATACGACGAGTTTTCTACAGTTTCATTTTAATTCTCGTTTTGTTCGTAAGATTCCATCTGAAACATTTCTTTGCTTGGAGATTTGTCGATGATCTGTGATGGAAAATAATACGTTTTTATTTTTAAATTCTAGTTTAAAATTTTTCTTTCGAAAAATTGGAACAAATCGCAAATTGATTCGCTGCTGTTTATTGACGAAGAGCAAAAATTGTAGAGCACGACGATTTCACGACTTCATTTTGTGGTCATTGAACCTGAAGATTGTTTTTTTTTTATTGTTACGAGTTTTATTCTTTTATTTTAAATGCTTTCCTTTAAGTTTTACTAATACTGATAATGCATGAGTATCCCAGGGGCTAATCCTACCAAAATGTAAAAGTAAATTAGACCTTGAGTCGTACAGGACGTGGTTGAACATTTTGGTAGAATAAAGTTTTATTTGCATGTTTTTTCTGCTTTTCCTTCATTGGTTGTGGTTACTTTTGGTGATGGATCTTTTCTATTACATGACTTTTTACTAGTGACTGATGCTAACATCTTAGAGCTATAGAGCTTGTTCTTGCAGGCCCAGTTGTACTCTTGAGTAGTACCATTAAGTGTACAGCTGGGACGAAATTCTCCCAGTTATACCATGAAAAATTAAACCGTGCTGTTTTCAATCACAAGTTTAAAATTATACGTTGAATATGGTAGATATTTAGGAGACATAAGCAGACCGCGAGCCGTTTCGGGGCCGTCCCCATAAGAATATTTCTACCACCTTTTTTTAAAATTATCTATAACAAAAAAGTTACACGCGATTTTAGGCAGGATTTAAAGTATTTTTAAACCCTACCTAAAAGCGCGTAATAGTTTAAACTGCGTGTAACTTGTTTTTTAGTAAGACCGTTAGTCCTTTTTTTCTTGTTTGTTAATTTTATATGCCTCACTTACAGCATCAGTCATTAGTAAATGAAAACGTCACTGTACTATAATTTTGTCACCGTAACTAACCACATTGTTTTTTCTGAGTAACAACCACCAGTAGCCACCTGTAGTATCTTCATCAGTAGTATCCTCATCAGTAGTACTAGCACTGTCACTAACCAACGGGAGCGCAATTGGAATTCTTCTGGGAGATTTTAATCGGTGAGTATTAACATGTTTTAATTTTTTTGTTTCATGGTGTTATATTTATTTCATCGGTTTTATTCTAATATTTATTTTAAGGAAGTTTATGTATTTTGTCTTAGGTTCTTATCTAGTATTATTTATTTTCTCTAATATGAAATTTCTTTTAATTGTATAAAAACAACGAGTTACAATATGTAGATTGTAGTAAAGTTGTATCAATTATTTTACTGACCTTATGGACTAAATAAACAAACTTTTTCTCAAAATACTTGACGTTGGCTGAATTGAGCCTTAGAAAAGCCACTCAAAGAGAAGAATCGCATATTTTGCATAGAAAAATTAACTAATTTCGTGATATTTAGAATGGCACTCGCTAAACATGCCGACCTAACCTCGGAAGGGACGAACAACCCTACAACCAAGGGCAAATAAGTGAAACAGAGATTTATGAACATACAGATATGCAAATAGAAATTGGAGGTCCCCAGCGACCCTTCCGCCCTTGCAATCGGTGATACACGAGTTGAATCAAAAATATTTGCAAATTATTACCTCACTTTGAATAGGGAGTTTTCTTTTGGAGAATTAAAAAAAGTTTAGTATTCCACGAATTCTGTAGATGGCGTTAAACTGACTACATTACCTACTAGATGCCAAAGTCAAAAGGCATGAAAAAGAAAGTAATATTCTTTTCCGAATCTATCCTCGTTTTTCGTTACACTTGTTTTGTTTGTACGTTGTTTTCGTTAGGATTTTCGTTTATATGCAGGTAAACTCCTGAAATTATATATTTTGTGAATAACCAAGTACAGCGCCATCTATCCAGCGACTAGATTAGAGTACTACTTTCGTTTATTGTATCGAGGTCGGTATCAGAATATTCTTGATCAGAACCGATGTAGTTATGCACAGCATCCAGTTGGTATGTAGGTTGTTAGTCGTAGTAGAGTAGCCTTTGGAAACATATATTTTTTAAATCCTCTAACCCTGCTCAGGCATTTTCAATATGAAAGCAAGAAATGTAGCTCAGGAAGTTTCAACCTATTCGACTAATTCACCTAACTCTTGTTTGACATATTACCCAAGCTCTAATATTGGGGTTATTGCCCTGGTGTAAGGAAAAGTACTGCGTTCCTTTCAAGGAATGAACCAACCCATGTAACTGAAAACTTTCCCAAGAAACATAGGTCGAAATAATACAATAATATTTTGAGCTTCCATAGTAACACGACAATTATTATCTCAAAAAGCGCTATTGAAAAGCCGTATAGCAATAAAGGTACATTTTATTTGTTTTACTTTAAAAAAATTAGCATAACAAAATAAAACTGAAATAATGTCAATTTTAAAGCTGGCAATTCAGGCTTAAGTTCCCTCCGCGGTAGCGCTGATGAAAAGACGCAGGAAAGAAGTCCTCAGAGACTTGGCCCTATTTGTCCAACTGCCACACACAGAGGTCATAATTATAACGAGCAGTTTTTTATTAATATTCAAATGACATGTGTAATTGATAACGCTCGTCATATACTGAGTGTAAGGGACGCTGTATCAAAAATATTTCAGGCGTGATCACAATCAGACCATGAAACTGAACAACTTTCCCTCTGGAGCCAATGGTGAGAAACTAGAAAAAATATCGACCTCCCATACTACATGAACGATCAGCTGACTAACTTTGTTGTGAAAGTCGTATTTTTTTTTATTAACATAATATTATGTTCCCTGGGACAAGTTGCGCAGTTTGATGATCTTATTAAGCCTGCAAATTTTTCGGTACATCGTCGTTTACAGCACATAGAATATAAATGACCACCCTGCAAAGTTTGCGTACTAACTAAAAATATCGGCCAAGTGCGAGTCAGACTCGCGCATGGAGGGTTTCGTACCATTATGTATAAAAGTGTCGATGTGTTGGGTCGGGTGTCGAACCGACGACCTAACGAGCCGTGACGACACATGAATATGCAAGAACCATGGTTGCGGGCAGACTGTACCAACTATACTACCTACTTGGGCCCTGTCAATTGGATTACCCTACTTTAAAATTACAATGTGTCAGAGAAGTAAAACCGTTTGTTGGGTACATCTATTTCTCCACATGCATACCAAATTTTAAAACACTCCCCGTATTAGGTAATCAATTTTTGAAACCTTGCAAAATTTACCTGCCCGCGCTTGAAAGTTTTGCAAGTTTTCAATAATAAAAAATAATCTCCAGATGACTTACTGCACTAGATTTGGACCTACTAGTTAATTAATAGTTGCTAGGTTAGGTTGTAGCCATTGCTAGGCCATTGTATTAGGCTACAAAAGCGAGTATTATCAGCATCACATTTATTCACATTATTCAACATAATATGTATAGGAATCCAGAATTCTTCTTCTTCTTCATCGTGCCAATAAATCATTCGTTCTCGTTCATATTTTTGACTGCTAATATTTGGCGACCGCAATGGCATTCTCAGTCGCCAAGTTCAGCTCGTCTTTGCTGCAAACATTCATTCAATGGTAACTCGAGGTGCTGCTAATAGTATCTATAAAATGAAATAAATAAAAATACATTTATTTCAAAATCTAATATACATTTATTGCCGGGTCTTTCCAGTAAGTTGTCCGTAGATACTTTTAGTGGGAATGACCCGCTACTTCCCCTCGTTTCCTTAAAATAAGATTAAAAAGTAAAGTAAGTTACAACATTTTGCCTTAATTCATAAACTTTTTCTAAATATAACAATCCATAGATAACTACTCTGCTTACTTCCTATATTAGCTGGCATCACAGGCGTTTCTCCCTTTGCCCCTAATGAGCAAACATGTGCCAAATGACACGACCTCATGGTCTACTGCGTGCATATTTGATATTTTAGGGCCCAAGGGCGGTGTTTAGCTACCATATAGGACGAGTTAAAAAAACGTCCTCTTAAGTAATTAGAAAAAAGATGAGTAATGCAAGAAAATAAATAACACGAAAATTTCTACACTGCGCGTGCGAATCTTTTTGTACGTAGGTATATTTTCTTCATAGGAATTGCGGTATTTTCTTGCATAGAAAAGCATTAAAAGTGATAAAAAATGTGAAAAAAAAGTATTTCAAGAAATATTACCCAATCTTATAGTATTATACTCGTACATACAGATCGGGAACATGATTTATAAACATATGTAAAAATACCTCTTTCGGGTGTACTCCTAAAAATTCAACCTTAGACCACCGAATCCCGAGACTAAAGTCAGCCTACTAGGCCACGAAGAAACTTGAAGAAACGCAATTATATCAACAATGAATTAAACCGTAATCTGGTTAACTTGCCGTCACCCTCGCACCGGTGCGAATAATTAGCAATCTTATGCTGCTAGGGTGGAGGCACACCAAGAGCTGAACCTCTGTGCTTGGTCTTTAATATAAAAAATGTTTTAAAGCGAGCATATACCGGGAATAACCCTCAAACATTTGTCAGACGTGGTCAAATGGCCGTTTTTTGCGGCTGTTTACGCTCTGCCTACCCCGCAAGGGATTATAGGCGTGATATGTGTATCTATGTATGTATATACCGGGATTAAAAACCTATTAGATGGTAGTTATTTTCTACCCGAAGACTCTTTTTGCCTTTTAGTTTCCCAAGGAAACTTGTTGTATTTGATCGGTAGAATAGGTACGGCTTATCTACTAGATTAACTATGCAAAGAATTGCGATTTCATATAAGTATACAGAATATCATTGTTGATTTTACAGTATCTGCATGATCGTAGCATTTGCTACGGCGTAGCTGTTATCTACATAATAACGAAAAAAAACAATCTTTCAGAATTATTTCTTGATCAGTGTAGTGTGTTCTTTGCTTCACTCATTGCGTCCCCAACTTTACTCGTTGCAAGCGTCGAACAAGATAACTGAATTGTTTTACAAATTTTACTAATAAAAGATAACCCTCCCTGCTTTTCCACGTCAGATAAGACATTAAAACGTAAAGATGGCGCGGCACACGTTTTTGATTGCAGACAAAAAGTGCTGCTCGAAATAATGTTACTTAGCTGAAAATATTTCAAGGGCTGATTGAGGCTTTGAACCAATCAACCCATGGAACTGAACTACTTTCTCTAAGACATGAAAAACATTTGGCCCTTCCATACTTAATTTTTTCACACAAAGTCATAACCTAAGTAACAGGAGGTCCTAACTACGAGGTAGCTTCGAGTCTAATGTTCCGTATGGCTCTTTGAGTATACTTTTTTGCCGTGGGCCTTCATTTACGGGACTAATGCTACGTTCACACTCTCGACCTGCTCCTGCAGCTACCGCGAATGTTGCCCGAAATACTTCCGCGAAAACACACACTGCCGTCATACTTTTTCGCCAAACGATTTGAAGCAATGCGAGTGAGCGAGATGGCAATAAACATCACTTGCGCTAGTGTTGCCGGCTCCTTGACTTCCGCACGAAAAATCGACAGTGAAAATCGAAGTGTCAGTAGCAGCGCGAGTAACCTGTTTACATGCTCGCGCTGCTGCCCACTTCCCTTAATATTTCCCTGCCCATAGCGCGAGTGTCTGAACGCAGCATAATAATAGCAATATGGAATGCGCGGGAGTCGGTAGCAAAGAAGAGTGCCGCGAGCGACATCCAGCGGGCAATCACAAGCGATTTATGTGTTAATCAGCCTCGTTTGCACCTTGTTCACGTTAAGGTTTTTTCTTTTCATTGGCTTTTTTGATCTTTCAATAGGAAGAAGTTATAGTATTTTTTACATAAAAAACGCTTTATGGTATCAGAAAAATACACAACAATACAAAGAAAAGTCAAAGTACACGAAGGTAGCGTTATATCTCGGGAAGCAATATTTGCCGGGCAACCTTTAGGCAGCATTATTTGCCAAAACCTTACGTGACGGAAAGAGAGCGGTAACCGATTTTTCTTTGACCTTCCAATAATAAAACTATAAATACAACCATGTTAATAACCAGATCAGATCAAATGCCTAGCCCTAGCTTGCCGCTTGTAACCCTAAACCACTAAACTGTGGGTTGGGGGGTGCACATGACCCCTTACAAGCCACCCCCTAACAAAACTGTGATCTCGGGATCTGGCGCGCGACTTTTTAGCTCCTCTGTGCCGGCGAGGGCGTTGATTTGTGCAAGGGATCACGTCATGTGACAGTTTTTAAGATATCTAATAGGTACAGTGTTAAAATAGTCGAAAATGTATTCTAGTCTTAGTAAGTCAGTTAATTGTTTTTTAAATGGATTTGCTATATTACCTAGAAATAGCCGGCAAATTTGCTGTGCCTTTAAGGCATCAAATGTGAAACTGCATACCTACCTAACCTAAGAACAAATTGTTCCATTTGAATCCAAATAAATATATGAATATGAAGTTAGTATTCATAAATATTATTTTTCTGTCATGTGGGACACCGAGTCGACGTCGACAGATGAAAGTGAATTCCCGTTTATTTTCAAAAACTTATTTACTTGGGTATTGAGAGAGGCTCGTAAATTATTTAAATTAACTTTTCACACAAAAAACTATCTAACATACACAAACACTTAGCCGGCATAGATACATTACCTATTATTATACCTAATAAAATGATATGACAATATTATAACAAAGAAGACAAAAGATAAGTTTTTCACCTGAGTAACAAGGACATTTACCGCGAGCGAAAGACATATTTATTAATGGAAAATAGGTAGCTGCGGGTGGTATCTGGAAAAACTTCTATTTCCATATGTATACAAAAAAAGAAGTATATCTTTAGACCTATCCCACAAGCATTTACCCTTTTATAATTTTTACAATCCACCCCTTCAACCGTGGATAATCATATCTTCATACACGTCACTTGGTTGACACCCCTGACCACTAATCAGAGTCAGAGGATATAATCAAAAACTCCATACAACACCATACAGATTCCTCTCAACCATAATTAAAGCGAAAATTCAATTCAACGCTGCTATATTTTTTTATTTAGGGGAAGTTGTAATGTATAACCACAACAGTAACGTGAAAACCGATTATTATTAAAGAACTGATTATTATGAATAATCATAGTTATGATACAAATGTAGTGATTTGTAATGTGAAGCACGGCGCGTGCTACAAATTCTATAAAATTATTTAGTATTTTTTTAGTCTATCACGGATTGTATTAAGTATACTATTTTTGTGATCTACCATGGAGTGTATGATTTATTCTGATACATAGATCAATAATTAGTTCTCAAAGTAAACACTATTTTAGTCATAACATAGAAAAAGAAACTATGGCGCGTTTAAACAATCGAGAACGACATATAAAATATTATTGCAAACACTAAACATTAGTCAAGCCTTTATATAGAGGGTAATTTTACTAGTGTGAGATAGCGAAAACTCAGAACGGGCTGGTGATAAATAAGTAACAACTTTCCCCAATTACCTACATAAAACAATAGTAAATTGACTTGGTCGGCTGCTACGTTTTGTTTGGAAGGTCAATTTTTTATCATATTTTGACTTATGTTCCTTGGGAAAAATGTTTCTTATCACCAGCCCATTCCGAGTTTTCGGTATTGGTCACAAGTAAAATTTCTCCCTATTTATTCTGTGACATTAGTAACTTAGTTTAAAGAAAGAGTTATTATTTTTTAGTAAGAAGTTCTAAATACCTAGATCACAATCTAGTAACTACTAACTAATTGACTAACTTGACAATACCAACAGTTCCAATATTCCCTTATTGAAGTCTACTTCTACCCAGAAAGGAATAAGCGCATGTACAGCCGGGCACAGAAGTCACAACTCACAATGCGCCCGCAATGTACACTCGCCTACCTATAAACGTAACCACAGAATAATGAATATTGCTTAAAGTAGTGTTTGGTAGTGCCAAAATCGATTGACCAAAAATCACAAAAAACCAGGCAGGGACCTATAAAACAAACATAATACCTATGATACTCTTGTGCAATAAAATATATTGTATTGTATATAGGGTGAAATTTTACTAGTGGCCGATGGCAAAATCTCAAGACTGGCGGGCTGGTGATAAGGAACAACTTACTCCCAGAAACATAGCTTGAAACATGAAAGCATAATTTGGACCTCCTCTTATACAATATTGCCGATCAGCTGACTTGAGTTATTTAGAAAGCACAAAATATTTTTTCATGTTTGACCTATGTTCCTTGGGGAAAGTTGTTCCTAAAGATATTATCGGTCACTAGTAAAATTTCAGCTTATATTGTTTCATATGAGAAGTTCTATAACATGTACCGAGCGAGATCGAAATATAATATTAATATTTACGTCTGTTAGTATTCTTAGCCCTAGATATTATCTTCATTACAAAAACACAACGAGATAAACATCCCTATTCGCCCATCTGTAGTCACCTTAAAACTGCACCCGCAATGTACACTCGCCTACCTATAAACCTGCACCAGTAACGTAGAGCCTGCAAAGTCGTGTAAAGTCGTGCGCATTGGGCCATTGTGCTCAATTCGGCCCGAGTTAATTGTTTTTAATTCGCAAATGTATCGTAGGTCTTTTAATTACGCCTACCGAGCTAATGGCGTCGTGAGCTTACGCGAACAACACAACAATACTTTTGTTCGCTGAGTGTGGGTACAGTCGGACACAAATTAATGTAGTATCAAGATTTTTTACTTAAAGTGCTACATTATTTCCATTATATTTGAGGTGGAAAAATGTTTACTGCAAGAAGTTATACCCTTGAAACCATTTGGAACAGAACAAATTTTATGAAGAAATATAGGTTAGCATACTTTGGACCTCGAAAGTAACTTTCCCTAACGAACATGGGAGATCCAAAGTTAGGAGGTTCATTTCTATGCTCGGTCACTCATTGAAATATTATAAGTATTTTTTTCTAATAGAAGTGATTTTCCTTACGCGTTAAGAAGTTGTTTATTATTAATCAGCATGTTTTTTTCGATATCTTTCACAAGTTAAATAATCTGTGATTAAAAATATGAAATCAGTATTTACCCATCGATAGATCACTATTATAGTATTCTTACGCACTTAATAACCTTTGCGGGTGACTATACCTTCAAATAGGAAAGTAGTCGTACGTCGCGTTCATTTGGCTTATTCAGCCGACTCCACAATTAAATAGACAAAAGGAGGAGTTGTGTACTCGCGCGCAATGGGATCACGACGCTGAATTAACGACACACCATCGACACACAACCTTTAATGAGCACCATACGAATATAGGAAATACGTAATTGAATACAGTTTTTGTGTGCCGTGCCGTATGATACCGGCTTAGAATAACATCACCCCATTAATTTCCCGTGGGAGTGACTTGAGAGTGTGTATTATAATTTTAGGTGATGCCCTAACAACCTGTCACTATTGCGATACACAATTTTCTGAATTGCCCTCAAATATTGGTCACACGTGGCCGTGGGCGTAAATGTTTGTTTTTCGCGGCCGTTTACGCTCTGCCTACCCCGTAAGTGATTATAGGCGTAATATGCGTGTGTGTGTGTTTTCTGAAAAAGTATGATATGAAAAATGTAGGTACATGTGTTTTTTACGCCAGATCGTACAACAGGCTTTTGGACTACTTTTTTAAAATTATCGTGTTACATAATTAGTTCCTTGGTTGCTACCTTATCTATCATACTGGACGGCGATCAACCCGATGAACCGTGGTTT
The DNA here is from genome assembly GCA_027580185.1 of Tuta absoluta. Classification (NCBI taxonomy): domain Eukaryota; kingdom Metazoa; phylum Arthropoda; class Insecta; order Lepidoptera; family Gelechiidae; genus Tuta; species Tuta absoluta. The sequence continues at coordinate 10,797,511 of JAQAHW010000009.1, forward strand.
CAGAATTTCTAAGCCACATGAACCTACATTTTAGTAACTACACAAACTTATTTTTATTTACCCACGGGTCTCCACATCTCATACAGCAGACACTACATAATGTAAAAGAGTAGGTACAGTCGGGCATATAGGTGCCGGTACAGTTGAGGACAGTAACACTGAACACCAAACACGGAACGGGAGGACGCCTGTCCGAGTTACAAACTAATGTCGGTTTCAGGGCTGCTACTAAACTGTTTTTTTTTTTTCAATTTAGAGTAGGTATTCTATTGTCTAACACAATCGAACTTATAACTTGGCTGCTTGAGCAGCTCTTTTACAAAGTGAGCGAATTTATGGCATTCCCTATAGAATAGGCATAAACACTTAATTATTATTAACTTATGAATATTTAATTATGAATAGATGTTCGTATATTGTACACTTCTAATGACTTGTAACTTCTTGTTATCAATAAACGATTGTATTGTATTGAACAATCATATCACGTGGGTTATGTTATGTTAATTTTGTCCCATGGTAAAATAAATTAAACTCATTTCCTTAAGTCACAGCAAACTAGAAAAAATCACCTGTCATAGTCAAATCAAATTTATTTAGAAAATTTGAATCGATATGGTGTTTAAGCTTTTAAGAAAGGCAGCCCTATTACAAGCGCGGGGTGAAATAAAGCCCAGCTCGCACGAGCCGCGGCCGAATGGAGCGAAAAAATCCAGTTCAAAAAGCCACGCTGTAACTACCAACGACAAAAAGTCGCCCATTGTCGAACGTGATGTATGGATGGGCTCCATTGACTGGCCGATTTTTTCCAATTCGAACGCTCTAAAGGGTTTTCTGTAATGGACACGATAGGTGCGAAAAAAGTTGTGTTACGGGATTAATGCATGGTGTAGGTCTACGGAATCTTTTGTCTTAACTAAACAGACTAGCTGTCTACTTTGCTTGAGCTGTCGTTAAAATGCAAGCATTCAAGTCCAACCATACTAACATAATTTGAGGTTTGAAAACAAAAGCTGAAATAAAAAAAAAAGTTATCAGTAAAACGATTCATCCCCTTTTAACCCTCTGGACGCGTTTAATAAAAAAACCTCGCACGTCTGTCGGCCTCATGAATGAATCCATCATATAGCCACGCAACTTTGATAGACAAGTGCACTCACACAAAGGCCGATCTTTGCACTTTGACATTTCGCGGTTTTAATCACGTGCTAGAGGGCGCTAGTGTCATCTTCGAGGCTATCGGGTGTTGTTCAGAACTCTTGACACCGCTTACGGCTCTTGACAAAGTCACTCCGCGCGGATATAGCACTTGAACCATTGTGTGGCGCGCGCGGATCGCTATCGAGTAGGTTTTTAAAAACAAAGCTCGGGTCGAGAGCGCAGAGTGGGAGATTAGTCGGTTTTGATGATCTTTTTAAAACTGTTTTTTGGTGACACGGCGTTGTCGAGATCTGATCTTCAAAGTTTTGTAAGTCAAAGAAGGCAATTAATTTCTTCCTGTCTAGTTAATAAAAGACAAAAAATTAACGTAAGTATTATCCAAAAATACTATCGTATCTTTTCATTCAAAGCTTTTAAAATAAAGAAAAATATAATTATATTTAAACAGACAAACAATTTTTAGATTTTACGACGTCATTTTTATTTATTTTCATATTAAAACAACCATATTTGTTCTGTTTTACAAATAAAAACAATTTCTCTAACTAGTTTCAGCGCTTGCAATCGCGTCAATCTTACTGTTTTTCCTCTGTTGGGTCGGCCAGCCAGCCAGCCAGCCAGCCAGCCAGCTACCCTCTTTGTTATTCAAATGATACTGCCCAGCTGCGTCCGAATAATTAACTGATGGGCTTTTGACATTACGCTTTTAGGAGGTGAAAATTTTTCGCTTTTTGAAGATTTATGGAGAGCGAACTTTGAGTGTTTAGCAGCTGAGCACCGATGGGTTTTTGATGAGGGAAAAATACGGTGGTGCTTTGCAATTTTCGACTTTAATGCCACTTATCGCCTTAAGCATGAGTTACCCTAAAAGAAATGTGAAAACAGTATAATCTGAGTCAAAATGTCTTTATGACGACTGACGGCATGTCAAAATCAAATTTTTAGTTTACGAGATTCATAGCGTACAAGAAATTTATACCCACATAAGTTCAACAAAATTACTTACGCTTGCCTTCCCTAATAAAAAATTGGACATTGATTTGATTATTCGACCTTTTTATTAAATAATTAAGTAGCAACCCTAATGAGGGGTGTTTCGGGTTACATTACTCGACGCACAAAGGATTTTGGGATTTTGACAAAGGATTTTGATTTGGGGTCTACCTATCTGGGGTTTACGGTGTTCCGCTTTAGGCAGAATGTCCCTATTGAGTTCAACAGATTGTTATCAATGTGTATCGGTTTACATGATGAACATAATATTAATAGATTACCAAAATATTTAAAGTTTTTTACAGTCACAAGGTTTAGCCTGCAAATTCCAATCAGATTTGTTTTTGTTTTTCAATACATGCATGAATTTACTCATGTCGTTTATAAATGGACTGGATTAAGCATTATACCGACTGATTTAATTATATTAGATCTACTTATATTTAAACACAAACGGAGTAATACTTAAAACAAAATAAAATCAATCAGCAATCTTACACCTAACCTTCCCTGACGCTAGCATAAACCTAATAGAATCACAACCACCGCCGCCACCGTGAAAAAAAAAGAAGAATAAAAAAGTAAAATGTCATTATCGGCTCGACTCTACCAGGGGCACTTCATAGCTAGTCAGCACTTTGGAAATGGGCTCACGGTGATGCTCAGTGATTTTGATTTAGCTTACTTGACGCCAATTTGTGGCCTCCTCACTTATTTTCTGATTGGCATTAAGGTTTTGGCGGGAAAATAAAAAGTTGCTAAAGAATACGGAGTTTTTTTTTATTTGGTGTTTTATAGACATTCTTTTTACAAAATTGATTCATATCATTACAAATTGAATGTAGTACACATATGTTTTTGTAATCTTTCGTATGTTCTTAAAACGCCCCACTGGTACTTTATAACAGCTATCTAAACTTAATTCCTTTGCCTATCTTAGAATTTAAAACCCCTAAGGTTCGTCGCTTGCGAACCCAATTCTTCCGCGTTCCTACGTGTAACTCCTTATATTTCATCTCTCTCACGCCCACTTATTCACTGATTTCCCATTCCTTTCCCTCCCTGAACGCAAGTTACGACGTCATTAGAGTTATCAGCGAGTGCCGATTCCGGTAACAATGTGGAAAGCTGGCTAGTTGGAAATTCACAAATTGGGTAGATTCAATCGGATTTAGAAAAAGAAATAGTGCAACTGGACGTGTAAAGGCTCTACTACATGCAACAAATACAGCGTAACATAAAAAGTTTATTTTTAAGTTACTTTACATTTAAATATTTTTTTACCTTATTTCTACGTCTAGCTCTTTAATAAAATTTATTAATTTGATTATATTATAACGTAAAACAAAACATCGAAACCAAATTTTAAAATGATAACTTCCATAAAGCTCCGCACACAACAAGCTGACGACCGCATTCCAAAGATACGTTTGTTTGTAGTCACAGCCACCTGCGGCATTATGCGGCTGTCCGAACTCGGACCCTATCGCGACTTCTGACAGAGCGCGACAATGTCACGACGGCTCGTGACTCTATGACCTACTTGTACGGGAGCCTGTATTGTTCCTTTGTCTAGTTTTGTTTCACTGACGACTTTGTTTGTTAATGGTTTCGGTTTTGGATACTTTTAAAGGTAGGTTTGGTTCGTATTTTTGGTTTATCAGTAATATAACGGAGTTTGTAATTTATTTCTTAATATTGATTTGACCCTTGTTACCAACGTAGGTAACTTTTTACGAAAGATTATACTATTCGCGTTATAATTATGGCATTATTGTGCAGCAATAAGTTTAAATGCTAAATTGCAAACTGGGCGTTTTTCAAAAAAGATGTACATAGCAAATTTGGCGTGTCCCATATGTTCAGATTGACTTTTTTAGTTTAGTATGGATCTGCCACTTTAAAGGTGGTCTTTTTTTGTTAAGAAATATAAAATAAATTACGATTTTAACATAAAATATTACTTATTTATCATTATTTATGAAAAAACTTTAAAAAAATACAGCGGAAGGAGGTAAAAATGTCGTGTCCCACCTTCATATTGGCAACTTTAAATCTTAATATTTCGACTTGGTAATACTGATCGGCATACTGTTTTAGGGTCTGTATATTAATGGTGGAGTAATAAAACGAATTCAAAACTCTAATACTATCGCAATAGAATTAAAAATCACTTAAAAACCTACATTTTTATTGTCCCAAGAAAATGTAGATACCGGAATTCCGGTTATTGACACGGTAACGTTTCTCCACTTCAGACTAAAATCCTACCAGTGAATAGTCAGTTTTTGTGACTGGCAACATCATTATTGTCTTTAGATTACGCCATTTTGTAAACAAGAGGTCAGTGTCAAAAATATTTCCCAACGCAACAGGTCGCGTCACGGTGGTTCAAAAATCTAGTTCCAGATAGACACAGGATTTTATGGGGTAAGTAGCAATTTGCCGCATTAATAAGTGCTTAAAAGTTATTAGGAATTTTATAAACTTATGTGAAATGGCATGGCAAAAGCCATCAATTGATCAGAAAAGGTACATTTTATATTTTAAACTGTTGTTGGTATGAATTTGTCACATCCGAATCGTCACGTGATGTACAGTTGGAACTTTTTCGTGACGCACTGGAATTGTTAAGCTTAGGTTACATAGGTAGCCGATATCATATTATTATATAAAACACTTCAAGTCATAATTTTCAGATAACAAATTCGAAAACAGTTGCCTAAAGATCTACTTTATCCATGTGCTTCTTCTATATATATTCAATACAGGATGTCAAAAAATTTGTCTGAAATACTTTAAGGGGTGAACCAGCCCACGAGCCTACTAGTCCCAGCCCGTCTTTGTCTTCTTGTTATCGAGTAGGACACCGAGTCAACGACCCGATGAACCCTAGTGTCAGAGTTTTACAACCGCCCAGTTTTGCAACTAGGCCTCTGACATGGTTGCGTAACGATCGCCCTCTAAGTTATTATAGACAGCAACCGGGACCGACGGCTTTGCGTGCCCTCCGAAGCACGGTATCATTTCTCTAACAGACAATCAGGTGATTCAGCCTTTAATGTCCTAACCAAACCGGAAAACATCTCACAAAATGATAAATATCAACTTTGTGTATCGAACCTGGTACCTCCGGATTGCGTGACCAATGCTCTAACCAATAGACCACGGAGGCATTTGCGATTGATTGACTGATTGTGACTGATGCTAATTGTGACTGATACTGATTATGACTGATACTGATTGTAATTGATACTTATTGTGACTGATACTAATTGTCACTGATTATGACTGATTGTTAATTGTTTTTATCTAAAATGTTCCAGTGATCATGGCGCTGACGGCTGCGGAAAGAGCTAAAAAATATCGCGAGAGATTTTTATTGCATTTAAGATTAAGATAATTTTAAACTACTTTGTACGACACTTTTCGTTATGTATAATTAGTTACTGATCTCTCATTATTTTTGTCAAAGACCGAATAAAGACTTATAAATTATTGTAAAAGCTGTAACAATGTAAGTTGATGTGTACCTTGCCTTACTTTTTCCTGTTAGTCACTTCGTATTCCGGTTAGTCACTGTCCCATATTTTTTGGTTTATAAAATCTTTATTTATGGAGAGATTCTTGATTTCTTTAATTTAATTTCCATATTTTTTGTGTGTCAAAAAGTAAACATTATTTTGTTAAAAATCTCTGTGCCTCAAACAACAAGAGAAAGTATTATTTTATGTTAGTTTTTTAAGGTCTAAAGTTTCTACTGTGACGATCTCGATAGAAATTAGTGCGCTATGCGATAGTTATAGCTATAAAATACAATTTTACGCTTTGTTTTTATAAATATAAAAGTGATTTTAATAAAAAATAAAGCCAAACTTACCTATTTGTCGTAGTTTCTTTTGAAATAAATATTTTCTATTGTGACGAACCGGATAGAAATTGTGTGTACCCTAACATAAAAACGTGTTTATTGGCAATATTTCTTTATATTTTTATATAATTTTTTAACATTACATAGGAAATATTATAATTCATTGGAAATAAGCAAAATTTTATTTAAAATATAACATATTCCGGTGACTGTTCCGATGCGTCACGTGTACATCTTTTTTGAAAAATGCCCAACTATTTTTACACACACTAGCATTCCGCCTAGCGGTTTCACTAGCAGCTACGCAATTAGAAGTAATACCTTGTTAGCATTGCTTTTTTTAATTTCTGCGTAGTGATGGTCGAAATTCAACTATTTATTTTCTCACCTGTCCTTCACACCCGCTATAGTTAGCTTTTCTCCGTTCAAAGCCAGTAGCGCCACCCGCCGCGTGGTTTATGTCGCGCGATCAAGCGATAGCCGCGCGACCTCATATTGTACACGCACCTTTAACTGTGTTTCACGCCAAACGTTCCTTATTTGAATTGTTTATTGTTTTAATCCTTATTTGGATTGTCCAGCCAAGAAGTAATTTAAACTGGCTAGTTTAAAAAAAACGGATACAAAGCTTGAATATCTACATCATGATTTAATTACCTATTCGACATCTCCTGAAAATTCTTTATACAAACTTACGCGACTTATAATTTCTCCCCTACTTATTTTTTTAGGCCTAGAGATAGGTTGTTAATCTTAGAGTCATTATCGCTGACATCAGCGAGTAACGGAAAGGCACGTGACACAACACAAAAGAGATATTTTTTCATACGGCACCCCCACTGTCCGTTTTCACAAAAACATCATGCGCTTTGTAAAATTTTCAAAAACCTATTTACAAATATCCGCGCCCGCCCACTCCAAAGGTGTTTATTTAGAATTTCTTAACACAATAAGATTGTCACCTTTTTTGTTATTTCGCACCATTTAATGCTATTTCCGAACATGACGTTCCTAAATGCGATGTTTGTGATATACTGTTTAATTTTTATATTTTGATACTTGCGGTGTAAGAAATACGGTGCACTAGAATGAAATTTCGAATTTATGAACGCTGATATAAAGTTGTTTTCGCAGTTGCTGGCCGTTTCTTTTCTTTTTATGATTTGGACACGTGTTTATAGAACCCAATTTCTGTCTATTGATACTTTTTGTACGTATCTTAAGAATTTATAATATCGCGATATTTTAAGATAACATTTATGGCATGCAGCTATTTTCCTCAAGATGTCTATTAATAAATCGCTTAGTGTTTACGTGTTGGAGTATGTTACTACGAGTATTACTCACAACTTACAAAGTATCTACAAATGTGATCAGCAAACAGTAACACTAGTAGCAATTCTAAATTTTTTACCAGTTTACTGATCTGAATCTTAAAATGCGTTGAGTTACAACTTTTACAATGTTTATAGTTATAATATAACATCTCGTTCGGGAAAGTATTAAAAGAAAATGCTCAATCGATAGCAGAATTTTGGATCTCGTACTATTAGGACAAGTTACCCGTTTCAAATATCAACATATATTAGTATTTCATACAGTTGCTAAGAATAACCAATATAAAACGATCCCGGAATTTGACCTGGCTGCCGATTCGTACCTATAAGTTTGCATACTCGAGGCATCTTGATAAGAAGGGTGTTATTCTCAAGATTGGAATCTCGGTGACAAACACCGGGGCCCTATTGTGCGTGCTAAATTTGTTTCGCTATTTCCGATCTCCTTACAAGATTATTTTGCGATTGTAAAGACGCCATTGTCGACGGAATACGGCGCGCGCTCTCGAAATGCTATCTCGGTGTAAATTATCGAATTTTGTTATTTAAAGCTCTCCGCTGTAAAAGCAGTATCATCAGCTTATAATTGGGTAACTTCCTCATAAATCGATTCTTTTATTGCCTACGAAACAAATAAAACTTTCACGAAATACATGAACTAAGTAATAATTGATAATTAATAAAATCAAACATCCTGTACCAAGTTTCTAAATTCAAAAATATTCGAACGTCATTCTTTGCCGCGTTGTTAAAATAAGATTCGGTCTTGTAAAGGGCCATTATGTCAGATCGGTCTTTGTGTCAGTAATGCGTTCATTCTTCGGTCGGATCTTTCTTTCGTATCTCGGTCTTGTTGTATAATCCCGCAAAGCAAACATCTGCCTGTATTGTAGATAAGTTGACAAGCAACGCCTCCTCAAACTATTGTATGGGATTAGATTTGCGCAACTTTTATGATATTTTGCCGGCATTTGTTGTGCGTTTGTGAGATTAAAATTACGTTTACGTTTTGTAAGCGTATTAGTTTTGAAACGTTCAAAAAGCTCCGAAACCCCTTGATTTAAAAAACTCAGTCACACACCACCCGCATAACAGTTTTAATAAGTGACAATTATTTTATTTTCATAGAAGATAAATAGAACGCTCTTGATGCGGGTAGTACGATCAACACCCTTTGACTTGGATCTAACAGTCGATATTTAACGAGGTGTGATAGGATTCGACATGGTTCGGAAAATAGATTTACACTGCGTTCCATTCGACGCGTGCCAAGCTAAGAATGCCAAAGGATTTTCGGCAGCAGGGTTGAACTGATTCTCTACATTTTATAGTTAATTTATCTTTTTATTTTACGCATGATAATGTGGGGTACCGAGTTGAGTAATGATCCGATGAACTCCGGTATCAGAGTGTTTATAATACTAGGTCGGCCTTTGCCACGGTGTTTTAAATAGGTACCACCATCAACGAGGCACTCCAAAGCAAGAAGAATCATGTGACCTACAATATCTTCACCAAACTGGGAATAATACTGATACAATAAAAATACTACAAAATACTCTCTGACACAAGGGTTCATCGGGTCGTTGGATGACTCGACATCCCACACGAAAAAGAATAAATTGTCAAATACTTATCAAGTTTTCACGGACGCACGTGCGTAGGCGTGGTACAAAACTTTTAATTGCACTTAAATGTTTCCAAAGGGGAGTAATCGTGTGGTAAATATTCCAAACTGTTTATAAAGCAATCGAGGCATGTTGGATGGTATTGATGTAAAATTGGAATACAAACAATACTTAATAATACTGAATCGTGAACTTTTATCATCTTTTAGTCTTGGAATCGACGAACGACCAGATTTAGTGACTAGAGTCAAGAGCAAACCCATCATTAATAATAAAAAAAAAAGATTTCAAGCCGCCTACGCCTAGATTGAAGTTTGTAACTTCAATCTTTTCTTTAGAACTCTGAAATATAAGTTGTTTGAGTTGAGGCACTTTCTTGAACGTTTTTGTTAACTATATAGAACAAATTACTGTACTTAAAACAATCTGGGTTTTCTCAATCGTTTCATAATTTTATTTTTAACACTCTCGTTGCCAGGGCATCCTGACAGATTTTCTACTAGTGCGTCACTTTGTGTAAAAAAGGCCCAAATATGATTTAAAATGGGTCAATATGACCTTATAGAGAATAAGTAATCATTTTAGATCTCGGTTTGCAAGGAAAATACCATAATGTAGGTTTATGCGACTAACTTCTTATTTACTTACTTTTACGTAAACCTACATCTTGCATGATACTTGTTCGTTTAATAATAAAAAAGGAAAAGGAAAATACCCCAAAATTGATTGTCACAAACCTGTGAAATATTTCTTCTATTCTCGATGTTCAGTCGTTACGGCGCCATCCTCGGTCCTACCATTTGGTGGCACTGATGAGAGCTCGTTGCTCCACTTGGGCCTTGATTCAGGGGTCAGCGCAATTGACTCCACCATCAATACTATTTGAGCCATCAACAGTAGGAGTACGTCAGATGCGTTTGCCGTGCCTTAATGTGCACGATTACTCCGCATATTGGGGGTGTAGTGATTTAACTATTGTGATAATCGAGTGAAGATTAAATTGAATTAATATTATCAAACTTACAAAACGTGCCGCTTAAGAATCAGTTAGTCCATTAAGTCATTGATGAACGTGTCCACCTTGAAACTATTGAGACTAAAACTTACATACATACTTACATATATCACGCCTATAATCCCTTACGGGGTAGGCAGAGCGTAAAAGGCAGTAACAAAACAAACATTTACGCCACGTCTGACAAACATTTGAGTGTCATTTGGAATATTGTATATCACCATAGTGACAGGTTCTCAGCCCATCGCCTAAATTTGCAATACACACCCTCGAGTCCCTTAGTCGCTTCTTACGACACCCACGGAATGAGATGGAGTAACTGCTATGCTATTGTAAGCCGGTATCACACGGCCTTGACTAAAACTTGATTGCACCAAAAACTAAATCCGAGCTTCTTCTGCAGGATTAAATACCGTTTCAATATTAGTGGACCGCTCCTTAAATTTTCATCCATTAGTGCGATCAATTGAAGTATGTATAATTTGTACAACAAACAGATTGTTCAACTATATTGCATGGAGTTGTGAAGGTTAATTGGTATTGAGCAGCTCAGCCTGATCCCGGCCCCGAAGCCACCAGTGTCGTGTACCAACCGATTTGATCTGCCTGCCACCGGGTTAGAACCTGTTACCCTTTGTTTATTAGTTTGATTACGATGCAAAGTCAGTAGTCAGATACAATACAAAACCTTGCTGGGTGATTCTTTCTACTCATCAATGCGTTACGTCAAACATTTTAATTTAAGAGCCTTTAAAATTAAATTTAAAAAATGTGTAGCGATTATAGCGACATTCAGCAAATTCGTAATTATTACTTGATTACCGGGTGTTACTGTTTTGTTAATCGAAGACAGTTTTTTTGCTGACAGGAAGTATAAATTAAAACTCGGTTGAATACAATTGCAACTTGCAGAACAAAAAGCGCAAAAAGCACATTCCTTTTTCAAAATTCGAGTTGTTCTCTAGCGCTCTAAGATAAGGGTACTTAAACCATTCTTGCAAAAAAAATACTCCTTGACATAAGATATTACCTTTGTCACTATGATATATCTACGTAGACATGTTCTGTTCATCTCACCCTGATTAATATAACCTACATTACATTAGGTGCGTTCGTCTCATTCACCACAACTCCTATTAGTTCCAATTAGGGTTACCATGCATCTGTCAAGTAACAAGACATTAACTTGATATTTATAACTTATGTTATGATATGGTAGATTTGTTGTTTTAGTCAATTTAAACCTACCTGAAACTTTAGCGACAGCCGAGTCCAAATTATAATTTTTTTAAATTGACTGCAATCATACAAATGAGACTAGTAAAGGACATTAAAAGCCTTATCTTTTTATTTTTCATGGATGTTCTAGTATAAAATTTACGGAACTGTCAACCCTACCTCCAATTCATCTTGTCTTGGGCGCAGAGTGACGCAATCCGGCAATTGTAAATTGTAATCACTTGTTCTAATTGTACCAAGCTTGTAATTTAACCGAACGCGACAGCTGCCCGGTGGCCGCTAGAAGGGACAATTGATACGTATTACGCAGTTTTCAATTGGACTGATGGTATGTTGTAAAGGAATTAAAAACATACGTGGAAGTGTCGGAATCATAGATTTGGATGGTTGGTGGCTGATGTCATCAAGACTGTATAAAGTTAGTTCAAACTTAAAATTTATTAGATAAAGTACGAGTAGTATTTTTCAATCGCTGTTTAAGAAATGTTTTGAGTATTTCATATCTAATAATTAACAGCATTACGAGCTACGACATTGAACATTCGGACCTCATCGCCAACCCAGTGTAATGTTCGCCCGCTTTTCATCAAAGCTTATGACAGTTACCCTATTTGGATCAAAATTTGAGTTTCCAAAGGCAAAGACTCTGGAAATGCCTGTCTCCTTATCTCCAAATATCCAGCAATATATTTTATTGTTTGTAGTGTCCAAACCTTTAGACAGCAACTAACACGTTATCTACCCCAGTCGATATTAACTTATAAACCACAAAGACCAACTTATTGTGGCCCTTCTGCGTCACGTCACGTCATAAACGATTTAGAAACCCATCTTAATCCCTAACAACATTCCTTTACTAATCACATTACGGCTGTAAATGCTACTGTTCACGGGCTATTATGTAGATACGCTTTTATTCCATATAAATTTCCGTAATATTGCTCTTACAATGTTATTCCGGAAGGGATTAGTCTTACTCAGTCGGTTCCCTAATGTTTCCACAATACATTAACGATATTTAAGTTATTGGAAGTCGATGTATGATATCGTAATAATGATTTATTTTACCTGAACTGAAGTAAGTGGAGGGAAAAAAAAACATTTATATTTGTTTACAATTAAAAATTAAAACGATAACAATTATAAACTTGTTAAGTTTTAATTGCGCCCTCGCAATAAGATCATTGATTTAAATTTTAAGTCAGCAAGACAAAATCATCAAACGCATAAGCAATATCGGATGAAATAATTGTGGTAAACATATGAAGACGTAAACTTATTATTTGTGGTAAGAAGATAAAAGTTGTAAAACTCTGAACGGTATAATATGGTTAAAATAGAAAGGCGTTAAACTTATTTAATCCTGCAACGAAAACAAAACACTAACATAAATAAACAGATAAATAATGAGGTCAATTCGGGATTTAAATTTTCCTTACTTGCCTTAAATTAGTGATAAGATAAGATAAGATAAGAATACTTTATTTGCACACAAAAGGAAACAACATAAATATATACAGCCAAAGTAGAACTTAATTAGCGTACAATTAGGCGGCCTTATTGCTAACAGGCAATCTCTTCCAGGCAACCTAGGTACAGGAAATTGTATATGGAGCAGCGGGAGCAGTGCATAATCGTATTTGCATAGGACTATACGTTAACTAATTACTACGAACAAATTATAAATAAATAAATGGTCATAAAATATACTACGTTCTATACAATACTATACAGGCTCCAAATATAATATAATAACTACTATACATATACTACACACTAATTAATAAATACTGATTTTACACAAAGTGACTATCTAAGATGGCGAACAACCATCAACAGTATCCACATTGAGACTCAAAGTGCTTACGAAGGAGATTTTTAAAAACGTTTATCGATTTAGCTTGCCTGATAGACGGCGGTAGGGGGTTCCACTGGCGCACCGCCTGGACCGTGAAAGATCGGTAAAAGTAGTGCTGTCACTTTCCGTCAAATAGGTTTAGAAAAGGATAGAAGATATCTAAGTCCTGTCATTTTTAAAAACGTTAAGGGTTTTTTCGCCTTTCCTAGTCAATTTAGTCGTCATAGTTTTGATTGTCTCCTTATTTTGACAAATAACACGTATTTTGCATGAAATTATAAGACATGACACGACTAAAATATCTCCTATCCTTTTCTAAACCTATTTAACGGAAAATGACAGCACTAATTTAAGGCAAGTAAGGAGAATGTACATCCCGAATTGTGGCCAATATCTCGTCTTGCAACTATATACCTACGCACTTTTAACTTCTAAATGGGTCATTGTGTCAACTATTTAACACTTTAGCTGCTAATTGACAATTGACACGTAATAAACATTAAGCCATAACATTACAAAATTGTCACTTTTATTGCGTTGTTGGGTATAATTGTTGTTGTTTAAATAAAGTTAAATGACTATTTCTTAGAGTTTATTACCTCATTTACTAATAGACAAATGGCAAAAAATAGTAGGCATCAATTTCCTTAAAACAACTTGCTGTATTTTCTGTATGAGCTAGTAATTGAGCTTTTGGATGAGCTCGCTTCTGTCTCAGTCTTATCTGGTCCATACTTAAGTCAATAGCAAAGCCTTTTCATTCAATTGCTACGTTTAGTTTCTTTCTTACAATGTTATAATTTTTCAATAGAAAAGCCATTGTACATACATACATACATACACATATCACGCCTATAATCAGACAGTCAGTCAGACAAACATTTGAGGGTCATTCTGAAGATTGTGTATCGCCATAGTGACAAGTTGTCAGCCCATCGCCTAAAATTGCAATACACACACGTCCTTTAGCCGCCTCTTACAACTCCCACGGGAAAGAAATGGGATGATGCTATTCTAAGCCATTGTTACAATAAAAAATATACCGTCATTACTCGTCTGCCATAGCAGAAGCATCATGTTTTTTTAAAAGATAAACAAAGCTATTGCGGGCAAGGTTTAATGTACCGAACTCATTTTTCTGTGACATTTAACTTGTTTAACGTTGCCATTTGGATAATTTAAGGTTAGAGCTGAAATAAACTTCAGTCACGGGTTTCTTAAGATAAAATAAAACAGTTTTTTTTATAAGCAAGTACATTTGCTACGTTTGCAATAATGTCATTATTATAACACCATAAGTAGGTATCTTATGAGAACTACTCAGCTTAGTACAGAATACTTAGGTATATATAAGTATACGCGATAAGAATGCCTGTAACAAACTTTTCCATGGCCATCCCATATTTTTATTTATTATGGTTTGCAATAACTTTTGATTCTTTTATTTGCAGACGCGTGCGGGCTGTCCGACGTGCCACACATAGAAAGTCTGCAAGAGAAGTCCCAGTGCGCCCTCGAGGAGTACTGCAGGAGCCAGTACCCCAACCAGCCCACGAGGTTCGGCAAGCTGCTCCTCCGGCTGCCCTCCCTCAGGACCGTCAGCTCACAAGTCATAGAGCAACTCTTCTTCGTCCGGCTAGTCGGTAAAACCCCAATAGAGACTTTAATACGGGACATGCTGCTGTCCGGGAGCTCGTTCTCTTGGCCGTACATGGCGACCATGTGACATACAATGTGGCGTCAGCTGGCGGCGGCCTGATCCTCGCCCTACGGCTTCCCGCCGTACCTGCCGCAGCACCTGGACCTGCGCTTCCAACGGGACCAGCCGGAGGACGCCGTGACGTCATCCAGCGAGTTCCACGAGGAGCCAGCCAGTGAAGACTACTTCGGACGCAGGGAGAGCGAGAGAGCCGAGTGCCCCACCTTCGACCCGGTGTCGGCGTTCTACCCGCCGAAACAGACCGAGCACCAGGAGTTTGAAGTACCGACCACGACCACTTCCAATGACTCACAGAAATCTAGCACCAACAGTAAAAACATGCTCATTGACAACCTTCTGAACATTAGAACCCAGGACTCTTGTATACCAGATTTAAATAAATAAATTTAAGGCGGTCAGAAGTGTCTATTAGTTCAAGTTTTTTGTTCCTCTGTAATATATTTAGAGTAGTAGTAATATTTAATGATGTAAATAAAATGTTTTTTATTATTATAAATGTATAGTAGAGTAAGTACGAGATACAAAGTTTTTCTATGATAATAATTATGAAAGATTTATTTTATTTATATGGAACTGAATTATATCTAGTTTGATATAATTATATTTTTTTCTATCGTATTCATACAATTTCTTTGAAACCAGTGTATGTATTTATTAAAAATATGATTTGTATGAAACAATCAAGGATTGTGAAAATGCAATAAGGTGTACATCCGGTCGTGCAATGTATGTGTGTAGTTATGTGTATAGTGCTTAACTTAAAGAAATTATTGAGGGTATATTCTATACTATCTTTTGGAATTTATTTTTCTTCTTCAGTGCAGAAAAACTAAATACTTATAGTAAAATCTTATGTCTATCCCAAAGTTGTCTTATACCGATATGTACAACTAATTATATGTCATACCTACATGGTGTTTTCATAAGACTCTATAATAATTACAGTCTGGTGCTCTCTTTATTATTTACTTAATTTTGTTTACTTTCTTATCATTAATTTATTACTTTTATTACAAAACTTGTGAAGTATCTTTAGTCAGAGAAAATAACAGTGTCACAAATTAATATTTTCTAATGGCATAATTCCACAAAAGCATTTACAATAATTTTCCTTGGGATTTATATTTGTGTTTCTACAAATACATTATTTTGCAACGAGGATTTTACTTAAAAATGTAGTTAATTTTATTGTTTTATATTTTTATTGTTTATCGTGTGCCCTTTTGTGTAATTAAAACAAGTGAGAAATATTTTTTAAAATGTTTTATTTTAATGTATTGTAATAACGTTGAGTACCTGCGTTGCGCCTTCTACTTATCAATTACTTATTATTATTTGGAGTCACTGATGTAGGATGTAGTAATCCAAAAAAGTAAATTAAAAATAAAGATTTAAATAAAACTAATTTGTTATATCTTGTTTGATGTTGTTAATTGATTTCTTTTAACACATTCGCTGCAGGAGAATTAAGAGTAGATAAAATTTAAGCCTCATAGGATTAAAATAGCGGATAGCCCCAATCTAAGGCCATGAGACAATTTGACCACATCCTGCAGTGAACGTGTTAAACTGCAAAATCTAAAATAATTTCAAATAATTTTAATTTCTGTACTTTCAAGTTGTATTTTCGTCACCAAATCACAATCAAAAATTGTGTAAATCTCCTGCCAAATCTATGAAAACTTTACTCTTGTAAATGGAATTAATGTATTTATTCGCAATAATGTACAGTTCGTGGAAGCGTGTGGGAAAAGAATGTATGAGGTAACAATAATGAGGAATATAAAAATGTCTCTCTTGATCTGGACTTTTATTTTGTTTACTTTGTATTTAGTATGCTAAACCTAAATAAGTATATGTAGTTTAGTTCAGTTTTTACACTGAACTGGTAAATGAGTACAAAAGACGAAAAGTATATATGCTAAATATATCGGCAACTGTTTCGTTTTCGATTCAGCTCTTCAGGTAAGGTAATCTGCCTTACTACAGTTGGGATGAAACTGCGTCCATATGGACTACTACTGGTGCGAATCTGCGAGGCATCGGTCTCATGAGTGTCTTACGACCACTCAAATAAGTATAAATTGCTTGATTGCAGTACTTACCTACTTACGCAAAAGCACTTAAAATATCATGGCGAAAAAACCTATGAAAGTGGTCCCGACTGAGTCCTACCTACTCTATAATATAAAAACGCAGGTCGCAAGAAAGTTACAACTAAAATTCGATATACAATGCGTTGCGTATCCAGTTGATTAGCAAATTTATATTGCACTAGTAAGAACCGGCTAAAAACCGGGTCAAATTGCAACGTAGGCAGGGTTCTAACCTGTGACTTTCGGTATCAGTACCTACCGTCTGGGCTACCGCAGCTCATTTGTCGTTGCTGAAATTATGCTAGTGTTTACGTGGCATGTCATTTGTGGCCTGTAGTTCTACAATAGGTAGGTAGGGACCCAGGTCACCGCATGTGCCCGGGTTCTGTGGAGTACCGTCCCACCGCTCTGAACGATTCTAATTTTCATAAATAATATAGCACTGTAAGTGCAAAATTATTACTTAGACAGCGGTCATTACACAACCATGTCAGAGGCCTACTACTAGTATTAGGCGGTTGAAGAACTCTGACAACAGGATTCTTCGTGTCGTTGGACGACTCGGTGTCCCACACCAAAAGAGAGAGAGAGAGAGAGAATTCAAAATAAACCATAGTAAGACTAAGGGACTGTATTGAAATTTTAGGGAATCGGCTGATAACCTGTCACTATGGTGATACAAAGTTGTCTGAATGACCCTCAAATGTTTATCAGACGTAGCTTAGATGTTCGTTTTTATGGCTGTTCACAATCTGCCACAAGGGATATAGGCGTGATTTATGTATTTTGTATGTATGTATAGTTTTCTCGTTATAGCTTATAGTTAACAGACAAAAAAGATGAAGAAGCTGATCATTTGTACTCTTATGCAGTGTAAACATAAATTTCAACTTTTCCTATAAGTAATCGACAATAACTATTTGTGCAGATTCAAAACAATCAAATTACGAACCAAAAAAGTTTACAAATTAAGAACTAGGCAGGTGCGCTGGTCTGGGGTGAACCAGGAGTCACCAACCGTCGGTCACGGCCGATGCTTCTTTTGTGCAAGTCGACCACACGGCAACTTCCTGACTGACACTGATTTGTTTAAACAGGGGGTAGACCCGTGTGCCTGGTTAGAATAGCATCACCCCATGTCCACCGATGGCTGTCGTTAAGGCGAACAAGGGAAACAATAATCGAGACCATAGCGTTTCCTGGGAATGCCAAATCTTGCACTGCACTCGCCAGTCTGTATACGCCATGTGTAGTTAGTTAAGTATAATAACATCAAAGAGCTGTAGAAATTCAGAGCCTAGATACGTTCACGGCAGTCATAGTCAATTATCGCCGTCAAACATAAGGCTAAGCTTTTGGGCTGAATACAGAAGATTCCCAAGCCATGTCGGCAATAAAATAGGTAGGGCATCTACCTACGGGAT
This sequence comes from Tuta absoluta, assembly GCA_027580185.1. NCBI lineage: Eukaryota > Metazoa > Arthropoda > Insecta > Lepidoptera > Gelechiidae > Tuta > Tuta absoluta. The sequence continues at coordinate 10,815,853 of JAQAHW010000009.1, forward strand.
AGAAGAAGTGGAAATCCGTTAAGAGGGAAGAATACCTTCGCCATTTCAAAAAATTAGGTATTTAAGAAAACTCATTCTGTCGCTCGCGCGCTGAAGTCCCCGCGTAGTGCGCACAACACATACACACAACCTCACGCACACAGACAAACGCTGCCACCAGCCCTGCGAGCGCAGCGACGACGACTGCGCAACGCGGGGTGCTATTTTGTTTTCTTAGATAGATCATTATGGCGTAACCGAAACTAAATTGAGGATTATTTTTATAAATCCAAGTAAGTATTTTACTACCTATGTTATGTAATGTGTATAAACTAAATACCTATTTTTTGATGATTTAGCTTGAAAAAAGTAAGTACCTACACACAGAAAATTAATAAGTTACATGGGGATTCTTAAAACGAATTGAAATATAATAATTCCCAATAAAACATTCTTGTAGAGGAAGTTATTTTGTACCAGTCTTTTTTTTAGATTTTTAATATTTTTACTGGATATAAAAATATTTCGATTTGTTTGGAGTACCCCTGTGTAGCTTAATCATAATAGACTGTACCTAGGTAGTAGGTAGGTTGATATTTACGAAATATTATGATTTTTGACTTTGATTAGACTACAAAACTACTGCATTTGCTGCTATAATTATCTATCACATTACAACTAACTATAATGTTTTCAAGTACCAAATTTTTTTTCGGATTCGTGGTCTCATATCTAAAACTGAATAGGTATGTACCTAATGTAGGTATAACATTATTTTATAATTATTGCAGGTTCCGATTTATTAATAGTCACACGATAATGGCTATGACTATGTGCGCCTGAACTGTCTCCTGTGCTGACACGCTTGTTCCGCCTCTCTCTTAAAGAAAGAACGGTGCCAGGGGCCTGGAAGCTTGCTAATGTGCAACCAATTCCCAAAAAGAGCGACCGTGCTGACCCTGCCCATTACCGCCCAATTTCCATCACCTCCATCCTATGCAAGATAATGGAGAGGGTACTCAACAGTAAGTTGCTGACATACCTTGAAGACAATGATCTCAGTGACCGTCAATATAGCTTTCGCCGGGGGCGGTCTACTGGTGATCTTCTTGTGTATGTCACACACTGCTGGGGCGAAGCTATCGAGTAACACGGCGAAGCACTTGCCGTTTCACTCGATATCTCGAAGGCCTTTAACAGAGTCTGGCATGCAAGTCTGCTCAGCAAGCTTCCTGCTTATGGCATCCCAGCTGATTTTTGTACTTGGATTTCGGACTTCCTTAGTGAACGGCCCATCAAAGTAGTCGTTGACGGCTGCTCCTCTGACCTTACGGCCATTGAGGCCGGAGTTCCTCAGGGGTCTGTTCTCTCTGCAACTCTTTTCCTGCTGCACATCAATGACCTTCTTCAGCATGGTATTGTTGGATACGCAGATGATAGTAGGTACCGTTTCAGAGAGATACTTGCAAGGTAAAAAACCAGTGGGGATGAAATACGTTCGTTAAGAAAGGCCATGGTAGAGCGAACAGATCTGACCTTAAGCCTTGTCTCCCAATGGGGCGACGACAATCTGGTCTCATTCAACGCCACCAAAACACAGGCGTGTCTTTTCACTGCAAAAAAGAATCCTTTCGACTGGACACTTATTTTTCGGAGTACATCTGTCCCTGTCACTGACAGGCTTGAGCTTCTAAGCATGGAGTTGACATCAAATCTAAACTTCGGCGCGACCATCGAGTATAAAGCTCAAACGGCGGCTAAGAAGCTGGGCATCCTGAATAGAGTGAAGCAATACTTTACGCCTGGACAGCTTTTAACTCTTTACAAAGCACAAGTCTGTTTGTCGGTTTTTTACAGATTGTACTTTGGAGAGTGTGCTCAAGAGCTTCACGACCTTGTTCCACCAGCTCCCTTCTACCCTCGGACATCCAGACGCACCGCCGGATACCATCCATTCCTGGTTGCCATTCCACCAATTCGGACTAAGCGTTTCCAGTCATCATTTATAATGCGCACTGCTAAAGCGTGGAACTCACTACCTGCGTCTGTGTTTCCAACGCATACAACCCTAATCTCTTCAAAGTAAGAGTGAACAGGCTTCTTCTGGGTGAGCTCGCTCCATCTTAGACTCTGTCTCTGTCTTATGACCTAGACTAGAGTCAAGAGCAAACCCATCCTTGATATAAAAAAATGGAGGAAAATTAGGAAAATACTTTTAGAAGGGGCAAAAAGAAACAAAATACGTTTATTTGTCCGCAAGAAGAAATTTCACTTCAAGAGAAAGGATAATGTTTGGTTTGTATTTTGTTTACCTACCTACACCTCACTAAGTAGGTAGGTATACACATATTTTGAACATTTTGTAATCTATATACTATAACAACAATTAGGGAACAATTCAAGTTTCATCGAAATCTGTTAAGAAGTTTAAGACATAATAATAATAAATAAATAAATAATCAAAACTCATAAAACGTTTTCATTGTTTCGAATTTTCCCGTTGTCGGGAATCAGTTTTTTAAAAATATTTATTAAATTTTCAACTTTTCCGTTTTAAGAATTATGTAACTTTAGAACCACGCATTCTGCCAGCAGAAAGGGGTCATCACGTTAAACACTCGTTTACTATTACTAACATTTACAAACTCGATTGAAAAATAAGTTAATAATAAGTACACTAAAATTGGTAGTTGTTGATTACTTTGCCTTGATCGTAATTTTCAATTTACCAAACTTGCATCGTAAAGTACTATACCATCTTTCTGGAGCAGTCCGATAACCTATTGTAATATGTATGTAAGTAGGAGCGAAATTTATCTTCTCCTTACATCTAGAAACAGAAATTGGTATTAAGGGATATCGATTCCTTTCTCATCTCTACTATCGACTTTTTCGTTAACATCTCTATAATACGTGAAACATTACTTCACCCCCCGACCCCCGATAGTGCGATAGAGAGCGTTGCCGCTCGCGACTGACTGTAGGTATTTTTAAGGTGAAATTTGCGTCTCGGGAGAAAACGTTTCCCACATACTAAATCACAACCAATAGTTTTGATTTTGGTGTCCATCGTTTCAGCATATTATATTCTAGGTTTATAGCTTTTTATTTTTTCTGAAAACTACTTTGTTTTTAAAATACAAACGTTTTACTTCAAGGAAGATTTTGTCATTAAAAAAGTGACTTTTAGACGCCTATAATTTTCAATCAATTGCAAAATTCGAAAAAAGGAAAAACTATAAACCTAGTTTTTTACTGTGTCAACAACATTCTAAAAAATCATTGAGATCGGATTACATTTAGGGGTAGGAAAACGTTTTCTCTTTTTGTATGGACGAGAGCTCGGTAGTCGATTCTCTTAACTAGATGAGTAAGTACGTAGTTACCTAACTTAATTTGGTAAAACATATGTTCCTGTGTAAGTAATTCTACTACTATCAAAACAAAGTGTAAGGTATAGGCGTCAGGCCCCTACCGTCAAAAGGGAATGAAGATTGCTTAGGAGAGTACCTATCAGTTTCTATGTATGTAAAAATGTTGTTGTCTTGTCTAGACAACTCGAAGCATTATCACATGGAATGTGATATCAATGAATCAGCAAATTTTTCTATTGGTCCGTCTTTCATCAATTAAAGTATAAGTAGGTATAGAAATTAAATGATTGATAGGAATAACAAATTTTCATTACAGAAATCAGAAGATTACGAAAGTTTGTATATATCTACCTAGTCGAGTGTATAGGGCATGTTGATGTAAGCTATGTCGAAAACACATTTAAACAATAGAATACGTATCCAAAAAATGAGAATTCAAAAACATGTCTTGAGTACTTGAGCGACTATCCTATCTGAATTCAATGCACAGAGCGTAAGACCACACTTAGATGTGTAAGTATGTAGTAGACACTTTACCTAACCCGACCACCAATTTCCTTATATAATTTCAAGTTTCAGCGTTTCAGAGCTCGGTGGGCGTGGCTGGGTCGCGGGGTCGACCAATGGGGTCACAGGTCGCAACCCCTGACCCCGCGAGTGCCGCGCGCACTTCGCCAACGATTGATTCGTGCGACTGCGGGCCCGGAGTTTGACGCCCCTGCAAGGTTAAGTATGTTTAGATATAGAGCGATTCTAAACATTCAGGCGCTTGAAGTCCTCCAACATAGGAACTTCCACTAGCAACTTCAGTTTTAAGAGATCAACAGTAGGTACCATATTAGTTATTCATAAAAGTCTACAAAACAAATCGACAGCGTGGTATTCAAACTTGACAGTATTGATTCTACAATATCTACATACATACACATATCACGCCTACTATCCCTTGCGGAGTAGGCAGAGCGTAAACGGCTGCAAAAACTGACATTTATTTGAGGTTTATTAGGAAAATTGTGTATCGCCACAGTGACAGGTTGTCAGCCCATCGCCTAAAATTGCAATACACACCCTGAAGTCCCTTAGTCACCTCTTACGAACTCCACGGGAAAGAAATGGGGTGATGCTATTCTAAGCCGGCATCACACGGCACTACACAATCCCGTATTGCCGTAGTTATTAAATTTGGTCTAACAACGGTGGTCGGTAGATATAACACTTGCTACTGAGTGCTCTACCCTGTAACCTATACGCAGGCACGACTCTATTTTTCTATCTTTGGCCGATATCGGGCGACGCGATGTGGTGCAGTGGTAGTGCGACTGCCTGCGACGCAAAGGTTCCGGATTTGATTCTCGATGGGGCTCTCACAAAGTTGATATTTATTACTTTGTCAATTTGTTCCCAGTCTGGTTAAGATTAGACGCTAAACCACCTGATTTTCATAAAGGAAAGATGGTTCCGTGCTTCAGAGGGCACGTTAAGCCGCCGGTCCCAGTGGCTGTCTATGGTTACTTAGACGGCGGCGGTCGTTACACAACCATGTCAGTGGCCTACTAGTAGTAGACGGTTGAAAAACTTTGACACCAGGGTGCATCGGGTCGTTGGACGATTCGGTATCCCACACGAAAAGAAGAAGATCAACCAAATTTATATTTTTACCTACAGCAGTTAGTATTTACCTATTGTAAGGTGGGGAGCAGGAGCTTACTCGGAAAAGTTTTGTGGTTGTTCGACTGGGCTTACGAGTTGTTCTGGGAAGAACAGTTCGGACTGAATCTATCCGGCACGTGATGGTAGTTCCCAAAATGGGGAACAAATGAGGGACCTCCTTGAGGAGCTTGTGGAGTGTGATCTACTCGCAATGGCTGCAGCAGCGGCTACTGTGATGTCATCCTCTTCCGAAAGGACCACTGGGCTTACTATACCTCTCTTAGGCGCTTCTTTAGTTATGCCTGATACGAGCGGCCGTACCAAGGTGCAATGAGGAAGCAAACTGGGGAACAAATGGCGCTACTCTCGACTGTGTCTTTTTTAAACTTTATTGCACATTGTACAAAATGCGAGCCTAATGCCACGCGGTATTCTCTCCCGGCCAGCCATACACAGAGAGAAAAGAAGCTACTTTTAACTGAGATTGGTCGAAATTGTGTCAATGTCATAATTCAGTTACCAATAATGATGCGTTTAGGTACAATCGCGCCTGCTGCCATCTGCAATAAACTTTGAAATTTCCTCCCCATTGCCGAAGCTTAACCCCATTACAACCCTATCGTCGTTTTAACAAGCTAATGAGTCGGACGTAGGTAAGTCTTTTTTTTATAATAACACCACGTTCGTGTGAATATCCGTCGCAATGTGGGAACCGACATTACACCACCACCTGCGCACGCGATCTGTGATTTGTTTACCTCAGTGGTCGTGTAGTGTCGCGTGGGAACTGCCCGCGGTGGTGTAAGCTAATTAATTGGACAAGGACTAGGCGTGTTTGTGTAAGGATTTCGTTGTGAACGAAAGAGTTGCGGTGTCGAAGTCAGAGCAAATTGTTTAGTGTCACGCTATTTTTATTAACTATTACTGACCCGATGGCGTAGCGGATAGTACACCTGTGCGACGTCGGGGATCGTGGGTTCGATCCCCACGAAACAGAAATATTTGTTTAGTCCATTTTCAAGTATTTGTGTTTATTCTGGGTGTTTTCTAGGTATGTATAAAATGTATTTATTTACAATAAAAAGTATATAAGTATTAATATCAGCTATCTAGTTCCCATAGTACTAGCTTTGCTTAGTTGGGGCTACATGGTGCTGTGTGAATGGTCAAGGATATTTATTTATTTATTACGAACTGGTTTTGAGGATGAGGCGTCTAAATAAATAAGTACAAGTGTTATTTTTCGAAGGCTTAGTTATCAATCGTATCAAAAGGTCAAAAGCTACTGGCGGGAAGAATAGAATTAACTCCACCACCGAGAAGAGTTATAATTCTTAAGTTTAGAAGGAGAGGCTGAATTATAGACAGGCGAGTGAGTTCCGAGTTCCAGCCCCTTTTTTGCAATCAATTACTTTTTTTCGTTTAAATCAAATAAAAGTATAACAGTAGGAAAAATTATCAATAAAACTTAAGTGGTGGACAGGTGTTCAAATCTGGGGTCAAACAGAAGTCACCAAACCAACTGTCGGTCACGCTTGGTGCTTCTTTTGTACGAGAAATTTTGAGCTAAAACCCACCTTCAAACCTCATTGAAACATAAATTCATTTTTTGATGTTGTTTATTTATTATGATAATATTGATAACTAAGTAAGTTGTACACGTCAACTGCCTCACTTTATGCCTTCTCACTACCCTAGGTCTGCTCTAAGAGATTTATTATTGGAAATAAGCTGACCTGTTATGTATTGTTCTATATGTTATGTGTTATGTCATTTGTGTTATATTGTGTACAATAAACGGTTAAATAAATAAATTGATAATCTTTCATAAAAGCTGTTAATTTTCATGAAGTGTTCATGCCTGCATATTTTCTGCTACCCTTACGTACGGTACCTATATACACTTATACAAACACTAGGTCTTTATGGACTACGAAACTTGGAGCATAGCGTGTGGATCCTCTGTACAGTCGAAGCAATAGGTGAAATTGATTTATTAATCTTTTTAACTATTACTTGCGGTCCAGTGGTTTCACCTGCTGTTACTATTACCCAATGTTTTCATCTAGTTCCACTTATGCCTTGATTGAAATGTATTTACAATTTTCGTCAGGATAGCCGTATGCACTCAGACTCACCACTATAATACCTACTGATTATTGCCTAGATTATTTTGAACCTTAGCGCAAGCCTCTTGGCGCACGCCTCATTTTTAATGTATTTATTAAACTTCATGCACAAAAATGTACACCAGCGGACTTAACGCCAATCTTAGGGCATGTGGAAAAGGTCATAATCATAATAATCATAATTTTTATTGCATATCATAATCAATAATGTACATTCTTACGAGTATTATGTATAATTACATAGGTCTTATATATTAATTATGACACCCCGTCGGGGTATAGCAACACTTAGAATATAAAGTATATAAAGTATAAAAGAGGGCACTACTGTTTACATTTTAACTTACATAATTTGACATAAGGTCTGTTTTATATTTACTGACATCTGTTTATTTTATGGAAATTTATCTAGTACTAACTGTTACTTAATCACAATACGCAATAATTTGTGTTTTTTTTTTATTTTATTCTTATTTAATAATAAAAATAATAGCATTTTAAACAAACTATTCTTATCTTTAATAATTTATTCTATGAGATCTTGGTTTATTTATCATTAGTTTTTGGAAGGTTTATTAAAAGTATTTAAAAATATATTTTTATGTTGATTTATACGTTTATTTGTTGTCTTCTAGAAATTCAGTGAGATCATAGTAACTTTTTTGTAAGAGGAATATTTTTAAATGTTTTATAAAGTCTTTGTTTTCTTCCTTATTTTTAATTTCGTTGGGGATACAATTATATATTCTAATAACCATTGAGTGAGGGCCTGTAGTAAATATACTTAATGTAGAAAAGGGCTTTTTAAGTTTATGTAAATATCGATCATTCCTTTTCGATGATTTTTCTGGAGAGTATAAGTACATGTGAGATTTGACAAACTTACAGCATTCGAGTATGTAGATAGATGTTAGGGTGAGTATTTTGTATTTACGGAAGTACGGTTTGCAAGATTCCATTTGATCAATGTTTGTTAGAATTCTAATGCACTGTTTTTGGAGAATAAAAATATCTTCTGCGTCTGTGGAATTCCCCCAAAAGATAATGCCATACGTAAACCTACTATACGCATATGCATAATAAGCCGTTAGCGCAGTTTTGAAATCTGTACATTTTTTCAGATGCAAGAGGGCATAGATAAAAGAAGAGAGTTTTTTGGCTGTATTGTTAACATGTAGCTTCCAATTTAAGTGTGAATCTAAATCAATACCTAGCAGTTAAGCGGAATTTACAATTTCGATTTTCGTATTTTTAAAATGGTAGTTAATTTGTAATGCGGATTTTTGGTAAGGTCGGAATTGTATTAAATTAGTTTTTTTTTTATATTTAGTTCTAAATTATGTATATCGAGCCAATGAATTGTATTGTTTAAAGTGGTGTCAAGTGATTCTTCTAGTTTTTTTGAATCTGTATAGGTGAATAAAATTGAGATATCGTCTGCGAATAAAATACATTGGTCATTGAAGAGTTCAGGTAAATCGTTAATGTAAACGAGAAAAAGAAGACATCCCAAAACACTGCCTTGGGGTATAGAACCAACAACAGCAGTTGGTTCAGATCTAAATTGTTGAATTTTTCCAGTCAAAAAGTTTATATTCTCTACCTCTACATACTGTAACCTATTATGGAGATATGATTTAAACCAGCTGTAAGCAGTTCCTCTGATTCCAGTTCCATGGAGTTTATTTAAAAGAATTTCAAAATTTACTCTGTCATAAGCTTTACTTACATCGAGTAATAGCCCGACTGCATATTTTTTATCGTTGATTGTATCCAAAATTTTCTGTACAAACTTATAAACTGCAAAAGTTGTTGAACGAATTTTACGGAAGCCATACTGATTGTCGTTAAGGATCTGGTAGTTATCATAAAAATTGTATAATCTATTAACCATAGCGGTTTCAAAAATTTTTGATACTGTATTTAAAAGGGAAATTGGGCGGTAGTTATTAGGGTCGGTTTTGTCAGATTTTTTATGAACTGGTTTCACTAGAGATACTTTCAATGCGTCGGGAAATACTCCTTCCGAAAAGGATTGATTAATTAAATTCGTTAAGGGAATTGCCAACTCCTTAGCGCATGCTTTTATTAATGTAGGGGGTATTTCGTCAACACCAAAACTTGTTTTATTTTTAAGGCTTTTAATAATCTTTACTATTTCATTGGAGTCTACTCTGGACGTAAGTAAAAGGAATTCTGTACCGTAGTTAATGGGTTAGTTTCAGATTTATTAAAAACAAAATTACTTTTTGGCCTACCTAAAGCTGAGAAAAAATCGTTCAAATAGTTTGCAATGTCTTTGGGGTCTTCGATTATTGTATTATTTATTTTTAAGTTTATATTATTTTTGATTATATTAGGTCTATCATTTTTTTCTTTTTGTATGATTTGCCACATTATTCGCGTTTTGTTGTCTTGACTTTGGAACTTACGGATGTTATTAATTTTTTTAGAATTTAGGATAGCTTTTTTCAGCGTTTTAGTATATTTTTTATAGTAGTTGTGTATAATTTTGCTGTTAGTTTGTAATTTTAATAGATTTAGTAGTCTTTTGTTCCGGCATGACTGTTTAAGGCCTGTAGTCAGATATGTTTTATTATTTTTAATTTTTATCTTGACGAGTTTTAATGGAATGCATGTATTGAGGATATCTTGCAGAATTAAACTAAAAATGTTGTAGTTTTCATGGACCGATTTTTTGGGAGAAATATAATCATCCCAATTAATTTTTTGAATCTTGTAATTAAATTTCAATGTATTTGTTTCGCTAAATAATCTTTTCTGAATTGTAAAGTAGTTTAAAAATGGAACTGTGATTGGCATGGTATATGAGACGCCTTTATGATCGCAAAATCCATATTCTTGCACTTTAACTAAATTATCTTTGTCTTTTAAATTTGTAAAAATCAGATCAAAACATTTATATTTATTAACTGTAATTCGTGTAGCTTCATTCACTTTCTGATGCAAATTACATTCTAACATAAGATTTGAAATTTTTCGCTTGTATTTACAGTTTTGTAAAAAGTCAACATTTAGATCTCCTCCGAGTATAATGTTTTTATTTTTATCTTTTTTCGAAATCAGATTCAAAAGATTTTCTAATCTGTCGAAAAAATCATTGGGTTGTCTTTTGCTATTTGGCCAGTATAGGCAAATTATTAACAGATTGTATTTTACTATCTCGATAGCACAAACTTCAAAAACAAGTTCTAATGCCAATTGCTTTATGTCTAATCTATCTTTGTACTCAATTTGGTTTTTTAGGTCAAAGCATGTGCATTAACTAAATTATAGAAAGAAAAGCTTGAAAATATATAACTTAGTATTTCGTACGTATAATAAAAATAAACAATCAATACTACACATAAAATACGCCTTACTCATAGCTCTAGCTGTAGGTATGTTTGAACCACAAGCTCCAACGTTTCAAACTCAGGTTTTATAAGTTAATAACTTACCTGTAGCTGTTACCCCCGGCGTAGCCCGCATAAAATAAAATCTATCCATGTTACCTTCTATACGTGTGCCAAAGATTACAATCGGTTCAGTAGTTTTTACGTAAAGAAGTAAGTGACAAACAAAGAAACATACAAACTTTCGCATTCATAATATTAGTAGGACTTGCTTAACTTTTGCTGGTGACTGTACTGTTGCTTAGACACGAGACGCAACGCTGTCTATCACAATCAGAGGTGACCACCCGCAAGATTGCCCAGCACGAAAAAAGAATGGAGTAGCCACATGGATAGAGCCAAGAAAATAAGGGATAACTCTAGGTAATGGGCAGCAGAGTGCCTTGTGAATACAATACCTTGCACTGTGCTCGCCAATCCGCCTGTTAAGCGTGGCGAGGTGTGTCCCTCAAGCTGTAATCCTCACCTATGAAAACTTAACGAAAAGCAATTTTGGTTTTGTCAAAAAATAGTGCTGAAATAGTGACAAATAGTGACATATGCAAGAAAATTAGTGACTTCATATCTCCCAAGATATGGCTATCGTTTGGTGAGGATTACAGATCGAGGCTCACGCTGTAATCCCAACTCTCGTGTGAGCAAACGGTGGGGTATTTTCACTTGGTCTACATTCCAAAAAATAGTGCCTAATTAGTGACTAATAGTGACAAAAGATGAGAAATAGTCGCTTTATAATTCCGAAGTTATAAAGGCATCTTGGTGAGGATTATACCTATAGCAATTTTTGCTGTAATCCTCACCTCATTTCTGCTAAACGCTTAGGTCTTTTGACTCAAATTTAGTATCAAAAAATAGTGCTGAAATAGTGTTCTGAAACTGCATTGATATTTATTTAGTTTATGTAGTAGAAGCAATTAAAAAACCCGTAAGAACTTCTTCATACAAAATGGTCAGGTACAGTCGCGAACAATACTTCGTATTGTCGTACTTGAAGCTCAATACTGGTTTGTTATGTCGGTAGTAACGTAATCAAACAAATTTATTTCCTTCAAGTATTTTGTTTATATCTGACAGTACACAATATTTCTCAATCAGTCAGACGTGGTGATGATAACGACCGTATTTTTTGCGGCTGTTACTGCTCTGCCTAACCCGTAAGGGATAAAGGTGTGATATATGTTTGTATCTATGTAGTACATAAATAAATACATAAAAGATACAGGTACCTAACTTGTTTGGTAAAAATGGAACAAAAAACATATTTATGTGGTAAAATTCATTGAACTCATAAATAAATAAAAGTAGGTATATAGGGTGAAATCTAATCAGTGACCGATAGCGAAAATCCAGGACGGGCTGGTGATAAGGAACAACTTTCCCCAAGGAACATTAAGTAGAAACATGAAAAAAAAATTAGACCTCCCGTACAAAATTGTCGATCAGCTGATTTGGGTTACTATGGGAGTTCCAATTTTTTTTCATATTTCGACATATGTTCCTTGGGGAAAGTTGTTCCTTATCACCAGCCCGTCCTGGGTTTTCGCTATCGGTCACTAAATAGATTTAATCCTATATAGTTAACGACGTTCGAGGCAAGGACTAATACTATAAGTACCTAATTATACCTAAATAATATTTTTTGTTATTTTCAAAACGTGCGTTTTCATTTTAATTTTTCATAATAATCGTAAGGGGCGTATTTGTTATTTAAGATATTTTATATTTGAGTTGTCATAATACTCAATATCGCGTAACGTGATGAAACCAAAAAATACCACGCAGGCGAAGTGCATGCAATAATTTCACTATTGTCTACCCTCTCGCTCACACGCGCGGCGGTAAGTTTTCGAGGCTCGGCCAAACCGGTTTTGTTTAGCGGTGGCTTGAGCGGTGGCGCGACCAAACAGGGCTTTCAGACTTAAGAGAATACGATGTGATTAATTAATGCGATGTGTTGATCTGAAAGATATAGCATAAGTACATATAAACACTTTATTGTTATAAAACCGTTAAAAAGTTCAAGGCGTTAAAAAATAGTCAGCCAAAATACCTACTCATAAAATAGACCAAAATAATGTCAGTGGCTCAACTTATGTTTAAGTTAATACCTACCTCTATTGGCAGAAATGACATTACCTAAATTAAAGCAAAAATCAAGTCTGTATTCTACGAAGTATTGTTCGCGACTGTACCTGACCATTTTGTATGTAGAAGTTCTTACGGTTTTTTTAATTGCTTCTACTACATAAACTAAATAAATATCAATGCAGTTTAAGAACACTATTTCAGCACTATTTTTTGATACTAAATTTGAGTCAAAAGACCTAAGCGTTTAGCAGAAATGAGGTGAGGATTACAGCAAAAATTGCTATAGGTATAATCCTCACCAAGATGCCTTTATAACATCGGAATTATAAAGCGACTATTTCTCATCTTTTGTCACTATTAGTCACTAATTAGGCACTATTTTTTGGAATGTAGACCAAGTGAAAATACCCCACCGTTTGCTCACACGAGAGTTGGGATTACAGCGTGAGCCTCGATCTGTAATCCTCACCAAACGATAGCCATATCTTGGGAGATATGAAGTCACTAATTTTCTTGCATATGTCACTATTTGTCACTATTTCAGCACTATTTTTTGACAAAACCAAAATTGCTTTTCGTTAAGTTTTCATAGGTGAGGATTACAGCTTGAGGGACACGGCGAGGTTGATGTTGTTGGAATGTTTAGACTAGTAAAAGCTTGTCGATCCCTCCCACCATGGTATACTCAACAATCTCAGTTTAGCTAGGTCGAAGCTTAAATATTGTTTTCCTGATATTCAAAGAAATTGCTCGGCATTGAAATAGAAGAGGAGAGTATGAATTTACGAATGTATTTATTTAAGTAAATACAGAGGCAGACTCTTTCACCATACAGAATCCGAGTACAAAATAAAATTTAAACATTTCCATACATACATAATATATCACGTCACGCCTTTATTAATTGCTGGGTAGGCTGAGCTTTAACGCCACGTCTGACAAATAATTAGGACAAACGTTTAAATAAAATGGTTAATACTATAGTGACATGTTGTCAGCCTGTCGCCTAAAATTGTAAAACACATGATAGATAGATAGATAGATAAAACGTTTATTGCATAAAATTACAACACACACATACATTCAACAAAGAACAAAACAGAAACAGTATTGGCATACATAGGATAAGTAGTAAATACACAATGTTAAACGCACATGTGTGCTGCAGTGATGCAAAGGGCCAAGGCTCAGTGCAAAAAATGCCCAAAGGAGGGCAGCACTGGTTTTCAGCCATTACCTCAGAGTGAACGTTGCGAGAGTGTATAATAGGTATGTTTGAATATTTATGTAATGAATTATTAATATAAAATCCATGATGTGTGCTTGGGAATACAATGTACTGTAGCAAATAGTGTCCGAATTATGCAATAAAATTTAGAATGAAAGTAAGAGAAAAAAAAAAAAGTAAAATAAAAGTGGGTAGTTTCTGGCAGCAACCGCTAACCTAAAAGTTGCGAGGGGTTACCTGATTTTTGCATTGTAAGCAAATATTCTTTTAATTTAATTTTAAATGTGCACTTGGTGGAAACATTTCTGATAGGGGGAGGTAAAGAATTCCAGCATTTCGTTGCTAGGAAGCGGAAGCTGCCCCTAAACGCCACTGATCGGTGAACATGCCCTTCGAGAGGAGCCCGGTTACTCCTGGTTCCATACCTACCGTGCAATGGTGACAATTTTAACTTTTGACGTAAATACTCCGGCCGTTCAAACTTGATGACATCAAAAACAAGGCTTGCCAGATGCATAATTCTGCGATGATCCATGTTAAGCATTCCTGCAGTATTTAAAAATGGTGTTATATGACTTCGCGGTGGCACAGTGAAGCAGAACCTACAGCAAGCATTTTGGACACGTTGTAAAAGACGCTTTGTTCTGCCAAGTAATCTTGGCCCGTAAACGACATCACCATAGTTTAGTCTGGACAGAACCAGTGATTCACATAAAATTACACGGGCCTTTTCACTCAAAAGATTACGAATTTGATACAGGACCTTAAGGCGGTACATGCAACTTTTGACGAGGTTTACCACATGAGATTCAAAACGTAGAAGACTGTCAAAGGTAATTCCCAAGTTTCTGGCCTCATTAACTCTCTCTATACTCTGATTTTGAACAAATATCACAGGATTATGTTCTAGAATTTTACTAATTTGCATTTTAGTGCCGATTACCATATATTTGGATTTTATTGGATTTAGCATTAGATTGTTTCTAACTGACCAGTCTCCTATTCTTTCCAGATCCTCATTCATTTTATCGATTGCAGAATTAATGTTATTTGGGTCATCAGAGATATACAATTGAAGATCATCAGCGTAACAATGAAACCTGCAATATTTAATCGCTTTAACAAGATCCGCACTGTACAAAATAAACAAAAGCGGGCCCAAGATAGAACCCTGGGGCACACCTCGTGTAAGAGGTCTGGCATCGGACACCAGCTCCTTTCCATCCTCCTTTGTTATTCTAACTGATTGGAAACGCTGACTGAAGTAACTCCCGAACCACCTCATAGATAATTCATCAAGTCCGTAATATTTTAACTTCGATAAGAGAAGAGATATATTTAAACTATCAAAAGCCCTAGAGAAATCCAGTAGCGTGAGTATAGTACCATGGCCAACGTCTGTCTCAGCCAGTATGTTATCCACAACATCAGACAAAGCCGTGCCAGTTCCCCGGCCCTTTCGAAATCCCGACTGATGCATAGGCAAGATATTGTTTTCTTCTACATATTTAGACAATTGTAGGTACACAGCTTTCTCTAGTATCTTCGACAGATATGGCAAAATGCTGATCGGTCTTAGGTCTTTGAGATCAGTCGGGTCATCAACTTTTGGAAGCGGTGTCACTAGCGCAGATTTCCACTGAGTAGGAACAGTGCCCGTGACCAGGGAATAGTTAATTATTTCAGTCAGTACTTTTAAGGTACGTGGTAGACTGAGAACAATCATGTCTCTACTCACGTGATCACTACCGATGGCATTTGACTTTATGGCAACGACATAATTATAAACATCCCTTTCCGAAACCGGTTTGAAAGAGAAACGAGTATTGCCATAACGGTTTGAATTGAAAAAGGTGAGATTTTCTTGTGATAATTCATTACTTACAGGTACCGATAAAAAAAAATCGTTTATTTCACATGGGTCACTGAAACAATCGGGTAGTTTCTCATTACGCTTATCAACCAAAACTTTTTCCTTCATGCTTTTCCAAAATGTTTTACCATCACAAGTTCTAGAATTAACGAAATGCTCAAAAAATGCTCTCTTTTCATTGTAAATACTAGTTTCTAGAAATTGCCTCAAATCTTTCCACCTTTTTTTATTGTCATCTGTCCTTGTAATACGGTAAATTTCGTGAGCCTCGTTACGAAGTTCAGTGATGTGCTTTATATTGTCGGTGATCCACGGCAGGGCATGATGTTCTTTGACTTTTATCGTTTTAAGGGGGGCATATTTATTATAAAGTGAGAATAGGTGATTATTATAGTTGTGAACCATATCGTCAACGGTAGAGAGGTTTAAAATTAGTTCCCAATTCAGAAACTCTAAATCACTATTAAAACTATTCAAGTCCATATCCTTAATGGGCCTAAAAGTTATGAGTCTAGGTGGAATTTTATCTTTCTTAATCATTAAAGTTACGTTTACCATTGCATGTCCGATAGAACCCTTAATATTTGAAACCGTGATTTCTTTAACCCGCGAGTTAGTGCAAACAACATCAATCAGTGACTCCGTCTCAGCTGTAAAGTGCGTTGGCTTATCAACATACTGTTCAAGTCCCATGTACGTCAGAAACTGCAAAAACTTTTTTGTTGATGCATCAGAGGGTTTTAACAAATCAATATTAAAATCACCGAGCAAAACCAGGTGATCAAAATAAGAAAAATGAGTTACGGACGAAGTAACCGCATCAAGAAATGTATCAACATTGATCCAACTTGGCCTATAAGCTGTACCAATAACAATCCGTTGTCCATTTATCCTAGTAGACACCCACATTTGTTCAATATCAGCACTTGGATATTTTTCGTAGCGAACCCGAATATTTCGTTTGATATAGAACGCCACCCCGCCTCCCCACCCACTACGCATATGCAACGGCCGCGGTGTGCAACGCAGTCTATATTCAGGGATATTTGGGGCGCGCAATTCCTGGCCGTCCCTTACCCAGGATTCATTTACCGCAAGGATATCGGGCTTGTGAAACCCTCGAGTCCCTTAGTCTCCTCTTACGACACTTGTGGGAAAGAAATGGGGTGATGCTATTCTAAGCCGGCATCACACGGCCTATATCAACATTTCCAAACAATTGTTTGATATAACTTTCTAACCCCAACTTGAATTATTTTGTCCACCCTACAACTATCTCCAATGCTTCCTCTGTTCGATAACAAACTGTAACAATCACCTGCGTGTACAGACAGACAGACATACGCGTTGCGTTTACCGAGTGCGCCGTCTATCCATCCGTCCATCTTATCACCAGCCCTCATCTGACTAACGCCACATGATTTGCTATAGAAAAAACCCGAGGATAATCCCAGTGTAAGCACTCCATAAAACACTCATACATACACATATCACGCCTTTATCCCTTGCGGGCTACGCAGTGCGTTAACTGCCGCTATCGCAACGTCTGACAATTTGAGTGCCGTTTCAGAAACTAGGTACCTTGGTACCTTGTGTCACTAGGTGTAGTGACAAGTTCTCAGCCTGTCGCGTCAAATTGTAAATACACATGAAACTCTCGAGTCCCTTAGTCGTCTCTTACGTTACGACAACCGCGGGAAAGAAATGGGGTAAGTAGTCCTATTAAAAGCCGGCATCCTCCGGCATTCCACACGTCCGTAAAACGTAATTTATTATTTTCACTGCCGATAAATAAGTGATCTAAAACACAAGGTTTATTTCGCTACCCACACTAGGTACCTAATCCTGTTTTTTTTTTAAGTTCTGGACTCTTCAATTTTTAGCCCTAGAGATTTGAAATCTACACCTGACTGTTTGGTGGGGATCTGGAGCTCACCCGGCAAAGTTTTTGTGGTTGTTCAAATATAACCAGCCCTGGGTTTACGAGTTGTTCTGGGAAGGACGGATTGGACTGAATCTACCCGGCAGTTCTTAAAATGGAGAACAAATGAGGAACCTCCGCGCCCCAGCCGGCGGCGGGGGCTTCGTCAATTTCTTGAAGAGCTGGTAGAGTTGCAATGGCTGCAGCATTGGCTACTGTGATGTCGTCATCATCATCCGAAAGGACGTGTCTGGGTCGGCGTTTAAAACGTGAGGTTGGATGGAGGAAGTAGTTGGACGCGGCAACTATTAAAGGGTAGGTAATCCTGTGTCGTAGGTAGGTAGGTAGACGAATATGTGTGCCGTTAAATATGAATAGTATGTACTAGATTTCCGCCCAGCGGTTTCACCCGCAGCCACTCATTTTCCCGTGGTAATAGTTGTTTTCCTGCGGTAAAAAGTAGCCTATGTGTTATTCCAGGTTATACTCTACCTGTGTTCCAAATTTCATCCAAATCGGTCAAGCCGTTTGAGTGTAAAGAGGTAACAAATATACATACATACACACACACACACAAACTCTCAGATTTATAATATTACTACAGATGTGCGCACGATGACAATACATTAGAATTATAATATTTATTTTCTTGGGTTAAAATATTGTTGGATATAGTTGGTTCCATAAGTATGATTTTATGAACTGATTAAAGAAGTAACCAAGTGGCACAAAAAGGAATGTTGCGGTAATAATATCGCAAACTATTATTATTATTTATCGCGTCTATCCGTATCGCACACGTAATAAATAAAAAAGGAACGCATTGGGTAAACACTCCCTCTGTTCCCCCATACCACTATCACAAGTGTCAATTTCTAAATGGAGTCGAGAATTGTTTTAGAAAGTGCCGAGTCTAATGAAATTGAAGAGTGTGTATTATAGCTACCGTAACAATAACAAGGATACGATCGAAGATAGACGTAGTTATCTATACAATAAAATATCAGCGAAATAGGTCTTGTCAGCAGCGTCTTTAGATACTGAAGGGATGAACCAAATCTTACCCGACTGTCGGTTATATTTTTGAGAATATAATCCTTTTCGTGTAAGTGTGTGTAAACTTACACACACTTGTAAACTTTTCGTGTAAACGTATGTGTGTAGTTCTGCTTAACTTTTCTTTTATTATATCATCCCTACATCGCAATATCGTCTGCAATAATCTACTTTACTTTCCGAGAAATTGGTGTGGACGTGAAAATATAAACGTCTCTCCTACGGGGGATGTTTTTTTCGTAGGTAACATGACAGGCAAGTATTTCGACCATTCTATTTCCCAAATTCTTTCTAGCTACTGTCGTTTTCCTTCAGTACTTCTTAAGTCCCAGCTATGTACTATAAGTAGGTGAAATTGTTCAAAAGCTAATAGTTACTTACTTCTTACAATAAGTAGGTATATCTATGTCGCCATCCCGCGAGCATGGCCAGACTATATCACAGAAGCAGAATGCCGTACCAAAATTATCATAGACGACTTTAAATAAAAGAATCATATACGGATAAACATTTTATTATTTCTTTAAACAATCATTCTTACACAAAGGGCTTTCAACAAAGGGCCAAAGCACAGTCAAATACCATCTCTTCCCTAAAACTCGTTTAATGTTTCTCTTCCAATGCTTTTTCACCACTTTCATTTCCAAAGGTTTAGACTCTCTTGAGGTCAAGCCCATTAACATATTCTTCAAATGAAAACTAAGGAAGTAACCGGACCAGCAAATCAAACATATGTTCAAAAATAAAAAGACCACGTACACATCTCGATAACACAGAGGATCTTTCACATAAAATCTCGAGACTGGTATGATAAATCGAAATATTGATAGTAATACTGTGCTTTGTTTGCTTGTTATCAAAGAAACGTAATGGTAGAGATAGTAGGTTGAATAGAGCATAGAAAGAAAAACATGAAACAAGACTAAGAAAAAATACCTGTAGTTATACAAGCCAACGCATCGAGACATCAAGTAACAATGGTGATCTCTTCTTATAACACAAAAATTACACCTAGAGCAATGCCAGCTTTCCACAGGACAATTCTTCTTACATTTATCACAGTATTGCAACCGTTTTGTGTATCTTCCGAGACTGGTATTCGTGAAGATTCCCATGAGCACGTTTCCAAGGATGTTAACGAAGAACCAGATTCCCATAGTGACGTGGAAGCCATGCTTCAGAGGTCCCATGTGGTAGAATTCCACGAGAGGTCCTCTGATCTGCGTTATCATAAAAGCGAAATAGGTCGGAATAAAGAATAATAGCAAATAAGGAATTGCTTTTTCAGCAAGTCTACTCCTGTAACTGAGTGATACCATTTTGATAGTTTTATTAGGTTTGTTTTTATTTAAGCGTTTTCTTCAGTACGGCCTTCAGTACCTTCATTTTTATTCAACTTTCTTTCTTCGGTGGGTTTATTTAATTCTACGTTTCGCTTGACTTGAATGAGTATTTTCACTATTATTTTCTGATCTACGTTCTAGTTATATGCTTTTTGATCTGATTCAAGCAAGGAACACAAAGGAACATATATACCAAAGAATACTATACACACTGATATATACCCCTCTTAGCGAATCTGATTCTGATCAAAGATTTTGTCATTTTTTTTTTAAATATTTGGCTTCCATCGCCTTCAGACGATGATTCTGCCAGATTCAAGGTCAAAATTAACAATAGTTTAAAAGATAAAATATTACATCAAAAGCCATCCTGTCCTGCTCTTTATAAATGGCGTAGGTATATAAAAAGTAGAGTGATGACTGCTGTCAAACTTAAAACCCGTTAGTATTTGAAACGATGCATGCTAGTGTTTATAGAGGTTAGTAATGCTAGACTACCTACCAGTTTCTTGGGAAAAGTTGTAGATCTTCATTTTAAAAGACAGCTAGAGTATGTGCGGAAAGAGAATAGGCGTGGGCCAATAGTGAACTAATAATTTTTTCATAGGTTGCTATGACATTCCTTTGAGGCACAGAGGCGCCGTCTCTACTAAACTTACTACTGTTTTATCTCAGAAAATATACAAGAAGTGCATTTAACTATGGATAAATTACCCATTTGTCACTTTTTATTGAAGCAAAATTGAACAGTGAATGTATTGGTGCATGCAGTGAACCCTGATTGACGGGGTCGGAACGAGACGGAAGACCGCGTTGCTCGAAGGCAGTGAATTATGGTAAAATAAAAACGCAATTCGTCAATGTCATACTTGCAAAGAAGAAACACACAGCAATGCATCATATATTCTGAAATGTCGAGGAGGAGAGAAGATCGTATACTCCACCGAGGTGGAGACAAACTCTATACATTTTCAGCCGTATGAAGTGCACCACACATCTCCTCGTCTTTTTGTCTGTTTATATTATTACTGCTTATGTGGAGATTGATTTTTGGAGTAGGTATGCCCTTATACAGTGGAGTGTACTGGGAAAGCAGTGAACTGGTAAGCAAAGGCAATAGTCAAGTAAGTATTTACATGATTTGCAAGCTTCTAAAAACTAAAGAGAAATAAGGTTTAAAAGTTATTGGGTTATCACATTGTCAGCCGTAGAACGTAGGCGAAGGGACAGAGTATGCCTCCATTTGAATACAACTGGCACCTCTCTGCAAACATAAGCACGGTGTACCGGCGGCGTAACGCTACTAAATTATGAATCCCTCCCATAACTTTCTTATTGACCCATTTCCCTGCCAATATTGAAAAGCCGCATAAACTTCACAGCCTAATAAACTCTCAGGCGTAAAGTAAACAATCAAAGACGGCCTCTCAGAAACATCTGTTGGGGAATAAAATCTGTGAGTGCCAAAGCCCTCTTAGATGCGCGCGGTATCTTAAATTTTGCGGGCGTTGAATTGAACCAATTTACATAGTCATAAATACATTTGATTTTGAGACATTGTCTTAAGTTGGAATACAGAGAGGGAATAAGGTACAAATTTTAGTGAACAATGGCTCTTCAGTGAGATCGGGTGTTTCGTCATCGTCACATTACCGAAAAAGTAAGATCATTAATAAGGCGGATATTAAAATCTATGTTATGTTATACTTACCAAAATAATATTCTTGAAGAACTTTCACCTGAGGGCGATCGCAAAAGTCTTACTTTAAGTAGTTTTAAAATCATTACAATCTTGTACGTAGATATCTTCTTAAATAACCTTTATTTTAAAAGCTTTTGGTAACCTCATACTATATCGACATACTGTTGATTTGATACTAACATAACACCTTAGAATAAATAAATAATAACATTAACACGACCACCAAAAAAGAAACTCTTTTTAATCCAAAATCAAACCCTACCCTGTGGGATGGTGATTCACCCCTGAGGCACCCCGAGGGTTTTTTACGGCGCGATAAGACGTGACATAGTCTGACAGATGTCACGACATTTGCAACTCGGCACGACGGCTGAATGCCACGAGCGAAATGACAACCACTTTTGTTTTGGGGGCGTATAACAAGTGAAAATAAAACAAATAGTAGGTACGCAAGTTTATTGACGGACAGAGTAGGGTTGGTAAAGCGAACAAAGTAGGTAAGTAAAATCCATTTTGCAAAACGTAATCCGTTATAACATCGATATATAATAATAATATACCGATGGTTACAAACTCAATCAAGACCCTATAAACTGTTTTAGTGACTAACCAGGTTTACAGCAATCCCTAGACACTAGTCGGCCGGTGTGGCGCAGTGGTAGTGCGGGTTCGATTAACGGTGGGGCCCTCACAAAGTTGATTTTATCACTTTCCCTTTTACCAGTCTGGTTAGGATATTGCAAGCTGAATCACCTAATTTGTCCGTAAGAAAGATAATTCGATGAGCTTTGGAGGGCACATTAAGCCGTCGGTCCCGGTTGCTATCTATAGGTATGATAACTTAGACGGCGGTCGTTATACAACCGTGTTAGAAGCCTACTAGTAGATAGGAAGCGGTTGAATAACTCTGACACCAGGGTTAATCTAGTCGTTTGTCGACTCAGTGTCTCACACGAAAAGAAGAAGAAGACACTAAAAATACATAGTAATACAGAAAGTAACCCTAATCATCCTATTTCATACACTTCTAGTTTCATTTTTGTTTCTCTTGTCTTCTTTTCTAAGTTAACTTCGGGTAACTGCTAAGGCCCCGATTCTTTTAATTTTGACCTTAGCAAACTGCCTTTCTATTGCTACTGTGATTTTTTATACTGTTAGCAGAATACGGAACGACTAGGAACGACCAAAACCATCGAACTGACGCACTATCGATACATACTGAAACGATTTTCATTGAACAGACTTCGGACCCAGATCATGTCCATCGAACTTATTAAAAAACAATCAATCTTTAAAATCTCCGTTCACACGGTTGTCTTATATCAATATAGCTAACTTATCCATTTATAACATGAACTTCCTACTTAATTATGGACCTTATCCCAATCACTATAGGGGCTTTAATCGCGTAGGGATTGTTAAACTTAGTGGGCTCTATCTTTACACACGGAAATTCCTGAACATCAGTGTCCGTATTTGCTTACCGTTAATCAAAAAACTTTTGTCAAGGAAGGTCCGTCTTACCCTTCTGATTAATGATTCGATTTCAACCCGAAAACGGTTGTGGGATCCAGTGTGACCAGATATAAAAATGTTTGGTCTTACGTGATGAAAACGTGCCGTAGGGCTAAGATACAGACCGAAAACCTTGTCAGCCATTTGATGTATTTTACCCAAATTACGCCAATGGAGTTTTCTGAGAGGTCTGTATCAAGCAAAAGACGTTACACAGCTGCTACATAATGTTGATGATGATTAAGCATAAATATGCCAAGCAAGCAAGGTGAATCAAAAAATTAACTGCCGTAACTGTAACAAACAGTGAAAAGGTGCCGCTAGTTATAAAATTTAAGGTTTCAAAAACAATTAAAAATGTTAGACTAGAGGTCTTTTAATTCATATTAAAAATAACACTCAGTTTAGATGATTATTAAAATCAAATTTGAATATTCCAAACGATATCATCCAGTTATAGTTACCACCTATAACTTTGCAAATTTTGCATCTGGCAACAAACCCCGACCCGGTGTTTCTTAAACAAATAAAACGGCAATGGTGGTAATGGTATTGCTAATGGTGCGTAATAATTGTCCCCAAAATCATTAGCATCTTCTATGAATGGCGAAACGGCAGAAAACGGCAACATCCATGGACACAAAAATGAATTGCAATGACCTGTTTGCACACGAGATGAACAAACGAACTGTCGCTACATCATTAATATTAAACCTTAAAGGGACAAGACAGGGCAATTTCTACAGAAATAACCCAAAGCAGATCCAAAATTTGTTTAATCTGTAACTGTAAATGTTTATTCAAGTGAATGAGCGCAACAAATCATATGCCGGTACCAAACTGCCGTTATCAAAAATATATGTTATAAGCTGATTAATTGATCTTACACGATACATGGACGATACAGTGCCTATGCTTACCTACATGGACGACACAGCGCATAAGTTTATAATTATAGACAACACGACACAAACATCATCTCATATTTTGAAACATAGCAAATATTCCGCTCTCAGTCAAAAAATTTGCATTATTCAAAATCTTTTTAACCCAAAACCTTCAAAGGCGTCCAACAAAAACAAGGCTTTAATCTTTAATCCCACCCTCACAATTAAAATTACCAAGACAGCAGCCGCAGGGTCAACTAATGGCGAATGCATTATTGAAGCAACAGCGAAAGGGTTGATGACAGATTATCTTATTACATATTAAAATATTAGCGGGCCAATGTTTGATGCGTGTGGGAGAAATTTTAAACCTTTTGAAGCACTCTGAGAGAACGTTAAATTATATCTCTGCAACAGATGTTTGAGGGGTAGGTACGTACATGCATAGATTTTCAATATTAGGTTGGTAGAAAGTTTGTTATACGGTAATGTTTACGGTGCCAAAAATAGGGTGAAATTTTACTAGTGACTGTCAGGGAAATCTCAAGACGGGCTGGTGAAAAGGAACAATATTCCTTATGTAACAAAGTAAACGTATTTTGAGTTTCCATAGTAACTCAAATTTGAAAAGCCCATTTTTTCCTTTCTTCCCTACGTTCCTTGTGCAAAGTTGTTCCTTATCACCAGCCCGTACCGAGTTTTCGGTATTAGTCACTAGTGACATTTCACCCTATATTTTGATCGGTCATATTACAGAAAGTATGACCCAGAGCAAGAACATTTTTATTTAATCTTGGTGTCTTAGAGTCAGTCGTATGTTTGAAGGTTACGCTAGTAACATATTTTATGATCATCGATTGAGGGTATTCTTTTGGGAAATTGATAACTAGCTTTTTACTTGTGCCTAGTAGTTCAGAATTCTGACAGGAATGAACACTGGGTGGTTTGACAAATAAGTTAGTATTATAAAATAATATTAAACTATATTTAACATTAATTCATTAAGAATAGCCACAAACCGCTCAAACTATAGAATCCCAAATTTTCTACCGCAAGATACTCGCATAGGTACACTTAATGAACTTTTGAGAACGCAGCCATTTTTTGGACCGAGGAAGGTGTTTGGGCGCAGATGGGCACTAATCTCCACCACTTGTTAAATATTAACGTGGGCTAATTGCACCCCGGGAGAAGGTGGGGGTGGGTTCCACCCTACTCCCATCCTCTAATGGGTTTTAAAACTGATTCCCGCCGTGGAGATGCGTATTTGATGACAAGTTCCGTCGTTTTTGGTTAGGCTTTTGCAAAGATATATACATACAAGCCCCTGCTTGAGGTTTGGCTTACCATCTCTCAATGTTGGATGTACATTTTGAAGTACTGACTGGCGCTATCGCAAGATTGACTGTCTTTGCTATTGCCATTTGCCTAGGTGAAAAAAGATAAACGGCATATACAATAAAAAATGCAACAAACACGGTAATCAGGGTCATATTATGTATAGGATATGTCAACTTGAACAGAAAGTCATTGATTTCATATTAAATCAGTTTGAAATTTAGCATCTGAACTACCGCAGGTTACCAATAACCGCACGTGTTTCGATAGCCGGACCCATAGACATCATTCCCTATGTATACCTTACCATGTTCTCATTCGCCAAGAATCTTATCCTATACAAGACAAGTTCATGGCTTTTCCACACACGTACTCACGAACCCATTAGGGTGCAAGGCTTACGCAACGACTACATGGGGACGTGTAATTGCCACAGTTAGAGGGATGATGCACGCAGAAAGTGGGACTTGATGTGATGACACTCTGCTAAAAGGTGGCTGGCTAAATATGTCGACACATGTGTTGCTAGCTTTGCACGATAGTTCTACAGTTGCATAAAGCTGGCATAGTACGCCGAAGGACGTGAGTTCAAATTCAGCTCGGGGTCAGGGTCTTTTCTTTTACAGTTTCGGTATATGTAACAAAATCAACTACCCTTGCTTGTTTAAAAATCAAAACTCATTCCAGAATCTGCTTCGTCACTCACGGTAAGCTCCTTTGCTTCCCATCATTAGATGACCCTTTTATGAGAAAGTCCCGAAAGTCCAAATCCAATCCGTCACAGTTGCTTCCGGGGACGCGAGATTTGCATATGGTCGCAAAAATTACAATGCCCACCTCAAGAAGTTAATGGACACGCATAATTTCCAAGTACCCCCACAAAAGGGTGAGACAAAGGCGCTACGCGGTAAAAAGCTTTATTAATGTGGTATATTAATCGTCTATATTCCGTTATACCGGTTAGAACATTAAAGATTAAAGTTAGTTTTTTGATTGTCCGTTTGGACTGTAAAAGATTTATTCCGTCATGCAGATTTCCGTATTGAATTTGTGTCTTCATTATTAGAAATTGAATTTTTAAATTTACTTACTAGAAATTCTCCCCAAGTATATGTCCTTATATACTGCCCGAGTGCATATCTCTAACTGTAAAGACCATCACTTCTTAGACCAGTAAATTTTGAAGATTCGCCTCTTCATCATATACCTAATATGTATTAAGAAACAGGCACTACCTTATCATCCTTAAATTCCAAAATGTATACAGTGGAGAATTTTATATTGGCTTCTTACTTTAATTTGCCATTATAATCTGAGATCTTAACCAAAGGAATTTAACTCCCAAAACCCAGACAAAGCGTATCAAGTATCATTATAATGGGCCATTAGACTTGTGAAAATCAACTACCCAGCCAATTTAAGTAAACCTTTGCTCTCGTCCAGATTCTTAGCAATCAGATGCGTCTTTATGTTGGTGAAATTCACAAGTCACCAAAATATCAAGAACCCTTTAAAGTATGTAACTAGTTTGCTCCAATGGGTCAGTTTAATTTAGAAGGATTCAATAAAAGGGTGGCGTCTACAAAGAATATCTATTTGTTTTATTTATCTTTCAGTAGTTAAACATACAAAGCATAAATAAAGAATGAAGAATCATAAGCTGCATAAATACTTTTGTCCTTTGTCATCTATTGTCACCTTTGTATCCTTTATGCCATTGTTTTTTTTTGTGGTCTTTTGTTGTTGTGGCATTAGCCAACTGAAATGTCCAGATTATTGTTTTTTATGGCTTGCTTCTGGTTTGGTCATATTTGATGGACTTACAGTTTTTTCCTTGCTCATTATAATTAATCACGAACTTTTGAGCAATCATAACCGTTACAAGGTGTGAAAATGTTTAAATGATTTGTTTTTGTATATTGCTAAATATTCTGCTAACACGAAGTTATAAAAATGACCTAAAATTGATACTATGTATTCCGCTGAATCTTTTGCCACGAACAATCAAAGGACCACACTCAGAACCAAAAATCCTTTGAAATTCAATGAAAGGTATTTTTTCTCCGGAAATTCCCAAAACTTCTCTCGTAGCGCGTCAGTCAGTCAAACAAACGTCAATCACTTCTGCGCCCGCGCCACACAGCTAGAGGTCAAAAGCCACTGATCATCATCTAACATTCTACCAACTTATAGATGCACATTCCCGGTCGTAGTTTGCTCGCAAAAGGGCTTAAGTAAGGCTGGTCAACTGACTGAGTGACTGTACTAACTGTACTAAAACTGACCAGTTAACTTGACCTCTCGCATATCTATCTGCGATGGATTTGACAGAGGGTGAAGTCACTTTGGTCAGTGCATGTATTTAGTGAGTCAGCCAGCTTAACCATGAACCCTTAACAAGATACAATGACGATGTTCAGGAGGTGCATAGGCAGTTAGGTGATAGTAAATGTAAGTTTGTCTGTGGTGATAAGTGTATGTTTCTTGCCAAGCTTTGTCGCTTCCTGATCGTGGAGGAAAGTAAGCTCAAATATTACACTGCTGATTTGGTAAAGAAGTATTCCAGCCGAAACTATTGCCAAAACTATACTGCCAACGTCATACAACTTAAAGTAAAAATCTGTATATAGGACAGACTGATTGACAAACCTACAACCTACAATTCTTTGCAAGAATTCGCTATAAAGAAAATGGCTATTCAATTTAGTTTTCAAGTTCCTGACATCAGAGTACCTTTCCACCTGTCCCTATAATATTACCAAATTTACAGATTTCAGATGATATCCACAAGTCCACTGACTTTTATCAACCTCAGTCCTCCAATGATTCCCAGTCCTTTCATCCAAATATTCACGTAATTCCACATAGTAAACAGTCGGAAAGGGATACGGTCCCTTTTTTATGTTGACTGACGAGGCAAAGGGTTGCACCATTATGCCAGTGAATTCAATAATCAGACACGCTCAGGTGGCGCATTGTGGTGGTTTTAATCTGATAATTATGTGAACTTTTATCAAGAGGATCGGGTTCAATATTGTTGGGTAACTAATAGGAAGGTATCATTACCTGCATGAGGTATTTTTGCATATAGTCTATACGGGGTAGATTGTTATAGATGACGCCAGACTGTTAAAAAGATTGAAACACATACAGCTTTTGAAACTTTTTCAGAAGCCGAACTTAAATCTGAAAATGCATTTTGATCTACATTGATAAATACATCATAGTTTTGTAAAACTTTCAAAAGCTTCATCCAGAAATTCGTAGAATTCTCCGACTCTCTCACCATAACTAATACTGGTGTGAATAACGGTGTTTCTACTGTTTACGTATAATAAATTAAACGTAACCGGACAAACGGACACCGCACCTCGTGAGTATCATTAATATCTTCGCCTACCGGACAGGGGGACAGAAAACATTGTCACAGATTCGTTGCTTCATCGCATCGTGTCTTGTACGTTTTATTGTATAATTTGTAAAACTAATATCAATTTTTTATGTATAACTTTTTAGTGTGTTTTAAAAGTTTCAAATATATTATCATAACAGAATCACATTTTTTGTTTAGTTGTTTTTATAATTGCAAGTAGGTAGGTATGTTGCACACACGGAGCAGCTGTTTGTTTCGAATAGGTAGGTACATTATATAAGCATCTTCTTAATTTAATCTTACCGTTGCTAACAAATGTCCATAAACATTTTGTTAGTTTGATGGTCATTTTTGCATCAAATGCAAATCTACTTATTTTGCTGATCGATTACAATTGCAATGCCCTATCTGGGTGCATGTACTTATCTGTCACTATATTATAATACCTTTTATATATGTCGTGGGCTTATCGTTAGATTGGCCATATCAAGATATGCCCAGGCACAACGTGATACTCCGGCACATCATGATCTGGCCATCCAACACAGGGCATATCGTTCAACGCTTTACGTTTGGCGATTTGGCCAGCGATACTTTAGGCATATCGATTATGTAGGGTGTCCAAGGTTTTAGCAAATAAAAATAAAGTTAAGAATTAAAATGTTTATTCAAATTTAAAATAATTATTGTTATGTTAAAATCTGGCACATAAAATCACAGTTCTTTGGAGAGAAAATAACAAAACGTCTATTTGAGGCAAATTAAGTATCTAATTAACAGTAAAGTTTAATAAAATCTTAACACAACCATCACGTAGAGAACGCCACGGTCGAGCAACAGCTAGAATTAAATTAAAATGTTAAAAAATAATGAAAAGTAATCTTTGTCAGAAGTTTCCATGACATCATATTTTGAACTCCAATAATAGTCCGAAGAGACCCGCTGCATTGTCACCCTACTTCTCTTGATTTCTTCAATAACCTAAAAAAATGGAACTTTAGCGTACAAACATTAGTTACTTAATAAATCTAATAACTTTAATACATAATGACATGAGAGAAACGCATCACCTACACATTATACGCAAAAATAAACACTTGTTCAGCAACTAAATACTAAGCTCTAAAATACGTAGCGAAGTCCATGGTATTATACATTGTGCGAGGAATCTTTATGTCCCTCATAGAAATCAAGTAACTGATGGTAATATTGTTCTTTAAATGCATTTTTTGTTTCGTTTTCACAGTCCATTTTAATAATATCAACACATTCACTTGTTTGTAACGCCGCCATCTTCCACTCGCGTAAACAAAGCGGAGCGCGCGAAGACAGCGCCACTATCGGCGCGAAATGCAACTACTTCACGATCTGCCGTGTGGTTAGCTCGGAATATCGACAAATACGTTATTCTCGTCGATCTGCCCAACCTTTTCCTTGGCGCATCGCGACATGCCCGGCTGAATCACGATGTGCCGGCATTTCAAGAAGTGCCCGGGCATATCTCGATCTGGCCAATCTAACGATAAGCCCACGACATATACACTCGTCTCATAATGTTCGAATTATGAATTCGAAAACAGATGCATAATGACCTACTTTATGCATTCTGCCTATAAAAACTAGGGATTACTATAAATTACAGAAGCGTAATGACTTAATGAGAAAACTCTTAATACGATAAAGTTGAGAAATGAAACGAAGTTTTTTTTCCAATACTCAAATCGCTATCTTCCGCCGCACCTGACAGTTGTTGTTGTACGGTAATTTTTCGGATGTTGTTCAGTTGCTTTAATAGGTTTTTGTTCTGTTTTTGTTCAGATGTTATTCCGATGTTGTTCAGTTGTTGTTCAGTTGTTGTACAGATGTTGTTCAGATGTTGTTCAGTTGTTGTACAGGTGTTGTTCAGTTGTTGTTTCGATGTTTTTCAGATGTTGTTCAGTTGTTGTTCAGATGTTGTTCAAATGTTGTTCAAATGTTGTTCAGTTGTTTAGTTAAGTTATTGTTAAGACTCCACATCTAAACAACTGCTAAAGTATAGATTTTTAAAAATTCATATCAAGCCATATTACGTTCTCGTATTGAATTTGTCCTTGTATCGGGCCTTGCAATGGCCGGTGCGTACGTTTAGAAAAGTGTTTCTGAGTTTTTTTTGGCGAGTGTAGATAAAATAGTGTATGCAACTGCTATAATTAGGCATTAGAATGCTCGTGTCAAACTATTATCACACTCGGCTGCGCCTCGTGTGATAAACAGACACTCGCATTCTAATGACCCCCATTATACGACAGTTGCATAAACTACTATTATCTACACTCGTCTCATAATGTTCGAATTATGAATTCGAAAACAGATGCATAATGACCTACTTTATGCATTCTGCCTATAAAAACTATGGTTTACTATAAATTACAGAAGCGTAATGACTTAATGAGAAAACTCTTAATACGATAAAATTGAGAAATGAAACGAAGTTTTTTTTACCAATACTCAAATCGCTATCTTCCGCCGCACCTGACAGTTGTTGTTGTAGGGTAATTTTTCGGATGTTGTTCAGTTGTTTTAATAGGTTTCTGTTCTGTTGTTGTTGAGATATTGTTCAGATGTTGTTCAGTTGTTGATTAGTTGTTGTTCAGTTGTTGTTAAGTGTTGTTCAGTTGTTGTTCAGTTGTTTAGTTATTTGCTGTTGAGACTCGACATCTAAACAACTGTTAGTAAAGAATCTTCAAAAATTCATATCAAGCCATATTACGTTCTCGTATTGAATTTGACCATGTATCGGGCCTTGCAATCGCCGGTGCGGACGTTTGGAAAAGTGTTCAACTGAGTAAATTTTTTAGAGCGTAGATAAAATAGTGTATGCAACTGCATATAATTAGGCATTAGAATGCTCGTGTCAATCTATTATCACACTCGGCTACGCCTCGTGTGATAAACAGACACTCGCATTCTAATGACCCCCATTATATGACAGTTGCATAAACTACTATTATACTTGTATGTTTAAGCAATGAATAAATGAAACGAAAATGAAATTAAATGGATTTATGTGGAGCCTTTATTGGGTAACTGGAACTATTAGTATTTAAACTATTGCTATGATTATCTATTGGGACCAACCGTTTACGATTTTGTCGTCGGCACACTTCGTCTCTTAATATTCCTAATGACCCCTAACAATGCCCTCATATTTCAATTTCTAAAAAGCGTCATCTCCCTCATTTTTGGTCTCGTGCTCAGCACCAATGGGCTTTATAAAAAACTTCATCTCAATCTTCCCTTGTCCAGTAAAAAACTTGTTGGCTCGTGGTCAAGATTGACCTTAAACTGACCCTGCACCTTACGGGATGCTGCACTGCACACTCCCATTTTGTTTATTCACCGTTTAGTTTTTTATTATGATGTAAATTTCCTTATTCAGTGATGATAGTATACACCCGGTTTTATAATGTTTGCGGACGCGTGGCTTACAAAATTGCTGTAAAATATCAATATTGATTAAATATATTCTCATATACCGAAGCAGGTAAGTACATACCTACAATTTATTTAGGAATTTGATCTCTTCTTCTTCTTTTCGTGTGGGACACCGAGTCTCTTAAAATGTGCAATAAATGCAGCAGATGTTAATAAAATTAACCTTTACCGAAATTCCAAATATCCAAAATTTTCCAAATATGTGTCAGAACGTACAATCTACATGAAGGTCCTACCGACCAAAGCTATTCAAACCGAAAATTTTATAGGGTCCCCCGATATCCAGTAATAATTCATAAATTCGCCCAAGGTCCGAACCCGTTTGGGGCCAAATCCGTCATTAATATGGACAAGGCCCAACAAAGGGAGAACTGTTCGCCCTTTCAAGAACTAGAAATACAGGGATAATAGCCGATAGTCTTTAAGAATGATAAATTGCTCGAATAGACTCGGTATGTTCATTCCCACAGATATTAAAGAAGGGACAATTGATTCCCCGCTGTGTCATAGAGAGTATTGCGAGGCAGAGCTTTGTGCAGACCACATGCAAATCCTTTTGAGGGTTTTTGGCGGGAAATTGGAAAAGTTTGGAGTGACTTTGATGTTTTGTTTTGTGAACGGCTAATCGGGCTAAGTGCAGGGTAATGGTTACCATTTGTAAACAATGGTGTACATTCAGGCCACGATAGCTATGCCTTTGTTAGGTGGATGAACCTAAACTCTTCATTAAGAATATGAAGGCTTAAGTAACCTACCTACTATGCTTGGAGTTTTTGTCTTTTTCAGAAACGTTGACCAGGAGTCAGTATTCTATAACCAAGAAATTAAAATATTGTGAAGGTTTCAGAACGTCAAATTCTTTGTCAAATGGATATCGTTCTTTTTAGGAGGGCAAAACCTGTCGGTGTACAGATACGTACACTTTTGCAATCAAAACTATTACGCTAGTTGGCAAACATAGAGGTAGATACACCAAAAACACGTTATCAGCGACATATCCCAAAGTTGGACAGTTTTCAATAAGGCCGACGCGCGTATCTCCTCGTCTAATCATTGCGCACATTGTCACACTTTCCCACTTTATCCGTAGCATGCAGGGCTTGCAACTTGGTTCGAATTTGTTGAATCTCGAGACGAACTTTTGAAATAAAAATATGTTGTATTATGATAACGATCGTCGTAGCCTATTCAGAGGCGTTACTTGCAGTTGTGCAACACTGAAAGATTTTTTTTGAAGAAGAAAGATTTATGTCTAGTTTAACTCGAAATATAAAAAAAATCGCAATAGAGAGACTCTAATTTTTAACTAAACTACAAGGATCTAAAATTTTGGTTACGGAAAACCGAGATTTACGATAGTCTGATTGGGAGCCCTAGCAATATGTAGGTAGACGTCCAGGAAATTCCTGCAACGGACAATGCTCATACTCTACCGTTTCCTGCAACAATGTCGTCAGATCCCAAGCCAATAGACAGATATACAGACGAAAGATTTTACATAAATACCTTGCAACTGTTCGTACATTATTCAGTCTCAAAAATTGCGAGAAATTTTACTTTACGTCTTCCATTGCGAAATCTTGAGCTGTGCTAAAATTGTTCCAGACGCGAATCGTCAATGTATATCATACGGACTAAACGAGTAGAGACTTAGGAATATTTTGGTAGGAGGACAGATCTGAGATAACCCCAGATAATCTTATGAATCTTATGATAAATCTCGCATGGCTTTTCTTATTGGAGATCAATACTGATATTTGCGTTCGGGATCTGGTTAGCTGAAGAGAAACTCGATAAGAATTAAAAACACATGGACGATACGTTTTCAAAGACTTATAAATACAATAATGATTAAGATGTTGTGCGAAATTATGTTAAGATATGGTTTTAAAAGAGAAATGTATATATCCAATGATAAAAATTAAACAAGTGTCTCAGTATTTTCTATATTTTACACCTATAGTAAAAATGGTTCTTAAAAAAATTCGATCCAATTAAGAATACGTAATAAATAAATAAATTTTGTCATTACAATCCTTTCAGTACGTTAACTTTCCGGTCATTTTCATAGAAAAGTGAGCAATTAACTAACTTAAAAAAAAGATATAAAATTCACAATTTGTCAGTTCAGTATTCTTGTTATTTAGGAATCACCAAAGCAGTTAAAGGATGTTCCTTGAGATACAAATCACCAGCACAACTAACCACAATGAAGATTAGAATCTGTCTGTCTGTTCTGGTATAATGCCGCATAATACTTTCATTAGCGGGTGACACCGGGTGTCAAGTGTGTCAACCCATCATTTGTCAATCGATGTTGGTGGCCATCAGGTGATTGGTTACATGCGTTACACTGGTAGGTAACTGATCTTATCAGGGTGAAACAATCGTTGATAGAGTTAGAAAAGGAAGTAACTTATACCCAAAAACGAGCAATATAGGATTAAAATTGAATCAAGAGAAATTATAAAAATAAATGCAACGGTTGTTTTGCAAAAGGAAATAATTTTAAAAACGGAACTCTTTTTGCTTCTATCATGTGAAGATGTTGTTTCTTGAAGATCACAGAACCCGACCCGATAATTTAGAAATGTAACGATTTTTTTTACTTTTATGGGATGTTCTTTTCGTAGATACTTGCATGAATATTGAAACTCTACTACCCCACCATAATCAGTCACAAACCTCAAGATACAAAGTTAATAAGTCTGTCCTCTGGCATATCAAATTAACATTTCAATCTACACTTTCGCGGCTCATGTGAGGGTTCTCTCTCACCACTAATTGGGTTACGGTTACCCCACCCCGGGGTAAATACCCCAGGCCTGGCAACCCTGGACTCCTGATACCCAAAGGGTTGCCTCCTGAGGGACGCAAATTGATTGAGATGGATGTCGTCAGCGGACAAATTCGGGACACTTTTTAAACTTTTTATTTTTGGTCTGTTTCCCTTGAGCAGGGGTAGAGCACTTCTGACTTTTTGACATTCTGGCGATTTGACAATTCGCGCGGGAATTCTTTGGTGTTAATTTTAGATTTCGGGACTAGTTTTAAACTGTCTCATTAACTGCTAACCGTATTCTTGCAGGAAAAAAGCTTTTGCTCTCGGTTAGTAGACGATTCGGTGTCCCACACGAAAAGAAACAGAAGAAGTAGGTAGTCCTATGATGCTCAGAAATTACAGCGTAGCTTACTAAAAACGTCCAGTTGTCTTGGAGATTATGCATCACATGCGCACTAAAACAAATATTTCTTCCTTATCATAACAGTGTAAGGTTTGATAATGATTAATGACGAAAACAAAATGTTGCCTACTCCAGCTGCACCCTACCCGCCATGTTATCTATCTCGCGCCATTGTTGTTTTTTTCTGCGGCCGGCAAAGCATGGCAAAGGGTTGTTGCCCAATAATCAGCCAAACGGTTTAATTGTTTTCTACTTCTTGAGTGCTTCCTTCATTTTGGAACTTTTTATTAGTTGATGGACTTTTTATTGTTTTTGTTCGTTTGTCTCCCTTTTGTGATTGAAACTAAATTGAAATCGTAATTTATAAAGGTAATAGAAAACTTGGTACGAAGAAAAAAACCACGGTTTTTTAAATCAGAAACATTGATCAAGAACGTTTTCTATTCGTTAAATTCGTACATACATATACACGTACACACATACACATATCACGCCTACAATCCCTTGCGGGTTAGGCAGAGCGTAAATGGTCGCAAAAACATACAATTACGCCACGTCTGACAAATATTTGAGGGTCATTCGGAAAATTGTATATCGCCAGAGTGAAAGGTTGTCAGCCTTTCGCCTAAAATTGCAATACACGCCCTTGAGTCCCTTAGTCGCCTCTTAGGACTCCCACAGCCACGGGAAAGAAATAGGGTAATGCTATTCTATGCTGGCATCGCACGGCATGATGCTATTCTATGCTGGCATCACACGACAAATTCGATTTGTAGTAAATCGACAACGAATATAAATTAATTTAGTATAATAAGTTCCGTTCGTCCTACAATGTCACAACTTGTATCCAGCCATATAATCCAAGTAAACCTGTTCGCAATATCCGTAGGGTAAAGTGCCGTGTCGTGGACCTCGTAAATAAAACAGCGTAAAACTAATTAATAGCCTACCTGACAAGTAGATACTTTATATTAGACTTATGCAGTTCTAACCGCCTGTAGATATCTACGAAAAGTAATATTATTTTGTCTTTTTGTAGGAAAACTTGCAAATAATCCGCGGGCAGGATATGAACCTTCCATCTCTCGCCATCACAAGTGGCGACGCTTCTTCCACCCGCGCTACCGCGGCTCGTCCCTTGCTCGTGACTTTACAAGTGTATCTTGATGCCAATAACGCGTGGCACGCAACTAATACCCAGTGACAAAAAAATTGCAAGTTTTCTAAAAAAATCTACTCCTAACACGGGAAGTGTTTTATAAATTGGGTCAATGAACGTTTTGTCAGATTGATCCCACTTTGGTTAGATAATGACAGGCTTAGTGTTCTTCTTCCATGTAGGATACCGAGTCAACGAACGATTACTATGTGGATAAGAAAGATAATTCCTGCTGCGGAGGGCACGTTACGTCATCGGTCCCGATTGCAATGATTCTAAAAACGTAAGCGTAACACAACTAAGAACGTTTGCAGTTTAAAACTCTGTCACGAGTTCATCAGGTCGTACGTCGATTCGGTGTACCACAGGATATGAATGTGTAAACTCTGCTTGACCATGCCTAGATAAGCTTGTCATCGAGTTTATAACACAATATAAACTCGTTTGAATTTAAAACAACCACCAACCTCTTATATGAATCAGAAGTTTCATATTTTAAGACGCGCTTCGACGCAAACCGTTTATAAAAAGACCCGAGCCTCAATAGGCCTTGATTACCCATGATTGGCACTGGGGCAGGGGAGGAGTCCAGGGGGGGGAGTGACCCTTCATAGTATTAATTATTCAAAGTATGTCGCCAGTTCTTTCGCTGACTCAGGCGTTGTTATGGATATTGTTTGTGCTCGAGATTTTGTAACTTGATTTCTTATGAGCGAGAACAACCTTTTTTACCCCGGAAACCGATAAAGCTAGGCTTGTATTAAGTATATGAATGGATAAAATGGATATATGAATGGCATGGCAAATATGCCGATGACGTGACATGACATCGGTAGAAGACTTCGATCAACGCGGCCTTCCGTACCCCGGGTCGGAACGAGACGGAAGGAAGACCGAGTTGCTCGAAGGTACAAGATAGGTTTGTAGATAATAAAAAATGCATCTAGGACCACTAGAACCACCAGTGGTTCTAGTATGCATGGAAAGAAACTCAACTGGCTTTCCAATAAAATATCTATATTATTACCAATTATTTGTGTTTGCTTTTAATAATTCTTTTTTAAAATACTTTCTGAATACGTAAAGTATCCTCTTGACCATCATAATATCTACCTTGTTTAGGATTTCCATAAAACTGAAATGTCCTTACAAAACAAACCTACCTAAAGGACACCAAAGTCACCCTACCCTCCCTAGAACCTCCCCTCAGGCTCTTTGTGTCCTAAAAGAAGCATATTAAAATTTCCTCAAGAATAATCCGAACTCAACACAATATCAAAATTTAATATCATTTTAATCTTAATTCTCCTTATTAATGTTGTCTAAGGAGGGTTTCGTGTCATTCTGGGCTTTGCGAGCGTTTCAAGCCAATCTGAAATCCACCTTATTTTCCATTCACAAGTGTTATTTTAAAAGTATTCTTGGAGAATGATACTGAACACAGGTTGAGGTAATCTCTGAAAACAGGTAACTTTGAAGATAAGGTTGTATATCCGGAAATATTTCGACATAATTAGGTCGCTACGAGCTTTCAACTTAACGACAGACAATTTGCATTTTATTTCATTTTATGTTCAGAAGTTATTATTAGAAAACTTATCAAACAAAAATAGACAGTGCTGGATGTAATATACAATATTTTTATCAGTTATCAATGCCGCAAAATAAATAAAAAATTTACGAGTGGTCCACATAACGGTTTGTAATAAGGTGTTTTCCAACCTTTTTCTAACAGTAAAAGTACCTAGCTTCAGGGATAATGTAGTTTTTTAACGGTGAAAGATTTTTAAAGTTAGTTCAATTAAATAATGACTGAAAGTGACAACCTTTACGATTCCATTGACAGCTATCCACGTAAACAGGTCGAGTTTCGTTACCGAGCCGGTTTTCTATTAGGACAATACAAAATTGTTATAAAAAAAGAAAATTGCGTTTTGCAAATTTCTTTTTTTTACAATGACCGATCATGACGTCAATAAGTGATACTTAATACTATCCTACATTGAATAAAGTTATTTCATTTTTCATTTTTCACTGTTTAGACCTTTGGTTTAGACTATACCACTATACAATACATAGGTATATATACTGTGGTACGGTACTAAGGGTCGCAGACTCTGCCTACCCCTCAGGAAAATGGCGTAAATATCGTGTAGGTTTTATTACCATAGCTTTTTTTTTTTACAACACACTCGTGGCCCATACATCAATTACGTGTGGAAATGAAGAGGCGACAAAAAGTTAATGTAATTAAACATTGGGAGTGTTCCGTACACATGAAACCCATCAATTAACCGGTAAACGATCCATCACACTGGGGTTTTTCGGGTTTTAATTAAGAATTCCTAGTATGTGCTAGGTTTAGGTAGGTACAAAAAGTGGTCACTGAAATTTATCCTTATTTGCCCAGAAGTGGCCAAAAAGTTTTGCTAAAATATTATTTCTTAACCAAATGTTTATTGGCCTAAATTCGGGATATAAAGTAATTTTTCGTTAAATAGGTTTAGGAAAGGTTAGGAGATATTTAAGTCCTGTCATGTTTAATAGTAGTTTATGCAACTGTCGTATAATGGGGGTCATTAGAATGCGAGTGTCTGTTTATCACACGAGGCGCAGCCGAGTGTGATAATAGTTGGCACGAGCATTCTAATGCCTAATTATAGCAGTTGCATACACTATTTTATCTACACTCTCAAAAAAAAACTCAGAATCACTTTTCTAAACGTACGCACCGGCCATTGCAAGGCTCGATACAAGGTCAAATTCAATACGAGAACGTAATATGGCTTGATATGAATTTTTGAAAATTCTGTAATTTAGCAGTTGTTTAGATGTGGAGTGACTTACCTAAACAACTTAACAACATCTGAACAACAACTGAACAACATCTGAACAACAACTGAACAACATCTGTACGACAACTGAACAACATCTGAACAACAACTGAACAACAACGGTACAACAAATAAACAACATCTGAACAACAACTAAACAACATCTCAACAAAAACCTAATAAAACAAACGCAACATTACCATACATCAACAACTGACAGGTGCGGCGGAAGTTGGCAATAAGAGTATTGGCAAAAAAAAACTTCGTTTCATTTCTCAACTTTATCGTGTTAAGAGTTTTCTCATTAAGTCATTACGCTTCTGTAATTTATAGTAAACCCTAGTTTTTATAGGCAGAATGCATAAAGTAGGTCATTATGCATCTGTTTTCGAATTCATAATTCGAACATTATGAGACGAGTGTAGATAAAAATTTAAATGGGTTCTTGGCCATTTTTGTCAATTTATGTCTTATTTTGGCAGATAACGCGTATTTTGCGTCAAACTATAAGACATGACATAACTTAGGTACCTATCTCCTGTCCTTTTCTTAACTTATATGACGGAAAGTGACGGCAGTAATTTAAAGTAAGTTATTCGTTTTTTTCCAAATTGAGGTTTGAAGCCAATGTGTGAAAAAAATGCATGTTGTGTTGTCCTAAAAATCCTTTCCTTTTCCCTAACGTAATATAAAAATTACTTAACAAGCTGCTTACACATAATACCTCTATGGCTGCTTAGCGTAGTCCTCCAACGAAATCATTTAACAAAATACCACACAAAACATAAAACACCCACCGTTTACATATAAAACACGGGGCAAAACTCAACCAACAAGAAAAAAACATGGCAAAACAAAGTGAACTCATTCGCGAAATCAAAACACAACGCGGAGTCAATCAGTCAAAAATGCGTAACAAAACGTGTGTAGTGATGTCACGGTCACGGCGGCGGCAGTTGATTTCTGTTTCCGAAAAAAATACGGATCTAACATAATCCACAAATTAAAAATAGGTTATTTACTTTTATGTTTCATTAGTAGATGGTGAGATGGAATTTCTCGCTCGAACTAGTTCGGTCTTTATTTATCTCGAGGATTTTCTCTTTGTCATATGACTTTTTAGTCGGATCTAAAGATCAGAAGCTGAAGCAGATTTGAGGTTAGAGCTGAAAAGTCAAACATTAGGCCGACCTAAAGTTGGGAGAGTGATCGCAAGCCATCTGGAGTTCATCGCAAGAGTTCATCTGAACTCTTGTATCCACAAGAGTTCAGATGAATGCTTTCAATCAGTCAATCATTATCAACAGACTGTCCTCTGGTGTTGTTGTCCACATCGAACTGGTTCCTAGGATAGAAGAGGAGCAATATCCCTGTGAATATAAAATGTAGCACTGAAGTTTTTACTCCAGCAGTTTACCACATAAGTATTTATTTTCAAAATCAGATGTGATTATATTTCGGTAGGTGATGTGATGACTAATGAAATGATTTCTGCTTCCGTTATTGTACGTATTGTCACATCACTAGTATTCATTTTAGTCATTCATTGCGCGCAGGGTGATTGAGATAAAGCGTTACCTATTAAAGAACACGCACAATGCCTCCATGACAAAACTCTTACTTTGAACTGCCTCCTAATCGTAGGGAAAACTTTATTTTCTGGCGAGGGCGGTACGAGGTACTGATATTAGATTCGACGCTATCAACATTCTTTCCAAACCTTTCATTAGTATTTTGGTGTGCTATAAAAATTAAGTTAGAATGTGATTGCACATCTATTTGCAGCAATTTAGATTAAGGCAAAAACAAGATATTACTACCCCATCTTTTATACTCAATATGATATGAGATAAAATTCTACTGATGGGAGTATCCTGCAGCTTTCTCTATAAATGATGTACTGTACCTAAATCATCAAACATTGCCTGCCAAACAGCAGTAGATGTATCACCGAAATAATGAGTTATAAAAAAAAAACTAACTTATAAACGCCCTGAAAATATCTAGGTAGCGCTAAGCCGAAGCTAGCCAATATTTTCAACACGACGTTTCAAACATCACTACTTCTCAGACCTGGTCTCTCGTTCGAAATAAACATGCAGTTGAAATCGCCAACCAGACTGAGAATCCCTCACCCACCTCTGTGGTTACAAGACAATGGTTTTGTTCGTCACCGAGGTAGATGAGCTGAGGGTTGCAGGAGGGCGAACGAAGGGAGTAATGAAAAATATGCTCCCGTACGCGCTAGATTAACTCGCAGATTTGTAAAACGTATTGTCATTTTGGTCTTGGTACGCTTCATTAAATTGTTGTCTGTTATTAACTACCTGAGAATGTAGAGCTTTATCTTGATCATAATCATTTAAGATTGTGCATTCGATGTATGTTTCAGTATTACTTCTTTAGTTCTGCATCACATCAATTTGCCCCAAGCAGAGGCAGAAAATCCCTCCTGTCCTATTAAATTAAATGCATCCATCAGTTGAATGGACTTCAATTCTTCAACCCTTCATAAAAGGTAAGCACTAATTAGTATTGTGGTGTAGTACCTACTATTATCAAAGTCTGACTCCAGTACCAGTACGTCAAACTACACTATCGTCCTTAGGCACTATTCCAGATAGAACCAGCAGAACCAAGGGCAAAGAATACTTACTATAGCAGCTAACCGCTAAGAAGCGACACTCTTACATCTGTCATCTGATCGCGCCACTCCGTCCGGCCCAAGCGGTCTGAAGCGGTAACCAGGTTTTAAAAATCCAATTACAGTAAAACAAAAAACAATGTCCACCATAATGTGATAAAAAACTAATAAAACTACCGATTGAGGGAATGTCGGATTGCTTTTCAAAAGCATTTCAAAAGTCATTTCGTTTGACACATTCAGTTTAGTCGAGCTCAGTCAGCTCTAGCTAGGATCTCTAAACGACTTTGTATTGTAACTCATATTACTTAGGTGTGGCATAAGAACAGAACAAAGTCCAAGATGAGCTAACAAAGAAGTTTGAGTTGAAGTTGTGCAATTAGCGAGAAAAATAGGCACTTTTAGTTTTAGGTGAATTTGAAATCTTTTTTCAGATTGGGTTGGCCCTTAAATACCCACTACTAGTGTGTATACGCATAGCCCATTTTGTAATTAAGGGCGGGGCAGACCGGCTCCGTATGCGTTCCGTATCCAGCTCTCGTCCGTAGTCACGCACGAACTGATGACGTTGTAATGTATAGGATTGTATGAGATACGGCACACCGCTTGCGTTGCGTATCCGTTCCGTGCTGCACGCAAGCGGTGTGCCGTATCTCATACAGTCCCATACATTACAACGTCATCAGTTCGTGCGTGACTACGGACGAGAGCTGGATACGGAGCCGGTGTGCCCCGCCCTTTAAGTCGTAATTTTATCCCACGTAGTTTTTTTCCCGAGTGTCACCGGATGATTCTTCTTTGAATGACGTACCGCTATAAAATAGATCTTTTTGTTCTCTTTAGATACCTGCATAAGGATTAAAACAACAGATATTTATTCCATTTTCACCCAAAACACGAGTCATTCCCTGTACGATTCTACATTCCTCGGAGACAATACCGTGTTTGATATATCGCAGTGAGCCCTGCTCTCGGACAATGGACTCGAGTGGACGCAGCCGGCGCTTGCGCATGTTATACCGCGATTATGAGATCTTGGTACTTACATTAAAGATCTTTGGACCCAGGATAAAGCTCTTGATGTTTCT
Organism: Tuta absoluta; assembly: GCA_027580185.1. Lineage (NCBI taxonomy): Eukaryota > Metazoa > Arthropoda > Insecta > Lepidoptera > Gelechiidae > Tuta > Tuta absoluta. The sequence goes on from JAQAHW010000009.1 coordinate 10,859,109, forward strand.
TAAAGCAAAATATGGCCGATGTAGCGCAGTGGTAGTGCGACTGCCTGCGACGCAAAGGTTCCGGGTTCGATTCTCGGTGGGGCACTCACAAAAGTTGATGTTTATAACTTTGTGAATTTGTTCCCAGTCTGATTAGGACATTGCAGGCTGAGTCACATGATTTTCCGAAATATAAAGATGATTCCGAGCTTTGGAGGGCACGTTAGGCCGTCGGTCCCGGTTGTTGTCTATGATCACTTAGACGGCGGTTGTTACTCAACCAAGTCAGAGGCCTACTGCTAGTACCTAGTAGGCGGTTAAAAAACTTTGACAGTAGGTTTCATCGGGCCGTTGGACGATTCAGTGTCCCACACGAAAAGAAGAAGAAGATGAGATGCATAAATTCTGTAAAGCGTTTGTTACAGTTATTACAAATGACGCTATGCCGAATTGTACATTTCCTCTTCTTATATAGAAGAGTAGATGGTTTCTTAGTAGCTAGAAACTCTAAAGTTATGATACCGATTTTCAATCCATAGCATTTACAAATTTCTTCAAAGTTATTACCTATTATTAATAAAAACTGTCAGAAGAGCCTGCAACAATTAACGCAGCAACTTTCCTGGCATGACTTTTAATAATATGGTTTGTAAAACTAAATACTCCTTACTTTTAGTTTTTATAGTTAAACCAGTATCAAAACTACCATCTCAAACTACATTGACCAGTTCACTAAATACCGTGTTATAGACAAACGGACAATGTCCAGCGGTCAATATAAAACTTTTCAAAATATTGCTACATTGCCAAACATCAGTTCCCACGACAACGAGCCAACATTGTCTCGTAGTGAATATCTCAAAAATACTAGAAAGAAAACCAACTTACATTCCACGCCTAAAACAACAATCCTCTCTTTTTGATCAAACAAAATTCAGTTGCGTGGGTGCAAATTTAACTTTGCCAAACACAAAAGGTCCTTTGCACAATGTGTTGGTAGTCCAAATATGAGTACGAAGGTATTATTTCAAATCAGGGGTCAACCTTTTAGCTTACCGCAAAATTTATTGGTGCTTTGGATGAAACGGATTAAAATTTGATCGATTTGACATCTTGGCCGTGAGAATTTTCTGAAGCTGTTGCAGTAATACGATTGTTGTTAGGGTTTATAGATCTATCTTCGCTTAATGGGTCGGAAATATAAAAGAAGTCTGGTGATTCGTTTCATATAACCGTTTTGCCTTTTGTGTCTCGTAGTGTGGTGATTCATTACAAAAATATTCACCAGTAATCTTAATTCGTACTCATCTGTAATATTCACGTTACTAGTCTTGAAAAGATAATTGCCTATGTAGACGACATTATGTTGCAAGCGAATGTTTTTTAAATGTAACAGGTACAATAAAATGGTAAAATGTAGAATAGAACATTGGATATTCATGCAATACTGCAAGCTTTTTTCTGCCTATACCGAACCGAATGCTGTGAATATGCACCGCAATATCACTGCATATTACTAGCCAGTCATTCAGTACCCAGAACATCGATCGCCCGGGGCCCACTCTTTTACATCTGTCTCTTTTAGATGTCAATCGGGTGCGTTCACCAGTTGATGAGATGCTAGTTACAGGCGATTTGAAATTGAAAACAAATAAGTATAGAAAGATAATAATTTATCTGACGGGACCTGGGTTCAAAATGCCGATAGAGTGAAAATTTGCGAAATGGTATTTAGCAAAGACTAATGATGAACTAGGAAACCATTGAGCCCCAAAACGTAATAATAGTCATATTTTACGCATACTATTATCTGCTTCTAGATCTAGAGTTACGCCCTTCTTCTTTTCGTGTGCGATGCCCTATTATCGCAATACAACATTTGCCCTATTATCGCAATACAACATTTGACAGATAATACGTCAATACCAATCGGATATACTGGATCCACGACCAGTATCGTATCGTATCGTATCGTACCAGAGAACATGAAAACTCCTCCTTCACGCATATTATATCAGCTACTGGAAGTATGCCCTCTCGCAATGCAAATGAGATAATTCGTCAATAGCCGTCGGGCTGCGGTCGGCGTTAATTGATTCCTGTGCCACTGTATGGGCAGCTTGGAGTTTTTTGAATTATTCATTCATAGGACTATGACTGCGCACCGCGGTTTTGGTTTTTGAAGGTGCCTTATAATTTTTGGATTGGATGATCCGTATCGCTTTATTATTGAACTATGTTAAAACAAAACACAATCGCGTAAATCGGCATTTGTCTATAAAAATGACAACTTTGGGGAACATGTGAAATCACACGTACTAATATCTGCAGGTGTGTTTTGAATCCAACTAGAGACCAGTGTTTGTGATTTATTCTATTACGTTTTACGTATTTCCGACAAGCCTTCTAAATTCGACTATTCCACGATATTCCATTATTATCGATTCTTTTTGTCTTTGAACAGTTTCAAAGTCAGGACATGTGTCAACATCATTTTGCAATTCGACAATTTTAAAAAAGGAATGCAATTCCCCTCTCGCACTCTCAATCGTATTCAAGTATGCCATTCCACAACTAAAACTATGAGGGGACCTGAGGGGAAGAATTGATATTTTATTGCGTCCGGGGTCCACTTTTCTGCCATATTTTATATTCTTTTCTACGCGTTTCTGTGGTTTTTCGTCAAACTTAGCTTTGTCAACTACATCTTTATCCTCTGCTCTAATATCACCCTTGATTCCTTCTACTAAGAGTTGTTCGTCATATTTTTCAATAGTTTCTGAATTTTTGTTTTGAAAGTACGTGACGTCACACGCACGGATGAGTAGTATATCATTTTCTTTGAACAAATGGCTTTCAGTATCTGTCTCGCCAGCCTAATCTTGTTGAATATAAAACATGAAAACAATAGGGTCGAAATGCCACTTCTAGTGAATCTTTACTTGGTGCTTGAAGATATTTGGTTTTGATTCTCGGTGTACCTATTGCAGTTTTCAATAAAAACTGTAAAGTATTCCTGTTATTTTCTTAGAATAAGGTGAAAAAAGGAGAATGGGCAAAAATGTATGGAACGTGGTACCCGCCCCAATGGACGTAATTTATGTGTCACTGGAAAGGTACATATACGTAGAATGATAACAACCAGGGCGCCAGTCTTTATTTTTTGTCCCAACAGTATTTTTTTTTTAAGTCTTAAGTTCTGTTTGGTTTGTGTTATTTGTTAATCTATGGGTCTATTGTTCTAGTACTCTATATCTAATATTTATGGTTGTAAAAATAATTCTTATTAGATAATCCGTAGGACGCCCTCCGGCCTGATGGACCGACGACTTGAAAAAAGTGGCCGACAGTGACTGGATGGCAAAAACGGGAGATCGGGCCTTGTGGCGCACCTTGCTCCCCCAAAGTGCGCCATAAGGCCCGATCTCCCGTTTTTGTCCAGCAGTGGACTGCAATAGGCTGAAATGATGATGATGATGAGATAAATCCATAAGAACCATTTGATGTGGATCAATCGTAAGATAGATTACCGACTTTCTCAGTCCTCGTGTCAGAGTTATTGAATAATCTATAACTGATATGCCTCTTCTAACGACTACTATTTTAGCAAGGACTAACGGCTTAATGTGGCTTCCGCCGAATGGAATTATCTTGTCGTTGAAAAATCCAAAGAATATACTTTAAAGTCAGATGATTACAGTCTACAATGTCCTCACTAATAAATCTAGTAACAACAACACTAAGTTGTCCCCTGGAAGAATTGAACCCCTAGGTTCCGGTTCAAGACCATGAATAAGTTATAACTTCTTTCAACTGACTAAAGTTAAATGAAGTAAATGTGTACTTACTTCTAAAACAGCATTTTCTTGAATATATCTTGTAAATGTCCCCTGATCTGCTTAAGATGACTTACATACATACATACATACATAAATCACGCCTTTATCCCTTACGGGGTAGGCAGAGCGTTAATAGCCGTAAAACGGATATTAACACCACGTCTGACAAAAGTTTGAGGGTCAATCAGATAGCTGTGTATCACTATAGTGACAGGTTGTCAGCCCATCGCCTAAAATTGCAATACACGCCCTCGAGTCCCTTAGTCGCCTCTTACGACACCCATGAGTAAGTAATGGGGTGATGCTATTCTAGGCCGGCATCACACGGCAAGATGACTTATTTGATATATATAATGTTGCTTTATAGAATTAAAATCGTATTTAACTTCTCGTGAATAATGATATATTGTTAAAACGAAAAAGAAAAGAAAAAACTAAAAAGAAAGTAAATGAATAATGATATATTGTTAAAACGAAAAAGAAAAGAAAAAACTAAAAAGAAAGTAAATGAATAATGATATATTGTTAAAACGAAAAAGAAAACAAAAAACTAAAAGATAATTTTTATAAAATCTGCATTGTGTTTATCATAATATCACGAAAGGGACTAGGATTTGGGACAAGTCGCCATAGTAAATATTATTGGTCATAATAATAACTATTAATCGCCACCACAACTATTGCTATTGGAAGGGGTACCAAATCGCCCATTCTCCTTTATGAAAAATCGACAATATTTCAAAAATATTTTCATAAAAAATCGTTGGATCCGCATTTAATGCGCGTCTAACTTTTTTGCTGTAGAGTCTAGTATCTAATTCGCGAAATAAACGTCAATTTAGCAAGCAAATAACAGTGAAGTTTCGTTAGCCAACAAGCAATGGATATGCCTTGCAGAATTTAGACCCTTTTACAAAACTTTTCCACTTGACAATTTTTATGATATTTTTGTGACATTTATCGATGGTTATGGTGAAGAGTAAATGGTTCGTCAAAATTTTATGGAATCAATACATACAAATGGTGTAGCTGTTTTACTTTGATGGTAAATGTTGGAAGTATAAATTGGCTAATTAGACTAAAATCTTTAAAAAACAATTCTTATTAGCATGTTTGTTTAAATATGTTTATAGTACCGTGTGATGCCGGCTTAGAATAGCATCACCACATTTCTTACTTATAGGTGTCGTAAGAGGCGACTAAAGGACTCGGTTTAGATGTGTACTGCAATTTTAGGCGATGGGCTGACAACCTGTCACTATAGTGATACACAGTTATCTGATTGACCCTCAAACTCTTGTCATACGTGGTGTTAAAATCCGTTTCACGGGCGTTAACGCTCTGCCTACCCCGTAAGGGATATAGGCGCGATTATTTAAGTATTTATGTATGTTTGTTTATACTAGGTAAGTTCGTATTTTATGATTAGGTCAAACTGAAAAGTGGAAAGGCGATTACAAAGGCAAGGCCTAGGGAGGTTGGTAGGTTCCTCTCTAAAGAGGAAAACTTACAGGGTATTATAATAGTCTGTGCTAACGATAAAAAAAACCGGCTAAGTGCGAGTCGGACTCCCGAGGGTTTCGTAACATTCACATAGGCTCTTTTATATGATGACACTCCACAAGAACTACCTACGGGCGTCAATTTAAAATTTTGGTCATTTATGGACTTCAACCAAATCATATTTTAAAATGTTCTTTTTCCTAAACTTGTAGATACATAACAAACTTACTACTTGCAAAATTTTATAATTCTTGGGCCACAGGAATTTTGATTCCCTCGAGGGTGTCATAAACACGCGTGTTTTACAGCCTTAACGGCCGTATCTTATTTTTAACGTTAAACTAGGAGCTTATTATTTTACAACTACAAGCGATAAATATCTTCACCCTTTCGCGAGATAAAGGATCGAAACAGAGAGACGGACGAACGGACATCAAAATTTTCCTATAAGCGTTCCGTTTTTCCCTATTTAAGTACGGTACCCTAAAAATAATACAATTGAAAACGTTATTTTATGTAACAAACAAATAACAGCAGCAGGTGTCTGGTCTTTTACTTTGCTTATTTATAAATACAAGGATAGCAAATAATTTGCTTGGAATGTTCTATCAGAATCGAGCCCACCGAGTTAAAACCCAAAGCAAATCAAAGTCAAAAACACTTCGGAGCAATAAAATTTTACAGTCGGGAATCGATCCTGCTACCCCATAAATCACTGCAGTAGTAATGTAACTACACGAATTTCACGCTTCGCTTCAGTTGCTAATGTTACCGAAATTGTATTGGAATTGATTTAATATTCAACCACTTTGTTTATTTTTTTGTATTGATGTTTTTTTGTGTGTCAAAAACGGTTAATTTGAAATGTTATTGGAGATTTGTTTGGGACTTCTTGTGGCACGTGACCCTAAACATATGCAGTTTTTTTTTCTTAGCAATCGAGAAGGAACTTATATTACGTCCTGTTTTGGAGTAGAACAATCTCTCTCTTCGTGTGGGACACCGAGTCGTCCAACGACCCGGTGAACCCTGGTGTCAGAGTTTTTCAACCGCCTAGTAGAATAATGTTGGCCTCAGTTCGGAACATAATAGGTATGAATTCTCTTAACTTACCCCAAACTATCACTGTCATTTTACGTCAATAAGGTTCTGAAAGGAGTTATCTAAGTCATTTCAAATTTTATAATTTGTCGGAAAATAAGCTTTATTTGTCAAAACATCGCGACGATAAAAACATGATAAAAACAATGGCGGCTAAATGGACTAGAAATACCGAAGAACCCATTGTTATTTTAAAACATGACATGACATATCCTTTTCTAAAGGAAAGTGACAGCGCTAATTTAAAAGAAGTTAATTTAATCGAAAAAGTTTTTCATAAAATTTATTAATAATCACCACTAAAATTGTATACCATAAACGTAATAGAATAGGTACATAAATAACTGCTGATAAAATAATACTACTTACATAGCTATTACCTAATGTTTAGCTTATGTTTAGGTACTATTTTGTGCAAAACCCAAATAAGGCATTCTAATTCCACCGTGGAACTAGTGTAAATAAGTGTTTTATTAAATAGAATACCATGGAGTTCCAACAAGAAATAACAATACTAAGTGTAAACCAAATAGCGCAATAAAATATGACATATTCCAAACATAAGACTTAAGAATGGGATGTAAGCTTGCATAAACATTCAAATAAGACGTGTGCGTACTTAAATCATTCAAATAAGATTTGTATCCAGTTAGGTACCTACTTAAACAGCGTATTGGACAGTAAACAGGCACCCAAATACCCAAACAGGCGCATATCCTATCATCACACAGGCTTTCAATGGAACAAATCCTATAGCCCGCGGCAATGCAACTACCGAACTAAATTCCCAGTCGGGAAGACCCGCAGTTTACACAAGTTCATATAGAACCCGCGGGCCCTCCTGAAATATTCCCGTAATAGGGTTGTGAGTATATTAGGCAATACGTTTTTATAAGGTATATCGATTATATTATTATTTTTTTTGGTGTAATACTTTATTTTATATTCATTAAAAGTCCTGTTTATAATAACTATACTTTTAAGTTTTGTATATTGCACTGAAATAAATGCTTTCTATTCTATTCTATTATTAAAAAATTATAAGTTCTTGCCGTGTGATGCCGTCTTAGAATAGCATCACCCCATTTCTTTCCCGTGGCAGTTGTAAGAGGCGACTGAGGGACTTGAGGGTGTGTGTTGCAATTTTAGGCGATGGGCTGACAACCTATCTTTATGGCGATGCACAATTTTCAGAGTGGCCCTCAAATGTGTGTCAGACGTGGCGTAAATGTCCGTTTTTGCGGCCGTCTACGCTCTGCCTACCCCGCAGGGGATAATAGGCGTGATATGTATATGTATGTATGTATGTGAACAAGTACTTTTTTGTCTTACATGCATGTAAAACATTGCTTTTTACTTTAACTCAGGCGTTTTGCCTTGCCACACGGTTACATTAACTCAATTTTACTTGTCATAGATTCTTGAGTCTGGACGTGTAGCAAGCTGAATTGGCAGTGGGCTTGTTGATCACATTTGCCGTAGAACCGATGGACGGTGGAGCAAGCGGGTGATTGGATGACGAAAACGGGAGATCGTGCCTTATGGCGCACCATGGCTGGACCCTACGTCCAGCAATGGACTGCTATATCCTGATGTGATGATCGATTCTTGGCTCTGGTCTTGATTGTTCTCATCGTAAATTGATAATTATGGTACAGCTTTTTTTTATTTTCTAGGTGTTAGTGCTGAAAATGATGAAATCGACTTATTATTCACGCATTTAAAAATAGATTTAAAATATCCGCGTCAAAAATAATGCAATAAAATGATCTGATGCAAAAGTGACACCCCTAGTTAACATCTCACCCAAGAGCGTTCACCCCTGACCCCTAACTGGCGCTGGTCATCTCGAGACGTCTTCTGTCCCGTTCCCTCCCTATGCAAAGGGGTACATGCGTCCCTGTCTCACAGCACGATGCGATCATAGCGTGTGGATCCGGGTGTCCTCAGAATTGCACTCGGCTGCATGGTTCACGAAAAGTGCATTTTTTTAACCCTTTAATCAAATGCATCATTCTTGCAAGGTTTTTGGTACCGTCCCTTATACCCCGTATTTTAGTCCAAATGTTCTAATTGGATTTCAATATATTTAGTTAGCAAATTGAAGATACAAGGTTATTTCCAACAAAATAAAACCCGTTGTTACTCAGTCAGTACTGACTACTGATAAAGCGACGGCTAAAGATTTCAAAATATATTTTGCAGCTGAAATTTTACTGGTGACCTATACTGAAAACGGTAATTATACTTTAGTAAGTAGACCTTGTAAAATCTTTCGGGTTTCTGCTTTATGCTTCAGCACATTACCGTTATTAGTATAAATTGTTATTGATATGTTAAGTTTAAATTTGTAAATTCGTTTTCATTCATGTAAGTTATTTATACCTACTTATTGCAATACCCTTGCAGGATCCATGTTTGTATATAGAATAATGTAACTTACAATCTTTGTACAACATGAATAGCAAATACATATTTGAGAATTTGAGAATTACACAATCTCTAAGAATTGAATTAAATTCCTCTACTTTGGGACCTACTTGTAATAAAACTGAGAAGATGTTACCTGCTTGTCTGCGCTATACTCGCTACACTGCAGGACGTTTCCGTTACTAACTGGAAATAATCGTTACTCACTGGACACAGTTGTTTCTCACAGAAAATAATCTTTACTCATTGGACACAATCTTAACCTACAGGACATGAATGTTACTGAGCACACTCGATACTCACTTGAAAAATCCATGTGTCCCTGGATACAACTGTTACTCATTGAACACAATCGTTACTCGCTGGACGCAATCGTTATTCACTGGACACAAACGTTAATCGCTCGGTTGAATTATGAAAAAAAAGTTATACCTTCCATACCAAAGATCTCTGGATGGAAGAGATCCCTTTGTGGGATAAGTCTGCCTTTGTGCCTCTTGTTTTGTTTCATCCTTTACTAATAATGTAAATTTGTTTTGTGGTACAATAAAGTAAATACATACAAAATGTAGCAGCCGACCAAGTCTGGTGGTATGTGAGGTAAATTTTTTTTTTTCATATATTGGTCTATGTTCCTTGAGGAAAGTTTTTCAGTTTCATGGGCTAGTTCATCCCTTAAAATGCACGCAGTTCTTTTCCTTACACCCTTATATATCATCTGACCATCGGGCCGATGGTCTGCCCACAGGTCGCTCTCTGTCCCTAACTAGGTAATAGGTATACCTTATTCTATTAGCTATAAAACATACCTACATTTCGGATAAGTTTAAAATGTTTTCCTTGCTCGTCAGTGTAGCACTTACCTACCTGAATAAGAGTGTAGTGGTATTAATAAGGTGCACGTACGTTATGCTCCGCATCAGTGCAGCGATCACGTACTCTCCGAGCCCATGAGATTGTAATGCAGCTTTCTATCACTTCATTTCACGGCACCTGCTTTACCGAGAATTCTTTCCGGGTTAGAATCATCATATCGTCAGCATATATACAGACAAATAGACACACTTTTTTGCTCACATTTATAATTATACCTTATACTTACTAGAACAACAAACAACACATTATAAGCAAAAGCGGCCTTATCGCTTTAAGCGATCTCTTCTCACAAATGTAGAAAAAAATGCCAATTAGGTAATACTCTTATTTAAGTAAGTAGGTAGGTGCCTATAATAGAAGAACTTTTTTTTTTTTTTTTATTAATGATGGGTTTGCTCTTGACTCTAGTCTAGGTCATAGGACAGAGACAGAGTCTAAGATGGAGCGAGCTCACCCAGAAGAAGCCTGTTAAGGCACTGGCACTCCCACACACTGACGGAACGCAGCAAGCTACTTGGCGCCAGACTTCGGTGGGATGGTGGTCGCGAGCCAGGCGGCCCCTTACGGAGCCTTCCACCGCTTAAGGGCGGGGCAGACCGGCTCCGTATGCGTTCCGTATCCAGCTCTCGTCCGTAGTCACGCACGAACTTATGACGTTGTAATGTATGAGACTGTATGAGATACGGCACACCGCTTGCGTTGCGTATCCGTTCCGTGCTGCACGCACTGTAGGGTTACGCCGTAGTTACGCCGTACAGCTTCCAAAAGACAAACCGTTTGCGTACTCTGCGTGCAGTGATGACGTTGTATTCTATGAGATTCCCCATTGGACGTCACACCAAACACGTCCGGACACGCACAGCTCTGTCCTGCGCGTAGTACGGACGAGGTACGGACTACGGGCTACCACAATTTTGGCACAATAAAAGCAACAATGCTTCTTCTTCGGACTTCCGAAGAACTACTTAGGCCGTCCTCACAATCTTCTCGAGACATCGCGTAAGTTTTCGATTCGAGAAATAAGCATGAAAAGCAATATGGCGTCGGCTGGGTACGCAACAGACCCCTTGCAGCTCTCGTCCGTAGGTACGCCGTAACCTGCGTAACCACGTCCGTATCGTGTCCGTAACCCGGTGTGGCAGGGGTGTACGGACGTGATCACGTGCGTGACTACGGACGAGAGCTGGATACGGAACGGATACGGAGCCGGTCTGCCCCGCCCTTTAGTGGGATCGTTCAGCCGGACTTATCCACAGGCAAACCTGTGTTGCCGTTGCCCGGGGTGGACCACTAGGAGGTAGATCTAATACCACCCCAAACTTTTATATATCTCCTTATTTTTGTGTGGGGACAACGAGTCGACATGTTTCTAGTTTCGCGTTACTCCAATTAGCCAATTTTGGCATCTATCAAACCCATACTAGAAGACATGTCAACAAAGAAAAATAAACCTTATGTCCAAGCATTAGCATGATTTTGACAGCTGCCAAAATTGGGTTTTTATTAGAAGGTAGGTACTAGGTACAGTACTACTTAACAATATCGCTGTAGGTATAGACATTTTTGTGTTTTTTTTTCCATAATGTAGCTTCTGAGTCCAAAAATATTCCAATGAAATGAATAAATATCACCTCCGGAAGGGACACTCAGCGCCATGTAGACTCAAACTAAGCAAAACTTGTACTATGAGAACTATTATAATTGATATAAATATTAAAATACCGTTTTTGTAAATAAATAGGTACTTACATAACATTATTTTCGTACATAGAAAACCCAGATTCAACACAAATATTTGGAAATTGCAGTTACAAATGCTTGTGCTATGTGGGGATCAAACCTACGACCCGCGGTGTTGTGTAGTGTTAACATTATCACTACGCCATGCGCCATCGGGCCAGTCAAAAATAAAACCGTAGTATCAATGAGTAAAATATCACACAACACAACATATTTGCTAAAGCTACTTACATCGGGTTGGCGAGCGCAGTCGGGGCGGTGACGCGTGAAAATCACATAAAAATCATTTGCTGCCACCGTTGCCGTCACCCCTGCGGTATTCCCAATCGCAACCCTTGCAGAACCACCCTGGCCTGCATAATTACTAGATTCGCCAGCAGACGGGTTAAATTTATACTTTGGATTGTTTTGGCGATGTGTTTAAGAAGGTTTATATAAAATTTGTAAATGACAACAGTTTTGTACTTATTTTTATTTTTTATTTAATGGTGAAATGTTTAAGAAGGTTTTTATAAAATTAGTAAGTGACAAAAGTTTTGTCGAGTTTTGTACCTACTTATTTTTATCTTTTATTTTAATGGCGAAATGTTTAAGAAGGTTTTTATAAAATTAGTAAGTGACAAAAGTTTTGTACTTATTTTTATTTTTATTTGATGGCGAAGTGTTTATAAAATTTGTGACAAAACATTAGAATTATTATTTTTTATTTAGTATAAGTACCTACTTGCCAAGTTAAGTAGGTATAGTCGTATGGATGTCGCCCCTCAATACCCCTATTGAGGGGTCTATAGTTGCCCGGTTTTTTTAGGGCTAGACTTTGCAATGCTTGGAAATCAACACCTGACTATTTGGTGGGGAGCTAGACCTCACCCGGAGAAGTTTGTGTGGTAGTCCAGCAGTGGACTGTTGTCGATGCTCTGAAATTATTCGTTCTATGTCGAGTCACAATGCTAAGCGTTACTTCTAGAAGTCTAAAAAAACATGACATAAATAGTAAGTAAACTGGAAATGGATACAACCGGCACTGCATGCATGCATAGCTTCATAAAAGGAACGCACTCTGTATCTGAATCTGGCGGACAAGTATCCTACTATCATCCCAACCCAACGCAAAACTGCCAATGTTTAATTTCCATTAAACTTAAACACAACAAACTGTGACACCACACACTAGTAATAATAATATTTCCACTAGTTAATTAAAAGGGAGCACTGAAAAAGCATGGGCTTCTGATAATCGCGAAACAAGCATTCGCCCAATAACGGTGGTTTCATTTTGTAATTCAATGCCATCTAGCGGATTATTTGAGAACTGTCTTCCCATACCACAGCAGCGGGACAAATAAGTATCTAGTCCAAGTTTGTAGGTTTTTAATGTTTCTATATCTAGTACTGCACGAAGAATATACTATCTAATAAGTAATAAAGCTGACTATTTATAGAATTTATATTAAATGTCTAGGTAAAATAAGATACATAAGTAATTCAAAATAAACTGAAATTTGCACTTTAAATAAAATGAAAACATAAACCTATTCGTAAAATCGTTTATTACCGACAAACTTAAAACCACCAATGTGTATAATATTCCGAACAGGGTACCTCCCTCATATCATCCATCATCCTAATAAAAACAAGTAGTATCGCAGAAGTTAAAGAGTTATCTTGTGACGTCATCCCGTGCGGCGACCGTATCGCTATTTCGTCGCTAAGCTCACCGGGGATGTAACTCAGTGGTAGAGTGTCTGCTTCGCATGCTGAAAGTCCTGGGTTCAAATCCCAGCATCTCCAAAACATATTTTGTCTTTTTTGATATTACAATTTTGTTGTATTTTTTGTAAAGGTGCAAGCGCACACTGTTTATTAATAAAATTGCTAGCAGCGATTTTTCAAATCAATGGAGCGAACAACCGCGACACGTGGCCGTACAACGAATCTTTTCTATACAAATTGATATTAAATTTTTGATGAGGTGTTGATGTGATTGACATGCACCTGGTTAACTCTAATTCCTTTGTTCCATATTAAAACGTATTTTGTTATTTTCTATTTAGTGCGATTTTGCCTGACAACTTTTGTTTTGAGTAGGTAAAACAGTGACCTACCTACTTGATTACGTGGGTAGGTATTTATTTATTATAAAATAACCTACCTTTAAGTACCTACCTTCTTTAAAATTTATAAGGCTGCCTTATTGTAGTCTAAGTGCATGTAATTTTAAATTTATCATTGTCTATTGCTCATGTATATTGCTCTTACTCTTTTCAAGCCTAAAAAAGCTCCTTAAATAAAGATTTTAAAAAAGCTCCCTTTAAATAAAACAGTAGGTGATAGGCAATTACACTACTTACATTATTGATAAATAGGTAATATAAACCTACGTAGTGTAGAGTAGGTACCTACACTCTATGGATAGGTAGGTACCGTTTTCACGACCTTGACGCTCTGCGTACCCCGCAAGGGATAAAGGTGTGAATTAGTATCTGTTTCTATAAACTTTTTGGTTTGATTTTTCGCCAAAGAGTGCGTTTCAATCCGACATTAGATCGCCTGCTGGATTACGCGGGTGGAAATTGACTCGCAACGTAATTTCCTCCTCTCGAAGCTATATTGGTATCTTCACTGTACTGTAGGTAGGTACAACGTAGGTACAACAGAAAACGTGTTGCTATTAAGTATACAATTTATTTATTTACTAGCGGCCTGTCCAGCGGTTTCACCCGCTGCTAACCGTTTTTACCTATGTTCATCAGGGATTATGTAGAAATCTAATGGTAAAATATATTTTTGAATCGGTCCAGTAGTTTCGGAGCACAACCAAATCTTTTCTCTTTATAACATTAGTGTAAGGTACCAGAGGTACCTACTCCAAAATAACTCAATTTTATCCCCAGTTAATACATAATTAAAATTTAAACTTATTCTCATCTAGGAAGTCCTTTTCTACATATAAAAAAAATTGTTGGTAAATGTAAATTACGTGTCCCACACAAATTTTTACAGATCCCAGATTGTCGCAAAGGTTTGTCTAGTCCAGATTATGGATTAGGTACCTAGAGTGACTACTTCAAGGTCCCGCTTGCTTCCGAACAACATTCAACTTTTAAGTAAAAGAAATAAGTACCCTAGCGGGTTAAGCCCCTTTCTATATCAATAAGATCAAAATAATCAAGCAAAGAGTAAGTTTATGTATGCTGGCTTAGAATAGCATCACCCCAATACAAACCGTGGGTGTCGTAAAAAGCGACTGAAGGGTAAATTCATCCTGATAATGAGCAGCAGAGCGTTCCCTGTGAAAATAGTTTACACTGCGCTCGCCAATTCGCTTGCCAAGTGAGTTTGGTAATACCCCCTAATTGGGGCAGGACCATGTCCAGCAGTGGACTGTTGTGGCTGTTAGTATAATGTAATTGTACTATGGTTTTATTTTGCACTCACAGTGCTATATCCATACTAATATTATAAATGCGAAAGTGTGTTTGTTTGTTTGTTTGTTTGTTTGTTTGTCTTTCTTTCACGTTACAACAGAGCGATATCATGCAGTGTTTTTTAGGTGTGCAGTTAGGTGAGAGGCTGGAGAGTGACATAGGCTACTTTTTATCCCGGAAAAACATATTTTTCCCATCGGAAAAGCGATTAATGTTTAGCAATAGAATACACCCATACTACGAACATAGATGAGTATCATGCAGCGATGTAAAGCATTTTTTTTTTTGAGAGCAGCTAAATGAAAAGCTGGTGAGTGACATAGGTTATTTTTTATCCCGGAAAAACATATTTTTCCCTTCGGAAAACCGATTAATGTTTAGCAATAGAATACATCCATACTACATACATAAATGAGTATCATGCAGCGATGTAAAGCATTTTTTTTTTGGAAAGCAGTTAGATGAAAAGCTGGTGAGTGTCATAGGTTACTTTTTATCTCGGAAAAACATATTTTTCCCATCGGAAAACTGATTATTGTGTAGCATAGAACACATCCATACCACATAAAAAAGATGTATATACAGGATGTAAGGGACAGCCCTCCGAATACTGATATTCCCATAGTAAATGCAGTGAGCTGATTGTGATTTTGTATGGGATATAGAAAAAAAGAATTTAATCTATGGCAGGTTGTTCAGTTTCATGGTTTGAATACACCCAATCAGTATTCGAAGGGCTGTCACTTACACCCTGTATAGCACTACTATGAGAATGTCTCTTGAATATGAGTTTTGGGATATGAATGTGGCTTTAAGGGTGATGTGGGTATGTACTTGAGATACTTCTTACCACAGTAGTAAAGTTAATTTCTACAGTTAAACATGATTTGAAAGTCCATTTCTATAATAATAACCATTTTTAGCACAGTAAGTTTGCCCTGCGTATACTTGCGAAGACACATAATAAACTTAAATTTTTTGGTACCATAGTCCTGAAAATTGAAGACTAGGCAAAATCATTATACTGCGTATTCATATTATTATAATTCCAATCCAAGAACATCCATCCCCAAGTTAATTTGGTTTGGAGCTAATATAGGTTTTCAAATCCTTGATTACATACCCACTCCTTTCTTTCATGTCTTCTTGGAGCATGTTTGTATGTAATAAAAATTTCAAAATAGCAGGAATATTAAAAAAAAATTAAAGCTATATACAAGTAGACACGGTTATGGACACAGAACAGAGCACTTCATACCCCGTCGAGTTTTTAAATTCATTGGAGTTGTCAGGTGTGCCCTCACATAAGCTGCAATTAAAAGTAGGCGTTCCAGTCATGCTTATGCGAAATTTAGATGCCCCTCGATTTTGTAATGGAACGAGACTTCGTGTGACACAACTAGGACGGAACATAATTGGAGCCACCATCTTAACCGGCGTTGGCAAGGGTGAAAATGTAATAATACCACGGATCCCAATTATTCCCACAGATCTTCCATTCCAATTCAAGAGGCTGCAATTTCCTATCAAGCTTAGTTTCGCAATGACAATCAACAAAGCGCAGGGACAAACTTTAAAGGTAGCGGGGGTCCACTTAGAAAAACCGTGCTTCTCTCATGGCCAGCTATATGTAGCATGTTCGCGTGTGTCCAATGCTCAGAACCTCTTCATTTTATCCCCAGATGGTAAAACTTACAATATCGTTTACAATAGCGTATTAAAATAGTGCTCTGTTCTGTGTCCATTAAGCTGTGTACTATGTCTTTAACACTCTTCTGGAAACAAACGCTCCGAAACACTGTAAAAGCATAAATCCCTCCCCTTTGAAAGACAATTTTTGTATACGCGCTCTCCATCAAGATATGTCTTCCATATTACTCACGATAATTTTTCCGGTTTAGTGACTGCGTCTCTATTAAAATTACGTTATCTTTACTTTTAACATTAAATGCCTGTTTTTCCTTACACTATAAATGTGTCATAATCTTCTTTCTAGCGTCGTAATATCTTCATTATTGAAGGTCGTAATTCCCCTGATGGGAAATATTTTTCTCATTCAGGATTCTTTTCCATCGCTGCGTATCTTTGGCGACATAGAGCGCTGAGTGTATTTAATGAGACCACCTAATTGTACTGAAACCTCTTGGTCGTTTGCCATCGACTTTTCCAGTGATCATGAGTGCAAAGTGGCAAAAGAACTCAAGGATCATTCTTGCGCCTCATTACTTGATTTTACAATAGCCTGTATTAGTGATGGTAGCGCCCAGGTACCACAAATTATATACTTTTTCAAGGAAGTGAACCATTCCAGTGTAGTGTCGTCTGTGTATCGGTGAATAGTGATTTTAGTGCCCTCCCAGTTTACACAGTTGTTCGCCTTACGATGTGTCGTTTAGAATACACAACTAATTAATAAAACTCTATGAGTACGCGGGCGAAGCCGCGGGTAACAGCTAGTTACTTTCATAAATGAAAATAAGAAATAAATAACTTATACTAGATGTCGCTTGTCGTCGCTTCGAGACGAGTACCAAGAGGTTGAAGATTTCGTCGGCTTACGTCGGGGCGCCGGTAGCTCAGTTGGCAGAGCAGTGGAACGGTACTCCACGGTCCCGGGTTCAAGTCCCGGCGGGCGCTGACATTTTTTCAATTTCTTATTTTCATTTATGAAAGTAATATAGCACTGTGAGTGCAAAATAAAACCATAGTACATTTAATTAAGCAAAAGCTTCATCGCATGGTTCGAATTTCACTCTTAAGTGGACTGACCATAGTATTCGTTTCAAATAACTTATACTAGATGTCGCTTGTCGTCGCTTCGAGACGAATACCAAGAGGTTGAAGATTTCGTCGGCTTACGTCGGGGCGCCGGTAGCTCAGTTGGCAGAGCAGTGGAACGGTACTCCACGGTCCCGGGTTCAAGTCCCGGCGGGCGCTGACATTTTTTCAATTTCTTATTTTCATTTATGAAAGTATAATGTAAGTTGTTATGTAGCGTTTTTCTGCAAGGCGTTGACCACCAAATTATCGGTTTGTATTTTTAGGTTCTACAAGAGCTGGAAAATCATTTCAGTAAAAAAAAATACACGATAGATAATTAGTTAGAATCATTAAACAATCACCAGGCCCCGGTGGCAGGTGGACAGGCCCACAGTTTTTAAAGGTAAACCCCATTACGACTAAAGCAATGAATTCTTGATTCCGCCAAATGTCAGAGCTAATGGAATACACGATGAGGATGGCTTCATTGTACCTACAACAGTCCTGAGTTCCAGCGCTCTAGGAAATATACGAAAATATCTTCCCTTAGGTAAACTGCTTTTGGATATGTTTTAATAGACGATGTATCCGCTGAAAAACACTTACCCCTTTATATAGTCACTAGCAGCCCGCCCAGCGGTTTCACCCGCCGCTAACAATTTCTCCCCGGGAATAAGACAGTTTAATATAGCCTATGTTCATCAGGGATAATGTAGGATGCTGAAAATCTTGACTTCAATTTGAAACTAATATCGTTTTCAGATGGTGGTGGCGTAAATTTACATGCCGTGTGATTAACCTGGCCAGCCCCATGGCAGTGCCTTTATTTTTATTTTTTTTATCCCGCCCGAGCCGGTTTTCTATTAGGTCATAACAAAATTGTAATAAAAACAAAAGAAAATTGTGTGATAGAAATTTCTTTCTTTAGAATGATGGTTCATGACGTCAATAAGTGATAATGCTATCCTACATTGAATAAAGAATTTCAATTTCAATTAACGGTAAAAGAATTTTTTAAATCGGTCCAGTAGTTTCGGAGCCTATTCAATTCAAACAAACAATAACAAAATCCTGTTTCTAATATAAGTGTAGATTATATTATAATTATTTTAGTGTGATGCCGGCTTAGAATAGCATCACCCGATTTCTTTCCCGTGGGAGTCGTAGGAGGCGACTAAGGGACTTGAGCGTGTGTATTGCAATTTTAGGCGACGGGCTGACAACCTGTCACTATGGCGATACACAATTTTCCGAATGACCCTCGAACATATGTCAGACGTGGCGTAAATGTGTGTTTTTGCGGCCGTTTATGCTCTGCCTACCCCGCAAGGGATAATAGGCGTGATATGTGTATGTATGTATTATTTTAGTGTAGATTTTTTTAATGCATTATTTAATGTTTTTGTCGTCTTTTTTATACCGAGTAAGGGACAGCTCTTCAAATACTGATAGGGTGCATGAAACATAAAACTGGACAACTTTCCCCTAGAAACATAAAATGTCAGGAAACGCCAAAAAAATGACAATCAGCTGACTGCATTCACTATGGGAAGTCAGTTTTTTTTACGTTTTCTGAAATACGTTCCTAGGGGAAAATTGTTCAGTTTCATGGTCTGCATGTACCCTATTGGTATTCGGAGACACTGACACCCTTTAATGCAGTAATGATTAAATGTAACCATTACACTGGTACGAATAATGTGGCGTAGTTTGTACATTTTTAAATGAAAAAGTAGTTATTGTGGCATAACTGTAATAGTTAGACATATGGTATCGCGGTTATTATCATAGATATTGACGTCCTCTATAAAACTGTTGTAGATCACTTTGCTCTATTGTCAATAATTTCCACAGCGTACGCGATATAAGATATTTTTTGGTACATTTTTCACACGTTGGGTTACATTATCGAAATTTTCACGCGGATCCCTATTTTTTTATCGTATAAAATATAGCCTATGTTCATCAGGAATAATGTAGGATTCTAATGGTAAAAGAATTTTTTAAATCGGGCTAGTAGTTTCGGAGCCTATTCGATGCAAACAAACAAACAAACAAACAATCAAATCTTTCCTCTTTATAATATTAGTTTAGATAAACAATAAAACAATTTTAAACGGATTTAAGTTGTGTTTATTTTGGATTTTACAATTCCTACGTTTCGAGCTCTTTACCACAGATGAATAAGATAATGTACTAGGGTACAGATAGGAATCGGACCAATCACAGGCGGAGACGCTAATTATAGTTCCATTATATCAAGTGCATGTCGCTAGTGTGCTCATTAAAAGAGACAGGTATATATAATGCTATCTCTTACCACCTGCTAGTGTTGCTAGTGATGTGCCACTACTATCGATATGCATACCACGCAGTTCACTTAGTGAACTTGAAATAAAACTATGTAAGATTTGTTAATTCGTTTATTAACTGTTACATATATCTAGACACGCGGTAAGCGTGTAATATAAGAATGATTTATTTATTTTATTGAAAAGAAACACAGTCTTATTTTCTTTTAAATATTACAATTTACATAAAGATTTGTTTGCATGTTAAAACTATCCAAGGCAAATTTTATGGTATTGTAGAATCGAAGTTGGCTATATTTTACTAATGAATGCTAAACGATCCTATAACTGAATAAATAAATTTCAGAAGTGTCTACTCCTACATGTCAACCATTTAACATATCACTACTTTTGTGGGTTGTACGATGAACTTGGCTTTCAACGTTCACATTTATGTTTTTGGTGGGAAAATAGTATACTTTGCCTAAGATTTTTTTACATGATATAAAATGAAATTGACAACCAAAGATCTCTGAAGAAATACTTCGTAGACTTACATTTAAATTATATATAATAGTCCCATATTTTACTCAAAGACTCCAGGGTTGTGATCCAGATACGTAAGGAAGGAACAGTGATAATTTTTTGGTTACCTTGCCTATCATGTGTCACGCACGTATTTCATATTTTTAACAACTTTATAACATCTTCATCTCCAAAACTCAACGTGGCCGTTGTTGACTGCAACAGGAGTACGCATTTTTCCCTTGCATCAAAGCTCCTTTTTGAGGAATGTACACTGTCGAAAAGTTTATCATAGAATAGTAGCTGAGCAGCGGTGTTACTCATCGTCGAATATTCGTCCATTTGTCGCAGCTTAAAAGAAAAATAAATAATTAGTAGCCTAGGTACCATTTATTTGTAAAGTGGCTGGAATAGACTAAAATAAGTAAAGCAGTGTTAATTTCTAATTGACCACATTATATTCCGTATTTTAAAGTAGCGCATTATGGCATTGTCAAAACATCGATAGTCGATAATTTTTTGGACATCCCTATTTTTCATACTTTTGTACTTTTGTTTAAAATAAATATTATTATTTGAAACAAAGATGATGATTTGAATGAAACACGAATTTAATACCCTGACCAGACCAAAGTAGACAGAAGAATATAGACAGAAATCTACTTACTTTTTCCATTTGGAAAACCACTGCTAATTTCTGCCGCCGTAAATAAAGGGCTAAACTGTACTATGTATATAGGCGGCAGAGTTGGGCGTTGAAATTATTATGGTCGGAAAGACTTCAGTATAGGGTATAATAACAAATTTTGATGTAATTTATCTGATTTAACAATAGAAATAGCACACAATAAGAAACTGCAAGTAACTTTCACCGTGATAAATTTCAGACCACAGATAACTAGTAGGCGTCGTCTGACAGTTCGTCAAACGTCATTGCATTGAACACTAGCGCTGCCTTCTTGAGATTCATGTACTACGACCTGGTAAAAGTGATTATGAACTCTATGACCAAACTATTAATGATAAAAATTGAGTGTGGTAGATAATGTCCCCCGATTCTAGTATGGCGATTCAATAGCGTGCTCTTTACAGAGCCCGTGGTCACGGATGACTAAGGTGTTAGACGTCATTATTTAGAAAACAAGAAAGTTAAAGAAAAAAAGTTTATCTGTCAAAACAAACCTTAGACACCACAACAATCAAAGTATTAGGGAAAGGCTTGAATTTTGCACCAACTCCAGCACGTATACCAGTGGAAGAAGTAATTTGCAACGTTGAGGAATGTATCTCCAAAAATAAACTACCCAAGGAGGATTCTGAAGCGATTCGCCAGGACATTTCCAGTGTTCTGAGGCGAAGCAACTTACCAAAGAAGAATCTTACCAGGCAAGAACTTGATGCGTTGAAGAACTTACGCAAAAATGAAGAACTGACCGTCCTCCGTGCAGACAAAGGAAACGCCACTGTCGTGATGGACACGTCTGATTATAACCTCAAAATGTCTTTGTTATTGTCGGATGAAAACACCTATAAAAAGTGAATAGAGATCCCACCAATTCTATTTTAAAGAAAAAAACCGAATTAATAACTAAACATAAAGACACGCTAGAATTAGATGTGAAATCATTATTACCAACCTGTGCAAAACCGCCAAAAATATATGGTCTACCTAAAATCCACAAAACTGATGTTCCACTTCGTCCTATAGTGAGCCAGATTGACACACCAACTTACAAGCTGGCCAAGCACCTAGCTAATGTACTATCTCAGCTTCGGGGCCAAACAAGTGCACATGTGAAGGACTCATATCAGTTTGTCGGAGAACTCAAAAACTTGCAAGTAAACAGCAATGAAGTAATGGTTAGTTTTGACGTCCAATCCCTTTTCACTGCCATTCCAGTCAAGGATTGTATCGAAATAGTAAAACGAAAACTCCGGGAAAATAACATAGCAATAGAATATGTAGAACTTTTAGAATGGTGCCTAACATCTGGTTACCTATTGTGGAATGATGAGTTCTATATACAAGTCGACGGCGTGGCTATGGGCTCTCCAGTATCCCCCTTGATGGCTGACATCTTTATGGAGGACTTTGAGGATCGAGCCCTAAGGCACGCTCCGGCTGTGCCGAAGATGTATAAGAGGTACGTAGACGACACCTTCACCATCCTTCCACAAGACCAAGTTACTGCTTTTCTAAATCATTTAAATTCAATTCATCCCAAGATTAAATTTACAATGGAATCAGAGCAAAATAATCAATTAGCATTTTTAGATATTCTTATAATTAAAAACACAAATGGTACAATCAGTCATTCCGTTTATAGAAAGCCAACCCACACAGATAGGTACCTAAATGGTAACTCCCACCATCATCCGAGCCAATTAGCTGCCGTTGGTACCTCTTTGTTTCAGAGAGCACGCGGTATCTGTGACCCCCAACACCTAGACGATGAGCTCAAGCATGTGAGACGAGTACTCCATGAAAATAACCTGAAGCCACCCCGTCAACGTCACAGAAACCGTGCCAAACCATCCACAGTCGAACGACAACCAGCGTACTTACCATACTTGAAGGGAGTAACTGATAAGATCGGTAGAATTCTGAAGCGAGCTTCAATCAAAACCATTTTCAAGCCGCCGAGGAAGATCAGCCAGTACATCAGATCAGTCAAATGCAACATCCCTCTCCAAGACCCTGGTGTTTATAAACTTGACTGTGACTGTGGACTCTCATACATAGGAGAAACAAAGAGAAATGTATCTACACGTCTAAAAGAACATATTGCTGATGTAAAAAACCGTCGTGACAGACAGTCTGCAGTGTGTGAACATATCATGGATAACCCCACCCATTATGTCAGATTTGATAAGGCTGCAATCCTAGCGAGAGAGAAGAGATTCATTCCTAGGAAAGTACGGGAAGCCATAGAAATTCAAAAACATCCGAATTTCAACAGAGATACTGGATGGGGAATCTCATCAACTTGGACTCCGCTGATTACACAGCAGAAGAACCAGATCCAACATACTGTAAGACCTACTACACAAGATACGGTTTCAGCATTTTGTGTGGAACCAGGACGTTACGCTAGGCAATTAAGAAATAGATGGCGGTAGAACAAAAACAATTTCAATTCTAAATAATGACGTCTAACACCTTAGTCATCCGTGACCACGGGCTCTGTAAAGAGCTCGAAACGTAGGAATTGTAAAATCCAAAATAAACACAACTTAAATCTGTTTAAAATTGTTTTATTGTGATGAGTAATAGTTGTGCAAACTCAAGAAAATATTAAGTTTAGATAAAGTCTTTCGTCTCTTTCTTTTGCGCTGAGAAAGTTAGAAACAGCAAACAATTTCAACTATATTTTAAGGCTTTTTCGACATACTTAATTTATATAATATTAGAGAAATACCGTGACAATGTATTTTTCAGCCATTCTTACTAGAAGAAAAGGTATGTATCTAAATTATAGCACAAAAAATTTGGTTATATCCAAGAACTGTAGATATAATATTGAAAAATATTTTAAATAGAGGTTTACTTATACTTAGTAGATACTTTGGTTTATATTTTCTATCAAATAAAGTTTATCAAATTGTGTAACTGATAGGCTGATAGTATCTGTTAACAGATAATCTTCGACAATAAAACATATTTTTTATTTTCACCCAAAGAAATACAGAGCTTAAATTAACTTATGAACTAATCAGCGTACAATTAGGTGGCCTTATCCCATAGTGTGACCACTATTGTCACGTTTTTCATAGGTAAGTGGTAAGGGGCCGTCCATAAATTACGTCATTTGAAATAAGGGAGGGAGGGGGGGGGGGGGGGGGTCTGGCCTTTGGATGATGGTAACATGACGCTGAAAGGGGTGAGGTATCGCCGAAAATGACGTCATTATTCGGAAGTCAAGTAAGCACTTAGATGCCATGCCAGTAATCGATAATTTAGAGGAATGGGTGGAGTCCCCGCGGGAAAATATAAAATATTTTTTTGATTATTTTTATTCGTTTTATTACCCATTTAATCTATTTTGCACTTGTATGAGATATGACGTTGTTAAAGGGCGGGGCACACCGGCTCCGTATCCGTTCCGTATTCAGCTCTCGTCCGTAGTCACGCACGTGATCACGTCCGTACACCCCTGCCACACCGGGTTACGGACACGATACGGACGTGGTTACGCAGGTTACGGCGTACCTACGGACGAGAGCTGCAAGGGGTCTGTTGCGTACCCAGCCGACGTCATATTGCTTTTCATGCTTATTTCTCGAATCGAAAACTTACGCGATGTCTCGAGAAGATTGTGAGGACGGCCTAAGTAGTTCTTCGGAAGACCGAAGAAGAAGCATTGTTGCTTTTAAGGGCGGGGCACACCGGCTCCGTAACCGTTCCGTATCCAGCTCTCGTCCGTAGTCACGCACGTGATCACGTCCGTACACCCCTGCCACACCGGGTTACGGACACGATACGGACGTGGTTACGCAGGTTACGGCGTACCTACGGACGAGAGCTGCAAGGGGTCTGTTGCGTACCCAGCCGACGTCATATTGCTTTTCATGCTTATTTCTCGAATCGAAAACTTACGCGATGTCTCGAGAAGATTGTGAGGACGGCCTAAGTAGTTCTTCGGAAGACCGAAGAAGAAGCATTGTTGCTTTTATTGTGCCAAAATTGTGGTAGCCCGTAGTCCGTACCTCGTCCGTACTACGCGCAGGACAGAGCTGTGCGTGTCCGGACGTGTTTGGTGTGACGTCCAATAGGGAATCTCATAGAATACAACGTCATCACTGCACGCAGAGTACGCAAACGGTTTGTCTTTTGGAAGCTGTACGGCGTAACTACGGCGTAACCCTACAGTGCGTGCAGCACGGAACGGATACGCAACGCAAGCGGTGTGCCGTATCTCAAACAGTCTCATACATAGGGCGGGGCAGACCGGCTCCGTACGCGTTCCGTATCCAGCTCTCGTCCGTAGTCACGCACGAACTGATGACGTTGTAATGTATAGGATTGTATGAGATACGGCACACCGCTTGCGTTGCGTATCCGTTCCGTGCTGCACGCAAGCGGTGTGCCGTATCTCATACAGTCCCATACATTACAACGTCATCAGTTCGTGCGTGACTACGGACGAGAGCTGGATACGGAGCCGGTGTGCCCCGCCCTTACAACGTCATAAGTTCGTGCGTGACTACGGACGAGAGCTGGATACGGAACGCATACGGAGCCGGTCTGCCCCGCCCTTTTGACAGGTGGGTCTACAGAATTATGACGGTAGGATGATTATAGGGGGGGGGGGGGGGGGGTTCAAAATTCGGAAAAAAACGATGACGTTATTTATGGACGGCCCCTAGGTAGTAAGGTTCAAAATGACTGGTACACAAGCTGTACCGGGGAAGATGAGGCCTTATTGCTCGGCAATCTCTTCTAGGTACGATCTTTTCGAATAAACGAAACACAGTCCCAATTCTCACCGCACTTTTATAGCTGTCAAAAATCGCCTCTTACCGATGATGTCTAAGCTTATACAGGGGGTGGCTGAGGGACAAATTGCGTGTTCCCTCGGGAAATCTACGGTTATTAGCTGTCAATCACGCGGCAGGGTAAGATGCACCGCGCTGTGTATTCATGCTGGAATTTTTTGGTTTCATGTCCAGATTCTTATGGCCGACTGTACAAGTAGGTACTTCATATCTTTTGTTTGGTGTAAATGAAAATGAAATGAAAAAATTATAATGTAAATGAAATTACTTTATTCAATGTAGGATAGTATTATCACTTATTGACGTCATGATCCGTCATTGTAAAAAAAAAAATTGTATAACACTATTTTCTTTTATTTATAACAGTTTTGGATTGTACTAATAGAAAACCGGCACTAATCCGACCGTAATCTGACACCAGGGTTTATAGGGTCATTCATCAATTCAGTACTAAAAAAAATGACACCATTGGAATCGTTTAGACGGTCGACCTATCGTTTTAATTAAAAATAAATTTAATTGTTTTACGCTTTTGTTCTGACACCTGCATCTGTATGTCATCATGTGGTTGGTCGTCATTCTGTGTTTATTTGTCTGCTTTATACACATATCACGCCTATAATCCTTTGCGGGGAAGGCAAAGCGTAAACGACCGCAAAAATATTTAAGGGTCATTCGAAAAAAAAATATCGCCATAGTGAGAAGTTGTCAGCCTATCGCCTAAAATTGCAATACCTC
The DNA here is from genome assembly GCA_027580185.1 of Tuta absoluta. NCBI lineage: Eukaryota > Metazoa > Arthropoda > Insecta > Lepidoptera > Gelechiidae > Tuta > Tuta absoluta. Next base: position 10,885,815 of record JAQAHW010000009.1, read on the forward strand.
AAGGCCCTTAGTCGCCTCTTACGACTGCTATGGGAAAGAAATGAGGTGATGCTATTCTCAGCTGGCATTACTCGGCAATTTACGTCTGCTTTATCCTTAGAAATAAGTATAAGATTATCTTAATTTTCAAAGTTCTGGCTCGTGCCATCACAGGCACATGGCTCGTGCCATCCGACGGTAAAGTGGGTAGGAGAGCGCAGTGATTTACGCACTACGCCCCGGAGATTTATCGCCCTTTACCTAATCGCGGCATTGTGATTAGTACTGAAGGGAATGAAGATAAAGATTTTACTAGAATAGTCTATTCAATAATATAATTTCTATAGTATGGTCTAGTATTACCTTAGTAAGGTGAGGTGCCGGCTTAGAATAGCATCACACCAATTCTACCCGTGGGTGTCGTAAAAACGACTAAAGGATAATCATTCAAGAAAGGAGCAGCAGAGGTCCCTGCGTATGCAACATCTTGCACTGCGCTCGCCAATCCGCCATTGGAACCACCATGAATACTATTGTGCCATTTCAGCTGTTCTCAGACAATCGAACTCAAACCCTAACCGCCGCAATATTTTTTTTAAATTTATCATTTTCATTCCTTTAGGCGACTTAGGGACTCGAGGGTGTGTATTGCAATTTTAGGCGTAACTTATCATTGTTACATCACTCGCATCTCAAAAATATTTACTCTTTTAGGTTTCCCTGAATATTAATTAACGTTAGGGATAATGGGCGTGATATGTGTATGTATGTATGTAAAACCACAACGAACAAACAAAACAAATTATTAGTTAATAACAAAGCACGATTAACGAGGATAAATTCGTAAAGAACAATTACTTTTTTTCAAGCCTTTTAGCTTTGGCATCTACTAACGTAACGTCAGTTCAATGACATTTACACAGTGCTTGGAAACTAAACTTTTTTTTTCTCAGAAAGAAAACTCTCTAGTGACGAGCAGGACAGAAATATGAAATTCGCCTCAGTGTGACAAAGTTAGATAGATTGTCTGGCTGGTATAATCCTTGTTGATGCGAAATATTTGCTGCACATTTTCGTTTGAACAATTTTCGTCGCATATTGTGCGCACCCAAATTTGGTCCTAAAGTTTGAACAAATTCCGTGTCTCGGCACAGATTAACTATATTTTGTAGACTAGCTAGGTCTCGGCACAAAATAGCGGCCAATACTTACTTTGTAGTCTCAGATTGGTCTTGGAGGATTTGAGATTTGAGGTTTATTTTCAGGCCTTTTTTTTCAGTATTCATCTAATAAGGTTGACAGCCCTTTTGAAAGCTTCACCATGTAGATCAAATAATAATATACTCTTAGATGAAATATTGGTCCTCGCTGTCGGCGCTAGCGAACCAACTCATCCACTAAGGGTTCCGTAACATGCACATCAAGCTCTTTCATGTGATACCCCACTTGGAACTCATTTTGCTAGTTTTAGTCCCCAAAAACAGCAATATTTAAAAAACAAAGTTTTGGAATTGTTTATAATTATAGAATTTAAAAAATGCTTCTTGCCAAATTTCATAGTACCTATTATAATCATAATTTCATAGCAAAGAAGTCCATGGGAAAAAAGGAAAGCGACTCTATGACTTTTGATTTACTTCAGATGGTCAAAAATATGTGTTTTTTACAGGATAGAAAGCCGTAGGTATCTTTTTTTGGAGCTTGAGTTTTTTACAACTACAAGCGGCCGAGGACCCAAATATTTGTATTTTGAACTCGATATCTTTACGCGTTACCGAGATAAAAAGCCTTGACTTGACAGACTGACGGATGGACGGATAACAAATTGATCTAAAGTGTTCCGTTTTTTTTCTTTATGAGGTATGGAACCCGTGTTGGCGTTGCCGTGTGATGCTGGCTTAGTATAGCATCACCCCATTTTTTCCCGTGGGTGTCGTAAGTAGCGACTAAGGGACTCGAGGGTATGTAAATATGCATATAGGCGATGGGCTGACAACTTGTCACTATGGTAATACACAATATTCCAAATTACCCTCAGATATTTTGTCAGACGTGGCGTAAATGTCCGTTTTTTGCGGCCGCTCTGCCTAGCCCGTAAGGGATTATAGGCGTGATATATGTATGTACGTAGGTACGGAACCCTAAACCCTAAAAACTTCCATAATAATAAATCAAACACCTGTAATACGTAACTACTCGTCAGTATCACAATCATAATAACCACGTTTGTATATCAGTTCAGTAGCTTGTTGACATGTGCTCTAATTAATTCTAACAACTACCCGCCCCCAACAGTATTGTGTTACCTCATTAAGCATTCCTCGTAAACGCCTCGTAAACATAAATGACATTTACACGGACATTTCAAGGGTTAGGTGTAAGTCGCCTCAATGGATCGTGCGTGCGTGTATAGTGTATACCTAATGTTGATACCTATATAGGTACAATGGGTTTTAATAAATAAGTATTATGAAGCAAAGGAGTTTGCAGAAAATTATTTTTTTAAGGGTGCGAGATATGGCCTAACTGAGCCTTAGTACTATATTCTGTGACTACACTGTGAACTGCTTTGAGAAAATGATTGTACGTTGCCGTACTGTTGTTTGCTTTTCTTGGCGGAGGCACTGCCGTGCCACTAAAAATATCGGATTCAAAAGTTTACGAAGAATTTCGGGAGTTTTTGGTTTTTGGCACATTTTTGGCAAGGCATATGTCCTATGCTGACAGAGGCCATTTATAAAAAAGAATTGGAAGGCATATCTATTTTGCTTCGAGCAACACGGTCTTCTGTCTCGTTCCCTATTTTGTGTATTTTGTAGATTTTGTATGACATCGCATTGACATCGAAAATGAACAAAGAGGATTTAATAAACAGATGAAGATGAAAACTTCAAAATAATATGGAGATTTACCGTAGAATCACGTAGAATGCGCGTTTATTTTGTAGTATTTTATTTTAGAACTAATTTACAAGTATGGTGAACGCGTACTTCGTTTTGTTGATATTCCCATGTGTTGGTGGCGAGCACTGGCTCAACGTAGGCACGGAGCTGTTCACACGAGCGAACCTCAGCACGCGCTCTTGGAGCACTGCCGACGTAGCGCTACTACAAGCCCGTATGTACTTCCAAGACATCCTCCCCTCAGACAAAGAGGTGCAGATGAACGCCAATCGCGAATTTGTCGAAAGAACAGTGGAAAACTTCCAAACAACCCTCAACTACGTCCAACGCGAGACGAAAGACCCTGACGTCGCCAAAACATTGACAGCTGCTCTCTCTGATGCTGTAGGAGGCTACCTCAAACTCTACCTGTTGCCGATGACAAAGGTGTTATACTACAGCGGAATGATGCCGTACAGCAGCGCATCGAAGACTAGCGATTTATATAAAGAGGTAATGAAAAACCTAAATACAAGTGGCACAAAGTGGCGGAATCCTGACCCGAGTATATTTAGTGTGATAATCAAAAAATGTTTGCGTCGAACACGTCAGAAGCCGGGATACAACTGTAAAGAAATAAAACATCCCTGTAATAATATCAAATTTGTAGAAAATAAGGAAAATAGACAAATAGCAATCCCCCTACCGGTAATCAATTGGGAAGATGAAACTATGTTCACGCCACTCCGTGATGAAACAACATTTTCCCTCCATTCACCTAAACATACAGATACTTTGAATGTATATCATCAGACTGCAAAATGTTGTGCAAACTTTATGGGTTCAGAATATGAAGATTATTTTGACAACAACTTTTACAATTGGATAAGATTGGAAGTGGTACCACATCTTAGTGACGCCAAGATGTATTTGACTCTTTATGACGTGCTAGCGCTATATAACTATTATATAGAGCAGCTGGTTTATAAGGGAATCCCAATGGAAAGTTATTCTGAACCCAAGATAAAATTCTGTTCCGTTTCTGTAAACCTTCACAATATGCTTACTTCCAAAACAATAATGTTTATAATACTATTAGTTTTGATAGAGGTTACTTTGTGTTGCATTCTCTGCATTAGTTTAGTCAGAAAAAGACATAAATGTGAAAGCCAAATGTCAATTTCTAGTAACTCTATTGAGCAAGGTTGGGATTCTTCTGGTAGTGACCCACCATATCCATCGAAGAGAGCCCAAAGAAACATTATTATTGACAGTGATCCTGGTAATAAGATAAATATCACTGTACAAGATCTATATCCAAATAAAGCTTTTTGTGTTATAAGAAAGCCCGCCAAACTCATGAATTCATCACTAGTACAAACGGTCTCCAATTCAGACCTCTCACGTAAAACAGGCACAAATACCTTAGACCTTCCACCTAAAACAGCAACAAATGGCTCAGGCACCCAAAATAAAACTACCTCAAATAACTGTGAAACTAAATTATTTCTTAGTAAGGCATCGCAATCAACTTATGCACAGTCTTACAACTCAACAAGTCAAACGTCAGAAGTTAAAGTAAAGACACCAACACTTAATTTTATTCCTCATCTGAACATCACAACTCAGACTTCCAAAGATAAACCTAAATCTTGGTACCACTCGTCATCACAGACATTAGAATTTAAGCCTAAATCGACATCAAGTCAGACTCCAGCAGTCAAATCTAAAGACCAGTCATCAAGTCAAACTCCTGAAATTAAACCTAAAGATTGTAGCCAGCAGCTGTCAAGACAGAAAAAATCAAAATTAAATTCCCTCCCTCCAAAATCTTGCTTACACCAGTCGATTCCAAAATTACCCGTTCTTTTAGATCGTGGTGGGTGTAGGTGTCATAAATGTCAGTCTATGGATAATGTTTCAAAAAATTGTGGATGTCCTCCCAGTTCTACCGATTGCTCAAAATTTTGTGAACGAAACCTACAAACTCGAATTATGTTCTTGGAAAGTGGCATCAAGTACGGGCTGCACGTTGCTAATACTGAGACTTCCAGTCACACACAAGCACAAATCTATCATTTCGCTTTGCCGTTAAAGAATGAGAATGCGAACTCCTGCGTTAAAGAAATATTAGACAGTAAACAAGTTTTGACTCCCCATGATTTCGCTAAAACTATTCCTATCAGAAAAGAGATCGGAAACATCGTAAAAAATAACACATTTGAAATTATTGCTGAAACAGCTTCATTTAGAACACAAGTAATACAATTAAAACAAATTCAGCCTTATCTCAGATTAAAAATGGCGAATGCATGTACATTAAAAGCTGATTTTGAATTTCCTTACGCGATAACTGAGACTTTGCCTGAACTACCAACATGTAACAACTACGATATGGATAATGTTTCTGTGGATACAAATTTTATAGACAGACAGTCAAGTCTTATTCATGAGATGCTAACAGATTTAGCCGTTTCGAATACGATAGGGGGACTAGTAAAAGATGTATGTGTCGCGACATCTGGAACATTAAACCCATACATCAAAATAAGGATGCAGCCTAAACAGGAACCATTGCCAATCACATTTCAGTACGACGATGAAACGAGTAAAATGTCTCAATATATAAATTGTCAATATCTGGAGAGTAATGCAAGGAAAACTGCAGAGTGCCCGATGAGTAGTCATCAACTTAATGAACCATTGCTCGAATTGAAAGATCAAAATCGAAAACAAAATCTGGAAACTTCGTGGTCTAAGAAAATAGAACTCCCCGAAAAAGATTATTCAGAATATAAAGAGGAGAAGTTATCAAAGTCATCATCATCATCAATGTTAGAAATTCCTGTTGCAACGTTTAAATTTCCAAATAGTAGAATCCCACATGAATCATCTGTTAGAAATTTGGTATCCAGAATACCAGTTAGGGCGGATAGAAAATCAAGGTACTCTGCAAGAAAACTGAACCCTCGTCACACTCTCCGTTATCGTCAAAATTCAGTTCCACCAAACCAAACGGTACAAGGCTCTAAAAGAGAAACAGAGAACCAGTTAAATACACCGGATAATATATCCATAACCTCTACGACAATACCTAATAGTACATCATACACAGTGATATCTCCTTATGAAAAGGTTTCCGTGACCTCATCAGTAACAAAAGAAAAAAAGCGTTCTACACCATCCTCTAATGATTTGAAAGTACCAGGAACTACTGAACTTATATCGATGGTATCACATTGTTCAGAAGTAAGTTTTAAGCCATCGCAAAAATCTACAAAAGATTCAGTTACATCCAAAAAGAAATCGAAGCATTCTGACATGTCACATTTTACTTATTTGTCTAACAATAGTTCAGAACTTTCACTGCAGCCTTCTATACAAACATTGGTGTCTCCGTTAGAACTGTATCATGAAATAAAGTCGAATGCTTCTAAAACACCAAGCCATAGCGAAGCAATGCCAAGAAAAACATCACCACGTCGTGAAAGTAAACTAAAGCCTCCTGGAATACTACCAAATTATATACGCAATAGAGCGCCAGAAATAGCTGATAACAAACATAAACTAACGAAAAGTAAACTAAAACTGCCCGAAATAAGAACAAGACTTGGTAATAAAATTGATATCAAACTTAAAATTGTGCCTGAAAATAGTAAATCATCAGAAGTCTTTATAAAACAGAGCTCAATTGAAATGAAAACACAAGATACTTCGTACTGCAGTACAATATATCCATCTGAACCCGAACCAACTACAACGAAATCGAGACATAAAGAGAAGAATCGAAAAGCATATACTCCTACAGACACATTGACAGAAATACCTGAAGAGAATACTATGAAATTCACTGAAAGAATATCGAAGTCCTTACGAGAGCACAGTGAGAAACCTCGAGGTATCCTGAAATACACTAGACGACCGAAGATTATTGAAGCACAACCGAAGAGTTCAGAAGAGAGACCAGCTTTGCATGTTGTCATGAAGCATCCGGAACAGGTGAGACCAATTGATGAACCAACCGAACCAAATGATCCCTTGAGTGGTCAATCGACTCCTGTGGCGATTGCGCGCAGAGTGAGACGGAGCAAATCATGACAAAAAAGCGGCTAAGAAAAACGTATCCACAGAACTTAGGTAATAGAATATAGAGTTCATAATTTCGTTTTATGTAATTTTAGTTAACTTTTTAGGTACTTATTTAGATTAAAATTTATTTCATACGGATATTATTATACGTTATTTTAAGAGATGAAATTAGAATTTTTATTTTATTTCTACGATACGGCGTCGTACCTATTTATCACGCAAGAAAAATGCCTTAGGTGTAATTTGTATTTTTACGTACATAGGTACATATTTTTTTATTAATAATTACTTTGAGATAATCATCATATTTCCCAGACGTGGGAAAAATGGTGAACAAAATTTTTGACTTCTACGGGAAAATGTATTGGAAAACTCGTTCGCATGGTGAAAGCTGCTAAGTAAATTACTAATCTAGTCTTTTGCCACAATCTTCCACAACTCTTTCCACCCCCGGGTCGTTTTTCACGCGCCATCTGGGGCTGGGGCGCAGGGTCCCTCGGGGGCTTGTTACACTCCTTTAATTATACCACACCTATCTGGCTCAATTAGAAACGGGGATTGTTTGTGGAAACCGCGACGGTGGTGGCGGCGGCGGCGAACTAGTGATGTGACGTGGACGAGTATTAATTTATTGAATTATAAAAAATTCAAACAAAGGCTAATCCGCAACAGGCATCGTCAGACATTATTCTAAAAATACAGAACAAATCAGCAACAAGCTTCGTCAAAACCTGTGACAATAATACGTTTCAGCCACATGCTTCGTCAAAAATAACAATGCTTACTTTCAGCAACATGCGTCGTCAAAACGACGACGACGACGAGTATTTATAGGTGCCTACTTTGTGATTGTCTAATTTTCATCGGTATCTATTCTGGCCAATTACGAAAGAGTATGGGCTGCCGCAGACCAAATGTTCGTTAGAGTTCCTTTTCGAATTTCTAGTTAAAGAGCCTGTCGCTCGCAAAAACTGCTCTTGCTCTGCCGCGGCCCGTAAGTAACCAAACTTTGAACCGACACATTTAAACCAATAATTGTGACGCTACCGGCTTTAACTGTCAAAATGAATCCGATGACGATGCCAACGAAAGTTAGATAATCAGCCTGCTGTTCTTGGAAGTAACCAAAGAGCGCCCAGAAAGTAGGTAGTAATAGATGGTAATAGGTACTTTTTATTGGGGGGAAGGGGTAATAAAGTCGTCAGTTGTTTTGTTAGTAACGCCATCTATCGCAATTTGACGATAATACATATAGCTATAGCGTATGAATAAGGCCTGACCTAGTATTGCACCACTTTTAATTAATGAGCATCACAGAGCACAGTACTTATAAAAGTTAAAACCGATCAACCCGATCAACCTTTATAGTTTATGAAAGAACACAACGCTAGCACGTTCTTGAAACTTACAGCGGCATCTGTCGAAAGTATTAAATAATCAAGATCCAAGGAACGAGGTAATATTGCGCCAATCGAATCGGGTGGTTCAGCCTGCAATGTCCTAACCAGACTGGGTACCGAACCAGGAACCTTGCGCCGCAGGCAGTCGCACTACCACTGCGCCACATCGGCCGCCAGCGGTAAGTAGCAGATACTTGCAGCCCAGAGCCCAGCCCTATTTCAAGCTAAGATAACGCTCCAAGGGGCAGATATCTAGGATCTTCGGGTTTCATCCCTTCAAGAGATTGTGTAAGTTATAGCCAAGACATTGTCGCAACCACAGGCCTCTGTCAACAAGGTACTTCAAATAACTCCGTAGATAAGCAAGGTTAATAAATTCATTACCTACTGGAGACTTTTGTAAGATAGAAGGAAAAAGATACTTGATTGCTTAAAATGTTCTGCAAGTGGCTGAAGGCTTTTATTTGGATAAGGTTTTGTAATTAGTATTACACTTAGCCTGATTTTTAATACGAGCTCGTAGTTTTTTAAACTAAAGCAGTTTTGAAGAAAGTTTATCTGACTGTAGCGGATAGTACCTCCTGCCTGCTACGACGAGGGTCGTGAGTTAGACACAGATATTTGTTAAGTCAAATTTCTTTTTTCTTTATTTTTCGTCTGGGTGTTTTCTATTATAAGAGGTATTTATTTTCAATTTTTTGTAGTAATATCAGCTATTTAGTTCCTATAGTACAAGCTCAGTTTGGAGCAAGAAGGCCAGGATATAAAAATTTATTGATTATTTATTTCTAGGCTATATTTAGACTATCTCATCTCGGTTTGAACGATCATCATTAAAAACAACGGTCCACTTCTTATTTGGCATACTGACCACGCTTGGCAGGGTTTGGCAGGCACAAGCAGAATGCATGATGGGAACAGGGAACGCTGCTGCCCATTGTGCTCATTCCCTGGTTGAATACGTGTCCCTTTGTCTTTCTGTACGACATGGGGGACTCGGTGTCACACAAGAAAAAAATCGTAGGTATAATTTAGTGATGCTATTATAAGCCGGTACCAACTGACTTACCCAAAAAATGCCAATACATGGAAGTCGGTACCCAATTTCAAACAGCATAGCTACGGTGACAATAAATTAAGCAAATCTCGGTCAATTTGTCCTGTAATCCAGTGTCGATGGCGGCTTACGACCAATTCACCACTAATCCCACAAAATCCCACAACAGTGGGGCTATTAGGACTCGTCCGGTAGTATTTATTACCGGGTGGTCACCCTTATCGAGCAGCTTGAGTTTCCCTGATTGTAAGCAATTTTGGTGGCTAATCAAATTATTGGGGTGGTTAATGATTTAGTGTATAAGTGATGTGTAGTACCTACTTACGTATTAATGATTCTACAGTATATCTGTTATAAAAAAACTTATAAATTTAGCGAACTCGCTTGTAGAAAAAGAGATTTAAAGCTTATTTATCATGATATATATATTTTTTTACCTATTTATATCACTTACGAGTACCTGGGTCCATCGCGATAGTTTTGGTTTTTATAGTTTTGTAGGCAGATAGTTTTCTTAAACTTTCGTAATTTTTTGTGGTTTTGTTATAGTTTTTGCGATGCATTTGTAGGTGGGTTTGCGTGAAACTAACGAATCGCGAGTGCATGAGAAGTTACATGACTTTACTAACCAAGTTTCCATTCTTTTGTTCAAAATAGACCGCAAGTTACGTACAGCTTCATATTTTATAAAGTGCCTAAGATGTTCACGAAGATCAAAGAGAACTTTAGTAAAATTCTTTATAAGTGCAGGTCGTAAATCAAAACCCAGCAGAGATAAACAAATTAGTACTGATTATGATAATGTTTCAAGGAGCATTGAGTCATCTTTTTAAAGAACACTTAAAATAGGTAGAGGTTTTGTGTATTTTTGCCACTCTCACATTCATTTTTTGTGAAGGAGCACCTTATGTACAGTCGCTCGTATAACATAAGGTAACAGGCATTATAAGTGGTATTAAACGAACACTGCGGGTGTGCCTTGTGTGAAAGAGGCTAACTATTTTACGCCTTGGCACAGCAGGTCTGTGGTGTAATGGTCTAACTGCTCGGTCGTAACCTCAAGCAAAGCCAAAATCGAGGTTCGATCCTCGGATTGGGATAGCTTTTGTTTTTCTTTTTTGTGTATTACTTTGAAACATTTTTTGTTGTATTATGTTTTTGTCGGTAGCTGGTGACTCCAGGGATATAAAAATAAGGCGTAAGTAGGTATAATTTAACTACAATGAGAAAGCTTTATATGGTTTCTTTTAAAACATGAGGTGTTAACTAAGTAATTATAGTATGGTAAGTGTAAGCACGGATCTATATTACAGAAAAAAATAATTTGTATGAAAGTAGCGACATCTGGTGATCAGTAGTAATAACACGATGTTCTCTCTGTTCATCACCAAGCTTCTGAGGGGGAGTTATACCTCAGCTGATGGTATAGATGCATTGTATAGATGTTTCTAACGTATTAACGGGCAGTATAGGTAGACCTACCTATACCTAAAAATATCGCCTAAAAATTAAAAATATGTAATACATGTTTTTTATATTTATTGCTAGGCAGGTTTTTATAATTATTTATTGGTAATCTTATTTAATCATTACGATATCATCTTTTAAAACATTATACATATACAAATTAAAGTAGAAAGAAATAAAAGTGAACAATAAATTGAAAGTATTTATTTATTTACAACGATTGTTTGCAGCCTCATATAGGTGCTATGCTTAGTAACAATACAGGTAGGTGTATCTATCTAATTATTAGACAGGTTTAAAACAACGATTTAAAAAACTTAGTTTACAACTGCTTCCTTTGTTTAGCTAGCACACAGTGAATAAACATGTATATTTAAATACAATAACATCACTTTGGTGCTTATTTAAGAATGAGTTGCACAGCTATAATAATTTTGTCACAAATCTTAGGGTAAAGAAATGTTCCAGAAAGAACCTTACGACCAACCAAAATGAAACTACCAATGTATAAAAACTTATTCATTCATATAATAATGCACGTTCAAATACAAATAAAAGCTCATTTCTTTGTAAGTATAAACAGAGTATCTCGTATATTTTTGGTGCATCAAATTATATTTGAGCGTTTGTCTTGGCTTCACTCTGGTTATTTGTAGGGTTCCCTCTGATATTTTTAATACATTAAGGTTAAACAAACTTGATAATGTGATCTGTAAAATTACAAAAATACTCCCGGGCAAATCGAATTATATCCTGACGATATCTATTAGACAAGGCGTTTTTTTTGTATGTTTTGAATTTTGCCGCTTTGTATGTTTTGAATCCTTTTGCATGCAAATCTTAGCACGGTTTGTACAGATATACCATGTGCAATTGCTGTTTCCTTTGTTGATGCAAATGGATTCGCAGTGTGCTTTGCAATAACATCCCGATGGCGGCGTGCAGACTGAGGAACGAACATCTTGGCGGCAAAACCAGGCTTAATACGTTGAACATCTCCAGTGTCACCATGACGCTGAATTCACAATCGTACGGCTTTTCTCTGCAAATAGATAAATCCTAAATTAGAAGAATGATCCTACAAAGTTATCTTCCTACCATTTAACATTAATTGAAACCTAATATTAAAATACATTGTAGGTTACTATTAAAATCAGGATAACACATATTACAATGTCGGAACACAATATTTTACTTACCGAAATATTTAATTTACGAGCGATTGCACTCATTGACATTTGCTGTTCATGTAACACCACAATTTCAGCCTTCATAAAAACTGATAAATTATGCATTACTTATAATAAAAATTGTTAAAGTTCAGTTAGAATTCAAAAAACACTGTTGTTGCTTCCAAAGAAGACGATCAATAGTAAAAAAGCGAATTCATTCAAGCTGAACTGGTTATTTATAAGTAATTTTTATTGCCTACCTGCAATTTTATAAGACTCGCGGTATATTCAACATTTTCTGATCCGAATATCTATGACGCGCCATGTTATTGATAAGCTTGTAGCAACCAGTAAAAAATTTAAACGTTCTACGTAACAAGCATCTGGTCTAGGGGCTTCGCTGTCGGATACAACGCAGCATAGCCACGGTTCGAATCTCGGCCTGCGCTAGAGTGGTTACTGTCATATTTTTATGTTAAAATTTTAATTCCTAAGTGAATGATAGCGAGTTCGATTATACTTCGTATTTGGCTTGCGAAAAAGTTTCCAGCAAGTAATTTAAACAGGTTTAAGTGACGTATGCAACGCTAGTAGATTCCGGCTAACTAGCTCAGTGCTGCCACCAAGTTTAAATATTGGCGAAGACTTTGATGTGGTGGTATGTGGTTGTAATTTTATAGTTAGTGTCGCTGGTGGTGCCATCTTTGTGTTGAATAGAGAATAAATTCCTTTGATACTTCGCATATGCATGCCTGTTACCTTAAGTGGTATAAGAGACTGTACATAACGCCTATTTCCCTTGATTTTAAAATAAAACTATGTTTAACGACACGTAGTCAGGAGCATCTTATTAAAGTGGTTCGAGAGCCCCCAAACAGGAAAAAAATCCCTGGCTCGACACACTATAGTCATTTGGAAACTAAAGAATCAATTCGCGACAAAAGCTAACTAGTAACTACAAAGATTAATTAGAATCAATAAAACATTGTAAAAACTAAGCGCTTTAGTTATGCATTGTAATTTTTGGAATACATAACTATATCGCATAGTTTATATTAGTTTATATTGATTCTAAATAATCATTTAAGTTAGTTATTGCCGTGTGATGCCGGATTAGAATAGCATCACCCCATTTCTTGCCCATGGGTGTCGTAAGAGGCGACTAAGGGACTCGAGGGTTAGATGTGTATTGCAATTTTAGGCGATGGGCTGACAACCTGTCACTATAGTGATACACAATTATCTGATTGGCCCTCAAACTTTTGTCAAACGTGGTGTTAATATCCGTTATATGGCCGTTAACGCTCTGCTTACCCCCTTAGGGATGTAGGCGTGATTTATGTATGTATGTATGTATTGCCGTGAATTGGTTTCCAGATGACTAGCGTGTCCAGCCAGGGACTTTTTTTTTGTTTGGGGACACGAGGGCGGCACCACTGGGCTCTCGAACCACCTTAAGGCCTCATCTACCCCGATACAGCATGTGAAAGTACAAAACCAATTTCAAAAAAATTACGATAGCGGGTACACAAGGGGGTTAAGTACTCTATGAAGTGTTACTCTGTGAATTGCAAAATCCAAAATATATACAATATATATCCGTTTAAAATTGTTTTATTGTGATAAGGAATAGTTGTGCAAACTCAAGAAAATATTACAATGTAGGGTACGTGTTTGAACTGGTTCGATCTATTATGTAAAAGAAATAAAATAATGTAAAAAAAACTTTTAAAACAAGCTTTTATTTAAGTGCTCTGAAAAGATGAAAATAAAATTTTGAATGACATTAACCACATTCATTTATGACTTTACAGAAATGAAAATATAATAAAAGCTTGTCGCGATGCCTAGAAGAAACTACCTAATTACAGTTAGGTGCACCTTATTACAAAATTTCAATCACAAATTGAAAGTTTCGCGACAAGCTTTTATTATATTTTCATTTCTGTAAAGTCATAAATGAATGTGGTTAATGTCATTCAAAATTTTATTTTCATCTTTTCAGAGCACTTAAATAAAAGCTTGTTTTAAAAGTTTTTTTTACATTATTTTATTTTATATTTTTTAGTTTATGTAACGATAGTTATTGATCAATACGAAAGTCTTTCTATAAAACGGAGAGACCTTCAATAGAAAAACTTAAGGCACGGGGAAAACTAACATTAGGATAAAGTATAATTATCTCTTTTATATTCTATAGAAGTAGGTTGGTACCTACTCCTCCGGCATCCCTAATAGAAGAATTAGCTTGTAATATGTCTTAGTCTTCTCATTTCATTGATGGCGTCATTATTACATGGCCGAGTCCCAGTTAATTTCGAACAGTCTAATTCTTCTATCAGGAGGCCTTCTCTTGACGCGACCCTAATTCATGGTGGGCCTACCAACTGCCTATCATGAACGAATTCGTATACAAAATTGCAAGTCCCAGCAGTTGAATATTGAGGAGTTCCATAGTTCGAAGACAACCCTGGATGTAGCGTCTAATTCATGGTGGGCCTACCAACTGCCTATAATAAACGAATTCGGATACAAAATTGCAAGTCCCAGCAGTTGAATATTGAGGAGTTCCATAGTTCGAAGACAACCCTGGGTGTAGCGTCTAATTCATGGTGGGCCTACCAACTGCCTATAATAAACGAATTCGTATACAAAATTGCAAGTCCCAGCAGTTGAATATTGAGGAGTTCCATAGTTCGAAGACAACCCTGGATATAGCGTCTAATTCATGGTAGGCCTACCAACTGCCTATAATAAACGAATTCGGATACAAAATTGCAAGTCCCAGCAGTTGAATATTGAGGAGTTCCATAGTTCGAAGACAACCCTGGATGTAGCGTCTAATTCATGGTGGGCCTACCAACTGCCTATAATAAACGAATTCGTATACAAAATTGCAAGTCCCAGCAGTTAAATATTGAGGAGTTCCATAGTTCGAAGACAACCCTGGAAGTAGCATCTAATTCATGGTAGGCCTACCAACTGCCTATAATAAACGAATTCGTATACAAAATTGCAAGTCCCAGCAGTTGAATATTGAGGAGTTCCATAGTTCGAAGACAACCCTGGATGTAGCGTCTAATTCATGGTGGGCCTACCAACTGCCTATAATAAACGAATTCGTATACAAAATTTTGTGTCCCAGCTATAAACCGCTGAGGAGATCTCTCGTACGGAGCCGATCCTGGCAGCAGCATCAGGTCAAATTTATGATTAACATGCATTGTCATCGGTTCTGGACTAACATGCAAAATTTCAACTTAATCGGATACCGAGAAGTGGTTCAAATTAAACTTGCAAGATTTGCACCGAACAAACATTGTTACTTACTTACATACACTGCAAGTTAAATAAAAGCTTTTAAAATACTACTTATGATGAGCCGTATGATGCCAGCTTAGAATAGCATCACCCTTTCTTTCCCGTGGGAGTTGTAAGAGGCGACTAAGGGACTTGACGGTGTGTTTTGCAATTTTAGGCGATGTGCTGACAACCTGTCACTATGGGGATATACAATTTTCCGAATGACCCTCAAATATGTCGGACGTGGCGTAAATGTCCGTTTTTGCGGCCGTTTACGCTCTGCCTACCCCGCAAGGGAAAATAAAACTCAGGACGGATTAGTGGTAAGAAACAACTTTTGCCAGGGTACAAAGGTCGAAATAAGAAAATTTGTTTTGTCCTGCCTTGGTCGCCTGGTACATTTTGTATGGGGGGTCCAATAATTTTTTTTATATTTCGACCTTATGTTACTTGGGGGAAGTAGTTCCTTATTAGCCCGTCTTGAGTTTTCGCTATCGTTCACTAGTAAAATTTCATTATATGTTATACTAGCTGGTGCCCGCGAACTTCGTCTCGCCAAGGGATATTCTCGTATGCGCCAACAGAAGATGAAAAACTATACGAAGTGTCTGACCTTGCGACTTGATAATGGTCATCGCAAAACATGGAGTAACGGGAAGTTTCCACGCTGCACGCGCTTGAATTGAAATCGGATATTATTTAAGATTAGCGGTATGCATGGTATAAATACTACTTCACCAGATCCACAACCCGTAAGAATTTTCGCTTCTATGATATTACTTCAAAGTGCAATTACTTTTAGCCTAGTTTAGGGGTGTTAAATTTCGAAGCAACATTATGGGAATGCCTACTTTCAAAGTAATATTATGTGCGGGGAGTCAGGTGCAGCAAGAGACTTTAAAAATTCAACCGGGTAATTTATAACGTCACTTTGGTCTACCACTATATTTATAGACTGATATACCACTTGGTCTCCTTCAATGCTTTCGAGAATACTTGGTTGATGTCAGCGGCTTGGTCGGTTTTGGGCGTAAGTATTGCTCTCCTACAAAGCCATGAATTGTCTTGATGTATTAATTGAGAACATACATACATACAAATAATCACGCCTCTAACCCACTAATAGCTATATAACAAAAAAGTTTCGTCAAAATCCGTCCAGTAGTTTTTGCGTGAAAAGCGGACAACAAACAGACAGACAGACAGACAGACAGAAAGACAAAAAATTAATAAATTATATTTTTGGCTTCTATTGGTTGTATGAAGATCCCCCATCTTAGTTTTTCTTTAATATCTTTAATGTACAGACATGAGGTTGTTATAATTTTATTATATGTATATAGATATAGATATAGATTTTGGACTGCAATAGGCTGATGTATGTATGTATGTATAATATTGTACTTAACATCTTCGCTCGGTTCAAATTTCGCACCTATGAGATTTGTATGAGACTTAGAGGACACATGACTGTGTCCTTTTACGAGAGGATGGGTCAATAGTTTTGTCGGAAACAGTCGCCAACTGTCCGCGTATGTGGGAAGCACCTGTACAAAGCAGTGACTGCAGTCTGCAGTGGCAAGCAGTGCACATTAAGGGGTTATGTTATGGAGGATACCATCGTTTTGCATACTGTTGAAGTTCCTTATATACTTTGGCATACCTCGGTTCGCATTTTTTTTTTGACATACTATTTGTTTGGCATAATATTTATGTGTCATACTGCATTGAAAGTCATACTTTTATTTTGACCTATTTTATAA
The DNA here is from genome assembly GCA_027580185.1 of Tuta absoluta. NCBI lineage: Eukaryota > Metazoa > Arthropoda > Insecta > Lepidoptera > Gelechiidae > Tuta > Tuta absoluta. The sequence continues at coordinate 10,902,927 of JAQAHW010000009.1, forward strand.
TTTGAAACACTTTTAAAGTAATAGGTTATGGTTATGGTGCGGCGGGGGTGCCCCTTGGGCCACCCCTAAGCCGCGAACATGCTTTTCTAGGAGTATGTAGTCGACATTATGACTTGGTAATTTATGCTTCAAGGGTTATGCGTGTTGTTTTTATGACTTTGAATAATTATGACTATATAAAATGTGCGTAATACAAATATGACTTAAAATTTTATGCAAACCGACCCCAACCAAACCATGTTATGGGTTAACTGTTGGACATGGGACATGCCACAAACAATCGAACAATCACCGTTAATCAAAAAGAACCAATTCAGGTAAAAATAAATATGCAAACATTCGTCAAAAAGGGGTGCTCTGTATATGACTACATACATACTCACTTCCCATATACAGGGTGTAGGTGGGGTCAAAGGTGACTACAGCCAATGGCGGACGAGCGGAAGCGGGGAGCGGAAGCACTTCCGGTATTTTTTTTTTAATTACCCGCCTTTTGCCCAGGTGCGCAATGTGAGGGTAGTTTGTTATTTGGACTGTGATATTAAAATAATGTTGGGGTGGAGTATTGTAATTGTGTTTTATTATTATGTGAATCAGAGTATCTAAACGTCGGTCACTAAACAAAAATGCATGCATCTGCATATTTTTACGCTCGTTCCAATATTAATATTTAATTTAATTTAAAACAGAAAGAAAGGAAAAATATTAATTCAGTTACATTCAAGTACATACAGGGAGTACAATATCATACACAAAAAGGATGACTAATTGACTAACTTTAAAACTATGGCAATAATGACAGAAAACGCAAATTGGACGTGAGTAACGCGTCTAGGCTCTTATTTTACAAGGGGACGGCTAAGTAAAGACTATGTACCAGTATAATAGAAATGTTTGTATCATTAAAATGACGTATCCGTTTTGACAAGTGCAAGTTAAGAGTCACTATAACGAGAGACATCCGGTAAGATGTTGGCACTCGGACCAATCAGGCATGCTGGGACTATTGTTTAAGGCGAGAGTGGTCGTGAACGGCCTCGACAGTAGCGCCAGTTCACAAAAAAATATTTTCTCTTAATACAAACAATTTATCAGAAGTCAGATGTTGCAGTTTCAAATTTTACAGGAAAAAACTTGAGCAACGGACATTCTGACAGATTGTTTGTATAAGAGAAAATGTTTTTTTTGTGAAGTGGCGCCACTGTCGAGGCAATTATTTCCGACAGTTTATCAGCGTGTCTTGCTCTTGCCACGGTAAATATGTAAACCTTTAGGTTATAAATTACCTCGCCAGATTAGGAACTTTCGATAGATTGTGAACCATTATTATACTGCTTTCAATTTTACCGTATATTTAACCCATATTGAACTGCAGTTGTTAAATTACAATCAATCGAGCATTTACTTACATTGAAAGTTACTTTTAAGGCTGGATTCTGCAACTTTAACTCCGGGGCTTTGAAAATCTACACCTGACTATTTGGTGGGGAGCTAGGGCTCACCCGGAGAAACATTGAAAGTACGATGCTATCCTGCATTATGGGCAGATTTGAGCAGCCTTTACACTCTCCTGCCAACAGGGTCCGATTCTACATACGTTTTAAAAGCATGCAATTTTCAAATTATTCTTTCATTATATGACCGCCAAAACTTTAGAATAACTCCTTCTTCTATGCTTAATATTAGTTACAACGACTGAATATACTTCACCAGTCTTTTACTCTAAATTCAGTCGGTTCATACTACTAATGTTAGCAATTTGTCAATCCTACCCTGCCTACCCTGCTAGTTACCCGCGATAACGGAATACTACCATTACTACCTCACCCCGCATTGTTTTCCGGGAAATTGGACTCAGTGATTAATTTATTTAAGTCCCCTTCAATTTGTCACCAGATTACTATGGAACACCTCTCCCCCTTTCGAAGGATTTGTTGAAACTAGCTATTGGGCTAGTGTTAACGAAGTTTGATTGTCCATTGCGGTTTTAAACTTTGAATATCAAAGCAATTGCGTAGAACAGCTGCAATGTATTAGTAGTAAAGTTAAAATTGTCGCGCTAGCTCAAATTTTCAACAAAAATGGACTAACAAAATCTACAGCGAGCGGTAGTGTGGTGTGTAAAGTGACATTTTCGCAGCTCAAATGAAAGTGGTCGATTTTGTGGTGAAATTCCTTGCGTTATTTAGTTAGTTGACATCAGGGGCTCGGTAAATAGCGGCATGTCTTGAGATATTTGTGTTTGGATGATTATAATGTTTACTTGTTACTTGACTGAGAATTTAGGGGTAAAGGCAGACGAGTTTGTGAATATTTCGGGTGATCATTCAGGCGGGAGTGCAAATATACACACATACTTTACCTACGAATCTCAGTGACTGATAATGATATAGTAGGGGGCTGATACTGAATTTTACATCTTATCTTATCTAGCCGTCAGGATCCCACATACGTGGCAATAAAAATATTTTTTTTATGAACAAAATTGAACACTTACGGGTATAATCAGAAACTACCACTGCGCCACATTTCTCGTCTATATATCATCCAGCACCCAATACAGAATTAAATTAATACACTTTACTGGTATAAGCTATAGTATAATCCCACCAAATTAAATAAACATAAAGCATGGGCGTAGTGGCGCAGGTCAGCGGAGATTTATCGTGGCCGGGTTATGGGGACCCTGGATTACTATGTCCGAGCCAAATCTCCCTGATAAAGTGCCTGGCCGGCCTGGATTTACATTTTTGTGGGGTAAGCTGTGCTAAAATATGGTGAATATCGGAAGAAAGATCACTGGTGCTTATAGTTATCTCTTAGTGCTGAAGTTCAAGTCGAAACCAACCAACACAAGAAGGCTTTCTATATTATCTTTGTTTCTTAGAAAACTTGCAAAATATGCTACCGCAGGCAGGATTTGAACCTGCGACTTTCGCCATCACTAGTGGCGACGCCTTTTCCATCTGCGCTACCGCTGCTCATTCGTTGCCTTAGATTAGACACTGGGTATTAGTTGGAAAACGAACCCGGTAGATGGAGCTGTGCCACGCGTGATGGACTAAAATTTATCTTAATAGATACATCTAAGATAGATACGCTTGCGAAATTCGCGGGCAAGGAGCCGCGGTAGCTTAGATGGAAGAGGCGTCGTCACGAGTAATAGCGAAAGTTGCAGGTTCAAATCCTGCCCGCGGTAGAAAATTTTGCAAGTTTTCTAATAAAAAGAACTTTAAAAATTTGGTTAGTATTCAATCTTTGCTTTTGTCTGTATTCATTCAGCTATTACAGTTCCCAGACTAAGTAAGTAGTTTGGCGTTTCTGTGGTTGAAATGCATGCATCTAGTCAAAATCTATACCTGAATGTGTACATTTTTAGAGTAGGTACCTACTTTAAAAAAAATCATTTTCTTCTTACATATATAAAAACATATTAAATAAAGAACTAGTATTATGACCTCAGAGTTGACCTAACTGACCACTACTCTTGTCTTTTCAATACCTATGAATAAATTAGTTTTATATATATATATATATATCCTTTATTGCATAAAAACAAACGAAAAATGTACAAACAGTGTGAGCAAAGGCGAGCTTATCTCTAAGAAGAGATCTCTTCCAGCCAACCCGTCGGTAGTGCGAGAATCAATATTTTTGTGGGGACAAAACAAAACAATGCAACAATTAAAATGAATTTATAGTACAAGAGCCAAGCCATTCCCTGCAGCGGCTGCTAATTCAGTAAATTTGTACTGTAAATGATCCTCGTAGGAAAGTTTTGGGGTAGTTCTGATTTTTTCAGTCCTTATGTTTTTTTGGATGCTTAATCCGAATCTGAGGTTTGCGGACAAAATTTCGGGACGCAACATTGAAAAAAAAACGAAAAAACCGTTTTTTTTCTTCATTTTTCGGTTTATTTGCTTAAAACTTGAAAACTATTAACTTTTGGTAAATGGTCTGTTTACAGAAATTAAAGTACTTCAAATTCTCTACAAAGGTCACTATTTTGGTAATTGTAAAGACGAACCGTTCGGTTTCAAGAGCAAGTTGAAAATTGGCAATTTGTACCGGTGCGACTGCAAAACCCACTTTTAAGATTTGTATTGAAAAGTTTTCAGTTAATTTCCCCTAGTATTTAACTTAATTAAAATAAAGAACGAGTCACACGGATAATTCACGTTTTGACTAGAATATTAGGTATAGCTAGATTGTAAAAAATCAAAATAATTCAGTTAAAAATCAGTTAAAGCCGCTTTACATTCCAATCGGCAACAATGTGCTAAACTGTTGTAGACGCTGTAGTAGACATATGCAGAAATGTGCAGCAGTATCATATGTCAAATCAAACTACAAATCAAGTGCTATTGTAGTTTTTGATGGCTACCCTGACGAGGCTTGTGGTAGCACCAAGCGTTTAGAACGATTGAGAAGAGCCCAAAGAAAACAATATGCTGCAATATCATTTACAGTTGCCGTGTGATGCCGGCCTAGAATAGCATCACCCCATTTCTTACTCATGGGTGTCGTAAGAGGCGACTAAGGGACTCGAGGGCGTGTATTGCAATTTTAGGCGATGGGCTGACAACCTGTCACTATAGTGATACACAGCTATCTGATTGACCCTCAAACTTTTGTCAGACGTGGTGTTAATATCTGTTTTACGGCTATTAACGCTCTGCCTACCCCGTAAGGGATAAAGGCGTGATTTATGTATGTATGTATGTATGTATCATTTACAGAAATGATGGTGCCCACTGTGTCGCAGGATAGTTTTCTTGTAAACCCAAAAAACAAGAGCCGGTTTATATCCATGTTAATGGAGAAACTTTATGATGCAAAAATTCATTCAAAGCAAGCTGTGGAAGATGCTGATATCCTAATTATCACAACAGCTCTTGAGATGGCCCCGTCAAATGAACATGTGACAGTGGTGGGGGAAGATATCGACCTTCTGGTAATTTTAATCGGCCTTTGTAGCCCTGATATAAAAAATGAATTTTTTTGAAGCCAGGAAAAAAAAGGTTTCGCAAAGCCTCTACAATTGTATCATATACAGGGTGTAAGGGACGGTGTACCGAAAACTTTGCAGGCATGATCAGACCATGAAACTGAACAACTTTTTCTATGGAAGCTATGTTGGTAAACGAAAAATTTTTTTGGACCTCCCATACAAAATTCCCGATCAGCTGACTGACTTTCTATGGAAACTCGAAAAAAAAATGTCGTTTCCCAACATAGGCTCCATAGTAAAAGTTGTTCAGTTTCATGGTCTGATCATGCCTGCAAAGTTTTCGGTACACCGTCCCTTACACCCTGTATATATATATATATTTAAATAATGTATATATTTATGTAAAGTACTGTAGTATAGTTAAAATTCATTTTAATTGTTGCATTGTTTTGTCCCCACAAAAATATTGATTCTCGCACTACCGACGGGTTGGCTGGAAGAGATCTCTTCTTAGAGATAAGCTCGCCTTTGCTCACACTGTTTGTACATTTTTCGTTTGTTTTTATGCAATAAAGGATATATATATATACAACCCTCATCTGGCTGCTGATAAAATATTATTTGATCATATATTATTCCTGCATGCGATGAGTGGTTGTGATACAACTTCTGCATTATTTAATCAAGGAAAACTGAAATTTCTTAAAGTCCTGCAAAAGAACAAAGATTTGCAATCGGTAATTGAAGCTTTCTAAGACCCTAATTCAAGTCAAGATGAGATTGCCACAGCAGGAAACATGTTTCTCACGGCGCTATATGGAAAAAAAGAGACAAAACTAAACGATTTAAGATTTAAACAATACGTATCTTCATCATTCAAAAATAAGACCAACATTTCCTCATTGCCCCCAACTGAAGCTGCTGCACGAGAACATTCACTGAGAGTTTACTATCAGGTGCAGCAGTGGTTATCCGGTCAAGCCACACCTAACGAGCAACAAAGAGACCCAAGTGAGTGGGGATGGCAAAAAACTAGTAACGGTCTTGTGCCAGTACCAACTACCTTGGACCCTGCACCAGACTCAATACTCCGGTACATTTCATGTAAATGTAAAATGGGCTGTCAACGCAGTTGTGGATGCAGGAAGGCGGGACTCCATTGTTCCCCAATATGCCCATCATGCGAAGGACAGTGTAACAATGTTGAGCCCCCTGAAGATAGCTCTGACATAGACGTAGAAGAAACTGAAGAAAGAGAGAGAGGTATGTTGGATCTCACAAGTTATTTTGTAGTCATTCATCTCTCCTTGATATATGATATGTGTCTCACCTCTTTTTGTTTTCCAGGAGAACGACTCCAGACGCTGACGATGGAGCAATCAGACGCTGAGTCAGGACCCGATGCCGTCGAAGAACCTCAGTACGATGCGGAGGGTATGTTTAATCTCACAATCTATTTTGCAATCTTCATCTCTTCTTGATAAATTACATAACATTAAACTTTTTTTCCAGAACAAGCAGAACCAGGACACATCGTTATCGAAGAACCTCAGCCAGGACCTTCCAATATAAATTTTGCATGTTATAATTAATATATGTCCATAAGTACCGAGATTTTAGGTTTTATTTTGTTATGAGTTCTACCTACCTACAGAATTTGCATAATATTTTTCCTTTTTTCTTTTTAATTACGTGTGTGGAAAATCAGGTGACATTTATCAAATGACAGCATCCATAAAAATTAAATATTGATATGTAAAAAGTGGGTTTTGCATAAACTGCTAAAATTTTCAATTTTCAACTCGCACTAGAAACCGAACGATGGGTCTGAAAAAAAATACTAAATATTGGTATCTGTAGAGAATTTGAAGTACTTTAATTTCTGTAAACAGACCATTTACCAAAAGTTAATAGTTTTCGAGTTTTAAGCAAATAAACCGAAAAATGAAGAAAAAAAACGGTTTTTTCGTTTTTTTTTCAATGTTGCGTCCCGAAATTTTGTCCGCAAACCTCAGATTCGGATTAAGCATCCAAAAAAACATATAGACTGAAAAAATCAGAACTACCCCAAAACTTTCCTAGCAAAAATACAATTCAACTGAACTATGCATATTTCAAACAATTAGATGGCCCAATTCGGCTGTAAGCTACCCATATCCTGTGTTGCTGCTAAATTCTGATTATTGTACTCTTGCAAATTATCCTTAATATCCGAGTTACAAGCCTTAAAGCTTCTTCTTCTTCTTCTTATCATGAAAAATATACTCTTTCGTATTTAAGAACACTATTTTTGACCTCAAATAGGTAGAAAGTAGCTTACTAGTGCTGATTTAATAACTTATAAGTAGCCCTTATCTACACTCGACTCATAATCTTCGGATTACAAATTCGTAAACAGTAGTAGGTATAAAGATCTGATTTATGCACACTGCCTATAGAATTTACAGTTCCTTCCCAAACCCTGTAACGTTACGTCTTAAGGATGTTGTAAGCATTTGGATAAAATTAATAAATAAAACGAAGTGTTCTGTGCCGCCTTCAAATTTGCCGCCATCTTCCGTCACACCTGTGATCCGTGCCGTGTTATGTTGTGTGCAGTGTGGTTAGCTTTGTTTGTTTTTGTCAGGTTTTGTTATTTTTCTTGTTCAAAGTACTTTTCCCATATTTTATTATATAAATTAAAAGCACCTACAAATAATGTTTTTCTCGAATTGAGGCCAATGTCGTTCGTTTCTTCTACTCTACATTATGTTTTTATGATTTCAGACTTTCCCGGCAACATGCTACATCTAGCAATAGTCGAATAGTGCTGGCCAGGGCGGCTATAACTCAATGAACAATGGGCCGCATTGTAATACAGGCCCGCGGGCCGCGGCCAGGCCTTAATGAAATTCCGGGCCACAGTTACATCCCCTGGACAGTGTCATCACACCAATTATATCTGGTCAGGGTTATTTCATGGTTCCTAGATAAGGTGTACGAGTAAATATGATTTGTTATCATAACATTCATAAGTCACCAATCACCTCACCTCCTCTTCCCCCCGGACCTCGATATCGAGTAGACGTGCAATAAATCTTTGTCAGTTAATTTCTAAATTTAAAATCAAAGTCAAATTCAATAAATCTCAACCAAAAAATAGGAGTGCATAAACAACGAAGAGTTAGCTGCTCGAGACCGTGCCGATCGCATCGCTACGCTACGCGCTGCCGCCTGTGACGAGTACACCCCGAGAACCAGTTGACGCGAGGCTGTGTGAGTGCTCTTCCTATACTCGTGCGTGTCGTGGTGACATAGCCGTAGAACAACAACTCTGTGTGCGCTAGCGCACACACGCTCGCTAGTAACCTGCCCGGCAGAGCCGCCTTGCGTTGCGTGACGTCGTGCTTGCGTCACGCGCTGTCATTGCCTACTGCGTCGAAGCGTAGAAGCAACCACTCGGAGTTCGTGCGATCCTGGTACTTGGAGGCGTAAATAAATAAGGTTTTTGAATAGTATAATTGAGCAGTAGTAGTAACTGTCGCATAAAAACACCTCCTAGAAATTACTGCAGTCCTGCTACTCTACAGCTCATCGCCTACAAATATATTGTTTTGGCGGACCTGCATTATTCGACTTACGACAAACAAAAATCTCCTTTCCATTTCTGCTTACCTGGTACCTACAGCTAGACAAAATGGCTCATTCGTCTACACTAAATAAAGCCTTGTCGGACCCAGATATGTCGATTTGTGGCTCGGAGGAGGGCACGTCACCATTGAACTGAACACAGTAGGTGACCGCTATAACAGGCTTCCCTTTGCAAGACCGCATCAGGGTGGCCATTTGGCTTACCAACAACAACAACTACAACTATTTGAGGCTTTTAGAATGGAAATGAGAAACCTTGTGACAACCTTCACATCTACGCACAGGGAAGAGATGATACAACTCTCTTTACAAATGAAAGAAATACAAGAAACTAATAAAAGTATAGAGTCATCCCTAAAACATGTGACTGCTCAGAATGAAGAGTTAAGGCAAAAAATCGATAAACTGGAAGAAATATCAAGAGAGGATCGGGAATACATTATGTTTTTGGAGGATAAGCTGGAAGACCTACAACTAGCGTATCGCAAACCCAACTTCGAGATGAAAGGAGTACCTAGGAAGGAGTCCGAGACTAAACAAGACCTCATTGACATGGTGACTACATTGTCTGAGACCATCAACTGCAAATTGTCGAAGACAGATATAAAAGACATTTATAGAGTCAAGAGTAAGAAGCCGGAGCACAGGAACACCCCAATTATTGTAGAGACTGGGTCAGCTATATTGAAAATGGACTTCTTAAAGGCGGCTAAAGCCTTTAATATAAAAAATCGGTCTAAATTGTGCGCCAAACATCTGGGATTTAAGACGAATGAGGATACACCGATATTCCTATCAGAAAACTTAACCCCGAAGGCTTCCCGTCTACATTTCCTTGCACGTGATCTTGTAAAGTCCAAGAGCTACAAATTTGTATGGACTTCCTATGGCAAGGTGTATGTCCGCAAAAATGAACAGACCCCAATTGTTATGATCAAGACTGAGCAGCAGGTGCAAAAGCTAATTATAGATAGCGAATGACTATATTACCTATTATTTACTCTGTGTAATGTGCCAAACTTCATGTTGTGCCAAAATCTTGAACCTAAAATTTACGATTTTAATCTGAAAGTGAAACTTGACTCACAGTATAATTCCACGTCATACTCATTGTTACTCCACACTTACATAACAAACACTCAAAAACAAACATCCATACACACAACACAATACATACTCAAAACCTTACACTCCTGCAAACCAAGCAGAAATACTACAAATAACCAAACTCTAATAATAAGTGGTTTAAACCATTACAAGTCACATGGGTGAACAACTTCGTACCATACAAGAATTAGACGATATTGAAATAGCCAGCAGTATTGAGTGCGAGGCGACTGACCTTGAGAAACATATACAAATTAAAAAAACTGACTTTACTTTAATATCACAAAATATCGTAAGCATTTACCGCAACTTTGATGACTTCATAGTAAATTTGTCTACGTTTTCTTTTGATACCGATGTAATTACCCTGACAGAATGTAGATTAAACTCGAACAAAATCTTACCACAATTAAATAATTATGAAGTATACAGTACCTTAAATCAACTAAATCAGAATGATGGTGTGGTGGTTTACGTTAAAAAGTCACTTAAACATAAAGTTAAAGAAATTAAATTGCACCAAGCATCGTGCTTACAAGTTGAAATACTAAATAATGTGATTCTCAGTATATACCGATCACCTTCTAATCCTAATGCAGAGCTATTTATAAATTCACTTAACGCTCATCTAGAGACTCTTCCCTCGCACAGCAGTATTATTATAGCTGGTGACATAAATATAAATATACGGCCAAAACTTTTGGAACATTCACAAGAATTCAAAAACAGAATGAGCTACTTAGATATGCTTGCTAATCATGGTATACTCACAGGTCATACATTACCAACAAGAGAGCAGAATTGCCTTGATCACTTCATGCTTAAACTAAATAAAATAAAATTCAAAGCAGACATAGCAGTTTTACAAACTACTATATCAGATCATCGTACCACGTTTTTAACGATTAAAAAGATAAAAACCGAACCAAATGAGACAAAGACAAAAACAACAATAAATTTTGAGGCTGCACTGGAATACTTACAAAGTAAAAACCTATCCGATATATTGTTTTCTGAAGATCCAAGAGCTATAATCGACTTTTTAATTAACAAAATTATTGAGAGCATAACAATAAATACTGTCGTGACTCATGTTCCTTGCAATAAACGAACATTAAAACCTTGGATTACAGCTGGAGTGCTACGCTGTATAAGAAACAGAAATAAACTACAGAAAGATGTGCGTAAAGACCCTCATAATGACATACTTCGCATAACATATCGAAGGTACAGAAATTACTGTAATAATATCATAAAAAGAATTAAAAGAAAATATGACCGTGATAATATCTTAAAATCATTGCACAATAATAAACTTCTCTGGAAAAACATCAAAAACATTACATATTCAAATAAATCTCACAATACAAATTCTGAATTGCTCAATATTAGATCAACTTCCCTTAACTCAGCAAACTTTATAAATGACTTTTTTGTAAATATAGGCGATAAACTTGCTAAAGAAATTAAACCGATCAAAAATACGATAATAACCCCTTTGAGTGATGTAGAAGCTTTGCCCCACTCCTTTGTCCTGTATCCTACCCACGATTCAGAGGTCGCATCAATTATAAAAAATCTTAAACCTAGTAGCGCCCCAGGATGGGATAACATCCCTAACACTTTTCTTAAATTGGCAGTTAGTGTACTAGCACCTATCATTGCCCACCTGGCAAATACATGTTTTGAAAAGGGGATATTCCCCGAATCTCTAAAGCAATCCATTATAACGCCTGTGTACAAGGGTGGGGATAGAGATGATATAAATAACTACAGGCCTATATCAGTTTTACCAGCAATTTCAAAAATTTTGGAGAAGTTACTAAATGTCAGGCTACTGAATTATTTAAATAAATTTAACATATTAGCACCTACACAATTTGGCTTTAGACATGGAAAGTCGACAGAAGATGCAGTCAGTGAGTTAAGTTCTTTTGTCTCGCGACAACTGGACCAAAGTAAAAAATGCCTGTCGATTTTCCTTGATCTAAAGAAAGCGTTTGATACCGTTTCTATCCCTATCCTTGTGCACAAAATGGAAAAGATCGGAATAAGAGGAACACCTTTAGCCCTCTTCCAAAGTTATCTCTCGCAGAGGAAGCAGTGCGTTAAGCTCCCTGGGTGCACTAGCGGTGATGCGGTGGTGTTATGCGGCGTGCCACAGGGAAGTGTATTAGGGCCTACCCTTTTCCTTATTTACATAAATGACTTGTGTAATATGCATTTACAACATGCTAAAATCCTGTCGTACGCTGATGACACTGCCGTAGTGTTTGCAGGAAACTCCTGGGAGTCAGTCAGGATTAGCGCAGAGTCTGGAATGTCTAGGATCGCTCTGTGGCTGCAGCAAAATTTGCTTACCTTAAACACAGCAAAAACGAACTACATCTGCTATAGTATTTACAACAACACGCAGCCACAAAGCGACTTTGTTTTAAAAATACATAGCTGTGGGACTGCTGATGGCGGACATTGTGACTGTCCGATTCTGGAAAAAGTCTCACATGCTAAATACCTTGGAGTGATTGTCGATCAAAACCTTTCGTGGTATCTACATCTCCAACATGTGATATCTAGAGTTCGAAAACTAGTATGGATTTTTAAAACCCTCCGTCATGTTGTACCAGACAGATCTGATAATAAGGATTCACCGAAACGCCTACTAAACCAAATATATACCTCCCTTGCGCAATCAGTTATTGTCTATTGCATACCAGTATGGGGTGGTGCTGCCAAAACTCAATTTATCGAATTGGAGAGAGCACAAAGAACACTCATTAGAGTGATGTACTTTAAAAAGAGAAGGTTTTCCACCTACGAACTATACCGAATTAGTGATCTCCTCTCGGTGAGAAAGTTATATGTAGCGCTTACAGTACTGAAAACACACAAATCACTGACCTTTGACCCTAGTTTATTGAATAAAAGACGCAAAGACATTGTCGCCCAAGTGCCACATACTAGAACGACATTTGCTAGCAGACAGCTCGATTCTCGTTCTGGATTTTTATACAATAAAATAAATAAAGAGGTTTACATTTATGACAAAACGTTTCATGAGTGTAAGAAACTTGTGATAAAATGGATAAAACCCAAGTCATATGATGAGGTTGAGGAGATATTGACTCGCATTTAAAACTTGTGGGCCAGTGTTTCTTCAGCATCAAACACATTTAAACACAGTTACACACACACACACACACACCACACACACACACCACACACACACACACACACACACACCCCCACACACACATACACACACCCCCACACACACATACACACAAACACACACTTATTCTACCTATATTTTGAATTTTCTTTCTTAATTATGTTTTTGTATTCTCTTTTATTTGAGTTTGTTTAGTTTCTTTAGTTTCTAAAATTTATTTAGTTATAAACTTGCTAATTGTGGAAGAGCGGAATCTCCAAACACAGGCTGTCACTGCTTAAATGGAGATTCCAATCGATCTATTATTAAGGACCTGTTTATAACACAAATAAACTATTTTATTTTATTTTTTTATTTTCCGTGTGATGTCGGCTTAGAATAGCATCACCCCATTTCTTACCCATGGGTGTCGTAAGAGGCGACTAAGGGAATCGAGGGTGTGTATTGCAATTTTAGGCGACGGGCTGACAACCTGTCACTATAGTGATACACAGTTATCTGATTGACCCTCAAACTTTTGTCAGACGTGGTGTTAATATCCGTTGAACGGCCGTTAACGCTCTGCCTACCCCGTAAGGGATATAGGCGTGATTTATGTATGTATGTTTTTATTTTACCTCACAGTTCAGGCAGTAATAAAATAAATAAATATCTTGGACATTGCACACAGCGCCATCTAGCCCCAAACTAAGTAAAGCTTTTACTATGGGAACTAGATAGCTGATATTGTGACATAAATTCTTTTTTTTTGTTACAGCTATTCTGTTTTCTTAATAACAACTGATCACACTACTTACACGAGACTGTATCGCTGAAATCAGACTGAAATAATAGTTAACACAAATAAAATTAGTGTTAATGACATGTGGTGCAGTTTCTGAATAATTGGTAGGTACCACAAATACAGTTCTTGTAAATCAAGATGTGGTTACGGCTTTAAATAGCATCATCGCAATTTAAAACGGTCGTAAAAGGCAACTATGGGATGAATCCAGGTTATGGACAGCAGAGTTCCTTTATAATACAACACTTTGCACTGCACTCGCCAATCCGCTTGCCAATAAGCCTAAGCCCCCCTCTGAAAGCACATGTCCAGCAGTGGACTCTTGTGGCACTTGATATGTTTGATGTAATAAGATGACTGTACTAATAGAACGCCTTCAATAAATACAATAGCAAAGTGAACCCTACACTTTTCATTCAAGTTCAACCAGGAACTACCTAATCAACAAATTTATCCCAGCAATCTTAGACGCAAATCTCAAGAACAACAGAAACCTCGATTCTGACAGATCACTTACTTAATTATTCTTAGATATTCTTATCAGTAAGCAAAATAAAAAAGGCAGACTTACTCCCCTTGCCATTATTCTCGAAATGTCACGAAGGTACATACATACATACATAAATCACGACTTTATCCCTTACGGGGTAGGCAGAGCGTTAACGGCCGTAAAACGGATATTAACACCACGTCTGACAAAAGTTTGCGGGTCAATCAGTTAACTGTGTATCACTATAGCGACAGGTTGTCAGCCCATCGCCTAAAGTTGCAATACACATCTAACCCTCGAGTCCCTTAGTTGCCTCTTACGACACCCATGTGTAAGAAATGGGGTGATGCCATTCTTAGCCGGCATCACACGGCTAATGTCACGAAGGTATGTTTTCTAAAAATTAACGCTTTTTTATCGAAGACAGACCGTGTTAAATGTATAATTTAGCCGTGTTCTGGTCCTTTGCGCTTTTCAGCAGTAAATAGTGTCAACAAATAATTGACTTATTGAGATTACCTGTCCCCAGTTTTTATAAAGAAAGTGACATGAAAAGGTCTGTCAGAATCAAGAACAGTATCAGACAATAACATGCTCTCCACGTCTCATCTCATGAATGTTGAACTGAACTATCATCACTCAAACACAGAGATTACCACCACGCTTGCCCTCATAAATTTTGAAGACTGACAATTGTCATAGCTCGATCGCAGTCGCTAATTTGCACGTAAGTCTCTCCCTCTTTAACTTATATCTGTTAGAGTGTGCAAGAAAAGGATGGGGAAGGACAATTAGTTTGACAGCGAGACAGGATCGTTCCAGGAAGATTTATGCGTTCATTTGTAAATAATGAAGGCGCCAGTCATTGTGATGGGAGTCCCATTGAGACGACCCAACCACACCAGGGCTGGCGAGGAAATCTACCATTTATAAAAAGGAAGAAGTAGGTAACTGCTTTTGTGGTCTAAAATTGCCTACGTGATGCAGTGGTCCGAGTTTTTTCTCAGGATCCAGAGATCGCTGTTACTATTGACCGGTACTGAAATAGAACTTTTCGTGATATTTTACATTCTCCGACCTATATTACTAGGGAAAAGCTATTCCTTGTCACCAGGTCATACACGAAACGACAAAAAGAAAATTTCAGCCTTATATCACAAGCCAAGCCTGAGCAACCCTAATGAAGGCCAATTACTTAAGCCGGTATGCAGATGCGACGCTCACCTGCTATTGTCCGCAAATGACGGCTGTTCCTTCGTCGCGCCCTCAAGACTCTCAAACATAAACAATATTGCTTGCTTATCGTGCGGGACACCGAATCTACGTACCTACCACCGAATGAAACCTAGTGTCCAATGGTTTTTAAGAAGCAGTTATTGTGTGATTATTGCTATTTTTTATCATAAACGGCAACCGGGACCGACGGTTTAACGTGCTGTCCTGAAGCATGGTAGGTACAGAAAAATGTTGTCTGCAGCGACTGGACAAGACTGGCACAGGACAGGGATCTATGGTGCAAGAGGGAGGCTTATACCCAGCAGTGGATATATAAAGGCTGAAATGAGGATGACGAAACAATATAAAAGATACTGTTGACGATAAACGTCTACAAACGAATTGCCCATGAAATATAGAGAGGTTACCGATTATGACTGTAACTACCTGTTTTAGAAATCTTGCAAAATTTCCTACCGCGGGCAGGATTTGAACCTGCGATTTTCGCTATCACTGGTATCGACGCTTCTTTCATCAGGCCAAAACTAGCCCGGTATATGTGGAATTCCACGCGCCTTTATTATTGGCATCAAGATACACTTGATGAACCGTGGTAATCCAGATGGAAAAGGCGTCGCTACAAGTGATTGCGGAAGTCACAGGTTTAAATCCTGCTCGCGGTAGAATATTTTGTAAGATTTCTAAAATTGTTTACGTACCTTCTTTTAACGCGTATATTTCTAGTTTATAAGCAATTTGGAAGCATGTGGCCCCAGGCTGGGCGCCAAATAAACTTATTTTAATTTAAATACGCTGCAATGAAAACCGTATTCGTGTGCTTAAGCAGCACCATTATTTTTTTTAACCATAAATAACCTACAATCAAACATCCTTCAAGATGAAACCCTCAACATCTAAGCTACGTATCAAAGCCTACAATCTTAACAGCATGCAAATTTGAAATCTAAATAAAACTCCCCTGCTTACAGAAAAAAAATCTACAACTTTAAGAGACGAGTTGTCACATCTCACTTGTGAACAGAGTCTTAAAGCGATTATAGGTGTTAGGGGAAGGTATCTGAACACGTAAACCGCATTAGGTATGTTAAACCGGCCCAGGGGCGCGCGTGGAGTTTTTCGCGCCATTTTCGTGCGTATCGTTCGCGCCATGATTATTGCCACCCGCCATTTGCATTGCACGCGGGGAGTTGCGGGTGAAAAGGGTTTGATACTCTTTCAAGAAGAATCTTAAAATATTGACGAAATGGCTGCTTTTATATTGACCGGTTCTGTCGGTGCCGATACTTTTTAGTGCATTTATTAATGGAAACCAGGCCATTGACAGCATTCTTCTTCTTCTTCTTCTTTTCAGCATAATAATGTCCACTGTTGAACGAATGCCTCTTGATGCTTCCTCCATTCAGATCTATAAGCGGCGATTCTGGTCCAGGTCGGCCCTGCCGTCTTTTTGATATCGTCCGACCATCTTGCTGGTGGTCTGCCAACACTTCGACTTCCTGCACGGGGCCTCCAATGTAGCACTCTATGGCTCCACCTGTCGTCATCTCTACGACACACGTGTCCTGCCCATTGCCATTTCAATTGCGCAATTCTTTTTCCAACATCAGTCACTTTAGTGCGTTGGCGAATGAGTTCGTTCCGAACTTTGACAGCATTGTATGCATAAAAATGCTTTAAAAAGTATCTTCACGTACAGAATTTCCACACGTTTCCGTGTGATGCCGGCTGAGAATAGCATCACCCCATTTCTTTCCCGTGGAAGTCGTAAGAGGCCTGTCCCTATGGCGATACACAATTTTCCGAATGGCCCTCAAATAATATGTCAGACGTGGCGTAAATGTCCGTTTTTGCGGCAGTTTAAACTAAGGCCTACCCGCAAGGGATAAAAGGCGTGATATGTGTATGTGTATGTGTGTGTGTATGTATAATCGGCTAACGTGACAACGCCAAATGGCTGAAATAGATAAACACACGAGTAACTAAGGCTCAGTTTTTAACTTGCGTTGGTTGGTATTGGTAATCAAGGAGGTTACTGCCCCTACTGCCTTTTTTCCAGTGTCCTTTAAAGTGGGTATACAAAATACATACTACATGAAATTTCAAAAAGCTACTTAGTTTTAATAGAGTAAGTACCTACCTTTTTTAGTTTGAACTCTCTACGTAGTAATTTTTTATTGCTACGTATTCGTAGCAAAATTCACAAATATCGTAGCAGCCATACTTAATGAAGTATCAACTACTGTTATTCACTTTACACAGGTGGCATTTTTATGATTCCGACAGGAAACTCAAGGAAAAATCTTCGAGTCACAAGACGTGACGTCACAGTGATGTCGTCGATGCTAAAGCTTCAGCCACACTGTAGCAACCTGCTCCGCTAGTAACCGCTTAGCGAACATGGAGCGTTTTTGAGAGTATAAGATTAGGAAGTTTTGGTTTATGTAATGGTAAGAGAGGTCGCAGAAATACTAAGCGGGAATACTGGACCTTATACACACACTGATCACGCCTATATTCCCTTATGGGCAAGGCAGAGCGTAAACGGGCGCAAAAAACGGTCATTTTCGCCACGTCTGACAAACGTTTGAGGGCCATTCGGAAAATTGTGTATCGCCATAGTGACAGGTTGTCAGCCCATCGTCTAAAATTGCAATACATACCTCAAGCCCCTTAGACGCCTCTTACGACTACCATGGGAAAGAAATGGGGTGCCGGCATCTCTTACCAACCGTGGACCTTATACAACAGTGTGTAATCCATTATAATTCGCTTATTATTTTAAGCTACTACGGATTTTCATAACAGAATCGACATTCATTAATTGGTAACAATTTCGCCTGCATATGCTATTGGTTTAACTTGTCTTTTGTGAATAAAAAAGAAGTAGTAGTATATAATAATAATAACTTACGTCTTTTAAGTTATAATATAAAACTAAGTTATTTTTATTTATTTTATTATATTATACGTTATAATATAACCCATTGCTATCAATCCTTTCACTCCGATGCGGCGCTACCTGTTCTGTGTAGCTGAACCCTTATTTTTTACCCACTTTACGTTTTATTACTTAACATAGCTGAGTAAATAAAATGGTGCTCTTTAAATCGTTGTGATAAAGTTTACTTTTGCACTGAACAGGTATTTGCCTATATTTCTCCCGCGGTGTCACTCTTCATTTTCTGTTGACGGTACTTTTACTTACGACTGTTGGTTTTTATTTAAATTGCTACTTACCGCTTTTTCTCTCCGTTTTATTTTTTCTACCGAGTTAAACTCTTGAGGGTTGAATTGTGCTTACAGAGCTTGTAAAGGAATTAACTTTTTTTAAATGACACCCGGTAAAAATGGAGCGGATTACCATTTGAAAAATTCACACAACGAAAAGAGTACTTTAGGAAGAAGATAACGCTATAAGCAACCCCAATACAAATTAAGTAGATAACCTGCTTGAATGTGCAGCGTAATTTGCAGATGGAAATCAAACCTAGGCACTCCGACAGCATCGATACAAAGGCACTAAGGACTAAGGAGTTAGGAAACATAAAAATCTAGCTGGTGGACACGGTTTTACCTAGTCAGGCAGCACTTTCAATACACTAATCACGAAAAGCAAAAAAAAGGAAAAAGTTTTCCATTTTATTTTTCTAGCAATCATCAATATTGCACAACAGCTTGATAATTAATTGTTAATAAGTTAATATCTCAAATTTATCAGCCATACCTACAAAATGCTACGTTACAATATTGGAAACATAACACAAGTAATCTCATTCATACATAAATAACCTCAAAACCATTAAACCCTTGAAAGCAAAGTACCTAATACTATAAAAAAAATTACACGACAGTCGTCACCATCGCATTACGCTATCTCCCCCAAGTGTAAGAAGTCGGGTTTTTAACCGACGATATTTACAGCCGAGTGGCCGATTTGTTCACGACCCCTTTACCCCTTTGTGTTTCGCGCAATCGGATAAACATGGCCGCGGTGACATTTGAAAAGGAGATAGAGTCGGTGATGAATCTTTTTCAAGAGGTGTTGAGTTCCGGATGATTTAATGAATAACTCTCATTTAGATAGGTACTTACTTCGCGACTTAAATAACCACTGATTTTCGATTTATTAGGTGAATAATTAAGTCTTAATTAATTAATTATTTTATATATACGTATGTATGTAGAGTGTAGGTATTTTAAGTGTAAAACTAGGTTAATATTAATGATATACCTGTGTCATGAAGTTCCATCCAATGATTTGAACCAAATGATAATAATTTCTGTTGTGATTACCGATTTATGCATCAGTCTGGTTTTCACAGCTGTTGTGATATGTTCTTCACTCCTTCGCTGACAGTCAGCTTCGTTTGACCAATATAACATATCTACACTCGTCTCATAACGTTCGAATTATAAACTCGCAAACAGTTGTATTAGTATTATTTTATTGTATAGTAAGACCTGCTTTATGCATTCTGCCAATAGAAATTACAGTTTCTTCTCAAACGCTAAAGCGTAATGTCTAATGAGAAGGCACTCCTATCGATAAAATACAGAAATGAAACGAATTATTATTTGCCAACACTTAAACCGCTATCTTCCGCCGCACCTGTCAGATGTTGTTGTACGGTTGTTGTTCAGTTGTTTTGTTAGGTTGTTATTCAGTTGTTTTTGAGATGTTGTTCAGATGTTTAGTTAAGTTGCTGTTCAGTTGTTGACTCGACATCTGAACAACTGCTGAAGTATATATTTTCAAAAATGTATATCAGATCAGTGTGTATAGTACACATAGTGATAAATATCAACTTTGTGAGTGTCCCACCGAAAATCGAACCCGGAACCTTTGAGTCGCAGGCAGTCGTACTACCACTGCGCTACATCAGCCGTCAATGGAATGAAAACCAATAACTCGCTGTGACGTCAGTCAACCCGCGACCACAACACTTGAAACTGTGTTGGAACGTCGGAAGTCGGTATCGGGAGTCGGGACACAGGTAAATTTTTACCTAAATATAATGGCGATAGACCGCTGACGTTTGAGGGTCCTTCGGAAAATTGTGTATCGCTATAGTGACAGGTTGTCAGACCATCGCCTAAAATTGCAATACACACCCTTAAGTCCCTTATTCTCTTCTTACGACACCCAAGGAAAATAAATGGGGTAATGCTATTCTTAGCCGGCATCACATGGCAATGCTGTTGTCTAATGATATTTTGTATTCATGCTTACATTTCATTCAGTTACATGTTGCTTTAGCACTTCACACGCAACAGCAATAGAGATGAGAGCCATAATTACAATTAGAGTGGTCATAATTGTAAGGGCCCCGCCACACTCACCAGCCGGCCGTGTGGAGGGGCCCTAATTCAATAAAACGTTATGATGGATCGCAGGAGGTCAACATGTAATTATAATGTGGCTGGAAGATGCTGCTGGTTAGTGTAAGTCTGTTTATGTTGTTTTTACGAGTTGGCAATTTTGTTGCCCTGACCAGTAGTAGTGTTAAGGGTGTAGGTAGGCGCTTTGTTTGCTCTGTGACATACACACACATACACACATATCACGCCTATTATCCCTTGAGGGGTAGGCAGAGCGAAAACGACCGCAAACTCGGACATTTACGCCACGTCTGACATATATTTGAGGGTCATTCGGAAAATTGTGAATCACTATAGTGACAGGTTGTCAGCCCATCGCCTAAAATTGCAATACACTCCCTTGAGTCTCTTAGTTGCCTCTTACGACTCCCACGGGAAAGAAATGAGGTGATGCTATTCTAGGCCGACATCACACAGCAACTCTGTGACTTGGCTTATCTTAACCAGCAAGTGCACCGTAGGCTGCAATTATTTTTAATGACCTGTTTCTAGAACCATCTTAAAATATAGCCCAATTCAGCATATCCAAAGTACTTCTGTGTATCCAATCAGTCCAAAAGATATATATATTTTATGTTCATTATCTTCCTGCACCACAACAACACAAACATTAGATTTATAATGCTACAAAATACTTTCGCCCACCTGATAAATAATTGCGAAGCTCCTCTGCAGGAAATTCGTCATATTCCTCTCTGCCAAATTACATTTATCGTCCTTACAGATAAATTCCTACACATTTTCCTACAAGTGAGTTGTATTTCAACTGCAAACTTATCGCGGTGATTCGGTGCGGGTTGATCACCCTCCAGAGAGTCATACGTCATCGCGTTGCAGGGGCGCGATCGGACAGTTTAAACTTCGAATTACACACGATCCATTTTCAAAATTGTGTGTGACACTTGCGACTTAGTGGCTTCTGCGTTTGCGGGGGCCGTGTCAGTGATCTATTGAGATATGTGGTTTAATAGACACAGAATTAGAACTGGCTTGTCGTCATCATGACGTAGCAATAAAGTAAACCTAAAAAATAAAAAGTACAATACTTGCCCGATGTTGACCGATCCTTTGCCAAGTTTTTCATCGGTTTATGCAAAATTCAATTACGAATAGACCATTGATGTGTATTGTGTATAGCCGTCTAGGCCGCTCAAGGCACATAAATAATCATTTTTCATGGATTCGACACATTTTGTAGACTCAAATACTTTTTCCCACCTTTTGTTTTTGTTCCTTCACAATAATAGAGTCTGTGCAGAAAGAGAATGGGTGTGAAATTTGAGGGCGCCTTTAAGAATGTCATACCAACCCTTTGATAACATATTAGATCACTTTTAGCCCACGTCCGTTCTCCTGCAAGTATTAATTGAAAACATTCCTTGTAAGACACAAATTAAAATTGTTCAACTTTCTGTGAGGCCTGATACAAAAACTGACAGAGGTTGACAGCTATCATTTCGATTTAACTTGGCAAGGACACATCCGTGCTGCTGCGTGCGATTAGGAACGTAAATACGGTGCTCTTGTTTTATTTTGCATCTATGCCTTTCAACGACCTATCACCATATTATAAGAATATGAACTACATATCGTAGTACTCGCGTTGCTTTTTTACTTGGCCATATTAAATCCCCGTCCACATTTCAGTGTTCCCCTGAGCCCAATGAAAGGTCACGACATTTGGCCCCGCGTGACCTTTCCCAATATACCACCAAAAGGTCACCACTATAAAACTGTGTGGTCTTCTATGCCACCAAGGTGACTGGTGACATTTTTTTCGACATATTACATTTTCCTAATTTCTAACCTCTAGAACAAAAAACTACTTAGAAGCTGGATTATTTTATAGCATAGCATTAAGTAAGTCAAAATGATAAATGATAGATAGATATTTTTTAAGCACCTGCGATTACTTTCACACATTTTAGTGGTTAACCGGGTGTATCGAGATAATTATATATCGTTTAAATTCACCTCAAAATTATCGCGATGGACCCGGTTAATCAACTTAAATGTAGATAATTATTACCAAAAATAGATTTAGATAACTGTTTTCCTACTTACTATGTTAAAGGTAGATCAGTGGCAGAACGTTGGGCCGGTATGGTACTCTACGTCCCTGGTTCAAATCAATCCTCGACCGACGCTATAATTTTTCAATATCTTATTTTCATTTATGTTTACAGATTGTTTGAGTATGACATGACGACAAAATTTACAATCCGAGGCACGGTGAGCTCTTTAAAACATTATCTTTAAATACTTTGTCAAGTTTTTATTAAAGTAGACAAAGCAAACAGTAAATTCACCCTTTAACAACAAAATAATGAGTAAAGTATCTCGTCAATACCAGAAACTCAATCAAAACTTGCGGATTTACTTTCGACAAACACTCGAAAGATCGTTAAGTAAACTCTTTTAATGAATTAAGCAGGGGCTTCGCCCTAAAGGGTGGAATTTAAGTGATAAGTAATAATAAAGTTATTTGCTTTGGATGAGCAAAAATAAGTTTGTATTGATTGGCGTTATAAACAGACGTGTTTTTGATTCGATAGATAAGTATGAATGAGTGCTAAAATCAGTACCTGCCTGCGATTTATTCTGTTTCTGTGTACATCAGAGCGTTTACGGAATATTGATTAGTAATTCGTTTCGTTATTCATTTACTCACTTGACAGATAAGAAAAGTTTCGATAACAAAAACAATTTGAGAATCAGTTCAATAAACTAATTAAGATACTACCTTGGCACAAATAAACTGTTGTCAGAACTTTAAACACAGAGTTTATTGACTTTATATTATGCCTGATTATACTTTCAACTTACCTGAGTTAATAAATCAACTATAAATGTTTATATTTATAAAATAAATTACAGATAAAATATATTCGAAATATATACTAGGAGCAGTAATTAATTCGCTCGAAAGTTTGTCTTCAATATTTCTAAAGAAACAGCTATGTTATTTTACTGTTGAAATTTTGATTTGACGTTTGATCAGGCTGCTTTGAGACGTCAAGAGACTGCTGTATACAGCCTGCTTTGAGACTACCTGCTAAAATTGTTACATGCTTAAACCACGCCTATAATCCCGTGCCGGGTAGGTAGAGCGTAAAAGGCCGTAAAAACGGACATTTACGCCACGCCTGACAAACATTTGAGGGTCATTCCGAAAATGGTTTACATCGTTGCTCTTATAAGGTAGAGCCGTGATTACTACTATAAGCAGCACATCACCCTACCCACTGGACCAATTATACTGGTAATTCTTAGTAAATATATGAAATAAAACTATAAGTTTATTCCCTGAAATACATACATACATATATCACGCCTATAATCCCTTACGGGCTAGGCAGAGCGTAAGCGGCTGTAAAAAACATTCACGCCACGTCTGACAATAATTTGAAGGTAATTTGGAATATTGTGTATTACCATAGTGACAGGTTGTCAGCCCATCGCCTAAATTGGCAATACACACCCTCAAGTCCCTTAGACGCTTCGTACGACACCCACGGGAAAGAAATGGGGTGCTGCTATCCTAAGCCGGCATCACACAGCCATCCCTTAAAATAGATATTATGTTGATATGCTGCTGATAATACTGCTCACGACTCTACCTTTAAGACCCTAGATGTTAGCTATAGTTTCTAGCTGTATGTAAAGGGAAGACAACGGATGGTAGATGGTATAGTTTATACAACTTTCACATAATGCCTAATTATATGCAGATGCATATACAATTTTATCTACACTTTACAAAAAAACCTGATAAATTAACTAATATTGTTTTCCAAACCTCCGCACCGGCGATAGCAAGGTCTAGTACGAGATCAAAGTCAATACGAGAACATAATATGAATTACTGAGAAATTTTGAAAATTCATTATTCAGCTGCTGTTCAGATATCGTTCAGTTGTTGCTCAGCTTCTGTTCAGTTGTTGTTTAATATCAACTTAACAGCAGCTTAACAACAAAAACTTAACACCACCTGAACAACAGTTGAACAAAAGCTGAACGACATCAGAGCACCAACTGACCAACACCTGAACACCATCTAACAGACATCTGAACATCAACTGAACAACAACGATACAACAGCATATGACAGGTGAGGATCTGTGCCAATAGGTTCCCAAATACGAAATTAGACAAGTATTTGAAGATTATAAAAATTTTCATCTTTGAATTAGGTGAGTAGGTACTTACCTAATGTAGGAAGTATTAGGTAAAGAAACGTTTTTCCCTGACTATTGTTACATTTGGCCGCCGGAAAGAAAAAAGTTGAAACCGTAGTTGAAACTGCGAGACGAAAAGAATGAAATGTAGAGCCAAGCAAAATAAAATACACACACATCCACAATGCTAACATCGCCCGTTGCATCCGGTTCTACATGTCAACATTTTTAAAACGATAAAATGTATTCTTCATACGTGCCTCTGTGGGGGGGGGGGGGGTGTAAAGCGGGGGGTATTCTATTGTGCGGCCTTCACATGACACTGAAGGGGTTTTGAGTGTGCTTTTCAATTTGCCGGCTGTAGGATGGAACAGGGATGTGTGTAGAGTTGCCTGCTCGCGTTATGTTTCCGCGAAGGTTAAAGCAGCTGAAACGCTGGTCCTACCTACTTATTACTGTAGCATATACATTACATTACTGTATTGTCTTGTCATAACTCTTCTTAGCGCTATGATTAAATTAAAGGTGAAACGATGCGCCAGTGGCATTGCGTAAAAGGGCCGGTATTGGCAGATTTACTACACAAAACACACACATTAATTCGTTGTTACTTTATTTTTATTTTTCAATTAAAATCAATCATTGGGACCTTAACGGAAAATACGGCAATACAGACTTGTTTTGAATGCATTTTGAGCCGACGGCCGAAACACTTTGTATTGTTACGCTCTAAAAACTATGTATTTTCGTCCTTAAAATTCACTTCTTTTAAATGGTCAACTTTATTATTTTTTTCAAACTGCACACCTCATAAATATATATATTTTTTAAATATATCATGACAAGTTACCAGTCGTCCGTGAACACCACGAGCTCATTTAAATATCTCGAACAGACGAGACGTAATCAGATAAATCTTATATTAAACATAACTTAAACTTAAAGTTGCTTAATTTTGATTGCTATAAATTACATACTTTTCACTCATTCCATTAATTACGTACATTTTGTAATTATGGAAAACGGGAGTCCCAATGCATTACTCTGTTCTTGGTCAAATCATGTTTGGGTAATAGTGACTTTTTTTAACCGACTCGTTCAGCCAAAAAAACCTCCGAGTGCAGGAAATGAAGCGACGACGATCAGATCACACACTATTGACGGAAAACTGCGAAAAAAAACATCTTTGTATGAAAACGGCAACATTTTAAACGAAATATTAAAGTAAAAGTTTTAGCACGATGCACGAATGCGGATAGGTTGATTGGTTTTGTAGATGAAGCAGATAGTTTAGGTGTAGTTACTTTTTGGATAACTCTAACACAAACACACACACATATCACGCCTAAAATCCTTTGCGGGGTAGGCAGAGCGCAAAACCTAACTCTAACCTATGCACAAAATTATGTAAAACCAGCGAAACGACACGCTCAGCGGTTTTACCCTCTGCTGCCCGTTTTCCCGCAGTAAATACAGCCTTTGGTACTCATTGGCAGGTAATGTTGTTGTCAAACTTAAGCCAACGTTCTACATATGCGAGTTGAGAAAAATCTGTGTATTTTCGCGATGATAATTACAAAAATTTCAAAAAATCAGTACTAAATTACTAACTATAAATAGAAAAACTTAGAGAACATGGACATTTTACTAAGCCACACAGGCAATCGCAGGTTCGAATCTGCCTGCAGTGTAAATTTTGCATGTTCAACAAAACTTAATATTTTTCATATCTTCCGAAATGTGGAGAACTCATTTGGAATTCTTGTCACCTCCTTGTGCAGGCAAATCGGTACTAGGAAACCCTTTTACCAAAATCGTACAGCATATGACTACGTGTATGAGTTTTGTATAAACCCTTTGTAGAATTCTCTTCAAGTTCGTTTGTTGCAAAGTTTGAATCAATATACGAGGGCGTGTTATGTAAGGAATGAAATGAAAACAAATAAAATCGTAACCAAGGCTGAATAACTATTGGCACTATTAGAATATTTGGAATTAAATAAATCAAGATTTTCTTCTTTAACTTATATCCTATTATTTTAGTGCAGCATTGAATTAGATAAGATGAAAGTATAAAGAATCCATAGAGTACAACTTAACAAGCATAACAAATCTAAAAACAAACATTAATTATACCGCTAATTACCCGAAACATCTTTTTTCTCTAATTTACATTCTATGAGATCGTGGCCGGGGGTGAGCTGGCAACTTTAATGAGAAATTACCAGAAAAAAATTGAAATCACGGGCCGTAAATGAAAAATTATCAAAAACACCGGAAGCGGAAACCGCCATCTTGGTTGGGTTCGTAACTAATTACCGGAGAAACAAACAAGAGTGTTTCTTTTTTAATCGCATTATGAATGTTCTAATAATGTTTTTGGATTTGGAAGAACTAAAAAATCTTTGCGACTCTACCTACATTTTCGAAAAAATTATTCATGCATAACTATCGAAATGCATTTAGGAAATAATGAACTACTTATGGCACTTAATTTTTAGGTATTCATCATCATCATCATCATCAGCTCACATCCACCTACTGCAGGATATAAGCCTCTTCTCACAGATATAGAAAATAGTTTCTAAATCTGTGCCTCTTATCTATTGCGCTAATATTCACGGTCTAATCTCGATTATACAAATCCTGTCGACTTGGTGTTGTCATCGGCTCACCGGGCTGATGGTATGCCCGCTGACCTTTTTATTTCCTTTGGCCACTAACTAGCCCACCACTCTGCGACTGTTTTTTTCACCGACCGTCAAGCCTCCTTGCCACGTGTCCTGCCCACTGTCACATCAATCTCGTGATTCGCTTACCCATACCAACACCTACTACTATACTAGTAGGTGTTGTATAGTAGTAGGTGTTGCCCATACTACATCTTTGACTTTGGTCCGTCCGTTTAAGGTATAACTTAAGAATTTTTATCACATCACACCCTTTTTG
The DNA here is from genome assembly GCA_027580185.1 of Tuta absoluta. NCBI lineage: Eukaryota > Metazoa > Arthropoda > Insecta > Lepidoptera > Gelechiidae > Tuta > Tuta absoluta. The sequence goes on from JAQAHW010000009.1 coordinate 10,930,803, forward strand.
CTTTGTGCATCACACCATTATTTGTGTGATGATTCGTAAATTGATTTTTATATAGGGTCAGGGTCGCTGTATCAGATTTAATTCAAGCCTTAATATTCGAAGTTTCAGGCAAAATTGGTCTATGAACAAAAATAATAAATAAATAATACGTTGATTCTCCAAAAAGCATACAAGTTTTCTCCCCTTTATACTTCATGTTACTTCATAACATTATTTTACACTATTTAAGTATTATTTATTACAATTTTTACTGCAAGTTTATCTGCAATTGAGAGCTCACCTGTCAATATAACCACACTTTAACCTAGTTACTGCCAGGGCTACAGTACAGACAGATGTATGAAATACTAGCATTTAACCGCAATTGTAACTCGAGTTTTTGGCCTTGAGTAGGTAGGCAATACAATACTTGTTTGGGCCAATTGTGTAAAATCCTAAATCATCCACAATAACAGAAATAAATACGATGAGTACATAACCTAGATATATACATAAACCATGTACCTAATTTTAATACCCTTTTTGCTTGTCGTGTTGAATACCGAATCGAAAAACGACCCGATGAACTATTATAATTACGTTTCGGAGTATCTATCTATTGTTAGAATTCCAAATAGACACAAGCCTTAAGAATCTTATTTGTTATAATATATTTCAATATTTGCTTGTTAACAATTCTTAGTTTACTCCACAACACGTGTAACGCATTATCCACTTTACACATAGAAAGTACATCATATACCTTTTTAGTAGAGTAGTGCATCGAATTGACGAACGACCCGATAGTTTTTAAGCCTCTTGAAAACTTGAAGAGACCACATCCTGTCAATTCCTGTCTACCTGGGTCGAAGCCAACCCTGCCAAGATATCATTACAGTAATGGATGTCACGGACTGCACAAGTCTCAAGTACCCTACAACTGACCAACTTCCACCACCCTTAAACAATCAAAAACAACCCTTACTACCCTCAAAGAAGGTCTATACCGGAAGCAAATGTTTAAGTTTGTCAAGTGAAGATGGCACGAGTTTTTGCCAAGCTTTATGCCGACGATTTTCTAAAAACTGTTCCGTGTTATATGAAGTTTTTGTTGAATGGACGGTAAATATAAATTGGTTTTGTGGCAAAGTGGTAACACATTAGCGACAACTCCAAGGGTGAGGAAATTACGCAGAAATTATGTTCGAAAGTGTCGGGCTTTTATCCTCGGGAACTTTTTAGTGTCTAGTGCTGAGTATTGCTCTATACCGGGTGTTAGAGCGGTAAAAACAAACTAGTAAGTAATTGAAGATACTTCTTTTAAGGAAAAATGAAAGCCTGACTCTCAACACCATGTACAAAAAAACCTGTTCTTGGAAGTGGATAAGAAGCGTAGCGGTGTGCTACGGCGTAGCCAGCATTCTATTTGAGTAAAAAAAGTAATTTTTATACAGCTTTAATTTGATTCTTGTCTAGAGTAGCATAAATAACATTTATTTTATTTTGGTTTCTTTGGGAAACTTACAGCTTGAATAATAACAGTAGTTAGATACAACGAAAATAAATTAATAGCCAATTAAAAGAGTCCACCAGTAGGTGACCATATAACAAGAATGGTGAGTTAAGAATAACACTAACAAATTTCATACAGAAAATCACTTTGCATGTAGAAAAAAAAAATAAAGAAATTAACAGTAAGGAAGAAGTTGCTTGCAAATTTCCTTTTAAAAGAGCGTGCTGGTACAGAACAGGTCAATATTAACTGGAAGTTCATTAAAGGCTGCGGTAACATACATAACTACTCTTAAGTGACTTGTCTGTGCATATTTATTTAAATGGAAGGATTTTTTTATTAATTTTATATTCATACTAAGTATGACTTTTGCAGAAGAAGTTAAAAATAAATCGTCATAGTCATAGGCGGTATTTTTGACGCATCCACCTGTCAGACGAATATACCAAATACGGAAACCATGACACACTGTTTGAACAAGGAGTTTGACAGACGCATCCGTCAGTCCGTCATAGTGTGGGATTCGTCATATCGTCATATTCGCGGACCATGATAGACTAAACTTGTTTTTATTGAATTGAACAGAAATCAGAAACTTAATTACTTATGCTTACGGTTAAGATGTGTTGATAATAACCCAGTCTTTGAATAGGTGCGTTATCTAAAAGAGAATTTTAATTAATTTGTTATGTTCAAAGATGGCAAAAAAAAGGCGGTTGTATTTTGACGAGGCAGATATAATTTTGTTTTTTATATGGGTAAAGGTTACTTTTTTCATTAGGTACAAACTAGGACTTATAATAGGTACGTACCAAGCAATTTAACTGTTAATTTTATTCAGAAATATACAGAATTTATAATTTTATTTATAGGTACAATAATGTAGAAATATAATTACCTATATAGGTATAAAATGGACTGTTGTGGCTCTTAATGTAATCTAATGTAGGTAAAATATGATTCCCTACGTATCGTTAAAAGCAGCAAAGAACATTATTAAAAAATACACAAAGAAATATTTTTATAAAAGCTTTAAGTGTACTTATTTTGGACATAATGATAAGTGATACAATATAATATACTCTTAGCTAAGAAGTATCAGGTATATCAGGTAGAGAAGTGATAATCATATCTCTGTTTTTTTTACTTTTCCCCCTCGTGGACCACCTGTGGCTTATAGTCCAGCTCGGTGACCTTGCTGAGGCTTTGAACATACATGTCCAGTCTCTGAGTCATGTAGTAGCAGCGGCGGTCCTTGATCTGCCGGTTCTTGTTCAGGTCCAGCACCCCAATGAGAAGACCATCCTTCGTGCGGGATAGACCAGGGCAACGGACACCATCAGGCCCAGTGAAGTAGCTTGAACCGTAGAACAACCCTAGGTCTTTATGTGCAGGCTTACCGTCAGCAGAAGTGAATTCATTAGGGAACTCTTCGTAACCAACTCTGTTTATCGCAGCCGTGAAGTAGCAGTTGGTGATTGCAGCGTTCCTCGCTTCGATGTTCCACATATACTCGCTGCCAGCCTCCGCTGCGATGGTCGCGCAAGGGTTGAAGACAATTTCAGCACCGTTCAGGCCCAACATCATCCAGTTCAAGACGTGGTGACGCCCGAAACAGATATTGATACCGATCTTTCCGTAGCGAGTGGCGAACACCGGGTGGCCAGTGTTGCCTTCCATGTAGTAGTTGGATTCGTTGAAGTCACCAACTCGAGGAATGTGGTTCTTTCTGTGTTTGCCGATAACGTTGCCAGTGTCAGAGATGACAACAGTTGTGTTCCAGAGAATTTCAGCGTGGTTCTCGTCTCTTTCCAAGATAGATGAGACGATTACCATGGCGTATTTGACAGCGAGCTCCTTTAAAAATCTTGTTGTTTGACCTTCTTCAGCAGATTCGGCAAATTCACACCAGGGCTGTTTCTCGCGGGTGCAGAATGCGAATGGCATGTTCCATAGTTCTTGGAAGCAAATAATGTTAACGCCTTCTTGACCAGCTACGTCAATAATCTTCTTTACCTTGGCGAACATAGCATTTTTCTGCTCGTTTATGGGACGGTCCGTGGGGGCTGCAATGGAGTGTTGGATGATGCCGACTTTGACAATTCTCGGGGGTCGAGTATGTTCTTCCTTGGCCGGGAAAGCATACGCAGCAACTTCGAAGTTATTCTCTTTTGCTGCCTGGATAGAAGATTCCTTTAGCTTGATTTCGTTGTGATCTTTTCTGCCGTAGTAAATGCGGTTGAACTCGTCAAGGTCACGGCTTGAGAGGTTATTGTTGATGATAGCTTCTAGACTCGGTGTTTCGTTGTCCATGGTGGGATTTTCTGAGATTTCTGAGGCCGGTGTATAGTGTATGGCCAGCGGAGACTGACTGATTTTTCCAGCCGGTCCGTCGGTTTAAATAGACACCGGCTAGAATGCAAGTGTTTGTGTGGTCTGCCGGGTGACCTTCGGCCTGCGATATCGAGACAATATCCCAAGAGAAAAATATTTGACTTTATCATATCTATACGAGTTTGACTACGTGACAGACTTAACTTGATAAGGATGCGTCTATTTACTCTAAGTACTCTCTTCTAATTAAAATCAAATACCCTTCGCCAAGCAAAATTGTTATTTTTGCTACCGGCACCAGGCTTAAATGGGTCGTTCGTCGACTCAACATCCTACATGATTAGCAAGTATTGCTAGGAGTACTACAGAGTGAATAAAATATCTTGGCTTAGATAATATCATGTTTCGACATTGGAATTTTGCTCCACCCCCTCAATTTGCGTAGGGAAGCCTGTTAGTAAAATAAACCAGATTGCGTAGGTCCCGTATACCTGCTTCCTACTACGCGGTTGGGCACTAAGTACCTAGGTAGCAGGTAGGTGCGAGCATCGTAAGTTGTATCTATAAAAATTACAACTAAGTATTTCAAGGGGTAAGTCCCAAGGTCCGAAATCCTATACGAAATTTGACCTTTATCATGAAATTGAGAATAGGACTCAAGCATTTCTGGGACATGGTTGTGGATAATCCTACCTACCTACGCCTTGTGGTTCGCCAATCAGTGTGTATTTTTAACGAATTCGTCTGTCAGACGAAAGGAAAATTGCTAATTCCGATCTTATTCCCATACAAATACGACTATGATGTCGACGATGCGTTGACGGTGCGTAACGGATGCGTCTGCCAAGTCGTTTAATACGCAGCGACAGATTGGGAGAAACGTATAATTTTTGTTTGCTGCGAGTGCTTTGCTATGTAACGACAACATTTGCCTACATGTGAAACTACCTATAAGAAGTAGGTAATTTATTCTACTTACATACCGAGACAAGTCAAGCTGCGACTTATTTGCAGTCGTTCATCATCCTCATGGATCTAGGTTCTAGATTCTAGATTCTACACTTAGACATGTTTAAGTATGGACAAGCCTTTAATCTGCTATTAATACAGAGCTAAAGACTTAATAGTGTCAACATTAATGAATAACTTGAATAGACGAGCTCGCTTAATACAGGGTGTAAGAAATTTAATTTGAACAATAATACCCCTTAAGGAAAATCATATCACACATAAACATCCACAACAATCCATGACATGGGTCTCTCCCTAAAAAGCTTAAATGTATTAATGCTACATAGGTATTTTTGCAATCCACACTTCCACACTAATATTATAAATGCGAAAGTAACTCTGTCTGTCTGTCTGTCTGTCTCTCTGTCTGCTACGCTTTCACGGCCAAACCGCTGAACCGATCTTCATGAAACTTGCCACAGAGATTGCTAACATACCGAGAACGGACATAGGCTACTTTTTATCACCATTCGAGGGTCTGGAGTATAGATGTAGTCCACCAGGTGTACCATCAGGAGCCCAGCTAAACTATTAGAGATACAGACATGGTTCCAAAACTAAAGTTGTTCAGTATGATGGGCCGCTTCTTTTCACAAGGACATTGGGGCTCTGGAATACCTCATGTAGACCACCAGGTGTACCACCAGGAGCCCAGCTAAACTATTTGAGATACAGGCATGGTTCCAAAACAAAAGTTGTTCAGTATGACGGGACGCTTCTTTTCACAAGGATATTGGGGCTCTGGAGTACCTTATGTAGACCACCAGGTGTACCATCAGGAGCCCAGCTAAACTATTAGAGCTACAGACATGGTTCCAAAACAAAAGTTGTTCAGTATGATGGGCCGCTTCTTTTCACAAGGACATTGAGGATCTGGAGTACCTTATGTAGACCACCAGGTCTACCATCAGGACCCCAGCTAAACTATTGGATATACAGAAATGGTTCCAAAACAAAAGTTGTTCAGTATGATGGGCCGCTTCTTTTCGCAAGGACATTGAGGATCTGGAGTACCTTATGTAGACCACCAGGTGTACCATCAGGAGCCCAGCTAAACTATTGGAGATACAGAAATGGTTTTAAAACAAAAGTTGTTCAGTATGATGGGAATAAGTTGAGAAAGGACATTGCCTACTTTTTACCGAGGACAGAAAATCAAAAAATGTGGTATATAAAAATGTATTACAGTAACTTAAATTACCTTTTTAACTGTCTTATCTACTTATGCTGACCATTTTAGTGTGCTCAAATTGGCACCTCTGCAGTAAGTACCTACTCTGTTATCTACTGACTTTTGTATTCAATGGTTATAAATATTGTTCTCTCAGGCCACGTAGCAAATTTAATTGTCCCTTTAACAACAGAAGCAAGCAAGTCATCTTTAAACAGTAGAGATATAAACTGTTCTAATATCACTGTCACACTTGCTATGAATACACATACCTACTTTAGAACTTCTGCCTAAAAAAACTATCTAACGCGGACGAAGTCGCGGGTAAAAGATAGTTTTTAATAAATAAATAGCTTGGACATGTCACACAGCGCCATCTAGCCCCAAACTAAGCAAAGCTTGTACTATGGGAACTAGATATCTGATATAAATACTTTTTTTGTAAATAAATACATAATATTCATAGATACACCCAGACTAAACACAAATATCTGAAAATGACTTAACAAATATTTGTTTCTTGTGGGGATCGAACACACGACCCTCGGCGTAGAAGGTAGGAGTACTATCCGCTACGCCATCGGGCCAGTCAAAAGCCTTTACATTTGGTAGGTACCCCACATGATAAGTTTTAAAAAAAAGACATCAGCCATCTATGATCCACCATCATTGGATACAACCTGGCATCATCAGTGAAGTCAAAGTCAGGGGTTACAACAACACATATAAAAAGCCAGAATCTGGTGCGCATATTATGCAAACAACTTTCTGGCTCCCGCCTGCACTACTATGGATCTACAGGGCACGCTGCGGGCCATTCCATGGATTTAACCTTTAGTCGACTTTATCGACTCCTGAAGGTGATGCAAATAATGGTGAGATGTTATACTCTTAGGTATCCGACACCACATAAAAAGAAACATAGTCATTAGATTAGCCGTGTGTTGCCGGCTTAGAATAGCATCACCCCATTTCTTGCCCGTGGGAGTCGTAAGAAGCGACTAGGGAACCTGTCACTTTGGCGATACACAATTTTCCAAATGACCCTCAAATATTTGTCAGACGTAGGTACGCCACTGAAATGTTCGTTTTTTGCGGCCGTTTACGCTCTGCCTACCCCGCAAGGGATTATAGGCGTGATATGTGTGTCATTAGATTAGATAGAAGGAACAGTAGGTAATAACCGACTGAATGATTGGTTGGTTTTCAACACATTCGGATAGAGTTAATGTAAGTAGTCTTACAGGCATTAATCGCCGAAAATTCCTCATTCAGTGTTCATGGGAATAACATCCTGTATTGGTCACATAATGTAAGTACCTACAAACAGTACAAGAATGGTAATCAATCGTCTAACCACGCGCCTGCTGTGTACTTCGCAAACTAAATGGAGTTATGTAACTTTGCCTTATTGACTCAAGTTCGTACTTAGTTCTAGTACCTAACAAGGTATTTGTGAAGCCTATAATTGTAAATACCTATGCGCAATTAGGTTGTAGGTAGACACAAGAACCCTCTTACCTACTTTAGGAATTCTTAAAGTTAGGAATACTCCGCGAGAATCATTTTCGAATTCCGAGAGAATCACAAAAGAAAATAACCGCTAGATAACCTTAACACCTTATAAGCGGACTTCTACAATACAAGTTATTTATAAACAGCATTAATATTCAAGATGGAGTCGAGTGAACATAACTTGGATAATATTATCAAGAATAATTTAAACCCAAATCAATTAAAAGATTTCAACAGAATATACTATGGAAGGGAAGACCATTGTGAATTGAAGCTAAAGGAATCTACGATCAGTGCAAGTTTGCAGTTTAACTTTCAAGTCGCTGGATATTCTTTTGATGCGGCAAAAGAAGAGGTTAGGAACCCTAGAACTGTAAAAATAGGATTAGTTCAGCACTCAATCGTTTTACCAACGAATCGACCAATCAAAGATCAGAGAGAAGCGATTTTCGAAAAGGTGCAACGCATAATTGAAGTGGCAGCAGCGGAAGGAGTAAAGGTTCTTTGCCTTCAAGAAACATGGTCGATGCCTTTCTTTCTATGTACTAAGGAAAAGGAAAAATGGGCAGAATTTGCAGAATCTCCTACTGATGACGGACCCAGCTTAGTGTTGCTCAGTAAACTGGCAAAGAAATATGAAATGGTGATCGTGTCCCCTATTCTAGAAAAAGATGGCGATGGCAATTGGTGGAACACAGCAGTTGTAATTGATAACAATGGAAAAATTATGGGTAAACATCGTAAGACACATCTTCCTAGTGTCGGAAGTTTTAGCGAGACGTCGTATTATAGTCCAGGCAATATGGGTCATGCAGTTTTTGAGACAGAATATGCTAAAATTGCAGTAAATATCTGCTACGGTCGCCATCAAGCAATGAACTGGATGATGTTTGCGTTAAACGGAGCGGAAATCGTTTTTAACCCCTCAGCTACTATTGCTGAATTTGGTGAATCTTTCTGGGGAATAGAGGCTCGAAATGCTGCTATAGCTAACAGCTATTTCACATGCAGCATCAACAGGGTTGGCTCCGAACAGTTCAATGATTATCAAGTTTCGAGAACCTATTACGGGTCCAGTTATGTGACCGCGCCGAATGGTGTAAGGACTCCCGGTCTTTCAAGAATCCAAGATGGTCTTCTCATTGCTGACATTGATTTGAAACTTTGTCGACAAGTAAAGGATTATTGGGGTTTTCGCATGACTTCCCGTTTGGACACGTATGCCAAGGCCCTAAATGAAATAAATAATGAGGAAAAGAAATGTTTGAGTACCTAGTCCAGATAAAGAATCTTCTTCTGATTATAATATTTTGTCTCGGAAAAAATCTTTTACATGATTTAAATTAAATCACTACATAGTATAAAATAAAGTCGCTTCCCGTTTGGTGTCTCCTTATATCTTTAGAATTACCCAACGGATTTTGATGCGGTTTTTTTTATTAGATAGAGTAACTTGAGAGGAAGGTTTATAAGTATAATTTATTCCGGGAAATTGTCACGTTCCCATGGGAAAACGGGTAGCCCAACTGGTAGTAAACTTTTGACCCCCTTTTGACACCTTTAAAGATTAAAATTTCATAAATGCTGAAACACGTATTTAATTATTTTAAGTTATAAGTCTAATCAGAAATTTTGAAACAGATTACATATATGATAAAAAACTTTCATACAAACTTTTAACCCCCTTTTCATCCATTTAAAGGTTAAAATTTGAAAAATGCTGAAACACGTGTTTAATTATTTTAAGTTATTAGTCTAATTACAAATTTTGAAACAGATCGAATTCATTTTAAAAAACGAACTTTCATACAAACTTTAAACCCCCTTTTGACCCTATTAAGGGTTAAAATTTCAAATATGCTGAAACACGTGTTTAATTATTTTAAGTCATAAGTCTAATCACTAATTTGAAACGTATCACACTTAAGACAACGAACTTTCATACAAACTTTTAACCCCCTTTTCATACCTTGGGGGATTAAAAAAAAACGGAATTTAAAGTAAAGTCGCTTCCCACGTCTGTCCCTGTCTGTTTGTATGCCTAAATCTTCAAAACTACTTAACGGATCTGGATGAAGTTTTTTAAAAGATAGAGTGATTTAAGGGAAGGTTTTTATGTATGATTTATGTCGGGAGTAGGTCTGTTTCCCGTGGGAAATCAATTAGCAGCGGGTGAAACCGCTGGGCGGGCCGCTAGTTGAATATATAAATACTGATGGTGTGTAATTGTGTTAGTTTAAAACCGCTGCCTTTTATTAAGTCGTTGTTAAATTAAATTGTCGTGAAACCGAACGCACTTGTCATTTAAATTGCAATTTTTTTACGCGATTGATAAGTTGAAAAGAGACAAAGTTATAAAAAGCAAATTGTAGATTACGAACTACTATCTCTTTCGACATAATTGTTTATTACATTACTGTCAAAACTAAACTCATTCAGTCCGCTTGTCGAACGAATGATATGTCAATTTTCATTTTTGTAGCTAATAATTTCTGCGATTTCTATTGAAAATAAAGTTGAAATTAGTGAAAATATATCAATATGGTAAGTAAATTTCTTTATTCTTTGTCCTAAACCAAAATTCTGTGTATACCTGAAGTAAATTCTTAACCGGTGTTGGTTATAATAGCGTCATGAACATTACGTTGCAAAATTGTTGTTTTGGTACATGCGGTTGCGGTTGCCTTTCACGATTTATCAGCTCTCTTACACTTTTAACATGATTCCTAACCTAACCTATTGAAATCTTTCTAATACTTCATAAAAAAAAAACTGTTTTACATACTGTAGTATGACTGAGGTTCTTTTTGTTTCCAGTCGATTCTCGCCTACAACGGAGGCGCCGTGGTCGCGATGAAGGGCCGGGACTGCGTCGCCATCGCCACCGACAAGCGCTTCGGTATCCAAGCCCAGACCATCTCGACCAACTTCCCTAAAGTGCTACAAATGGGACCAACCCTATTTGTTGGTCTCCCTGGCTTAGCTACTGACACACAGACAGTATTCCAGAGACTCAAGTTCAGGTAAGTTCTTGAATAGTGTGTTTCTCTGCATTGATCTAATGTGGTTTGAATGCTGCATGCAGCTTTAATTTTTTTTAGTTTTCTTATAATTAGTGGCCTTTTTGATTTATTTTAGGAGTATAATCCTTGGACCTTGTTTTGTTTCCTGGTTGAACACATAATCTTAATGATGACGGTAACTTTCTCATCAGATACAGTCATCCTCAATTATCATAAATCACAGAAAAACTGCAGGAGCAAAAGAATCAATCTCTGTCAGACAATGCTAGTAATCTTTTACTGACTTACTGTTCATTTAAATAAAGCCCTTTCACTTTTTCCAGAATGAACCTCTATGAGCTGAAAGAGAATAGAATAATGCGGCCCAAGACATTCTCTGCCATGCTTTCCAATCTCCTGTACGAGAAGAGGTTTGGTCCATACTTCATTGAGCCCGTCATAGCTGGCTTAGACCCGTTGAACCACACACCTTACGTCTGCAATATGGATCTAGTAAGTAAATACATATGTCTGGATTGTTGTGAATAACCACAATAGAAGGATAAATTTGTAGCTTTTTACAAAACAAATCTTTCCTCTATGCAAAGTGTTTTGAAAAGTAATGCATACCTTTAAATATGCTTGTAGCGTAAGAACAGAACAAAGTTGGCTAAGCTGGACTAGACTATAGCGACACACTAGGTTGAATTCTAACTTAGGATTCAACAATTTAGTAACAGTAAATAAAATTATTATTTTATTTTCATAAACATGCATAATACACTTTGGTATACATATGGAATGCATGGTTTGAAAAAAAGCAGTACTTTTCCTAATATCCTGTATTAAAAATGTGATTAAAATAATGTATTAAAGTAGGCAGAGCATGAAAATCCTGCATAATACTTGTATAAAATAACAGGCCATGTTGACCTAAAATTACACTTTATTGGATGTCACTACTGAATATCTGACTAAGATGGCCTACTTTGGCAATCTTTGAATTCAAAAGGTTGAGTGTCATATATATTCTACAACCATTCCATGTATTTGACTGGCCCTGACTAACCCTGCCTGCTACGCCAAAGTTCATGGGTTTGATCCTCACAAGACACATTTGTTAAGCCATTTCCAGATATTTATGTTTATTCTGGGTGTTTCCTATGTATAATATGTATTTATATAAAAAAGTATATTAGTATTATTATCAGCTATCTAGTTCCCATAGTACAAGCTTTGCTTAGTTTGGGGCTTGATGGTGCTGTGTGAATTGTCCAGGATATTTATTTATTATTTATTCATTTATTTTATTTTCTCAAACATGCTAGGAAATGTGTTCATTTCTTTCAAAAAAAGAAACCGCGAAGTTTCACATTGTTTGTCACGTCTCAGATCACGCCAGCAAAGTTGTATGGAAATCCTTTGCTGGTGTCCATTAAGATAAATTCGTTATACGCTAAACCCACATAATTTGATTTCAAAATTATCTCGATGACTCTCATAGAAACGGAACGTAATTTTGTATGAAACAGGTTACTAAAGACAAGGCTGTATGATGTGAAGACCCTTGCCTGTCCAGAATTAAAAAAGAAAAGAATGAACTAAACATTTAGTACGGCTGAATATTACGTAATACTGTGCCTTACAGGCGAATTTATTTTAAAAAATTACAATTGGTAGGAAAATTGTAAATTTTTATTAGTTTCGTTGTGTTGTGGTCGCTAGCTAACTTTTATAAGAAGTACAATCTTTCATTTCCTAGCCTTTTTTTGAGAAAAGCACTTGCCTTGCCTTGGGGAAAATTACTTTGCTTGACTTGTATAATTGAAGTCCTCGCCTGCGGCTCGGACTTCAAACTATACTCGTCCAGCAAAGTCTTATTTTCCATACCTCGACAACAATGTACTATTATTTTTCAGATTGGCTGCCCCAATGAGCCTGAAGACTTTGTAGTCTCTGGGACTTGCTCCGAGCAGCTGTATGGAATGTGTGAAGCCCTGTGGGAGCCCAACCTCAGCCCTGATGAACTCTTTGAAACTATTTCACAGGTAAGAATACAAATATACAAAATAATAAAGTGTAGTAGTCTGCAGGCCTCGGGTTGGGATGTCTGTGAAGCTCGCAGACTCACTCACTCATTTGGTGGGACCTATTTTACCAAATTCCCAGCAAGAAGCCCAGTTGCTCCATTGCATGTATGTATTAAAAAAAAAAACAACCAATTACTTGCTGCAGGTGATCTACACTTGGAATAATTTTATAGCTAATAATAGGGCCAATCAAGTTGTTTTTCTTATGTGCTGATTATACTCTTAGTTAAAACGAAAAATCAATTTATATCAATCAATGGTTCAGTCTTTTTATTTATTTTTATTAATTTCAAATAGTTCGTGACGCGAATAATCCGTTTACCACTGTCAGGTCCTCTGAGGGCGGAGACACAGGCAGATTAATAGTACAGTCGAGGCCAAAAAAATAAGTACAACCCGAGCGAGATTTGCATCACAGAACGGAACGTATTTACGAGTAAACGTTTTAATCACATTCCGTTCCAGAGAGATTCATTGACTTTATTTCTTTTTTTATTTAATAATGGGGGTTTTGCGAGTAACGAATTTACTTTGCTGGCGCGCCGGCAAAGAATTTTCATACAACTTTGCTGGCGCGATCGAAGACGTGACTTACCTTTAATATAAAACTATGCTTATTCTGTTTTTGAAAGAAATTAATACCTTTCCTAGCATGTTTGAGAAAAGGTGGTTTAATAACATACTTCCCTAACATTAAAGCGTATATGAAGGAAGCGTCTTGTCGCTTCTTCGCCAACGCTCCCCACCATAAAAACCCCTTAATAGTTGCCGTGTCCAAATACTTTCCCCCATCCAACATCGCGTTTTAAACACCGTCCGAGACACGTCCTTTCGGAAGAAGATGATGAAATCACAGAAGCCACTGCTGCAGCCATTGCGAGTAGATCACACTCCACAAGCTCCTCAAGCAACCGACGCCCCCGCCGGCGGAGGCACGGAGGTCCCTCATTTGTTCCCCATTTTGAGAATTAACAGCACGTGCCGGGTAGATTCAGTCCAATACGTTCTTCCCAGAACAACTCGTAAGCCCAATCGCGCCCCAAGGTCGCGATTGAGCTGGTTGTTTTAACAACCACAAAACATCTCCGGGTGAGCTCCTGCTCCCCGCCATACAGTTAGGTGTAGATTTAAATAGCCCCGGGGTTAAATCATAGGGTCCAGAACTAAAAAAAATAAAATACTAAACAATTATTTGTATATTTCAGGCTCTCGTGAACGCCGCGGACCGCGACGCGATCTCCGGTTGGGGCGCTGTCGTGTACATCATCGAGAAAGACAAGATCACCGAGAAGCACGTCAAGACGAGGATGGACTAGGTTATATGTTGTATGATGTTGTGGTGCACTTTCTTATTAAAAATTACTACATAAAAACACAATTTGGTGGTTTTATTGTTTCTTTGAAAAAAAAACACACAGCGCCATCTAGCCCCAAACTAAGCAAAGCTTGTACTATGGGAACTAGATAGCTGATATTATTATCATATTATCATAAATAAGACACCCAGACTAAACACAAATATATGAAAATGACTTAACAAATATTTGTCTTGTGGGGATCGAACCCACGACCCTCGGCGTAGCGGGCAAGGGTACTATCCGCTAAGCCATCAGCTCAGTCTTAGTGACAAACGCTTTGTAATTTAACCTGATTGGCTACCATAGACCAGATGCAGCATGCGTGCGTGCGATGCGGCTCAGCGTTGCGTTGCGTTGGGTGGAATGCACGCGCGATGTATCTGGTGTGGCATGTTCCATACATTACATGATGATGATGATGTCCTCCCAGAAGTATCCGTCGACGGCGACACAGTCAATTATTTCTACGTTCGTGAGCACGGATGTGACTCGCAAAGCCGAATTTAGATTTAAAGATTCTGTTACAAGTAGCGCAGTGACGCTGCCCGCTGTCATTGTACGTGTAGTTATAAGAGGGCTTGGGCCGAGTGTTCAAAAGTTGGCGCTTAGCGTCAAGATCTCCACGCCAGTGAGAGTATAGTATTCTTTGGTCAAGATGTTCTAGGCGGGCGCGCTCAAAATCATCAATACCCATTTTGACAGCATACATTACAACCGATGCGTCGACGCGTATGCTTCACTTGCATAGACGTAGGTACCTTCACCACGCGACGTACCCGGTCTACGGTAGCCTTCCCAACGCTGCGACGAACGGACTGAACCCGCGGGCTAATTAAGCAAAATACAAGAGCAGCGCTGCGTGACGCGGGTCGCTCATCCCGCGCTAAGGATGCAGCATGCGTGCGTGCGCGCCACGCAACCAATCCATTCTACCCTTTTCCGACGGGGTGCTGTGATGTAACTTCGCAAAGGACCAAATAACAGACACCCGGCCATGAAGACTAGCGGGACAGAAGAAGCAATAAATGTGGCATTCGCCAATAGCTGCCTACATAATGACAAGAATCTGAATGCCGTTATCAGCAAAATGGGCCAGACCCAGTATACCCACTGAGAATAACCATTAATTTTTAAACGCGCTGGCATGCTGAGATTTTATATTAAAACAGGAAAGATTTTGACAGCAAAATGTGTATCTAACGTCATACTGTGAAAATAAATTATAGCTTGTGGTGGCCAGTTTCCAGCAGCCTGGCTATCATGCGTTTAAAAAACGCTGCAAATGGTTATTCTGGGACACGACCGTATGAAAAGTAATTCTCACTATTTCCGTGGGTCATCAGTGGGTATACTGGCACTGTTTTGGAAAAAACATTGAAGTCCCAGTATGACCACTGGGGTAAATAGTGGGACCGACCCGCAAAATGTTTTGCGCCTTTCCAAAAGAGCTAATAGGAGTATCAGGATAGGATAAATAAAGAAAACACACTAATAATGCAGAAACTTTATAAACCGAATATTTTAAAAATTAAGTTCTTAATTTTTCATACACATTTTTGTCTTTACAAGATTATGAGACTAGAGAATTAACGTTCGATTGTGTTGCTGTGCCGTTAGCGAGGCTGCTATAAATATCCCACGAGCGGGTGGCTTCTACCGTCACCATAACAA
The DNA here is from genome assembly GCA_027580185.1 of Tuta absoluta. Classification (NCBI taxonomy): domain Eukaryota; kingdom Metazoa; phylum Arthropoda; class Insecta; order Lepidoptera; family Gelechiidae; genus Tuta; species Tuta absoluta. The sequence goes on from JAQAHW010000009.1 coordinate 10,946,447, forward strand.
ATACCTAACTACTAAAAACTTTAGGTTTGTGCCACAAATCCTCTGATCGAACGGTTTTTTTTCTATGAATTATGTACAGCTCTGATTTTATTTATTTAATGGAAATATTTCTTGGTGTCATATGTGGACCGATTCACCAATTTCTATTCATTTATGAAAATAATTTAGCACTGAGTGCGTAATAAACCACAGATCGATTCACCACTTGGACCATCGACACTGCGCTGTCCGATTCGTGACCGCCACTCCAGAACTTTCCACTGCAACGAGTAAGTTTTTCAGGAGTGGTACACAAATATTCTCAACGGATTTGTGGCAAAAACCATATTAAAAATAATATTATCGACCTAAACAATGGCAACACAATATATGACAAAATCGAATCATCTCATGACTAACACATTGTTCAGGAATCTACGTTGACATTAAAATTAAACCGACGACTTATACAAGATTATTTCTTGAAAAACTCACTTCTGAATATAATAGTTATTATTATAATACATTTTTGATATTAAGGCCTATTTGAAACAAAGGTGCAAGTCACACTTTTCCGAGTCGCACATAGCAACACTACGGTACTACGGAACGGTTCGAATTATACTCGACCGCCGGCTGCCGTTAGGCCGCTCTCATGCAAGTCTAGAAAAAGAGCGTCCGCTAGCCATTTTCGTATAAACTTGCGAGTCTTGCGACCTATCCATCAACGCCCGTCGGACGTACAGTCCGACAAGGATCTTTTGGCGCGTGGTGGAAATCGGAACTAACGACGCCATCTTGTAAAATGCAAGCAAAATGGCACCATTGTGACGGATTTCAATGCGTTCAGCTCCCTCCTGTCAATGTCACCCAAGTGCCAAAAGATCCTTGTAGAACTGTATACAATTCGAGCCCGCGTTACAATTTTTTTTATTAGTATTGCCATGAAAGACTTAAAATAAATGACCTGGGTCCCACAGCACTATTTGATTCTTACTTGAGTATTGTCAATTTGTCACTGATTAAAACTACGACAATTTTCATTGACAAAAACTTTAGAAGTATGCCAAAATGGAATATCTCAAGTAATTTTAACTATCCCGTCGACTCCGAGACGTAAGACTGAAAAACTTAATCTATAAGTAAATTATTATTACATTTATTATACTAAAAGTAAACAATATCTATCACAAAACGTATCCATATAATTACAATTTCGGATCTGAATAAAAGAAAAATACTGTTTTTTTTTTTTTTTTATTACAGTTGTATTAGTCAAACGATAAAAATTATGTAACAGTTAATAGATGTTTGTACTGCATTAACTATACCCGCTATACGATAAACCACACTGAAGTATCCGTAAGTTTTCGTACAGCATTTATTGAATGTTTGGTAAAAAAATATCTGCGTGTTCTCAATTTAGTTACAACGAAAGGAGCATAGTTGTCAACGCAATACATCTCTACTCACTGTGCACATTATTAGATGGAAAAAAGGGTTCAAAACAGTATTACTACAAAAGCTATGTTTTATATTGCTTTCTTTATCACCTAAGGCATTTTAAGGTTTGAAGACAAAATTGAAAGGCTTATTTATTTATCTTAAATTTCGTGCGGAACTTCAGAGAGAATAATATGGTAGTATGAAACGTGCAGATAAAGAATGAGTCTATAAATGGTGAAAGGCGATAATATTTTCTCGTATGCACTGAGGCCTTCACATAAACCCAGGCACTGACGTTTAGGTGATCGTCGCCATTTACAGATTGCGTCTTTTTCTGGACGAGTTATACAAAAAATACCTCTGAACCGAAAACCAGATGAAAAATTAATTAAAAACAACATTTCAAGAATAATTTTACGCGACCACAAATACGATAACAATCCAAGTCTTAATTCGAAATAGAATAATAAATAACAAAATCTTACACCGTAATAAAACTACGCTAGACAGAAACTAAGCGAACTAGGATTGGGGGGGTTATTGGCAAAATGTTAATTGTTTCCGCTCGTTATTCGTTATCATTATTTCATTAAACTTTCAATCCCATTATATAATATCATCATAAGCATCACTCAGTCCAAGACTGTTCTTTCCTGCAGGTTATAAATTCTGCTATAATGAGAAAGAGCTCTTGCACACGAGCGATTCTTCACGGCGGCTCGAAGCGATATTGCACTTTAAAGAATCGCACATAATTATATAAACCAGAGGTGCCCATACAGTCGTACGCGATCGACCGGTCGATCGCGAGAGCTTTTAAGGCAGATCGCCAAGGATACGTTAAATTATCAGTGATTGACCTTAATACTTTCCTTTTTGCTAAAGTAAAAAACTACGTACAGAAACATGAATGAAATAAAAATAAACTATATAATTTGTGTTTTTCGCGAGATTGAGCCCCCGCATTAGATCGTCAGCTTAGCGCAGCTCAGAACAGCTACTTTGCACTTTCACATAATAGGTATAATGTTGTTTTACTAATGCATTTTTTTAAATGTCGATCTCTTAGTCATGAAGTTTAGCTAGGTCTATCTTCTTATAAAAAAGTATGGGCAACGCTGATATAAACATTACACTCCTTTTTTTGGTGGGCAGTCGTGTAAAAAAAATATCGCTCTGCGCAAAAATCCGCCGTGCGTCCGGATTTTTGCGCAGAGCGATATCAGGGCCCTACATAACGTAGCCGCTTATACACTCTTATCATACAAGGTACGATTCAGAAAATAGCTTACTTGATATTCATATGAATAACTAAGTGATACTTTATACTTTCCACAAAACAGTCAGCAAATAAACGCCAAAGCTGCGTCGAGCGGGTTGCACGCGCGGGGCGGGCGACCCGCGTCAGGCAGCGCTGCTCTCTAGCATTTTGCCGAATCTGGCCCGCGCGTGGAGCCCGCTCGACGCAGCGTTGGCGCTAATGGTATAAACGACACCACAACAATTTGCTGACAATTCATAAGATATGATTAATATACAACAGCCGTAACCGCTTACCGTAACTTTGAGATTAACTATTCAGCCAATGTAACATGACTAACTTTAAATTCAATGATATTATTTAAATATTAACACTTTTTTTATTAATTTGTCATTATCACTAATCTACGCGACAGCTGAACATTATAAAAGCTAATAACACGATTTGACGAAAAATTATTGCAATAATGTGCTCAATATCACTTCGTTAAACTGCAAAATGGTGAAAACCGGATCGCTTTTTGAATTCGAGTTTATCTTCGAGTGTTATGGTTATCGTAAACATTAACGAATTGTCTCGATTCTCATATAAAGGAAACAAAAACAAGAATAGAGTTGTTTAGTTTTCTGACCCATCAGATCCCGTTTATGTAACGGTTTATGTGCGCTAACCCTGGTGTCCAAATGAAAACTCTTTGCTATATCAGGGTGCAAATATTTCTGAAAAACCTTCGATAGTAAACTCGTAACCAAATTATTGTAATCAGGAAGTTTCCAAAAAACAGAATGACAGAATTGCAAAATTCTGCAATAAAACGAAAGAATATGCCTTTACCCCATCTACAAAAATCAACTCTTCTTCGACACCACTCTATAAAATGTAATCTATTTTTAATTGACCCCTTTGTAATCACAATGTAATACGAAATTATTAAAAAAATACCAGGGCTTATCCATTTTTTATGTCAAACCATTCATTAAAAAATTGGCAAACAACCCGACTACGATCCGATTATAGTATTACTATTAAAAACCTGACAAAAGGTGAGAGAATTCGCACGAAAAGCGAATATTCATGAGAACAGGAGGAGTTGTATTTTTGAATCAGCAGTATGATTTCACATACACCAGTCTACGACGACTGGTCTAACCACATTAACAAATACACTTGGCGTCAATGTATAATGAGAGTGGTAATCGGATTCCTTCTGATTTAAAAATACGCCTCCAAGTTAAGAACAAACTGTAAAATTCATTTCGACACAGAGACGGAGTTAGGGTGTTTTAAAAGTCCTTTTGTCATTCAGTCGTGACATGTGAACATAGTTAATCATACAGTTGTTCAGTACAGTAGAAACTGTTAACGAAGTTTAGATACTGACATGTTGTTGTAACTGAATGGCTTGTTTGGTATTAATTTATAGCATAAACATTCAAACATCTTTTTATTTTCTTTGCCATCTATATCTGACGCATTTTTTTTACAATTCATTTTATTTTGATGTATTTCTTACATCAAATTGCTTTAGAGCACTCTATCTCCGTCTTTGTGTCTATTCAAACTCCAAAACACCCAAACTGTATTTGACATTTACTTGCGAATAAACTTCGACTTACTTACACATAACGACATGTCTTCAAGACAAGATAACAATATCATTTGATGCTTCTTTTAGTACTTTTTTAGCCGAGTTCGTAAAGAATGTTACTGGTATACTTTAATCGCTAATAAGAGATAATAAGGGCTTTCTCAAGGGCGCTTTTGCATGTAAGTGTAAGGGACAAACGACAGCTATAGTTTTTATCACAACGTTAACTTTTTCAGGATCTTAATTAAATTCCATTAGAATCAATAAAAATAATAAACTTGTCTATAAATGTGATTAACCCTGTTAGTTCCGATGACTACAACTCTACGAAGAATTGCAACTATTGGAAATAGGGTGATGCTGCTCTAAGCCGGCATCACATGGCAAGTTCATAATCAACGTTTGTACAATACTGTACGTGGATTAAAGTTTAAGGTCAACAATCGCGTAGGTCAACGACCCTATTAGGTCAAGAACCTCCATAGGTCATTATTTAGAAGGAAGAGTACTAAAAGGAGCATGTTTCGTGTTGGTGTATCCTGCCCCAAACCTGTACTAAAATGGGATTCATATATTGATAGAGCAGTGCGGTCATGCGACAGCAAGACAGAACTATATATTTTTTTTATTTATTAAGTATGGGTTTGCTCTTGACTCTAGTCTACGTCATAGGACAGAGACAGAGTCTAAGATGGAGCGAGCTCACCTAGAAGTGAATTCGCCTCATTATAACATCATTATAACCAGGATCAAATAATAAAAAAAAACATTAAAATATGAATTCGCCTCCCTCATGACAATTGTGTTCAATATACTGATAGGTTGCTCTTTTGCTTGAATTTAAATTTTTCACTTACCCACCTGTTTTGTATTAAGTGGGAAATTTTTATATTAAATGGGAAATAATATTTCTTTAAATGGTTTCAATTTCTTCCTGTCTGCGGTGCAATTTGCAATAAAATTTGTATACCCAACACATTCATGAGTAAATGAAAATAAGGAATTGCAAAATGTTAGCGCCCGCCGAGGCTTGAACCCGGGACCGTGGAGTACCGTCTCAGTACTCTGCCAACTGAGCTATCAGCGCCTCCACAAACTTTCAAATCTTCAATCTCTCGTTACTCGTCTCGAAGCGACGTTCAAGCAAGGTGAAATTTGACATCTATTAAAATTTATTGTTACAAATGTAAGTGCATAATAAACCATAGTAGATGAGTTTTCAAATTTAGTACTCAAATGTTTTCAATGTTTTTTTATTCTGTCCTCGTTACTCTCCGGTGAATTCTGTTCTGCTGTCAGATGACGTCACATATGTATCGAGTTATGAATTCTACTTACGTATAACCCCAGATTATACACAAGCAGGCTATAGAGCGCGCATAAGCGCGTATGAACACAGCGCGCATAGAAAAACGCGCGTTGCAGTATATCCATGTATATCTATGGAACTTTTTACAACCGGTTTTGCCTATGTGTCTATAGGACTTTTGCTTGCGCTTACAACGGAGCGATATATATAGCGATATGTGCGCTCTATAGTTATGTATACACTAAGGGTATAACTAGACGTCCGGCTAGTAGTAATTCCCGTCGATGGCTTTGGCGACGAACTCGATGAACCGTTTCCCGTACTGCTCGGGGTCGCAGGTTGAGATCCCGTCCACGTTGCTCCCGTACTTCACGGTTTTGGCAGCCTTTGCCGCCTGCAACACAAAAACGTGGCCGCTTAATTCGTCGCTGGCAGTATCACCGCTGTAGCACTTAATAGCGAATATAGCAGGTTCGAATCCTGCCTCCCAATAAGAATTATGGAAGTTTCCAGCTAAAATCATCAGTAAGAAAGTAAAAATAATACGGGCACAAACTTGAATTTAAATTTGTTAACAAGGTATTGAGTACTTATGTTTTGTAAGTGACAAAACTGTCAAAAACGCGCAAGAAATGATTCTTACACAGCTGAAATTTTTTCGAATTTCCTTGAAAGAAAATATCCCTCAGATATCCCAGACAGTCAGTGAGCGCTGACCATAAGGTTTTTTTTTTAGTTGTGGGCTTTTAACCGGGGCTTTTTAAATCTACACCTGACTGTATGGTGGAGAGCAGGAGCTCACCCGGAAAAGTTTGTTGGTTGTTCAAACAACCAGCTCAATCGCGCCCTTGATTGGTTCTGGGGTGAACGTATTGGACTGAGAGAACGTATTGGACTGAGAGAACGTATTGGACTGAGAGAACGTATTGGACTGACGCTGACCTTTAGGCTGGATTACGCAGTACCTGTTGTTTTATCTTAAGTAAACTAAATTAGAATAAGGTACGTACCTGTTTCTTTACACCATAATGCGTCAGTACGTCGATCAACGCAACAAAGTATATTTCTTTCTTGACCGCGTCTGACAAACAAATACAAATCAATTAGTGAGTTTTGTAACAATAATAATCCAAGTAAACTACAAGATGACAAATTCAGGCAATGTCAGGCTTATGAAGCGTTTCACAGGCTTACGAAAACGGTTTACGGACTTATGAATTCATTTTTAAGGACTTAACGAAAGTGCTTGAAAATCTTATGAAAATACTTGAGATGGGACATATAGGGTGAAATTTTACTAGTGACTGATAGCGAAAACTCAAGACATGCTGGTGATAAGGAATAACTTTCCCGAGGAACATAGGTCGAAATACGAAAAAAAAAATGGAACTCCCATACAAAATTGCCGATCAGCTGATTTGGGTTACGACGATCGAAGCTCAAAATATGTTTGTCATATTTCGATCTATGCCCCTCGGAGAAAGTAGTTCCTTATCACCAGCCCGTTCTCTGTTTTCAGTATCGGTCATTAGTAAAATTTCACCCTATATAGGTAGGGAAGTAGTTACAAAAAACCAAAGTGATTATGCAATGAAAATTAATAATATTTTCTGAATATGAACTTAATATTCAACAATTTAGGTGAAAGTCTGGCAGCTCCTCCTCGTTGCGTTTGCAAAAGTTGTCAAAATTTGGCAAAAGCTAGAATTTGTGGCAAACAATACGTTCCTTATTTAAGAAAATACGGAGAAATGTTGCCAGCCTCGTATCTTGTTGTTAAAACAAAAATCAAAATCACTTTTATTCCACTAAACACTTTCACTCTCGGCGACAAGACTGTGAGGTAGGTAATCTATTTTACTCCCAGATTCTAAAAATAGAGTTAATTTTTTTACGATGTTGACATATTGCGGTTGCTAGGGCTACTATAGATGCGAGCAGGTAACTCACTCTCCTGGCTGGGTATGGCGTAGATGTCCAGCTCGGGGATGATGCCCTCGTAGCGCAGCGAGTGCGAGCGCCCCAGCCCGCCCAGCCCGATGCCCAGCCCGCGCGGGCTGTCCGGCGGCGTGTTGAAGCCCCATCTGGACAATGCAACATACATACATCATACATCAGACTATTGCAGTCCAGTGCTGGACGTAGGTCTCCCCAGGGTACGCCACAGGGCACAATCTCTCATTTCTGATTAATAGATAGGGTCAATGTCATTTCATTATCACGTTAGATACTAAAATACTATTTGGATATTTGGGATTTGCACACATATTTTTTGTTTTTAAATTACAACCAAATATGAAATATTTTGTAAAAATCTGAAAGTCTCCCGAGGCTGGATGAATGAGAACACTATTCTTTGTTGGGTAAAAAAATAATTATAGCCTCTTGTCAAAAACATCAACTGTCAACTTTACGTTACGGTTTAAGCATGTAATTAAATTCCCCTCAGGTTTTTAATACTTAAATCTGAATTGAAGGGTTATGGTAATAAACACAATGTTCCCTTAATTTGCAAACAACAATTTTAATTCTAAAGAAGTCATTGTGGATAGACCAGGATAATGAGTTTATACAACAGATTGAAAGTACTTCACGAATAACGAAAAGTTTTACGGTAAACTTTACTTTTGTTTTATCCAATAAGTGTGTGGCAAATGAATTTGTTTCCGGCAGCCTATATGTTGAACTTAGGACTTTTTACACATACATACATACACATATCACGCCTATTATCCCTTGCGGGGTAGGCAGAGCGTAATCGGCCGCAAAAACGGACATATACGCAACGTCGGACATATTATTTGAGGGTCATTCGGAAAATCGGTCATGCCACAGTGACAGGTTGTCAGCCCATCGCCTGAAATTCCAATACACACCCTCAAGTCAAGTCCCTTAGTCGCCTCCTACGACTCCCACGGGAAAGAAATGGGGTGATGCTATTCTAAGCCGGCATCACACGGCACTAGGTACTATTTCATAATTCTAATAGGACCTTTCAGAATTATACAATGGAAAAGCGAGACCTTGTAGAATTATAAAATAAAAAAGCAAAATTAAATAAAACAAAATGCTGTACCTGTCCCCGTGTCGGTTGTCGGTGTCGCTGTCTGTGTCGGTCTCGTTGTTCTCGGAGTCCGCTTCGGCGGCGGCGCGCGCGGCCTCCGCCTCCGCCTCGCCGCGCCCGCACTCGTGCATGCCCAGCAGCAGCGAGTAGTCCATCAGGTGAAGCTTTGTTAGGAACTGGAACGAAATACATTTAGAGCCTTAATACAAAAAAGTTGGACAAGTATGAAACATGTATGAAATTATATTTTAAACGCAAGTTCAACACAACTTTTATGTGGTAAAGCCTTTAGCTGTGTGTATGCGTCTAAACCAATTACATTGCTCGAAATGTATATTTCGTCAGTTGAAGCCTGTGATATGGTATGACTTGCTGGGGCAACGCAACCTCCATATGGATGCAATTTGGGGCGCAAATAAAAAATACTATTATGACTCAAATTTTTATTATTAAATCTGGTATCGCAGATATGTTCACGATTGCACATTACCGTCTAATATCTCTAATTAAAAATAGCACTGTCACTCTCAGTTGAATAAGCTTAAACAAGCATAGGAGATAATTGCAACTAAAATTGACAATGATTTTACGAATTTTACACGTTACCTGTTAAAATTAAAGATGGCAGCTAGATATATAAGGAAACGTGCGAAATGGCAAAAAAACCATAGACATTTTTAAAACATGACATGACTAAAAATAGTCCATGATATCTGCTATCTTTTAACCCTACTTAAGGCGAGTGTAGCCGTCAACGACCTCGACGGTGGCGCCACTTAAAAAAAAGGTTTCTCTTTATACAAACAATCTATCAGAATGTCCGATGCCCAAGTTCTAAGTTTTCATTGAGTTTGCAGTTTCTAATTTTACTTTAGGACCATACTAAAAACATGGGCATCGGACATCCTGATAGATTGTATGTATAACGATAAAACTTTCTTTTTGTGAAGTGGCGCCACGGTCGAGGTCGTTGACGGCTACACTCGCCTTAACGGATAGTGACAGCGCTATTTATAGTAAAAGATATTAGACGGTAAAGTGGAATCACACTAATCCTAATCCTAATCCTAATCCTAATAATATTATAAATGCGAAAGTTTGTTTGTTTGTTACTTCTTCACGCAAATACTACTTGAATACCGATTGTAATGAATTTTTTTTTTTTTTTTGCGAACTTGCAAAATTTTCGAGTGCGGGCAGGATTTGAACCTGCGACTTTCGCATTACTAGTGGCGACGCCTCTTCCATCTGGGCTACCGCAGCTCATTTCTTGCCCGCCAATTTTGCAAGTGTATTTTAATGCCAGTAACGCTTGGCATGGCTCCATCTACCGGGTTAGTTTTGCAACTAATAACCGGCGACTAATTCTATCTTTACAGATTGAATGTAGTCTAAGCGATGAAAACCAGCGATAAATTGAGTACCAAATTTTAAAACACTTCCCGTGTTAGGTATACAATTTTTTGAAATTTGGCACACATATAGAAGGTAACATGGATTAACACATAGGATAGTTTTTATCACCACTTCTGCGGGAAACGCTAGTATTTAATAGCACGTTCACACTATGTACCTTCTCCTGCTCCTGCCGCTGTCGCGAACATTGCTCGAAATACTTCCGCGGAAGTATCAACGCGAGTGAGTGTTCACATACTGCCGTTATACTCTTCTCGCACCAATATGAGTGAGCGAGATAGCAATACATTCGTGGTGCCGTTCCTTTGACTCGCGTACGAAAAGCCGACAATCGAGGGACTACGGGAAGTGGCAGCGGCATGACGAGTAGCAGCGCGAGTAACCTGTTCACACATTCGCGCTGCCCACTTTCCTTACTATTTCCCTGCCCATATTGACATTGTGTGAACGTGCTATTATAAATATAACTTACTTCAACGTCAGCCGTCAAGGTTTCAAGTAGTTTTTCCTTAGCAGCCTCCCCTATATCGATGCGTACGTGGTGTTTGATGAAGTCGTTGTCTTTGAGCGTAGGCAGCTCCTTCTCCAGCTCCTTCTCTGAAGCCTCGCGGTCCACAGTCGAGCCTTTTAGGTCGTACTTCCTGGGGGCAAAATAACACACATTAGTACAAAAACAGACCCCCTGAATAGTTGCCGCGTCCAACTACTTCCCCCATCCAACCTCGCGTTTTAAACACCGTCCGAGATACGTCCTTAATAGGATGACATCACAGTAGCCGCTGCTGCAGCCATTGCGAGTAGTTCACACTCCACAAGCTCTTCAAGCAACCGACGCTTCATTTGTTCCCCATTTTGGGAGCAGATAGATTCATCAGTCCAGTCCGTTCTTCCCAGAACAACTCGTAAGCCCAGTCGCGCCCTGAACAACCACAAAACTTTTCCGGGTGAGCTCCTGCTTCCCACCATACAGTCAGGTGTAGATTTCATAGCCCCGGGGCTAAAATTGTAGTGATCAGAACTAAAAAAAAAAATGGGTACAAAAACAAAAAAACAAAAGTCTATGATAGATAACGTGTTTCAAAAGTTTATATGAGATATGAAGAAATATTTTATTAATAACCTCATCAAAAATTTAATCAAAGTCGATAAAACATTAACAGCCACAGCAGTCCACTGTTGGACATTAGCCTCTCCATATTGGAAGGTATTGCCATACTCACCACGATTGGCAGGTGGATTTGCGAGCGCAGTGCAAGGTGTCGCATTCAAAGGGAACTCCGCGGCCCATTCCTTGGATTTTTATCACTTAGTCGCTTTTTATGACAACCGCGATTAAAATTGAGGTGATGCAATTCCAAGGCGGCACCACACGGCTCTTACTTTATTGAAAACTGGATATATTAACCTACTAAGGAAATTTGCTTAGTTTCATGGTCTTATGATGCCTGCACAGTTACCCTTACATATACATAAAAAATATCCATGTGATGTACCTGTGTATATTGAGGTGATTGGAGAAAACATTTCTGGTGGCGACCAAATAGTGCTCGATACCGTCCACCGTCAGCCGGTACATCCCCAAGTACTGAGGCAATAGGGTCTTTCCGTGGCGCTCTACTATGTACTGAAATGAAAACATACACATAAGAGTGACAACCACGCTCAAAGGTGGTTCGTGTTCTCCCAAACAGAAAAAAAAACACCCTGGCTGGACACGCTAGTCATCTGGAAACCAAAGTATCAATTCGCGGCAATAAATAACTACAAAGTTTATTTAGAATCAATATAACCTTGCAAAAACTGTGTGGTTTGGTTATGTATTCCAAAAATGCTAAAAGTGGCCACTTTTATCAAAATTACAACACATAACTAAAGCGCTTAGTTTTTACAAGGTCTTATTATTATTATTATTATAGCTTTATTTCCAAACATAATTATACATTTAATTTTAGTCAGATCAGATCGGGGACTATGTAAGATCAGATCGGGGACGTTCTAGAGAAAGGTCAGGTCAAGAGTACCCTAAACCGACGAGCATGTATGAAAAGATTGATGCATGTTGAAGAAGCGAAAGAGGTGTGTCAGGATCGTAGCAAGTGGAAAGATGTAGTCTCTGCCTACCCCTATGGGAAAGAGGCGTGATTATATGTATGTATGTATGTATGTATTTTAGTTTCATTTTGTTTTCTCATTCTTTTTCCTGTTAATGTCTTGGGTAAAAGCCTCCTCCATTTTAATCCATTTTCTCTGTCCATCGCAACTTCCATCCAGTTCTTTCCTGCTATAATGTCGTCAGACCATCTCTTCTTCTGTCTTCCCACTTGCCTTTTGCCACATGGGCCTGGCCATTTTGTTGTTTGATATGTCCAACGTTTATCTTTGTATCTTGCTACATGTCCTGCCCATTTCCATTTTACAAGGTATTATTGAGTCTAAATAATATTTGTAGGTATTTTTATTGCCGCGAATTGATAATTTGGTTTCCAGGTGACTAGCGTGTCCAGCCAGGGATTATTTTTCTGTTTGGGGGCGCCACTGGGCTCTCGAACCACCTTTAATATAAATTGATCCGTTGGAACTATGAAGACTAAAATACTAAATTTAAAGAACTCACGCACAAATCTTAAGGCAAAAATAAATGTCTCATTTAAAATCACGTCAAATTCAAGCAGATATAGTTCTTAAAGAATTTTTAACATGTTCCACAAGAAAACACCTGATATGTTCTTGACTATGTAAGTTTTCTTTGTAAATTACTGTACAATTTTGCTATTGCGTAAATAAGTACGTAGTTCGATGTAGTCTAAATTGGTGTTATTGACAACCTCATACACAAGTTGTTCTGTCATATTCATTCATATCAAATCATTTTAATAAGGAAAACATTTTCAGATTTTTCATTTTTCTTTCGAGGATGTTGATTAGAAGATCCCAATATTTATTTTTGTACAGTATCAGTAAGGCGTAAAGGGACATTTGTATTATGGTTTTACCCACCGCAAATCGCACGTGATTGATTACCGGCATTGTATTTAAAGGGAGAATGACCACTCCCGGTCTCAAGATAAGTCTCGCATCACAAATCAAATTAAACCAAAATTCAATTCGATTTTCAAAAGTTGATGAACTTTCCCCGTTTTGCGCAACCAACTCTTCGTGATAATCTTCCAGCAATGCGGTCAGGTACGGAAGGCCGCATTGATCGAAGGTTATCATTAACGAATTGAAGCTGTTGACGATTTTTAAATTTTTATTGAGGTATGAATTTATTATAACACTGTTTACGGAACAAAATACATGAAAAAGAGTCAACCTTCACCACTTATATCTCGGTCAATGTTTAACATTTAACATTCAATAACTCCCGACAGCGGACTGATGTGGCTTTTGAGGAAGAAGAACTCTCAATAATTACTCTATAATTATTTTACTTTGGCTCTGATGCCAGTCCTTCAAGAAGTACTGCAAGTTGATCTAAAGCAGAACGAGCATTAATAGTTTCGTGGGAATTTTCCTTTTCCACTACCTAACGTGAGATTTTCCGCGACACTTTGCAATCTGCCCGTAAATATTTCGCGTAATTTATGTATGCCTCTTAAGTATATAGACCTATCCATCGTGTATATGGAAGTGCATAGAACTCGCAGCTCTTCAGAAAACATACTAAAGATATCTCGACTCGATAAGAATAATCATAAAACTGATGTTTGCCGATAAAACCCCAATAAATCTGGGTTTCAGAGAAATGAATAACTTATCAGTATCAGAAAATGTGATAAAACTTTTTATTGCGTTTTGTTCCTTTTTTTACGGGGCTCTTTATAATATTTTCGTGAAAAGAAATTCGACGTTTCGTTTGGGTACCGTAACGTTCTCGGTTCGAGCCAATCATTTAATTTGAATGTATTCAGGGCAGAAATACCCTGTTCCATTAATTAAGTTACGGACGGGAGTTCTAGCCATAGAAACTATCGATCTCTTGATACCCGGCTCAAAAGTCTCATTCTTTGTCTCAGCCTTATCTGGTGCTCAGATCTGACCTAGACTAGACTCAAGAACTAATCAATCACGTCTACTTCACTTCACAAAAAGAAAGGAAAAAAGGTTTTCTTTTTTGTGTTTGTATGTGAATTGTGATTGATAATCTTAGAAGCTACCGGATCGGTTTTAGAAATTCTTTCACCGTTTGAAAGCATGTAACTACTTTTTACCGCGAGAAAACGCTTGGGGGCAGTTATAGTCATTTTGGGAGCCAGTTGGGTAGTTGTAGTTAGAAGAACTACTTTTTCGAGCAAGCAACATGACAATAGCTATTTTTTTTAAAAGCTTACCGGATGATAGTGCTTGAGGAAGGAGTGCATCCGCTCCACCTCCTCCGAAGTGAGGGTTTTGAGGATAAACAGCCGGTCGTAGCTCTGGTAGAACTTGGCGCCAGACTTGCCGGAAGAGTCGTCCGGGATCGGCTGAGATCTGCCGACAAACAATTGCCAGGTGGTGTACGGTTACAATTGGTTCAAATGAAATATATGTTAAAAGTATGATAAATTAATCAATTTAAAAACACGACTGCTTTCTGAAATAAAGACTAGCCTATGACACTGGGGATAATGTAAGGATTCTTCCGATACCATTCCCATTCGAATATGTTCAGTAGTTAACGAGTTTCAGTCCTTTATAGAATCGCACATATAAACATACTTACATACATGCATGAACTCTAAAAACATTACACTCCTTTCTTGGTTGGGCAGTCGTGTAAAAAGTTATACTGAAAATATATCAATGGGTAAACCAGGGCCCGTTTTCCGCAATGTCCCAGTTGTGTTTCTATAGCGTGTCAGTGGAATGGTTTTGGTCGTTTCGTATTACACTAAAAGTTTGAAGTATAGAATATCACAGTGGCAATAGAATAACAGATGAGTGTCGCTGGCATTACAATGGCAAGAATAGAATTGGGGCCCAGGCCGTGAAACTAGACGATTATATGTCCCTAGAAGCACAGATCGAAAATTCGAAATGTGAAATATTTCGGACCTCCCGTACAAAGTTACTTTGGCTGGCTGTGAAAACTTGATTATGGGAGGTCCAAACTTGTATTCCATATTTCGAGTATGTTACTTGAGTAAAAATGTTCAGTTTCACGGTGTGGTTCACCTATTAGGCGCGTCCAGACAGGCTGAGCTGCCTCGCCTTTGTTTTAGCTGTCAATTGGCTCGCGCTATTCGGGCGAGGCAGCCTCGCTCTGTCATTTGATCTAAACGAACTTGCCTCACCCGCACGTGAGCGTTTCGCGCGAGGCGGTCCGCGGGCGAGGCTGCTCGGCCTGCCTGGACGCGGCTATTAAAATTTTGAGCTATTTATTTCGATACTGAGATCAAACTCAGATCGATAGATCAAGGAGGGAGACAGATGGACAGAGTCACGCAGATATTTTTTTTAAGAAAAAAAGTTCTTTTTTATTCTTTAGTTCTTCTGGCATGTTTTTCGTAATCCTCCAATTATACGAATCTTTTAGCACTAACATTAAAGAAAAAACCTGTTTAATGCGTTATCAAACAGATGAGCCATACGAATGGTATTTTCAAGTAAATAGTTTTCAGTATAATTTAAATTGTGACTCAACAGATATCTAAACACTTGAATTAACTTTATCGTCATACTGACGGGGCGTAATTTACCGATTAGGTACGAAACACTTAATTTAATTACAGTCAGTCGGTTGTAGCACATAAGGTACCAGGGGTACTCCAAAAGAACTGAGTTATTTTTAACCCCAGTTAATACATAATAAAAATTTTATCTTATTCTCATAAAATATTACATTTTCTACTAATACATAGTCATGTAATGAAAAAAGTATTGCTGGGGAAAAAATAATTCAGTTATTTTGGAGTACCCCTGGTGCCTTATGTGCTACAACCGACTGTACATACTTTAGTTTCATTAGTTTTAGTAACAATTATCAGACTGAATGACTTATTAAAAAAAGAGTAAAGAATCATTTATGTTATATCAAACATCCTTTTATGAAAACACACTTTTTAATACTCTATTTACAGAGATTATGATAATAATCTCGTTAGTCATACAAATCTTAATAAATAATAATGATAATATTATCTGAATGTAAATAAAATATAAGATAAATCTTCGTCGTCTAGGAATAGGTAAAACACCTTCCTTCAGGCATTATGCTTTAGGTACACTAAGTATATACGTACTCACTCATCATTTGTATTGTACATTCAAATGATTCAAAGCATGTTTTGAATTAAAACTATGAATCCACGTTACCGCCTAAAATCGCTACCAAAAAGGGCTGTTACTTTTAGCTTAACATAGGTGTCAATTCGGCAATTTCAGTTAACTTAAAATAGCGCTGTCACTTTCCGTCAAATAAGTTTAGAACAGTATAGTAGATGTTATAGTCATGTTTAAAAATATCTATGCTATCGTCAATTCTAGTAATTTGGTTCACATCTTTAAATCGTCGCTTTATCTCGACAGATAACGCGCATTTTGCGTCAAGTCATAAGTCAATTTTAGTCGCGATCATCTCCTATCCTTTTCTTATACCTATTAGACGGAAAGTGATAGCGCTTTTTAAGATAACAGCTATTAACAATTACTCAGTAGAAAATAAATATAATACTAATTTTATGAATTTTGATGGATACTTATGAGAATGCATAAAGCTTATCCTCTATAATCGTCATTTTCTGATATCATCGGCCCGACGACAGTCCGTCAATCATTCTATTTATATTTTATCAAAATTCTCCATTTTATTGACAGTTTTAGGTATACCATCTAGATTTGTATGTTTTGTTTGTGCTCTGAAATAATGATGCAATAAACTATTCTTGTTTGCAAAGTTTCAAAAATTTGTGATAAAGCTTGCTGTAATTTTTTGCCGTGTCTCGTTTCATTTGCCATACTTACCAAGGTGCACCTAGGGTGTACATTGTAAAAACGCCATTTTGTGCACAGTGTAAGTGCAGCTGTACTTAAAAAAATAAACGATAATTAAACATAAATACATATTCATGTGGGATGACGTGTGATGGTGGGGTTAAGGATTGTAATTTGAGGTCAGGGTCTGAGATAATTCACAAGTTTGCGTGCATTACTTCTTTCACACACACGAGTAACTTGCACTGTATGAAACACGCAGCATTGGATCATCAAGACAAGACGCTCACTAAGGAAAACTCTCTCAAAAGACAACACGGACACACTGTAAAAGAAAATCAATGAGAACACATTAGAGTTGCTTTTTTGTTGAAGGTTCTCGCCCGTCGAGTGTACCTCAGGATTGGTTAGAGTCGAAATGTACGGACTGTTCAGGTTGGTTTTGTTTGATGCTCATCGATAATGATTGATTGCTGTGTAAAATTAATTAGGGTTGCCAGGTACTCAGAAGGACTATTACCTACAATTATGGGCGTTTTAAAGGAGCAGGCATATTTTTGATTCCGTAGAATTTCGATTCTGGTATGCACCTGACTGAGACGGGTGGTTTACCAATTGTATCACAAGTTCTAGGACTCGAATTATATCGAATTTATATGGGACGAATGTATGTACTAAAACGAGTGATACGAGAGCGGTGAGACCCCTAGCGAAAGCGAAAAATAAATTTTACTAATTCAAAATTACGCCGCCTAATTCAAGAGGCGTGGCGCAGTATGCTGCCAATACTGCGCCAAAAATCAATCGAAATATGTAGTTGTCCAATCATTATAGACGACCTCGTAATAAATTTATTGTATGTAAGTATATATGTTTACTGTAACTTTCCTCAATTGATCTAGCTAGATTATTATAGCAGACCTTGACAAGAATAGATTTGCACGTCTCATTCAATTTAAATAGCTCAATAAAAATGTCGTCAGGAAACATTCCTGCTGCGTATATTCTATTGAAAAAATGTCTAGCATCTATGACTTGAAACTTGTAAAATTGTTTTATGTAGGTAGGGATAGAACCTGCGCCAGTACTAGCAACACCGGTATTTTATCAAGTTTCCTATAATTGTTTACCCAACTTAAGTGTTTAAAATGGTGCATTCAGTCCTATATCCAGACTACAGCCACAATCCAACCCTGGCAACCCTAGTGTCAGTTCAAAAGGCACACTACATACTGTTAAAAAAAGAAAAATAAATCGTACAGCTGCTAAAAGTCCGCTGACCTCAATCGCTTGATCGTCAGGCCTCGCTTGACGAAAGCGCTGGCATCGCTGAAAATACTGTCGACGTCTCGAAAGTTGGTGGGAGCCGTCGCCGACCGTCGCAGGCTATTCGTATAACTCTTCGGAAGCTTCGAGCAGAGGTAGTTATCTGGTTTTCTAAACCTAAGGACCAAGGAGCAGGAAGGGATGGCCAGGCAAGATAAAAGAATAAATATAAATAAATAAAATAGATAAGAAATAAATAAAGTTAGCACGCGTTGTAATAACAATATGAATGCAATAATCAAGTCGTCCTGTGTTGGCAATATTACAGAATTAACTCATAATATATAGTGTTAATGAAGTTATAGGGACAATTATTGCGTCAAAATTAGAAGAGAGTGACTAAATAATCTGGCACGACTTCTTGTAGAACAAAATCGATAGTTTTATCTAGATATAGATCACGGCATATATTTAGCCACAATTTCCGATTTAAAAACAAAGTTGGTACGTTGTAATGTACGTTACATTTACACAACATACAAATATCACGCCTTTATCCCTTGCCCCCGCAAAAATACGCGTTATCGCTACGCGTAACAAATGTTTGAGGGCCGTTTCTAATAAATCGTGTATTACTATAGTGACAGGTTGTCAGTCTGTAGAATAAAATAGTAATACACATACAAACCTCGAGTCCCTTAGTCGCCTCTTACGACAGGAAAGAAATGGGGTAGTTCTATTCTAAACCGGCATTGCACAACAAAAGAAGCAAAAACGATTATATTGTTTATGATGTATGCAATAATCGATGCTACAAACGATCAATCAATTATTTAATTAGCAGCTCGAAGTGTCGGTGATCGATTTCTAGATAAACTGAATAAAAGTTACATAGAAGTCTTACGCTAAAGAAAACATTTATGACATTGTTTTTTTTTTTATCAAAAATGTAACCTATGATTTTCTCGGAAATCACTCAAAATCTAAATCGCCTCGAATATTTGACTTCTCAATCTGTATAATACATAATACCAGTGACTTTCACCCATATCCTGTAAAAAAGAAGTTTAAATTACCTCGTCAATGATTCCTTGTAGTCCAAGTCGTCGATTCCGAATCTCTCCCTCAGGTTCCTGAAGACTAGCGGACAGTATTCCTTCACCTTGAAATGCGACGGCATGTTCTCTCTGAAACAACAGTTGGAGTATTTACTTTGTGAAACGATATACGCTACTGAGCGTGCTTCTGAAAGATTTTTATTCTGATGGTGTAAACAAAACTGCTGGAAATGTATCAAGGGTTTCAAGAACCAGTCCATGACACTGAACGACTTTATCCAAAAACGGCAAATTTTCTGTACAGAAAGACGAAACTCAGACCTATACGTTTTTATAGGGTGAAATTTTTGTTAGTGACCGATAGCGGAAACTAAGGACGGGCTGGTGACAAGGAAAAGCTTTCCTCAAGGAATTAAGGTCGAAATATGAAAAAAAACTGGACCTGCCATACAGATTGGGCCGGCTGGAACACTTTGTATGGGCGCTCTAATTTGATTTTTTTGTTTCGACCTATGTTCCTTGGGGAAAGATGTTGCATATATGTTCAGGGGCTCCGGTTTACCTTTTGATACATTTTCACTTCTTTACACCATTACAAGAGAAAAATCTGGCAATTCGTCGTGACATCATGAGTCGCGCTAAAGCTGAAAAGATGTCGTTATAACGAAATGTTTCTTAATGTGGCTAGGCGATTTTATACCCTTCAAAAGCATTAGGCTTAATAATAGTGGATTTACCGTTGTCCCCACTATTATGAATGGAATGGACGGCAATGTTTTAGGCACCCAACTGTTCCCATAGGAATATTTTTTCCGCTGTTCGAAAAAGTAAGCTACCCTGTGCACCAATGTCTGTTGCAATGAAGTAACGTAAGTAAGCAGCGAAGTAACATACAGAAAGGAACACAGACAGACATGAGACAGACAGTCACTTTCTTGCTTCAAAGGAATAAGTTTGGACTGGCTTACCGCCCCTCGTTTTCATAAACATCTTGCTGGATTTTTCTGTGGGAGCAGAAATATTTGCGTGGTAAAAACTTGGATAAAGGTAAATAGTTCAGGATATAGGATAGAGCGTTGGGCATAAGGGTAACGGTATGCAGTAAATTCATCTGATTGTACATGTAGCCCCTATTATGATAGAGCATATTATCCGTTTTTGCATATTATTCTGATCTGATTTGGGTACATAAGGTCTAAAATCTAGTGGTATCTGGTGGGTAAATTATTGCCTAATGAGAAATTTGCTGAAATTATTTCAAATGGTGAACCAGCTCATGAAACTAAGCACTTTTGTTTCCTTAAGGAACAACAGAAAGTATAGTATACAAAAATACAGAGTGTTTTTCCCTTAAATTGGATCAGTTCAATTCCCAGTAGTGCAATCAAGTCATTTCTAAAAACAGTAAAAACTAAGTACACGAAAAACATAGTCGCTTGCCTCCGTCTGTCCCTGTGTATGTTTTGATCTTAAAACTACACAACAGATTTAGATGGAATTTTTTAATAGGTACATACATACATATATCACGCTTATATCCCTTGCGGGGTATCCAGAGCGTAAACGGCCGTAAAAACGGACATTTAAGCCACGCCCGACATATATTTGAGGGTCATTCGGAAAATTGTGTATCGCCATAGTGACAGGTTGTCAGCCCATCACCTAAAATTGCAATACACATGAACCCTCATGTTCCTTAGTCGCCTCTTACGACACCCACGTGGAAGAAAGAGGGTAATGCTATTCTAAGCCGGCATTATACGGCCATTTCTCAATTAATTCAAGAAAAAGTTTACGGAAAACGATTGGCAACGGGTGAAACCACCGTGTGATACCGGCTTACAAAAGCGTCACCCCATTTCTACCCGTGGGTGTCGTAAAAAGCGACTAAGGGATGAATTCGTCAAGGGAATAGGCAGCAGCGTTCCCTGTGAATGTAACACCTTGCACTGCACTCGCCAATCCGCCTGCCAAGCATGGTGGCAATACCTCCCAAAAGGGAGGGAGGCCAATGTCCAGCAGTGGACTGTTGTGGCTTATGTAAAGTTACATTACTAATGTATCTTCACTTTTAGCATAATACCTAAAAGTAGATGGTAAATTTACTGATTAAAGTTTTAAGAAAAGGTTTTATACATTGTTTGCATTTAACCTTTTTGCTTTGCCAACTCCCCAGAACCCAAAAATCACAATTTGTATACATTGCCTACTTATATTACGGTTTAGAATAGCATCACCCCGTTTCTTTTCCGTGGGAGTCGTAAGAGGCGACTAAGGGACTTGAGGGTGTGTATTGCAATTGTAGGCGATGGGCTGACAACCTGTCACTATGGCGATACACAATTTTCCGAAGGTCCCTCAAATATATGTCAGACGTGGAGTGGAATGTCCGTTTTTGCGGCCGTTTACGCTCTGCCTACCCCGCATGGGATAATAGGCGTGATATGTGTGTGTGTATGTATGTATGTATGTATTTCCTACTTCTTGTCATATGGGACACTAAGTCAACGAATAAATCGCCACTCTCTACAAAATTACAGCTCAATTAAAATAACTTGGCTCTTGGTTTAATAAGCCAAAATGAAATTAAACAATGGAGACAAAGAGGATAAAAATAAATGTTATCTCAGCCATTAATTCATTATTCAACGTTAATTGGTCCATTAGCTAGCAGTGATGTGATGTGATGACACTCATGTAACAATCAAGTTTAATCAAGGTAGACAATGGTGTCGATTCTGATTTACACTTTCTTTAGATTGTTTTAAGAGATTCTGATTTACACTTTCTTTAGATTGTTTTAAGAAACTTCTTTTATTTTTTGAACTAGGATACTAGGACAATTAGACAAAATATGAAGCATCATAATTGGTTTAATGCATGCAAAGTATTTGCTGTGATCATATAATTTATTTAAAAAAAAACGATTTATGCTTTATAAAGTTAAGTTGAAGTCCTAAAATGTAAGTATTAGTATTAGAGATGATTTTATATGGTTGCAAAGAAAACACAAATATAAAAAAAATTAAATTAAACAATCACTTTTAGGGGTTTTGAAAAATTATGCAACGCGAAATTGTTAAATTTTTAACCCTTTTGGTTTTTTTTTGATAGATTTTATCTATGTTTGGAAGGCTGTATCTGATGAATGGTAATAGCTAGACAGTTGATATTTTTACAGAACAAGTAGTACTGAAGCCACTATAACAACAAGTATTAACAAACAGTAAAAAAATTATATTTAAAGGGGCTCCCATACAACAAACGGGATCTATATGCCATTTTCATACTGGTACAGAAACCTTTGTGTGCCAGTAGCCAGTACGCACTTGGCAGACTTTTATGGTTCTGTACCTAAAAGGTCAAAACAGGCCCCTTTTACTGAGACTCGGCTGTCTGTCTATCCATCTATCTGTATCTCTTATACCAAAATAGGTAGAGAATTGAAATTTTCACAGATGTCATATTTCTGTGGCATTTCTGTTGCCGCTATAACAACAAATACTAAAAATTTGAATTAAATGAAAATTGATGGGGGTCCCATGCAAAAAAACGTATTACTAGTAGGATGGTGGTTCGTAAACGGTATCTCATGAACTGTAGTAGTTAGACAGTTGAAATTTTCACAGAACATGTATTACTCTTGCCATTATACAACAAATACTTTGAAACATAAAAAAATTAATATTTAAGGGGGCTCCCATACAAAGAATGTGATTTTTATGCCATTTAGTTAGATACAAAAATGGTACAGAACCCTTCATACAAGAGTCCAACTTGCACTTGACAGATTTTCTGTAGATCTTTTAAGAAAGTGACAAGTAATGTCCTTAACTGATTGAAGCAATGTGCCATTTTAATCAACACTGCACCCACACTCATAGAATTATTATGTTATTTGATTACTTTTTGTTGCTTTGGCAGTTTTCTTTATCATGAAGAATATTGTCACCTACACAGAATTAAATATTGAACATTTAGCAAAATCATGCATCTGTTCCTATGTGGACCCATATGACCCAGGCACAGAGAGGCGGCCGAGAGGATAAATGTTGTGTCTCATCTTACTTCCTATTTTTAGTGTACCTTATTTCTAAGCAAATATTGATTAAACTATATCCTTGGAAATTATAAAATAGATCTTAGTCTTAGTCCCATGAAGATAAGAAAGTAAAGTACCTTTATCAATATGACAATAAGTAATGATTCCAAAAAAAAATACAATTATAAAACTACGTTATTCCCACAGTAAAATTCAAGAACACTTTTTAATAAAAGCTTTGAAGATATTCTTATTAAAATCAAATAAAATGGAGCCAACTGGTAGCTATACTACTATTTAAACTAACTTTGTATAGAAATTTATTTAATTGTTTTACCACAAAAGTAACAAGATTTCGATTTAAATTAAATCTTGTACTAAAATGTTACTTATCTTACACTACGAACTTACTTGTTAAATAAGTGGTTATCAACTTTGAGCTTTGAATAAGCTCTGAAGTCATCTGGGAGAAGCATGACCGGTATTGAAACATGACTGAGCTCGTTTATCTGAAAGAATTGAAGTTTGATTAGGTACCTGAGAATGGTGTTTACTGTGACCAAATTACAGAACTAAAGATTCCAAATCCATGTGTGTCAACAAGTTGGCACTGTGTGGCCCCCTGGTCGATACCATAAAACATGTTTACCATTTATACATTCAATGTCAAGAAGATAAAAACAATATGAATTGAATTAGTGCCAGAAATGGCATGAAAATTTACCCATATAAATGTAATAAAGAAAGTATTGATAACTAATTCAGAATGTAAACAGTCTTAGGCAGAGAGTCGTGAAGGAAATGACATAATGAAGTTGCAATATACTCCGTAACGATCAGCAAATCCTATTAGAACCGAGGTTCACTACACAGCGGCGGCGGGTCACCGTAACAATAAACAACCGAATTTATTTACCGTGTGATTCACACCCCACATAAAAACAGACAGTAACGGTTCATTAGCACGGAACAGTTTCACTTTTTGGTGCTTCACGCGAATGTGCTTCTTCTTCAGTTTGCTCAATCCAGTGCTGGGAACGGACATTTTGGATTTGTTTACAACTTTACAACGGTCACCGCACAGACACTAGAGTATTTTTTTTGTAGAACGCCGTGATTAAACCATTTTTAGTAGACGGGAAAGGTTTTGTTGCGCAAAGAAAGTCGATAAAATAGAAATTTTACAGAACCTGTACACCCATCAATGGGGCATACGAACGGCTTTTTGACAGATGAAAAAAGTGAAGTATTAGGGATGCGATTTCATTAGTTGCTGACGTCGATATCGATATATTGCAGCTTGATTGATGGCCAGAGCAGACCGCGTCTGACGTTGTAATGTATGGGACTGTATGAGATATGTCACACTGCTTTGACTGCTTGCGTTGCGTAGACGTAAACGATTGCGTGATGCGTAGGGTTACGCATTGCGGCTCCCAGACGACAAACAGGTCGCTTAGATGCGTGCGGTGATGACGACGTTGTATTCTATGAGATTCCCTATCGGACGTCACACAGAACTCGTTCGAACACGCACTGCTCTGTCCTGTGCGTAGTGCGAACGTGTGTACAGACGTGACAGTTGCATTTTATTACAAAACACCGTTAGTGCTGAATGATAAGATGAGTGATATCAGTTGGAATAAAAAAGAGACAGAAAAACTTATTGAATTTGTGCGACAAAAACAATGTATTAACGCAAAATTAAGGTTAGTGCGCAACTGCAGACCCTTGCGATTGCGATGCATAAGCAGCACCTATGCGGAGTTGCGCGCGTAGCCCCGCGTGTAACCCGGTGTGGCAGGGGTGCACGGCGTGGTCACGGCGTGTTGACGTGCACGTGCTGCATACGGAAGCGGTCTGCTCCGCCCTTGTGATTGTGTTTTAACTTGTGTTTTTTTTTTTGTATGCCAAATTAATCATTCTTTTCTTACTGCGATGGGGAAAATGGTAAACGAAGGCAACCTAAGTCTGCTGTAGAGTAATATCGAGTATTATTTTTATTCTTTTATAACTGTTCCCCAGTCACTCAATAGATGGCGCTGTGCTTCTTACGTTAACGTAAGGAACGGAACGTCACATAATTTTTATTTTTTTTCACTTGGATATATGAGATCGTAAAATGAAACATAACTAATCATTGTTAGGTCACTCGCATCAAAAATATTTACCAACAAAAACCTCAACGAAAACAACATACAAATAAAACAGAGTATTATTTTATAACAAAACGCGATAAACCGGGGATAGAATTGGAATAAACAATTACTTTGTTTTATGCCTTTTGGCTTTGGCATCTAGTGACGTAGTAAGTTCAATTCAACGCTTTAAAACAAAAATTGCATTTTTAATTCTTATAAAGAAAACTCGCCATTGTTAATGGCCAAGATTTAATTAGTCCTTGGTGGTATTTATGTTACGCCGAACATTTAGGCGCTACGTAGAGTTGTGGTCGGGTGAAGTGACTATCCGTTTCATTGCCACTGCGCAAATTTCCGTATTTAATACTTTTTACTTGTAATATATGCAAGATAAAAATAAAACTCTCAACACAAATGATAAATATTATTCATTTATATTATTGTGAGTAAAAATTAACTAAATAACTAAAGCCGTTTTGGAAAATATTGGTATATGAACACAATGGCACAATATTTCTTTACTGTTTTTGACATTTGACTTACATTAACGTGATTTAAGGCATTTAACAATACTTAGGGCAATAGTTTTGATTAAATTCATTTAAGGATAAAAAAAATGAGTACTTCTAAGCCTTATCAAAAGACAAGTTGAGCTCTGAGGTTTTTTTTTCGTTTCTCGTTAAACAGAATTTGCTGTAACTTATATCGATAATCATTTCGATGAGTTCATACAACACTACTTTATCGGTGCTGCCCCTCTACAAAATACATAATGTTGCTATTTTAAATACAATCGATACAATAAATAATATCGATAATAACGCGAGTGTAAAATTATTTTCTTATTTGACACATAAGTATACTACTTATATCATAAATGCAGAAGTTTATACCTGTTAGATTGTTTGTTTGTTTGATACGTTTGATCACGCAAATACTACTGAACCGATTGTAATGAAATTTGGCACACGTATAGAAGGTAACATAGATTAACACTTACGATAGTTTTTATTATATGCGGGCAACGCCGCGAGTTACAGCTAGTACTCGTTATTTCTTACTAGATTTCTGCGCAGTGGTTTCACTCGCTGGCACTCATTTTCCCGTGGTAATTGTTGTTTTCCCGCGGTAAAAAGTGGCCTTTGTGTTAAGGTGCGTTGGGGTAACATCGAACGAGGTGTAAGATCGTACAAGTGGAATATTTGGCGAACTAAGCCATATTTTTTATTACTGGCAACATTGTGCACGACGCCATTTTATTGTTGATCGATTGTCAGTTCTCGCTAGTCGCTCCGATGTGATGGACATGTGTTTCGTGGCAAAAAATAAAACAAGGTAAGTTTTCTAATTTTTTGTCTGTCCGATCTTTCCCTAAAATTTTTGATTGCGTTTTTCTGTGAAAATTAAGCGGTTTTTGTTAATTTGTAAAAGTAATTCTAAGTTTTCAATAGTTATAAATGCATCTACAAGATCAAAATAGGCCTAGGATTACTATTGGCAAAGATCCGGTGTTCCCCCTGACAGGTAAAGACCGGATAAAATTATCCGCTCTTGACCCGTTACAAAAATGAAAGTGGTTGTCAAACTTTTTTGAGTCATAAATATTTTTTGGTCAATTTAATTATTTTTGTCAGTATAATATAACATAATAAAAGAAGAAGTAATAAATGTTACGTATTTCTAGAATAAATGCGAAGTAAATAAAACGTGATTTATTTTTCACACATTCGTTTCATTTATAAGAACACACAACACACTGATTATTGTATAAACGGAAAATCAACAATTCTGTTCTTAATAGTTTATCGAGCAAAATACTCCAAATAGAGTAATAACACTATTACATCTAACACTAATAACACTATTTGGAGTATATTGCTCGATAGCGCCGTCGTCCGCTACTGTGCCCTCGCTCCACTCTGCTGTAACCGCTGCTCCACTGAACTGTAGCTGATGTGCTTTTTATTCTATTTAATAACATTGTTGGTAAGGTGGTTTTAGTGGTCCTCATAGGTTACTAGAACTTATTGACTGACACGTCACATCACAACATATCCCACACAAAAAAAATCTATCCGATCTTCCCCCGACATAACACAAAACAGTTTGAGAAACACAGAATCACCAAATTTCAGCCTGAGGGGCAAAACCGGATGCCCAAACTCAAAAAATACAATAAATAATTGGAACATCTATGTCTTATAAATAATCAAAGATTTTATTTCTATACGTGTTAGTACGGAAAATATCGGATAAATTCCTGCTATAGACTTTGGTCTACGTGTAATAGAAGTAGTTTTAAAAGTACGTCCGAACTTACCCCTTTACAGCAAAATTTTCATCATGCTCAGAAAAAAGTATAACGTGACTTTGCACAAGTGCAAAACGCCAAGTATTGAGTTTTAAAACAAAAACGATATTTAAGGTTAAGCTCCGTTTTATTGTCAATTATTTACTCTGTATTTCATCAATTTTGCGTTCATGGATGTCGAATAAATCAAATTTTAGGAATAGTCCTCAAACTAGTCGAAAATCCGTCCGATGTTACCCCAACGCGCCTTACTCCGGGTAATACTCTACCTGTGTTCCAAATTTCATCCAAATCGGTCAAGCCGTTTGAGCGTAAAGAGGTAACAAACATACATACATACACACACACACAAACTCTCAGATTTATAAATTACTAGATTTACGCCCAGCGGTTTCAAACCGCTACCACTCAGTTTCCCGTGGTAATAGTTGTTTTCCTGCGGTAAAAAGGAGCCTATGTGTTATTTCAGGTTATACTCTACCTGTGTTCCAAATTTCATCCAAATCGGTCAAGCCGTTTGAGCGTAAAGAGGTAACAAACAAACATATATACATACACACACAAACTCAGATTTGTAATAAATTATAATAATAGTATTGATATATTTTTTTAATATGGCTTTACATCTCTTCATTCGAGACGTATTTCGCCAATAACCGTAAACTTGATCTTAGCACGCAGGAGATTGTTCGGTAAAAAATATCGATTCGCTTAAATGTCAGTTGTCAACTTGTCAGACGACATTTGAATGAAAAAACCAGAATATACAAAAATTATCGCCGGAATAATAATAAACAAATCTAATTTAATCGAATCGTCAGTCTTATTGTCGGTTTCGATCCACGGCAAGCTGGTTTTGATTTTCTCTGTCGATTTTGTATTGTAAAGTGTAGGTACCTACCTACTTGACTACATACTCTACTTGATGTTGCGGGTGCACTAAACTTTCCTGCAATGGTTATCCCAAGTCCTTTCGTGTACTGGGCCCAGACCGAAAATGTTGTGAGTCTGAAGATTGATCTGAAGAATGTCACAGAACCTAATGTGAAGGTTCTAGAAGAGAGCGTAAGGTTCTCTGCCCTTGGTACAGGTGCCCACGGACAGAGCCAGTACGAGTTCGCTCTGGATTTTTATTCGCCAGTGAAAACTGTAAGTAACTGTAAGTTGTATTTGTATCGCGCCGTAGACAGGTATTATTTATTATACACAGTACCTGCAATAAAATATAGGATGGATGTATAAACATAAACCGGTTGAAAGATAATGTTATTTATGGCTACAGCTTTTGTGATAACAATATCTTTGCCCTTTGGCTTGTAAGCCAGTCATTTTATAGTGAATTTTCTTTAAAACAATTATATTTATTTTAGAGTGAAACCAACGGCGGCACCCCGCAAACAGTGAAAGTGTTTGACAACCGAGTGGAGATTTTTCTGCAGAAGGAAAAAGCTACCTGGTGGCCCAGGCTCACAGCTCAGCCACAAAAACCTGCTTGGCTCAAAGTAAGTATTTCATAGTTTTTAACTATCACAAATCCATGTTGATGATGGTGATTCTTCCGACTGATGTCGGCCATGGAGACCACTTCATTTTTTTTAAAACAGCAAATCAGAGCATGGCTCATGCGCTCTGTGATGGCTACTATAGCCAATTTTTGCTGCATACTCTCTTGCCCAATGAGGGGAGGTAAGCTTGCTATTCATGTAATTTTAGTTAATGACTGCAGGTGGACGGGCATTCAGCTCATCACACTTAGCATCGAGGTCTGCTTTACTCTGCTCTTCCAACTTGCGGAATTGCCTTTTTACCATCCCCTGCCATTTGGGGTGCTGTGCTGCCAAACCCTCCCATTGAGTGGGCTCGATGTTGCATTGTCCAATGTGGCGCTTTTGAAAACCTTTATATCTGAGGAGTTGTCAGCCATTCTTTCACTTGCCCTCCTCTAGCTCAGAATAAAAGATGCACTTCGCCACTCTCTCGTCCACCATCAGGGATACATGACCGCACCACCGAAGTTGCCGACGCCAGGTCCAACCAAGTCTCGAAAGTAGGCAGCACTATCGCCATATACACAGATATTTTTGTGGCTAACTTTAGGTCATGCAAACAGAAAACAGCTGCAGCTGCAGCACTGATTCGGCACTTGATCTCAGCATCAAAGTCACACTTTGATGTTGTAGTGTTCCCCAGTTAACGAAACTTATCAACTTGTTTCAGCATATCCTCACCAAGCTTAATAACCTGTGTCTCGCGACCATGTGTGTCTAACGACATCACATCGTCTTTCTGACACTGATCTTTAGGCCAAATTTACAAAATTTTTGGATTGTTTGGTGAAAAACGGACATCAGCTGTTGCAAGCTGTCTGGGGATTCTGCAAGAAAACACAAGTCATTGGTATACTGAACTCTGTAGTGAGTGCATACGAGACTTTAAGTCTAGCCAATTTAAAGAGACTTATCATCTGTGCGGAATTGAATGCAGATTCCTTCGGAAACAGTATTTAGGACCTCCTTGACTTCTTCTGCAAAGTATAAGGCAAACAGTGTTGGCGCAAGAACACACCCTTGTTTCACCCCACAGGTTACGGGGAGGAAATTGGACTGTTCAGCTGTTCACCGTCTACAGAGACACAGCACTGCATATTGTCATGCGTCTTAGGAGTCGCACAAACTTCTCTGTGCAACCTAGTTTTCCTATCACAATCAGAAAGCTTCACGAGTCACACTGTCGAATGCTTTCTCCAAGTCAACAAAGCAGAGGTACAACTGACGATCTTGTTCTCTGCTTCTTTCTTGCAGTTGACATACTGAGAAAATTTCTTCACATGTGCCTCAGTCAGGTCGGAAGCTAAACTGGGTTTATAAGTTAGTCGTTTTTCAGGAGGTTTAATAAAACTCTTGCCGTATACCGACAGTAATGAAATACCGCGATATGAGTTACACTCAGTACGGGGTCACCTTTGTTCTCGTAGAGGGCTTCTTCTTCTTCCTTGGGTTTGAACGTCCGCGAACCTCGCAGACGGGTGATCGATCAACTCTGCTAGGCGGAAACCATATCATCCAATTCCCAAAAATGCAAGACACTTTAAAATCATCTGGGACTACTAAATAAATGGGAAAGTGTGTTTGATTGTTTGTCCTTCTTTCCCGTCACAATAGGGCAATTTATTGTCATAAATATGATGCCATTGTGTGTGGTTGTTGAGAGGTAAGTGACATAGGCTACTTTTTACTGCAGGAAAACATGTATTATGGGAGAACTAGAAAACATTATTATCATCATTACACAGTTATCTGATTGACCCTCAAACTTTTGTCGGACGTGGTGTTAATTCCCGTTGTTGCGGCCGTTTACTCTCTGCCTACCCCGAAAGGGATAATAGGCGTGATGTGTGTGTAGAAAACAGCTGTAGGTGAAACAGCAGGGAAAACTAGTAAGTATATCAATAGCTGCAGCTGCAGGGTTCCCACTGAACTTATAACTAAACTGTCCTTTTTTGTATGTGACTCAAAAACAGTTTAACCTAGACCAAGAATCAAGCCTGGGACAGCTGTTATTACAGCTTGCTACTTCCTATTCACCTATAGAAGTGGTGAATCTTATACCTACTATTGGAAGATAATTATTGCATTGATAATTTATTTTATTGAGTAGGTAAATAGATAACATATTTTTAATTATTGTAAAGATTTAGATATGTAGTGTTGTTATCTAGTTAAGTAATAATTTATCATTAGATATGTAGTGATGTTATCTAGTTAAGTAATAATTTATCAATATTGCACTTTTGCGCAGTCTCAAATTATTTTTTTGCAAAAAGTGTACATGTATTAAATCACATGATTTAGTAGGTTAAGATAAAATAACACCCACAACCTGTTTTTCTACTCTTCAAACAATAGACTAATTACCCCATTGTCTGTAGATCAACTTTGACCTCTGGAAGTCAGAAGATCCAATGGATAGTGACGAGGAGAAGAGAGACGTCATGAAGGACTACCCAGGCATGTATGACAGACTGCATAAAGAAGAATTGGGATACAGGAAAGGTAAAGGAATTACCTTTCTAATATTTTGAAGCATGAGACAAAATTGGTCCTCATAAGGTCCAAGTGTTTTAATTGGGTTTTAAAGTCTTTTATTATTAGTATTAAAACCCTGCAGTAGGACATGGAACAGGCTACTTAAAAAAATATTAGGTATACATCATGCTTGCAATAACACTCTATTATGTAATTAATTGTATTTTATGGTATATTTTATTAAATGTGTAAAATGAAAGCCAGTTTGAAAAAGATTAGTCCAATACAATGTTGTGTCTATTTATATTGCTTGTGCATATCTTACACTATTTTATAACTAGTTGATTGTTATGTTTCACCAGTATCCATTGAATAAGAGCCGGAAAGTTGGTGTTTACATAGAATACCATCATATCACCACATATCTTTGTAGATGTCTCGAAAAGTGACTGAGGTGTCTTTCCAGGGAATAGGAGTGTGGCAAATATCCTCCAAAAGTTGGTTAATGGGTGGGGAAGGATGGAAGGGCGTGCATGTTAGCATTTAAATGGTTTTAAATATACTAAACCCAGTTTAAACTTAACTTTCAGAAGACATGAAGAAAGTCTACCTGATAATCTACAATCTGTTCCAATTCATTGGGTACTTCTACGTCCTGGCTGTAATGGGAGTTCGATACGCTAAACTGGAGTATGATTCAGTGGGAAATACCTATGAACATGTGGGCTCGGCTATGAAGTTCCTACAGCTGATGCAGTATTTGGAAGTCATGCATCCTTTGTTTGGGTATACTAAGGTGAGCTCTTGAGCTGGTTTGGAGCATTAGATGAAGTATGAACCTTTTCTAAAAAGTCAAATGACGCAAAATACTCCGCTTTTTAATGGCCTTTCCATAAATTATTTCCAGTAAATGACCTTTACATGCCTTTACGTACTTATTTGCTAAATTTTCCTTTCAATATAAAACTTAAAATTTTAAGGAAACCATCATGGTGGGTGGAGAATTCGAGATATTTTAGCAAAAAAATATTTTTATTCCTATTGCATTAAAAGGACATTTCGAGAATTTAGCCTTCTGATTTAATTCAGCTTACATACTATTCAGTATCACAATTAGGAATTTCAGTTTGTTCTAGATTCTTACCTTACTTACTATAATTTGTAAGGTTTAAATTAAGCCAACTATTTTGGATCTTACGTCAGATTCTTCTTTTCTCAGGGAGGTGCCCTCGTGCCGTTTCTGCAAGTGAGCGGTCGCGCATTCGTGCTGTTTGCTATGATCGAGGCGGAACCACGGATGCAGACTAAACCGGTCATATTCTACTTGTTCCTGGTGTGGAGCATGATAGAGGTGGTCAGGTAAATACGGCTTTTAAAAATCTGAACAGATTATTTCTGATGGTCGTGAAAGCCTTGCATGATCTGGAGACGTGCCAGGTTCAGTTCACAGTGTCTGTCTATGTTTCTGTTACATGGTTTGTGGTTTATACACAAATCACCAGTCACAAGGGTCTACTAATGGACATGGGCCTCCCCAAAAAAGCACCATCAGGGTTTTAATTTAAGGCAAGTGTAGCCGTCAACGACCTCGACTTGCGCCACTTCACAAAAAAACTCTTTATTCTATCAGAATATGCGTTGCCCAAGTTTTTAGTATTATCCTTAAGTAAAAGTAGAACCTGCAAACTCAATGAAATATTCGCTTGCAACTAAAGTTATTGAAAAAAGCTACTCTAAGAAAAAACTTGAATGTGCATTAGTCCAGTTAGGCTAGAGGATATACCATAATTTAGTTAGACACTGGCCACTGCACAGTAGGCAATACATAGTTTGTAAGGTTGCATGCATCGGTTAGTTATATAATTATGATATTATAATACCTATCTTGCCAACAAACAATATTAAAGTAAATTATTATAATATCTGTAAGTAAACAATAAATAAATAAACAATTTTAATACATTGTTCAATGACTCATTCTCCAATACCAAAAGAACAATCTGGCTTTTTTCATTCATTTTATAGTTACTTTGTAATTCCATTACAGGTATCCATACTACATATCGCAGCTTTACAAGAAAGAGATCTACATCCTGACCTGGCTGCGGTACTCCATGTGGATCCCCCTGTACCCGCTCGGGATCCTCTGCGAATCCATCATCATCCTTCGCAACATCCCCTACTTCGAAGAGACACAACGGTTCACCATCTCTTTACCCAATGAGTGGAACTTTGCTTTCCATTTACCAACGTTCCTAAGAGTTTATCTACTGATCCTTACATTCCCAGGTATGTATTTAGTGATGGCTCACATGCGTAAATTGAGAATTAGCAAGTTGAAGCCAAAAGTCAGAGTTATTAAGAAAACTCAATAGTCTATATAAGTCCAAATGGTTGTTGTAGATAATAAGCGCGGAAGTAGGTAGGGAGAATAAGTTTGTATTTATCTATATAGATAAAAATGCTGTAAATATTTCAAGATTTGACCCAGCACCTACAATATCCCCAGGAAAAAAATCTTTTAAGATTTACATACCCTTTATAGAGATAAGCTCACCTTTGTAAACTACTTTTGTAACAAAAACTATTGTATTGTTAATGCACAATAAAGAATATATATATAATTTGTTAGCCAACTTAGTTATTTGGTATGGTATTTGATTTCAACATTTAAAGTAAAGTTGTTCAGTTCACCCCTTAAAATATTTGCAGCATTTCTTCTTATAACTTATTGTATTAACTTGCAAAAAAATATTTACTGCTCTCATTTTCATTTTTCAATTCAAAATTTAGATAAGTGTAGATGTTTAGAAATTAGAGATGCACCGACTACAAAAATGGCCGACTAGTCAGTTGAGCCGACCATAAATTATTCAGAAAAGAAATCGCGGCTGTGCAAGTTTTTTGAGCCTTTAAATCAATTGTGGTTTCGTTTTAAAACATAATTCGGTATGTAAAGCTTATCGGAAAGACATAAAATAAGAAAACCATTTGTAGATATTTTAGCCTTATATTCTTAGTTTTAGTAAAAAAATAAGGTAAAGATTACTCTTCTCCGAGCCGGTTTTCTATTAGGACATTACAAAATTGTTATAAAAAAAAGAAAATTGTGTGATACAAATTTCTTTTTTTTACAATGACGGTTCATGACGTCAATAAGTGATATGATAATACTATCCTACATTGAATAAAGAATTTCAATTTCAATTTCAAATTTCAATTTCTTATTTATAAAAAAGAACTAAATAAGTGTCCCTCAAGCTGTAATCCTCACCTATGAAAACTAAACGAAAAGCAATTTTGGTTTTGTCAAAAAATAGTGCTGAAATAGTGACAAATAGTGACATATGCAAGAAAATTAGTGACTTCATATTTCCCAAGATATGGCTATCGTTTGGTGAGGATTACAGATCGAGGCTCACGCTGTAATCCCAACTCTCGTGTGAGCAAACGGTGGGGTATTTTCACTTGGTCTACATTCCAAAAAATAATGCCTAATTAGTGACTAATAGTGACAAAAGATGAGAAATTGTCGCTTTATAATTCCGAAGTTATAAAGGCATCTTGGTGAGGATTATACCTATAGCAATTTTTGCTGTAATCCTCACCTCATTTCTGCTAAACGCTTAGGTCTTTTGACTCAAATTTAGTATCAAAAAATAGTGCTGAAATAGTGTTCTTAAACTGCATTGATATTTATTTAGTTTATGTAATAGAAGCAATTAAAAAAACCGTAAGAACTTCTTCATACAAAATGGTCAGGTACAGTCGCGAACAATACTTCGTATTGTCGTACTTGAAGCTCAATACTGGTTTGTTATGTCGGTAGGAACGTAATCAAACAAATTTATTTCCTTCAAGTATTTTGTTTATATCTGACAGTACACAATATTTCTCAATCAGTCAGACGTGGCGATGATAACGACCGTATTTTTTGCGGCTGTTAACGCTCTGCCTAACCCGTAAGGGATAAAAGTGTGATATATGTTTGTATCTATGTAGTACATAAATAAATACAGGTACCTAACTTGTTTGGCAAAAATGGAACAAAAAACATATTTATGTGGTAAAATTCATTTAACTCATAAATAAATGAAAGTAGGTAGGTGAAATCTAATCAGTGACCGATAGCGAAAACCCAAGACGGGCTGGTGATAAGGAACAACTTTCCCCAAGGAACATAGATCGAAACATGAAAAAAAATTAGACCTCCCGTACAAATTGCCGATCAGCTGATTTGGGTTATTCATATTAAAAGTTGTTCCTTATCACCAGCCCGTCCTGGGTTTTTGCTATCGGTCACTAAATAGATTTAACCCTATATAGTTAACGACGTTCGAGGCGAGGACTAATACTTTAAGTACCTAATTATACCTAAATAATAATAATAATTTTTGTTACTTTCAAAACGTGCGTTTTAATTTTAATTTTTCATAATAATCGTAAGTGGCGTATTTGTTATTTAAGAAATTTTATATTTGAGTTGTCATAATACTCAATAACGCGTAACGTGATGAAACCAAAAAATACCACGCAGGCGAAGTGCATGCAATAATTTCACTATTGTCTACCCTCTCGCTCACACGCGCGGCGGTCAGTTTTCGAGGCTCGGCCAAACCGGTTTTGTTTAGCGGTGGCTAGAGCGGTGGCGCGACCAAACAGGGCTTTCAGAGTTAAGAGAATACGATGTGATAAATTAATGCGATGTGTTGATCTGAAAGATATTAGCATAAGTACATATAAATACTTTATTGTTATAAAACCGTTAAAAAGTTCAAGGCGTTGAAAAATATTCAACCAAAATACCTACTCATAAAATATACCAAAATAATGTCAGAGGCTCAACTTATGTTATAGTTAACACCTACATATATTGGCAGAAATGACATTACCTAAATTAAAGCAAAAATCAAGTCTGTATTCTACGAAGTATTGTTCGCGACTGTACCTGTACCATTTTGTATGGAGAAGTTCTTACGGTTTTTTTAATTGCTTCTACTACATAAACTAAATAAATATCAATGCAGTTTAAGAACACTATTTCAGCACTATTTTTTGATACTAAATTTGAGTCAAAAGACCTAAGCGTTTAGCAGAAATGAGGTGAGGATTACAGCAAAAATTGCTATAGGTATAATCCTCACCAAGATGCCTTTATAACTTCGGAATTATAAAGCGACAATTTCTCATCTTTTGTCACTATTAGTCACTAATTAGGCACTATTTTTTGGAATGTAGACCAAGTGAAAATACCCCACCGTTTGCTCACACGAGAGTTGGGATTACAGCGTGAGCCTCGATCTGTAATCCTCACCAAACGATAGCCGTATCTTGGGAAATATGAAGTCACTAATTTTCTTGCATATGTCACTATTTGTCACTATTTCAGTACTATTTTTTGACAAAACCAAAATTGCTTTTCGGTAAGTTTTCATAGGTGAGGATTACAGCTTGAGGGACACCTAAATAACC
Source organism: Tuta absoluta (assembly GCA_027580185.1). Taxonomy (NCBI): domain Eukaryota; kingdom Metazoa; phylum Arthropoda; class Insecta; order Lepidoptera; family Gelechiidae; genus Tuta; species Tuta absoluta. Next base: position 10,983,737 of record JAQAHW010000009.1, read on the forward strand.
TTCAGTTGACCTGTGTGACGTCATACTGAACAACGATAAATCTCTTTTACGAACTCCTTCAAAATAACATTAGAAACTATAAATCTTAGTACGTCAGTTAATGTTCAGTGTCAAACTCTGATTTATTGGAACTAAACAAAGTCTGATTTATTGGAATTTTTAGGAATAGAGTTGTTTAATGCATTGAATGTTCTGGTTTATTCTTTAGAAAAAGAAAAAAAACTTTACATACCAAATTATTGCTTACGAATTACTTGTTGAAATATATATAAGGAAAAAAAAAACAATTTTAAAATGTTTTATTGTGATGAGTAGACTAATGATGGTTGTGCAAACTGAAGAAAATTTTATAATTTTTTATATTAAAATTCAATGTCGTTATTACAACCGACTTGTCAGTGCATCTGTAGTAGAAATTGATCCTAGTATTTATAATTGAGACTAGCTTTTACCCGCGACTTCGTCCGCGTTAGATAGTTTTTTAGAAACAGGTTCAGGTTAAGGTGGGCTCCTGATGGTACACCTGGTGGTCTACATAAGGTACTCCAGATCCTCTCTGTCCTTGTGAATAGAAGCAGCCCATCATACTGGCCAACTTTCGTTTTGGAACCATTTCTGTATCTCTAATAGTTTAGCTGGGCTCCTGATCGTACACTTGGTGGTCTACATAAGGTACTCCAGATCCTCAATGTCCTTGTGAAAAGAAGCAGCCCATCATACTGAACAACTTTTGTTTTGGAACCAGGCCTGTATCTCTTATAGTTTAGCTGGGCTCCTGATGGTATACCTGGTGGTATACATAATGTACTCCAGATCCTCAATGTCCTTGTGAAAAGAAGCGGCCTATCATACTGAACAACTTTTGTTTTGGAACCATGCCTGTATCTCTTATAGTTTAGCTGGGCTCCTGTTGGTACACCTGGTGGTCTACATAAGTTACTCATCACTTCTTGTGAAAAGAAGCGGCCCATCATACTGAACAATTTTTGTTTTGGAACCATGCCTGTATCTCTTATAGTTTAGCTGGGATCCTGATGTTTCACCTGGTGGTCTACATTCGTTACTCCAGATCCTCAATGTCCTTGTGAAAAGAAGCGGCCCATCATACTGAACAACTTTTGTTTTGGAACCATGCCTGTATCTCTTATAGTTTAGCTGGGCTCCTGTTGGTACACCTGGTGGTCTACATAAGTTACTCCAGATCCTCAATGTCCTTGTGAAAAGAAGCGGCCCATCATACTGAACAATTTTTGTTTTGGAACCATGCCTGTATCTCTAATAGTTTAGCAGGGCTCCTGGTGGTATATCTGGTGGTCTAAATAAGGTACTCCAGATCCTCAATGTCCTTGTGAAAAGAAGCGGCCCATCATACTGAACAACTTATATTTTGGAACCATGCCTGTATCTCCAATAGTTTAGCTGGGCTCCTGGTGGTATATCTGGTGGTCTACATAAGGTACTCCAGATCCTCAATGTCCTTGTGAAAAGAAGCGGCCCATCATACTGAACAACTTTTGTGTTGGAACCATTTCTGTATCTCTAATAGTTTAAGTGGGCTCCTGATCGTACACCTGGTGGTCTACATAAGGTACTCCAGATCCTCAATGTCCTTGTGAAAAGAAGCGGCCCATCATACTGAACAACTTTTGTTTTGGAACCATGCCTGTATCTCTAATAGTTTAGCTGGGCTCCTGATGGTACACCTGATGGTCTACATAAGTTACTCCAGATCCTCAATGTCCTTGTGAAAAGAAGCGGCCCATCATACTGAACAATTTTTGTTTTGGAACCATGCCTGTATCTCTAATAGTTTAGCAGGGCTCCTGGTGGTATATCTGGTGGTCTAAATAAGGTACTCCAGATCCTCAATGTCCTTGTGAAAAGAAGCGGCCCATCATACTGAACAACTTATATTTTGGAACCATGCCTGTATCTCTAATAGTTTAGCTGGGCTCCTGGTGGTATATCTGGTGGTCTACATAAGGTACTCCAGATCCTCAATGTCCTTGTGAAAAGAAGCGGCCCATCATACTGAACAACTTTTGTGTTTGAACCATTTCTGTATCTCTAATAGTTTAAGTGGGCTCCTGATCGTACACCTGGTGGTCTACATAAGGTACTCCAGATCCTCAATGTCCTTGTGAAAAGAAGCGGCCCATCATACTGAACAACTTTTGTTTTGGAACCATGCCTGTATCTCTAATAGTTTAGCTGGGCTCCTGATGGTACACCTGGTGGTCTACATAAGGTACTCCAGATCCTCTCTGTCCTTGTGAAAAGAAGCGGCCCATCATACTAAACAACTTTTGTTTTGTAACCATGCCTGTATCTCTAATAGTTTAGCTGGGCTCCTGGTGGTACACCTGGTGGTCTACACCTGTACTCCAGACCCTCGATGTCCTTGTAAAAAGAAGCGGCCCATCATACAGAACAACTTTTGTTTTGGAACCATGCCTGTATCTCTAATAGTTTAGCTGGGCTCCTGGTGGTACACCTGGTGGTCTACATAAGGTACTCCAGATCCTCAATGTCCTTGTAAAAAGAATCGGCCCATCATACTGAACAACTTTTGTTTTGGAACCATGCCTGTATCTCTAATAGTTTAGCTGGGGTCCTGGTGGTACACCTGGTGGTCTACATCTGTACTCCAGACCCTCGAATGGTGATAAAAAGTAGCCTATGTCCGTTCTCGGTATGCTAGCAACCTCTGTGCCAAGTTTCATGAAGATCGGTTCAGCGGTTTGGCCGTGAAAGCGTAGCAGACAGACAGACAGACAGACAGACAGACAGAGTTACTTTCGCATTTATAATATTAGTGTGGATTATATTATTTTCTGCCCTCTAGTCTAGCTATGAAATATGCATTTTTCTTGTATGTATTCTTAAGTAGGTGGTTTAAATATTTGTAGAGTATTGTTTTAGTAGAGCATTCAAAATAAGATGTGCAAGTAAATTGCCTATAATTTAAATTTTATAACTTGATATATATAATGTTTGTAAGTTTTTGAGAATTTAAATTGTGTTCTGTTGCATCAATCAAGAGATTTTCTTCTTGCTACAATAATTCTTTTGCATATTTTAATGTTTATGTCCACTTGGCATGGCATGTTGTTATTGTAAATACCTTATAAAACTACCAGCTGACAAAGATTATTTTGCATTTAAAATTATAAAAGCACAATAATATTATTTATTTAACTTATATATATTCATGAGTTAATTTGAAATTATTGTTACTCTTACATTTTACTAACCAATGAAATGTTTTGTATAACAAGCATAATAAATTAAAAAAATTAAAAACACGACTGCTTTTTGAGATGAAGCCTAGCTATGACACTCGGGATAATGTAAAGATTCTTCCGATACAATTCCCATTTAAACTGTTCAGTAATTAACGAGTTTCAGTTATGTAAAGAATCACACATATAAACATACATGAACTCTAAAAACATCACTCCTTTTTTGGTTAGGCAGTTGTGTTAAAAGGTAGGTATATCATTTAAAAAAAGAGTTGTATAGTTTTGACTGCATTTATTCTTATTTTAACACTACATAAATTAACATCATTGATTATTCACTGAACTCTCATCTGAAAGTCTGTTTCACTTTGTAGCAGCCATTTTAGAACTACATACAGCTTTTCTTACTCCGTTGAAGCTGATGAATCAGTTGTATGAACTTGAAATGTAAAAGGTACCTACTGAACTTCAGATAAGCTTATGTTGTTGCAAACCATGAACATCTTAGCTTGTCCAATCCTCTTTTAGAAAATGGTTTCAATCCAAAAGTTCCAAGTGGCAGTAAGAATAAGGTGAAAGGCTTAGGAGCGCAGCTTGAGGTAGGCACGTCTGAACCATTCACTGGGTTCAGTGTGAGCATAGTACTCATGGAAGATAGGCTCCACCAGTGTGTCTGCAGGGACATTCTTGTACACTCGCTCACCATAGTATGTACCAACCTGAAATTATTAAAAACTATGTTGTAAAATGTGGCCAAACATGGTTGGTGTAACACATATTTGCAATTAGGAGAGAAGCTGATGTTTACTCTAATAATCTTAGCTTACCTGTTAGTATTATTTATTTGAATCTTAAAACACTGAAAATTGTATAAGAATCTCAAGATGTAACTATTATTGTAACTACAATTGGTTGTCCTGATAAATATAAATAAATAAATATTAATTACAGAAAAATATAGTAAAAAAAGGTCTTTCTTACCTCCCAGCCAGGCACATCCTTCATTAGTTCAGCTTCTGCGTCACGGTTCCTGCGAATTTGCTTCAGGTACTCCCTATCCCTTTCTGCCAACAGCATTGGGTATATGGCCATCTTGGCCGAGCGCATCTCGATTTCATTTTTCTTGATCCTCTTCTGGTTAATATAGAATAATGCTAGAGCGCCCGTGGTCATGCCAATGTAGCCCGCGAACATAGCATACCCTGAAATTTGTGATACTGTAAGTATTGATTTGCAAACGAATAAATTTACCTACTCAGTGTTTTGGTAGCGAAGATGGATAATAATTTACAGTTTCTGTGTACAGAAACAGTGGGTACAAGGGATAATTTTATTATGCAGAGAACGTTGAGATAAGGACATATTGTACTGGAAATATTGGGAAAGAAAGACGACACAGGACAACATAACCTATACATAAAATTACATAACATTGTTTTGAGTATCAAATGTGATAAACCCATGAATACTTACCGCTGAAAAAGGTTTTGGCAGGCACTCTTTTGAAAGGAATTGGCTTGTAGCCCCCCGGAGGGGGCAAATCTTGTTTTCGGGCTATCTGACAAGCCTCGGCCATTGTCGCAACTTTGACTTATACTAAACTATATTTTAAGTGATCTGTGGACTTTTTTATGTCAAGTTCCAGCTGCACCAAGAATGCGCTTTTTTCAAACAAAAAAAACTAGCAACAATACAACGCCACATCGCACAAGTTTACGCTATGAGCGTTATTCCTACATAAATTTATTTTTATGTAGACATGCATTTACATTTTGTTTTACTTCGTTCTAAAATTGTATTTTTCGCAGAAACTCTTAAACAAAAACTCATTCAACGTTCCGTTTCATCGAGCGTTTCCTTCATCATCCTCATCGCAAGAAGGCGGGGAATTTCAAAATAAGTAGGGACGAACTTGTCATCGCCTTGACGACATACAAATAAAAAATAAAACAAGTTTTGGAATCGTATGTACAATTTATCGTGAAACTTTAGCAATGCTACAGGAGCGATCAGCGAGCCAGGGCGTCCAAGCTGATATTCCGGAGCCTTACAATGTGGAGGAAACTTTGAAAATTCGACCACTAGAACGCATAAAGCTTCATCCGAAAGTGCCCTTTGAGCCGCCCACCTATGGCAACAAACATTACAGTCACCAATGGATTCTGCAAGATGGGCGTGGCAAACCTGGTGAAGGCAGTGAAATGCGAGCGAAGTACAAGGTGCCCGTTAAACCCAAACATGGAGAAGGTAGGCATAGGGCTGCATGGAACAAAAATTTGTCTTTGTGCTTTATAAACTAAACGGAACGTGACCCATATTTTTTTAGGGATCCGCAAACGTATGCTCAAGGACTTCTTCTGGGAGCAAATGCTGAATGAAACGATGGACGAGTTGGCAACTTCGAACCCAGTGCACGAATACTGCACTGAGTACGACGCCAACTTCGACAAAGACAACTTTGAACCACGAAACCTGGCGGTTTCAGCCGATAAGAATGTAAGCCTTGTTTCATTGTCAGTCCGTGCTGGAAGTATTTGACCGCCCGTGGTTTATCGTTTAGAGCGATGAGCTCTTGGGGTTACTTATGAGTTCGATAGATGAAAACGAAGAATAAGATGATTCCGTGCTCTGGAGTGCATGTTGGCCAACAGATAGGCAACAACTCTGATGGCTACCGGTCTTGTTTTTTTTTCCGTAACATTCACTTATATTCTGCTTCAGGATAACACTCTCTACTAACTTGGAGAATAGCTAACCTTGGTATTATTGTGTAATCTATCTTGTACTTATTTCGACAGCTGCATCTGAAATATCCGTTGTACGGCACCGGATCCAGCGCCATTACTTTCTATAGCGAGACGGCTAAGAAAACTGGTCCTGTGAGTTCTTATCGCTTTAATAGTACCTACCTACAATATTCATGTGGATGTTTACCTTTTTTTTTTAAACTTGCAAAATGTTCAAGCCCGGGCAAGATTTGAACCCGCGGCTTTCGCTATTACTCGTGGCAACGACTCTTGCATCTGGGCTACCGCAGCTCGTGCCCTGCCCGCGAATTTTGCATGTGTATCTTATAGTGGCAGTAACGCGTGGCACGGCTCCATCTACCGCTAATACCCAGCGACTAATACATTCTTTGCAGATTGAATGTATTCTAAGATTTCTAAGCGATGAAACCTGCGATAAATTGAATTACAAGTTTAAAAAAAAATGTACTTTAGTTGTAGTACCTATCCTCGTATACGTGTATATATATGTCGCAGTATTATGGCAGAATTAGGATTTCGGCCGAAATCCTAGGATTTCGACCAAAAGCCGGATTATGGCAAAATTGTAGACTACATTCGACCATCGTCCTAGCAGATCCAGGATTTCGGCCATAATCCTAGGATTTTGGTCGAAATCCTGGATCTGCTTAGTATTATGGCAATAATCGCGATTCGGGGGAATCTATAAGCGGGGAGGGAACATTACGCTCCTCCCCCGCGCGCGGCGTCCTTTGTTTTTATTTATTTTATTTTATTACTCAGCTAATAATATTATAAACAGTTACTTATGTGATTATCTAAAAAATATTGTTTTTACTACTTGAAAAATCTTTTATGAAAGAAATGATACTCAAAAGTTTATGTTAATGACAGAAAAACGAATTGTTTAATGTTTGTTTAGTCATAGTTAGAAGAGGTTAGCACTTAAATGTTAATGAAAAATGGTTAATTTTTATATCGAGACTAGATACCTAATAATAATAGTGATTAGTACATTCTATCTGGAATCAATAAAAATAAAAGATGATTTGATTATTATAAATATTTTTTGTGTCATTTATTTTGTTTCATCAAATTTTCTTAAGTTCTTATTTTTCTCTCCAAAAGCATAATAAGAATACAAATTAAAGTAAAGACAAATAGTAATGCATGGCGATAGTCACTATTCCGTGTAATGACGGCTTAAAATAGCATCACCCCTATTCTTTCCCGCGGGTACGACACCCAGAAGCGACTAACGGATGGAAGTTTTCATGTGTATTACCATTTTATTTTTCTATAGTCATTCACGTTTTATCTAAAATAGCCCTCAAAATTGTTTATGGCCATTAAAACTCTGCATACTCCGCAAGTATTTATGTATGTATGTGTATAAGCACCACAAAATTTACAAAAAGTGTTCTCCAGCCTTCGTTTTACCATATTACTACGTAGATCCAGGATTTCGGTCAAAATCCTAGGATTATGGCCGAAATCCTAGATCTACTTAGGACGATGGTCGAATGAAGTCTACGATTTTACCATAATCCGGCTTTTGGCCAAAATCCTAGGATTTCGGCCGAAATCCTAATTCTGCCATAATACTGCGACATATATACACGGGAAGTGTTTTAAAATTTAGTATTCGACTTGAGCCGTTTTGCTACTGGCATTTTATACCTACTTTAAATAAATTCTGAACTGATACAGAATCAATAGATGATGGCACCGACTTACTACTATAGATTAATTTTTAAGTTCTTTTGAAAACTTCGGCGCAACCATCGAGTACAAGGCTCAAACGGCGGCTAAGAAGCTGGGCATCCTGAATAGAGTGAAGCGATACTTTACGCCTGGACAGCTTTTAACTCTTTACAAAGCACAAGTCCGATCCTGCATGGAGTATTGCAGTCACCTTTGGGATGGTTCAGCCAAATACCAACTTGCCGCTCTTGACTCGGTGGAACGCAGGGCCAAGAGGCTCAGGCGACATAAAACTGGTGGACACCAAGCTACATAGCCTGGCACATCGCCGCAAGGTTGCCTGCTTGTCGGTTTTTTACAGATTGTACTTCGGAGAGTGTGCTCAAGAGCTTCACGACCTTGTTCCACCAGCTCCCTTCTACCATCGGACATCCAGACGCACCGCCGGATACCATCCGTACCTGGTAGCCATTCCAACCAGGCCATTCCACTAATTCGGACGAAGCGCTTCCAGTCATCATTTATAATGCGCACTGCTAAAGAGTGGAACTCACTATCTGCGTCTGTGTTTCCAAACGCATACAACCCTAATCTCTTCAAAGTAAGAGTGAACAGGCTTCTTCTGGGTGAGCTCGCTCCATCTTACGACTCTGTCTCTGTCCAATGACCTAGACTAGAGTCAAGAGCAAACCCATCATTTAATAAAAATAAAAAAAAGTCACAATTTTGGTAAACCTAAGTAGAGGGAGATTAATCTCGATAACTAAAGTACCGCCGTTCCAATAAGTCGTATTTGACAGCTGTCAGATTCGTGATAATACTATAGCAGAGGATCTTTTTTCCTTTGTTGACATCTCTTTTGTGATTTAGTGTGGAGATGACAGCTGACAAAAACTACTTATTGTAAAGGCGGTACTTGTTTAAGTACCTAAGGGTTTCCTAAACGACAGAGTAGCGCAACTAGAAAGTATTCAAAATCCTTTAAAACAGTACTGTAATATAATATAGGTATTTAAAAAAAATCTGATAACTTCGCAATTTTATTTGCAGCACGAAATTCTGGAGAAGTTCAGAAGGTGCCAATACTTTACTCGGCCTATGGAGGAGCGATTGGACGACGGTTGGGTCCTTTGATATTATTTGTACCTAGAAATTGATTTATTGGATTAAATCATGTTACTACTAAAATAAAACATAGATTTCATTCATCACTTTTTATTCTAATCATAACAATAAGTACCTAATAGGTAATAATAATGAAATCAGTCTTCCTTCAATGAGACTAAACAATCATTCGTATAAACTTAATAAATACATAATATAAATAAACAATAATAAAAATAAGCTAAGAACGTCGGATCTTTCCCGCAAAAGATAATTCACCAGAACTAACTGAAGCAAGAAAAGAAAATAGCTCTAATCGGCCAAGGTTAACCCTTAGCCAGGCTGTGGTCACATAGTGACCACATAGCATTTATTTTTTTCGTGACGAGCAGATGCTAGATATGCACCGCAAAATGTTATAATCATATTGTCTATGAATGGCAAATTTCTGAACGAAAAAAAAAAAGACGGTATTAGAAGAAAGTTTTCGTAATATCACTACTTGAAGTCAAAAAGTTTATGAAACTGGTGATTTTGTGGACCGGTGCGGTTTTAAAAAGCGATTATGCCAAAAATAAACAATGTAAGTGGATTTTAATCTTAATTTATGATAATATAAGTGTGTTTATTTGTGTTATTGCTCAGTTTATCATCGTGTTTGCTTTATTTCTGTAAAATAATCATCTAAGAAGTATGTGGTACTCATAAGACCTCTGCCCGTTAAACAAACACTTATGTGGTCTCAGAGCGACCAGTGACCTACTAACGATCCTACAATTGTTTAAGGGTAAGTGTGTGCGGTACCCTGTTTCGGTGATTTCCATATAAATATACACTAATAAATACAAGTTGTTTTTTTTCACACCAGGTTTTTTATTTCGATTACATTCACCATTCAAACTCAAAAAACCACATCAGGGCTGTAAAATTCATTACTTTTATCTCATATTGTAAATTGTAGTCTAACCCTTAAATTACGTAGAAATACTTATCCGGGCAGTGGCCAGATATGAACCACACTTCTTTTTTCTAACGGGCAGTGGTCATATAGAGACCACAGGGTGTTTTTTCAAAAACTATTAATAATAAAAAAAAACTAGAAATTATTTTTTTTATAACCCTATCATCTATCTAAATCAGTGTCCAAAATAAAAAAAATCACCAGGCCTGGCTAAGGGTTAATAAAATAAAATTTGAGAATAGCTAAATCATGTTCCGTGTGATGCCGGCTTAATGGCATCACCCCAATACAATCCAAAGACATTGAGGGATTAATACATCCAGGAATGGGAAGCAGCGTTCTCTGTGAAGGCAATATCTTGCACTGCGCTCACAAATCCGCTAGGCAAGCGTGGTGAGTACGGCAACACCCCCAACAGGGGCAAGCCCTTGTCCAGCAATTGACTGTTGTAGCAGCAGCAGAGGCAGCAGCAATTAAAACAGCAGATCATCGTCATCCCAGTAATGCGGCAAACAGACCGGGGCAAAGTCTCCTGAGGTAGCGGTCATGGTTGAAGACAACTTGCTTCTCATGATGGTCGTGATCTGATCCTGGCCTCGGGTGGAAGTCGCCCGTGGAATATCATCTGCAAGAACAACTTGATTTTGTTAGCAATCGAATAAATGGTCCGTGGCTTTGCGTCATGTTTTCGTAAAACGCTGAGCGCGAACGCTTCTTGTTGTTCATCATGCTGAGTTGAGTTAGAAGACCCTATGCTAAAGAATTGATTTAAGGCGAGAGTAGCCGTCAATGACCTCGACAATGACGCCACTTCACAAAAATAAGTTTTCTCCTTACACAAACAATCTATCAGAATGTCCGCTGCCCAAGTACTTTTATTAAGTTTGCAGGTTCTAAGTTTACTTCAGGATAATATTAAAACCTTGGGCAACGGATATTCTAATAGATTGTTTGTATAAAGAGATTATTTTTGTGAAGTGGCGCCTCTGTCGTTCACGGGTATACTCGCCATAATGAATACTAATATCGTATAGACACAGTTAACCTACTTTACCAAGTTTACCTAGATTTAATAAAACTGGGCTCTGCAACTGTTTCGTTTGAATATTAATTAGATCCAAGGGTCTACGCATTACCTTTGAACTTTAACTAATACTTTCCAAGTAGCGAAGGCATGTATGAGTCGCGCCAAGCGCTCACGTAAACGACATTGCGATTTGGTCGCGGTGAATCACCTTGGCAGAGTAGAAAATAATAACATGTTTTAAAAATATTCTCTATAAAACAATAGACAGATAGGCCACAAAGAAATTCACTGTTACCCGAAAGACTTGATTCTGGCAGGTTTGTTACCTGATTTAGGTCCGCAAAACTTATTTATCTAAAGTAATAAACTGAGATGCAAAGTAACGAGCAGGAGGGGGCGACTGAATAGATGTGAGCCATATTTGAGCAGTCATAATTGATTGCGGGATTTTCGTAAAATTTAAGGCACAGAAGTTAGGGAGTTACGAGTAGGTACGGAGGTACAAAATGCTCCAAGCTCTACATACCGAAATAAGAACCGTACATACATTAGATAAAACCGGTAAAGGTAGTTTTAACTGCTACTCAGTGTACCTACACGGCATGACGACCTGCTAATGTGAATTTCTTTATCGCCTTTCCATAAAACATAACAATTATTACCTATAACGATATCTTCGTCCAGATCATCAAAAATATAGGAGTGATTGACTTGTGTTAGGGCACGGGCTCTAATTTTTTTGGCTTTCACCATTTTCAATCGATGGAAGTCCTCTCTCTCCTAAATCAATGGCCATAATGAGATGTCTAGAATCTTTATATTGCACCTACATACATACATAAATCACGCCTCTAGCCCTTACGGGGTAGGCAGAGCGTTAACGGCCGTAAACGGATATTAACACCACGTCTGACAATTGTTTAAGGGTCAAGCAGATAACTGTGTAGTAGTAACAGGTTGTCAGCCCATCGCTACTAGTACTATTATTTAATCTGTGCCATCGCCTTAAATTGCAATACACATCTAACCCTCGAGTCCCTTAGTCCTCTTACGACACCCATTGGTAAGAAATGAGGTGATGCTATTCTAAACCGGCATCACACGGCCGGCTTTATATCTTATATTGCATTGTAAATTAAAATAAGCAGTATAAGTACTTAGGTACCTTACCCTTTCATCCATCTCCATAAGAATATATTTTTCGGTGTTCAACAGTTTTGGTAAAATAACTTTTTCGATACCATTCACCTTCCTAAAAAAAATATTCGCATTAATGACAACGACATGTTGCTGCTGTCTTGTAACGTGCTTGTAACCTTTTACCTACTTTTTATTTTACTACTTCCATCATTTATTAACTATTTACCTACTTATTTGCTAGTTGGACAATGAGGGTATTTCAATTGTATTCTGAGAATATAAGTATTGTTTTATTTAAATTTATTTTTATGAGACTTACAATGTACGCTATTACGCCCTGTTTACCCCGCAAGGGATAAAGGCGTGATACAGGTGAAATTCTTAGTACATTGCGTAGCCGGTTAATATTTCTGGTATCATAACATCGAATTTCATCTGTGAAATTGTAGCCTGTAGTTTGATAATATTGAGCACTGATGGGACATACATATAGATAAGTAGTAGAGTTTTGTGGATTCTGAGCCAAATATAAGACAATCTTACCGGACGGTAGATTTAATTGCATCATCAAGCAGCAAACAAGTGTTTCGCAAGGACGCAAACTTGATTAGGATCCTGATGGCCTCTCTGAATGCTTTCTTAGCCTCGCCGGTCCGGTGTCCGCCGGCGCCCAGTCCGGCGTACCGGAGGGCGTCGGAAGCATTAGCATCTTCGATAGCCATTAGAGATACTGTGGAAACTCCGGATATGTTCTCGTTGACACGCTGCACGCGTACTTGGGCCTGAAGTGTAGTCAAATTGTGAAAATGTAGTAAACGTGATACATGAATAAATCACGTCTCTTTCCAGGACGAGTAGGCAGAGATTACGTGGTTGTCTGGTACCTAAATGGTATATGTCCAGCAATGATGATGAACTTATTACTATATCATCATTTCTGAACTATAATAATAAATAACAATAACTGTTTTTATTTATGTTTAAAATAAGAAGAGGTGACAAATTTTGACAAACATTCTGTACTAACTTGGAAGCAGAATAATCAACTGAACTTACTAACTTACGAATGAAACAAACTGACTGTGCCGTGTATGTACTAATTGAAAACATCCTCTATCATATTAACCTTTTCACCGCCACAGACGGGTATAGCCGACAACCCGCGACTTGCCGTCAGCGCCACGGTCGGGTACAGCCGACAAAACTTCGTCAAAGTTTATGTTCATAAACTAGCATTTCAAAACCGTATCTATCTTTTATTTTTCGCATATTGCATTTATTGTACCATCTACTTTGATTTATGAACTTTTGCGCTTAGATATTTATTAGATTTGTAGTATAAATAAGAAAAATACTGATTACGTTTTGAAGCTGTCATAAGTACCATTCGCACACGCCATAGTCGGCCCCACACGACTGGAAGTGTTGTTCCTTACTAGTACAAATGTGAAATATCGATACATCTATAATATATTTTCGGAATATACTATGCCTAGATATTTGTCAAGTTTGTCATAACAATAACATTTTCTTATTATTTTAATGTATATTGAAAATATTCCCGACATCGATTTGTAGAAATACGCCAAGTATTAGACATTATTTTCTTTGTTTGATTGAGTATCGACAAACCGGTTTCGGCGACTCGTGCACAGCGATAATTGCTTGACCATTGTGAGTGCACTGTACGCCGTAGTCGGGTAAAGACGACACGCTCTGACGTCATTGCAATAGTGACTTAAAAATAGTGATGGGAAAATGAGTGCCGACGAGCTTAGTTTAGCAGAACTTCTACAGATTTTAGAAGGCGTAGAGGATGACGTTGATCTGTCGTTTGAACGTGGATTACTCGAAGAAGAAGATTTAGAGGTAAGTAAATACCTAATAATCATAAATAATAATAAATAAATTAGGAGCGTTTGGGAGGGTTTCATGTGAACTTAATTTAACGGGTCAAATTGTGATACAAGATTATTATTAGATAATAAGAGATAAGATAATTATTTATTTAATAAACTTAATTACAAAAAAATACACTTACATGAAATAATTCTGTGGCTTAACCATTTCCTAAACTAAGAATATGAATTCCTGTATCTCAGGCAAATGGGAAACCGACATAACTATTATTTTAAGATTTATTATATATTATATTCAATACTTTAACATTTTTTTTCTATTCCTACCCGGTTTATTTGATTATTACTTCGGTTTGTTTCTATTTACTTTTTATAACGCCCTTCGTAAGGTATTGTACTTATATCAGCGGTTATTTATTAGCATTTCATAGTTACTTTAATGTTGTTACGGATGTTAATTTACAAACGAATAGGTACAATACTGTACACGGAGTAACACCTTGAGCCTTATCTTTGTCGGACAGAAATCATTGACATTTGTCTTTAATTTATTTACCAAAATGGGAAAGATTTTTTGAAATACATCAGACACGTAACCTCAATGAAGATTACATAAATAATAGCAGCAAATGACAATAAAACTAGAAATATGCATTTCTTTTGTCTCTTGTGGTCAAAAACGAAATACCGCAACCTCATAGGATAAGAGCTGTTTGAACCCTATGCCGCCTGGAACAATTTATTGTTTTATGCGCACGTGTTTTATGGCCCTGTTTACTCAAAGTTGCAGTTTTTCCACGAAAGTAATTGGCACTCGTGTTTTTTTTTAGTTTGTGTTATGTTATGAGATATGTTTTTTGTCATTCCTTCAGTTTTTTTTTGACGAGTACGGTCAAGTTAAAGTGCATACAAGATGATGTCCCGTCGCGAATATTTGAAATGGAAGAAAATAGCTGAAGCAGAAATAAAGGCGATGAAAAGTGAGTACAAAATACTGACCGAATTTATTATTTCAAATTATATGGCAACAAGTAAATTTATGGGCTTTAAAAATTATTATTATTAAGTACCTACTTACTTATTTACTGGACTTGACTATGTAAAATTTTAGTTTAGTAATTTAATAACAGAAAGTTGTCCATATGTAAAATAGACATATATGCCGTCGCAGTTCTGTAGGGCATTTTAAGACATCTTATCTATGTACAAAATAAAAGTCAAATAATATACTTTATCTTCATTTCTTTGTTATTTTGTCTCGTATTGTTTCTTTATATTATTATTTTGTCCTTCCACATCAAAGGCATCAACATACGTGACTGAATATTTTCGTTTAAAAATCATTAGATTTAAATTACTTACACTAAACTTATACCTAATCAATTATTGTGTATTCCAGATAAGCAAAAAAGAAAAGAAGCTGCAGAAGCTCCTTTGCCTAGTTCTACGCAGAAACATGCTGATAACAGACGTATGTTATTTATTATACTTGTAATAATTTATTAGTTTAATTATTTATTTAGAGTAGACATGACATTTTTTTTCAGAATGCCAATTTGACAAAAGACAAACTATTTTGAACAAAACGAAAGAAATGTTAAAAGAAGTCCCCGACGAGAAGTTGGACCAGGTTAAGGACGAAGAATGCGACCATAAAAGAAGCTCAAACGAAATAGTTTTTAAGTACAAATTTGAATATAAGTTTTGATTATGCTATGCATGTTGATTTTAGTGAATTTTATATCATATATTTAGTATCGTTTCATATTATAGGTATATTTTTATGCAGTTGATATCTGTTAGGTATAATTTTGTATGTTACGATAGAAAAAGTGAGTGTGCATGTCGGCACTCCTAATTTCAAATTATGTATTCATAATTATACTTATTTAAGTTATACTTAGCAGATCAGTAGGTACTTGTATTTTGTTCGTTTTTATTGATCCAATTTCATTGTTATACATGATTCTATAACTTGTTTGTTTTCGTTAATTAAAGATGTTGACACTAGTAATGTTTATTAAATATTTTATATTAAATCGTGTTCATTACTATTAAAAATCGTTTTTAATTAATATTCAACGTAAGTAAAATAAGAAAAAGGAATGAAAGAAAACAAATAGTCACAATAAAATATTAAAATAAATACCAGCATAAATCCTATGATGTTCTAATTTTTTTTATCGATATTCTATATTACATCCTTATTTGTCTTACGGGTTTGAAAATATAGAAATGCCACCGACGCCACAGTCGTCTATAACCGACAACGCGATATAGAGAGACGCGTAATAGAGATGCGCCAGTGCTGATCGAAAACTGAACTAAAAATAAACTTGTTGAATATGCCTAGTGTTGTTTACGAGGCCACCACTACTACTACTATCCTATATTATTATTTTGACCTATATGAAATCAGAACTGAAAAGTAGAGGGCAAAATAATGATTTTAGATTAATCAAAACTCGGTTTAAAAAGTGTAGATTTATTTTCGATATGAACTGTTGGACATCTCTATTTTATTGAGTATTTCTTTCCCAAGAAATTGGTGTGGCGCTGGTTGCAATTTTTTACTCGAATGGCTTGGCGGCGAAAAGGTTAAGTGAATCAGATTGTCAAAATTGTATACTATCTTCCAAATCTAGGACTACTAAAGCAGTTACTTGGAACTATCAAGTGATACAACAGTCTGTATTCTAACTTAGATAGACCAAGAAGTATACATTCGATAAAAAGCAAATTTGGGACCACTAAGACAGCCATCCAGCGAGTTAGTACGGGTCCTATTTGGTAAGTACGATACCATCTGGCAGAAAGCATGAAATTTGGTATATATGTAGCTTATAGATGTGTGCTTCAGGAAAAGAAGGGAACCAGATCGAGGCCCCCCTGGTTCCCCCCCTTCTCCCCCCTTTTATGCCCCAATTTTCAGTTTTTCGGATTTATATTTGAAACGACTAAAGATAGAAGAAAACCGTCAAGGCAAAAAATATTCCTTATAAAATTGTCTATATACCAGTCTTTGGAAGTATGTTGATAAGATTTATAGTTTTCAAGATATGCTTACATTTATTTTATTATTGCAAGAAATAATGACTATAATATTAATATGACACCATAAGCGAGCTCCCACACAGTTGATGGTGGGGTGGGAGAGTTCAGGTGGAAGGAGGGAATAGAAGGGGGGAGGCGCGCGTTGTGTGTTATGTATGTATTATATGAATATATAATATATATGTTATCATTAAATGTTATTATATTTTGCGAATGCATTAGTATAACGAACGTATTAGTGCTAGGTTTTGAGTGACTATTTAAAACATAAGTCTAGGATATTAATTTATTACCCTACCAGATCCTTTCGTCCCGATTGCTGAGAGCTTGCCGCCTGGCCATAATTTGCCATGGTCGGTTTGGAAATCTTTAAATTGACCTCGGACTCAGACCGGCCGGAGTAAGGAAAACATGCCCAAGTGGGGCTTCTTGAAGGATTCCGATGTAAACTGTTTGTGTGGTGCAGTTCAAACAAGGAACCACTTAACATCGTGTCCTGCGTGCCCTTGCACCTGCACGCTGGACGATCTTATGACAGCGTCTCTCAGCGCTGTCATCGTAGCCAAGTTCTGGGCCGCGACGGTGTAGTGTCTGCCATCGACACGCTAAGAAGAATATTAATTTATACAACTTTAATCAATTAAAATCACTATTATCTCCTACGCACTTGCAAAGGCCAGTACAAGGAAGCCCTGACTTCCTGCATTGGCACCGACCCCTACTGCAGGCGGTCAATTCCTTTAGGGAGGCTGCTGTTTCTTTCATTGTGCTCCATAATGGAGACCAGAGACCATTTTCTTTTCTCCAACCCTAATCTTCGAAACTGGGATATTCTGGATTAGGTATGAAACTCTGACCCCAGGTGAAGCCGGCTAGGAAAGACGCCCTTTTTGTGTGTGCACTTGACGTGGGTGGTAACCTATCCATGGCCCGTCCCTTAACAAATCATATCAGCACAGAACACCAAAAACAAACTTGATAAACACTTAAAAATATAAAATGGAAGGAGATAAAGTGAACTATGAACAGTGTTTACAGTTGTTACAACTGCCTGCCTGATAAAACATAATCATATTAATAATAATAATAAATAAGGCCTTCCTTGCTTCATTCGGATCTTCTGCTTCACATGTCTTATCATATGTAAAGATAACATACCTCGACAAAAGATCCAAATGACGGGTTTTAATTGCATTTACAGGCTGTAATAATTCTTTGAAGGTTTTTGTGGCTTCAGGGAATGATTTCCACGCATTCCAAAAGGACTTTTTTCCTTTTCCACTAAAGCCAGTATCACAGCCTGTAAACGCATGAAAAAATATAATCCCACAGCATACTTCTGGCCCGAATGAATTAGCCAGGTCATGGATAGCGATGTTACGTGTAGCTTTTCCGACCCCAAAACAGATCCAAAATTCTTCCAAACAGCATAGACGACTACAACCTTGGTATGACCGTGCTGCACAGCATGATAAATATGGAGGAGAATTCGGGAATCAGCTTCTTCTTGCTTTGAGTACAGGGAAGCTACGTCTGTGCCATCATTACGTAGAACTTTTTCGCCTTTTGTGGATAAAATCGTCCTTTTGTCATATTGAACTTGCTGGAGCCCATCAGATAGGAAATGTTATATTTATTGTCAGAACAGAGAAGAAAGTTTTGCCAGTTTTTTGGTAACTTCCCTGCTGCTGTGACCCTTTGTCGAAGTCCTTCTCTCTTTTCACTGGTAGTATTCTTCAAGCTGCCCTCTTTGTACACGTCAAATATTACGAGTACATCAATTCTGTTCCCTTTTTGGTTCTTTACATAATTTATAAAACTACTGCGGTAGTCTTCGAACGTTATATTGGTATCTCCAGAAGTGACGTGAATATTTCAATTTTAATATCATACCTAACTTACATACACATACACATATCACGCCTGTAATCCCTTGCAGGGTAGGCAGAGCGTAAACGGCCGCAAAAAACGAACACTTGCGCCACGTCTGTCAAATATTTGAGGGTCATTGGACAAATTGTGTATCGCTTTAGTGACAGGTTGTCAGCCCATCGCCTAAAACTGCAATACACACCCTCGAGTCCCTAAGTCACCTCTTACGACTTCCACGGTAAATAAATGGGGTACCTACTAACCTAACTTACCTACATAATAAAATAAAATTATGTCCACGTGCTGTGTCCCAGTGGTGTGTACGTGTATGCTTAGATCTTCAAAACTACGCAACGGATTTCTATGCGGTTTTTGTTGATAGCTGAAGAGATTCAAGAGAAAGGTTTGTATAAAATACATGTCAAAACAAAGTCTTATTCCCGCAGGAAAACGGTTAGCAGCGGGTGAAATCGCTAGATGGGCCGCTATTTCCTCACAAAATTGGAGTAAATGTAAGCATATCTTGAAAACTATAAGTCCTATCAACATACATCCAAAGACGGTTATATAGATAATTTTATAAGGAATATTTGTTTCCTTGGCGGTTTTCTCCTATCTTTACCGGTTTTCAATAAAAAATATAAATAACTGAAAATCGGGACATAAAAGGGGGGGTAAGGGGGGGAAACAGGGAGGCCTCGACGTGGTTCCCTTCGTTTATTGAAACACATATATAAAAGCAACATACATGCCAAGTTTCATGCTTTCTGCCGGATGGTATCATACCTCCATACAAAGTCACAAATTGGGACCCGGACTAAGTCATAAAGTGAACATTCTGTATTAACTTGGAACAAATAGGGAATTACTTCACAAATAGTAGAAAATGTCAACGTAAGGTTAAGGTTAAAGCCTCCGAAATAAGTTTGTCAGCGTTCTAAAGGAAGCGAAGTGCTTTGGCTTTCCGTTTCTAAAGTAGATACAAGGACACTTACCTGTCACCATCGCATTACTTTCTCCATTCCTGAAATTCTAGCAGCTAGTAAATTATAAGCATCTCTGAGCGCGTCGCCTAAGAAAACAGCTTTGACTGAAGCAAGTACGACCTCGGCCTTACGGCTTAGTGTTTCAGAAGTTAGTATCAAGCTTACCTCACCAATACTCTCGAGAACCATTGCATTACTTTCTCCGTTCGTAAACTTTATAGCAGCCAGTGAAATGTAAGCTTCTCTGAGTGTGTGGCCTAAAACAGCTTGGACCGAAGCAAGTTCCACGGCAGCTTTGCGGCCTCGGAAGCGCAGCGCTTCGGCTTTTCGCTTCAGAAGCTGGTAGCCTCTGTTCACTTGCTCCTGGCGGTGTTTGATCTCTCGCAGCATGAAGAGAGACGCTGTCACCGGATAGCGCTCATTCGCATTCATTATTTTGTAGGTTTTGTACAACAGAAGCACGTCAACTTCAGATTAATATATATTAATAATTTATCGGTCTATTATTATTAATGAATTATTTCAACGTAATATCAAATAAAAAAATATACTTGTACCTTTTTGACATTTGACGTAGTTATTTGATATTTTTTAACGTTAGTTTTTTCAAATCGTACTTTGTAAAGGAGGTTGGTAAAATCACTTGGAAAACTCCTAGACTGGAAGCTTGCTGACTGAAAGTTTTCACAGTTTGGGTCCCAGAAGAGGTTGTTTTGTTTACACTGCAAACGTTGATGGGATGCCTGCAATGCAACCAACGAGTAGGTAAGTGACTAAAGCTATAGTTCTGTAGTGATCGTCAAATCTCTTCAGATCTGTGTGTGTATAAGAGTCAGTCAGAATGTATTTTGAAGATGTATAGTTTTGGAATTACCTACATTACAAAGAACGAAACATACTTTAAATGGTCACTGTATTTCATAATAATTTTCTATATACATTTCATAAATGTAATATATCAGCAGTCTTTCTTATTTCTAACTTAAATATAAGTAAAGCTAAATTATTTCACGTTAGTGGGAAGTTTCTTTACGCACCATGTCACATTCATAATTATCATATCACGCTATTTCATTAAAATGTCACAAACTTTAAACGTAAACCGTGTGTAAACCTCTCAATTCAGATTAAAAAAACAGATGAAATAGTTTAAGACGGTTTAAAATTCTGGACGCATATTATGATATTCTTCTTGTTCGTTACGTACCCCAATCTGGGTGTAATGGTATTTTTAACCATTAGACACTACTCTTTATGTCTTTACAGATTAATACGCAATGTCAAAGAATAGAACATTGCGTTTAAGATTTTGTAATAACTTATATTCGTAAATATTTTAAAATGTAATAAATTACAAGAATAAGAGCGAAATTTTGAGTCAGTGTGACATTTTGTGAACGTGACATTGTGCGTCAATAGGGGAGAAGGGGGAAATACTGCGACAAGGAACATTAAAGGGACAAAAATGACTTAGATTTAAAATTAATAGGTACAAGAAGTGATGTTTAGTTGTGCCACGTTGTGCTACATAGGTAGGTTAACGTGTTTAATACGAAATCTCATATTTCAGGTTCTATAAATAGAATAGTATCGAATCTATAGATTTTCCCACTTCTTTTAAGATATTTCCTGTCACATTTTAAGAAAAGAAAAGGAATAGAGATACGTAATGAATATCTGGCATATCTACCTTTAAAAGCATGTTTAATACCTAAAATTAGGTACGCCTATTCAACAGAAAGAAAGTATAGCTAGAGAAATTAAAGTCAATTATGTAGGCATATCATAGCTATTAAATTACATTTAGAGCCACAACAGTCCACTACTGGAAATCTTACTCCCCATATACCACGCCTGGCCGGGGGGATTAGCGAGCGCAGTAAGGTGTTTGTTATATTCTCAAGAAATGGTGCTGACCACTCCTAGGAATTATCACTACGGGGTTTAATTTTAGTTAGTAATTCTTAACATGATTATGAAAAACTTTTACTTTTTGACCAGTAGCTGTTCCATAAAACATTTATATGAAAATCGACCAAAATATATGGTAGAGATGTTTTTCTCTTTCGCAATGGCCTTAAAGTAAAAATCATATCATGAGTTGAATCACCCTGCAAAGTTTGCATACTGACAAAAAATTACTCAGTATATTTCATTATGGAAAGTGACAGGTCTATCTTAAAATTAGCTAAGGAATTCATTTACGTACAAAAATCGGCACTAATAAATCACTGTCGCCAATATAGTGTGAACGAACGGGGCACGCGAGTGTATAAAATAAGGTATCATCTTTATTTTTTTAGTTCATTTTCTTCTTCTTCATTTCGAGTGGGACACCAAGTGAACGAACGACCCATCATTTGTCTAATCGTCTAATCAGCTGTCCTGCCAATAGTTGTAGTTGTTCGGAGGAGGAACTGGCATGGGGGGTCCATTGGGCGGGACTCCACCAGAATACGGAGAGCCCTGAGGTGAACCGTACCTCGGCCTGAACCAGGGTCTACTCGTGTATTGATACTGGTTATTTGCGTAAGCTGCCAGGTTTTGACCAGTAGCGTTTGGGTAGGGGTTTTGAGGGTTTTGTGATGGTGGGTAAACTTGAGACATGTTAGGGTAGGATTGGTTAGGGGCTGGAGTCGTAGAGGGGGAAAAGTTTTGTGGGGGATTTTGGTTGTTGGTTGCCGTTGGTGGGTAGTTTTGGTTTTGATTCGCACCGTTAGTAGGGTTGTAAGATGGCGGCGGTTGAGAAGTGGTTTGAGTTTGGGTGTAACCGGGGTTCTGCGGGTTCCCATTGCCGCCGTAGTTAGGTTGAGTCACCGGTTGGTTTGACGGAAAATTATTATTCTGTGTCGGTGTTTCAGTGAAATTCTGTTGCGGCGTATTTGCAACTGTTGGGGTGGGTATTTGGTACTGATTATCTTGGGAAGACGTTATGTAATTCGTCTGATTTGTACCTCCATTACTCTCTGATTCACTGGGCGTACTGCTTTGTCCGTTGCCATTGGTCGGGGTATTAGAAGGTTGGTTTGTGGGCATGTTATATTGGACATTATTAGGGTTGCTGCTTTGTACAGGCATTTGAGCAGAATTTTGTATCATATATTGAGGTGGCATTCCTCCATATTGTGATGTAGGAGTTACGAAAGTGTTTTGTGGTACGACTTGTTGCACCGGCGGGGGTTGGGTAATGGGTATTTGTGGGGGGTTCGTCATGGGGGAAGACGGAGGGGGGGCTTGAACTATGGGTATCGTTCCGAGATTCTGATTGGTTAGTTGTTGGCCGGCTAAAGCTGCGTTCAACTGCTGAGCCGACAGTTGCGTATTAAGGTTTATTCCCTGCATATACTGTGAATTCTGAGGCACATTCATATTCATGATGGGGACATTATACTGTACCCCTCCGGGTACACCTAATTGGTTTTGTTGCATCACTGTGACATTTTGTCCGGGTTGTAGAACTTGTTGTCCTATTAAACCTTGATGTAAACCTCCTTGGACTAAGTTCGGATGGTTCGCTGGTATCATATAGACTTGGCTGTTTTGTTGGCCTAGCATAGACATCTGGTTGATGTTTAAAGGGTTCTGTAGAAGGGTCATTCCTTGAGGCACGGTTATCATCTGTAGGTTTTGGGCCGTGCTTTGGACTTTATTTGTGGTTAGTTCTTGCTTCTGTCCGTCCTTGCTCGCTTGTATCTGTATGGCGTTGCGGTCGATCTGTCGTATGTACATGCCTGTACCGTCTTGGGTTATTCCAGACGTTGCGACACTGTGGAGAAAAAAAATATGATATTGGGAGATAAAGCAATCAATAAGTCTTTTAGTTATAAAAAGGAATATCTTCGGGGGTATTAAACATACAATATAAAATTAATCAAAATTTAAACAGACCAACTAAATAAAAGTCATATAATGTCAATTCTGGCATAGGCATGCCTTATTCATAAACTTAATGGGAATAAGAAAGAGAAAAGTGAACTATAGACGTCCTCATTAACCCGGATTAAGAGACTTAATACAATTACGTCTCTTAATTCGCAGTTTAACGATATAAATGGGGTAATGATCAAAATATTCGGTGAAAATATTAAATTTCAGGAACCAAACGCCACTTAAACAGGCACATGACAGTTTTGTTCATAATAACATAATGACAGAAGTAAACGCCTATTTCAGCACTCTCAATTAATAAATCGGTTATTTACTTGGTTTGCTGGCCAGAAGACACATGTATGATGGTGCCGTGAGGGTTGATCTTCATGCCCATACTCACGATCTGAGTGTTGTCTCTACCTGGAAACGAATTCACGTTGTAATTTAAAACGCCAGTTCCGATGGCAACACTAGTGTTACGCTTTGCAATTTACGCATTTGCTTATAAACATGCATTTTGTAATATTATGTCGCAAATTTGCCTGCCAAGTGTTGTGAGTATTACAATCTAAACACCCCCTTGTCGTAGAAGGCCAATGTCCAGAAGTGGTGGATGTTACTGATGCATTTTGTTTCCAATTAGATGATGTGTCTGAAAATCCTGCAAAGAATTTGGTGTGGGATCTTGGTTTGCGGATGAAAACATATCAGGCAGGATCTCTCGCCGAAAGCAGCTAGCAGATGCTGTAAGAAATAATTTTTGAACAAATATTGTAAAGCCACGTATTTCTCTTGCCTCTGCTGGAACATTTTGGAATGTCGAAAATGGCTGGCTTTTATAAAAGCTGAAAAGGAAACAATTAAAAATATATGCGCAGGCGTCGACTACATCTGTATGGCTGGTTTTGTGGAAACTGATGGGAAGAAATTACAAGCATCGCATGTTTTGTGGTCAAAGAATAAACGGCAAACAACAATCTACCATTGTGATACCAATGTAATATATTAATTCCTATGCAGCACGTTTAAAGTGTAGCTTTGTAGTAGAAAGCGTTGAGCGGGCCTCCCCCCGGACCGGCGTCACTGGATGCAGTCGGCAACGGCGACGCAAAGATGCCAGGATCTATGTCCAGCAGTGGCCTTCTACTGGTAATTAACGATGATAATGTGGAAATGATGCGCCGGTAATACAGGCGCGGGACGGGCTAGCAAGGGCCGATGTCAAAATCGTGGTCGTCGTAAAGTTGTCATATCTGGAAGCTCCTGGTCATCTGGTCTATGCTTATATTTGGCAGAGGGCTCATGGCTCCTGAGGATTATCTGTTCCTAAACAAAGTTACTTAATAAATCTCAATCTGGTAGAATTCAACCTTCACGGACGTGTGTGGAGAGTGAAGTTTGCGGATGCCGCGCCTTTGTTAATTAAAGACACTCTGTTATTCATAGAAAGGTAGGCGCTAAAGAACAACACAGTCAGCCTGGTGTGAAGTTTTAACAGCCTCCCACGACGACGATACGATACAGCTTCAGTTGCGCATTGATTGGTTCGATGGAGGTATTGTCCCGTATTTTTAGTGCCCCAAGAGAAGTAGCAATTACAATAATCTTTTTGTAGAAAACTTGCAAAATTTTCTACCGCAGGTAGGAACCTGCGCATTTCGCTATCAGTACTAGCGACGCCTAATGTTGGTTCAGCAGGACTGAAAAACTACATACTACAAACATACTGGAAATGCTTGTTGACAGAACAGCTTTTTTTCTGACGGCTTGTTGCGTGAAATAGTCTAGGAAACTCGTCGCAGTGGAACACAATCCTGTGTCAAAATATTAATTAGGTACTTATTTATAAATCGCTGAAGCAATGACTGATGATGAGATGGAAGTGTGTTCTTCAACAGTTTCTTCCGGTCAGGGTATGACTCCTGTGAAAAAACAAACAAACGGGGAAACTATGGATGATCTCTGAGCCATGTATGTCTAGCAGACGCAGCAAATACACCAAATTGATACAGAAAATAAAATATCATATGGAATGATTAAGTACTGCTACTTGCTCCGCATTTGAGCAAATGAAGGTTGAATCTCTCACACGGAACTAGTTGACAAACACTACCTTGGCCTCCGAAATGAGCGCTTTTGACACCAAATTAGCCCTGCGCTACCGACACTTAATTATATAAGGTAAGAGCAACTGCAAGGCGTATTTAAGATGCGATGCGATTTGTTGATCCATAGCTATGCTTTAGAGCCGACGATCGATGCGGATAGAAGAAAGTTCTGGAGTGACGGCCATGCCTCGGAATTCAGCAACGGTGGAACAACTAACTGTTCAACGACCTTGTTAAGGTAACGGGCAGCCGTTGTGTTGGAAGCAAACAGTATCGTGGCTTACTAAAACCATCTAAAACGCTTAGAAATGCTTATATCCAGTATTATCCAGCAATGGACGTTTGATGATGATAGCAGGCACACGGTACAACGCATTAGCATAGTCTTATTATTCCATGGCAAACGTAATGCGAGTCAAAGAGCAGTATTGACAATTGGATTTTATCTAAGTTCTATAGTAAAAAAAAATGAATTTCATCTCCCATGCAATGCAGTTACGCTCTCAGTTTGTGATCTACTTAATGATTGCCTATAACTGTTATTTGTATAATTATTCTTCGCCATTTAAAATAATATCCGCTAGTCTGCGCCCCACACAACTACACAAGGCACGCAAAATGAATCTACAAGCACTTTATGTACGCCAAATGCGATTACGCGAACCTCAACGAAATTACCTACGCATAGAAAGTTGCAAAAATTAATTAACGCTACGCAAGATTTGTAAAGCTAACATACAAGTCGAAAAAAAAAAACTGTTCCGGAGCACGGGTGGGTACCTATCATAATTTAGAAAGCACACAGAAAATATTTAAGCTTCTCAGCTCTCACACATCTGTACCAGGAATGCTAAATATGGACAAATACATAAATAATCACAAAATTAAATCCAGCCCTCTCAGTTTTTTGGGTTTCGTACCTGAAAAGAAAAAATCGCCTAAGTGTGAGTCAAACTCCGTACTCAGTTAAAAAATAATTCTTATCAACAAAAAAAAAAGCCTTCCGGACCATAAAGTTGAATTCCCATTAAGTTGAATTTTTTGAACGTTGGCTTCCCATTAAGTTGAGTTTTTCAAAAGTTGAATTCCCATTAAGTTGAATTTTTTGAACGTCGACTTCCCATTAAGTTGAGTTTTTTAAAAGTTGTATTTTTATTATTTTATATGTATGGAACTCTCGTTGAGCGAGTCCATATTGTACTCAGTCGTTTTTTTCGTACAGATCCCTAGAGTCTGACCACGATAATTCTGCATGGTTCATAAACTGGCAACCCCTAAAACGTAAACGTATTCTGAAGCTGATGCTTTGTTCGCAGTTGTTGCACTGATCAGTTCTACGATAGAACAGGTAGGCATATTTTTGCCCACTAGTTCTACGGTGGAACAAGTGATCACATTATAGGTCCCCCTTGTTCTACGATTATAAAATATTATTGTTCAAGGATAGTTTGCTCAATTTCGTGGAAATTCTCATCAAAACATACACACTCTTTGAAGCACATTTTGTATTGCAATAAGTCAATATAAAAACCAACTTTCTAAGAGAGAAAAAAACAATAATTTAAATACTTATGTTGAATTTTTAACTTTTAATCCCTTTAGCCGGGCGCTTTAGGTAAAGCTTACTTTGACTATGTCGCGTTACGACTAGGCAAAATGCGAAATAGGCATAAAGAAAGTTAGCCGTATAAAGAGTTAGGACTATTACGATTAAGGTCAGCAGCTCAAAAAATTTGCCTTACTTAACTTAAGTTATGTATTTACAATATATAATCAACGCATCTTTTCTAGAAAATGACCAACACTGATTATGCCGTTTATTAGTTGCATGCATTTACTGAGTACGGTCGCCTTGTTGAAATTGATGGCCTACCGAACTGGGCAGTATCATGTGTATGTTGGATCAAGTTTTTGTACTAGCATTGATATCGTTTTTTTTTAGTTCTGCACTCTACTATATTAGCCCCGGGGCTATGAAATCTAAACCTGACTGTATGGTGGGGAGCAGAAGCTTACCCGGAGAAGTTGTGGTTGTTCATACAACCGCCCAATCGAGTTGTTCTGGGAAGAACGGATTGGACTGAATCAACCCAGAATGTGCCGGTAGTTCCCAAAATGGGGAACAAATGAGGGACCTCTGCGCCCTTATTATTTTTTGATTTTCTATTGTTCAATTCGATCGAATTCAACTTAATGGGAATTCAACATATTAGGATTCAACTTATTGGGATTCAACTTAGTGGGAATCCGACGTTCAGAAAATTCAACTTAATGGGAATTCAACTTTATGGTCCGGAAGGAAAAAAAGGAACAGTATAATTTGCCAAAATATAAAAGCGAATTGATTGAAAAATAAAGCGACTTGCGAAAGTAAAGCGAAGGTGATTCATTGCAGTGCATCCTGAAAGCAGAAATCCCGAAAAGCAGAAGATATAAAAATAAACAAAATTAGTTGAAGTAGTAAATTAAAAGAGCAAGAAAATTAAAAAGAGCTATACTAGAGAAAAAAACAAAGAAGAAAGTTAGAAAATGTAGTATTCAAAAAGTAAAGACTCCGTCGGTGACGAGGCTGGTATAACCACTAAACACTAAGGCTAACATAAGATTTTCGCTTTGGTCTGGTGTTTCTTATTAGCATATCTGCATGCGAACAAATTTAAGCAATACAAATACTATACTCAACACAAGTAACATCACAATAGTTTACGCCAAGTGATTGATTAAGGCTTGAATTATATTCGTCCGCTGTCGCCGGCGGTTAGATCGCTCTGTCGCATGTTTGCAACAACATTATATGAAAGAAAGAAAGAAAACACATTTATTTGTTATATGCTACACTATTAGCGTCTCCAGGCCGCGGGTGCCCATTTCCTTCTAAACTTTATCGAAAGATCTTGTCGCCCGCTGTGGAATTTAATTAGAGCCTACCTACGCAAAATGCATGTAAAATGTAATTATGTCTCAGTTACAAATCCTTTTATAAGTATATTTTTTTATTTGACGCCATATGCATAAATGCGCTTATCGCAAATAAGTCACTTAGTATTATTATAAATATAGGAGATATGAACATGTCGTCAATGTAGCTACCTGTGGCGTTGCTCCACACGCGTGAGTCTCTCGTGGAACTCTTGTCCTGGCTTACATGCGACCTGTGGCATCATGACCATTCAATACACACACACAAATTTTATACAGTTACACAAACATTTGACGCTGGAGGAGCACCAGTGAACCAAGTACCCCAATATTGGGTATGGAGTGAAATGGTCTCCGCAAATGGTCTGCGAGATCGGGCGCCGCAGACTTCCCACCCCAAGATAGGTAGATATGCAAACACAGAAGAACTCAAGGTTTGGAAATTCTTTAAGATTGATTTCAGATTTTGCTATAATGAAATGAGCAGTTATTTGATTATATATTCTTTATTGTGTTTTTGACAAAGATTTTGTTTTGACTTGTTGTTTGAGATTTTTGAATGGACTTAAAGTGTGTATCATTCTTATTTTTAACTTGTTTGTCAAATAAGTGCTCATGTATTTAAAACAAAAATATTTTTGTTTTAACTTTAGGATTTTCCAAGATTTCTTCTACTTCAAGGTTTAGACATCTGGATCTTGAGAGGCCATCTTTGTAGAAATATAATTAAAATTGTGCGGTATAACACCAATCCATCTAATTTATTTTTCTTCCTTTCTTAAATCAGTTACTATAACTCGTAACTGTATATAAAAATGCGCTTTTTGACCGTTATTTATATTTCTGCAAAAGATCTATCGGGAAAGACAAAGTTCATTCAAAATAAAGAGCAAATAACATTTCAAAATCCAATATACTCAAAATGTTTAACATTAAAGTAATTTGAATGAGCTTCATCCTTTGACAGCTGCAAAGGAAACAAATATTAGGCACAAATATACACAAATCAATGCGATTTCTCAGTTGAAAATGTTCAATAGATGTCTATATCCATTTTGGGGCCACCCAACGACATTTTCCCCTTTTTATTGGAAATTTAGTTTTAGATGCAATGACCAGGGTAAAGTTTTGAATGTAGGTATGCTGCTTACAACTATATGGGCCATTATAAGTGTTTACGTTTGATGCGAATGGTAGCACAAATTTAAATTATGTTTTCGTAGGCGGCCCAAAATTGAGTAGCGCTATCTCTTGATATTTGAAATGTATAAGTTTCCTGTTAAAAATTGCTTATTCTTACCCAGCCGGGGCGATAGGACGTAACTGCAACTGACTCGGGGTGCCGTCAGCCATTCGCTTCTGACCTCTGTCGTGTGTCACTGTTTTTGTTTGATTGTTTCCAGTCTGAAAAATTGAAGCAAAATAAATGCTCGTATCTCTCGTGATTTTTTAATCGTAAAAGAAACTCAAATTTTATTCGACTGCCGGCTGACGGCGTTCGGTCGCTCCGTCGCAACTTGTATGCAACGAACCGACCTAGCGAACATTGGCAACAATTTAATTGCAAACATGCGACGAGCGAGCTGACGGCCGCCGCCGGCGGACGGGAGACGAATAAAACTCGAGCTTAAAAGACAGTTTTTTTATGGGTTAATAGCTTCTTGTATGCTATTATAAGTATTATCAGTTAGTCAATAGTGGAGAAATTTAGCATAAAATGTTTTTTATTTCTTGGTTTCCTTCACCTGGGACAGATTAGAACTATAATTAACAAAAGCTTTCTTAATTTGAATAATCAAGGGCTTTAATTATATTCGCCCGCCGACCAGATCGCTCGTCGCTAGTTTTCAAGAAAAAGCATTATTTTGTTGCATACATTTTCTGATAAACTTGAGTCTGAGCAACCTTTGCGACCTGGCTATTGGCGGCCAGCGTACGAATATAATTCGAGCTTAAGTATTGAAAAATATAATTTAATCTAGTGACTAAGCGAAACAAAAGACACCTGCAAACCAAGACACCGGAAAATGAAGTATTTTGAAAGTTATGATTATGGTGGATAATAAACATGTGTAATAGAAATAAAACTAAGAAAGCACAATGAAAATAACCCGCCACATCTGTGAGAATCTATGAAGTATGATTAATCGAACATAAACAGATAATTAGTGGTGTAGTACAACATTTAGGGTCTAAATGCTCACTGATATAATGTGCGGAGAATTCGCTTGTCCTGTTGATATTATGTTTATCAGTGAACCACTGCTAACTATAGGCTGTTGGGAGAAAGAATATTTAATCAAACTTTAAAATTACTATAAATCCTGAATATATTTCCAGAACTATTAAAATATGTATTGATATATAAACATTGTATTTCACTCCTAGTAACTGGCAAAAAAATTTCAATATCCAAAATTTTTTCATTTTTCGACCTATATTCTTAGGGGAAAGATGTTCAGTTTCACGAACTCATTTGCCCCGTAAAATATTTGCAGTAACTTTTTTTACACCATGCATAAGTTTTAAAATATTAGTAATAAATGATAATATTTAATAATTATAAATCTATGTGAATTCAGAAGCTTACCTTTTGATTGAGATGCATAATTGTTCCAGTAGCTTGCAATTGCTGTAGCTGAGCTGCTGACAGTGGTAACGATGTCTGCGGAAGCCCACCAGCTGGGGCTATCTGTAAAGAATATAGAAAAAATGTTTTATCAATATCATCAATCATAAAAATTATCAACACTAATAAAATTTTACCATGCAAAGCTAATCTCTTCAATGTAAGAGCAAAAAGGATTCTTCTGTATCAAAATCACTTTTTCTTCTGTGTGAGCTTTCTCTATCATGTCGACGGGTTCCGGTCTATTTGTATTAACCGTCATTTTTTAAACTTTACACCAGAGCAGTTTTAAGTTTCGATTTTCAGAAAAAAAATCATAACATTGCCAGATCGCATTATGTTTTCAAAGCAAAGGTAATTTCTGTTTCTTTTACATATTACCCATAATCTGATTAATTTGTTTTCCTGATTTTCCTATGTTTAACGAAAATAAGTGTCGTTTAATACAAAATGACCCATATCTTACTTTCTCTTGTTACAGGCTAAATGACGTAACCGCCTCAGATTATTGTTTTATGTTCCAGGCTAAGTGACTTAACCGCCTAAGGTTATTGTTTTTTGTTCCAGGCTAAATGATGTAACCACCTTAACTTATTGTTTTTTGTTCCAGGCTAAATGACATAACCGCCTAGGTTTATTAATACATGTTCCAAGCTACTTGACCTAAGTGCCTAAGATTTCAAATTATAGCTCTAAGCTTAGTGCTTAAACCAATGAGTTGGTCATATTTTAAGCCTAAGCTAATTGATTTAATTACCATATCTTGAAATTATTAATGTATGGCTAATTAGTTTATGCGACTTATTTATTTTTCTTTTTATTGTTTGATTATTAATGATTATACTAAAATAATGAAGTGTGTATTAAGCGACACTGGACATAAATTTGACAAAAGGCTAATTGTATTAAGCGACACTGGATATAAATTTGACAGAGAGACTTATTGTGTTAAGCGACAAAAGACAATAAAAATACTAAGAGGCTAATTGTATGAAACGACATGTCTTTATATTTATATGGTCAGGCTAAATGCTTGAACCTACGCTGCCTGTAAATTTTTGCTTAAGGATAAAAGGTTTAAACGACTGTGTGATATTTTGGTAGTGAGCTTAAGTATACAAGTCTTAAAATTTACAATATTTTGTGTCGGTTCATACATTGCACTGCAAAATAGGCCCAAGAAATGCGGTTGTATTAAGCGACATTTTTTTGCTCCGATCGTCACCAAACCGAGCTCAAACGACGCAGAAAAAAATGCTGATTCCAAACATGTATAAAAGTATATATCGCAAAAAATGTCGCTTAATACAAATAGCCCGGAACCCGTCGATGTATCTATCTAACATGGTTCTAACTCACATCTTATATTATGACAAAACTCAACCCAAGAGTAGGGGGTTACATAGAGTTGGAGTCAAAGCTAAAAACCAGTGCCGCCCTTCGTTGGGCATTCTTTTCACTGTGCCTTGGCCCTATGCATCACTGCAGCTAACATGTGCATTTAATCTATTTATTTTTAACAATTATAGTTTTTTTTATTGATGAATGTAGGTATGTATGTGTTAAAAATTATGCAATAAACATTTAATCTATATATCTAGAGAGCTAACTGTAGCAAAATATGCAACAAAAATAAAATATCAATACTTACAGAGACAAACTGTTGTGGCTGTAAATTTGTGAGTCCCTGTTGATTGGCTGCTAGATCTTGCAGTTGCTGGTATGGAATCAACATTGTCTGCGAGCCTGGTACAGTCCATTGCACCGTCTCACCTCCTTGTATAAACTTAACATCTTTATCTTTATCCGTACTGTACAAGATCTTCTGAGAATTTGTACTAGGAGCTGCACACACAACGGGTGTAGATGTTGCAGAACTAACAGTTGTAGTATCAGACAAACTAGCTTGAGGAAATGTTAAACCATTAGGCAATATCATTGAAGTAGGAACTCCACTCAGTCTGAACTGAGTTACATTAACCGGCTGCATATTTGATAGATCTATCATCTGGGTGCCAAAGTTTGGTTGCTGTATTGTGCCTAAATGCTGAGCTATAGGCAGAGATGTGAAGTTGTGTGTATTAGACACTTGCATGCCAGGTTGGACAATAGGTATTAGCTGCCCATTTTCTTGGTTAAGTACATATTGTTGCTGATGCTGTTGAGGAAGTAGCTGTAAGACTGTTGGCTGTCTGACTGTCATGAGTGGGGTGCTGGCAGCCACACTGACCACGGGAGACATGACTGTAGGGTGCGTTGTCGATGTCATGGTAGGTGGGGTGGACAAAGCGGCTGATGCTACGGGCGGCGGCACCGGAGGAGGCGCGCTGGTGGTCGTGAGCGTCGGTGGAGGCACGTTCAACGCCGGCGGAGGCCCCCCGGCTTGTGCCGCGCTCCATTGTGCCAGCTCAGCCCTGATAGTCTCAATAAGATTCAGCGCTAAAGACCTAGCGGCTTGCAAAGCTTCAGATCTCGTATGATGTAAAGCCAAATGTAGAGCTTCGAATTTGTCGCCTTTCAATATAGCTACAACGCCAGTTTCAGAGCGTATGTATTCTAAATTAGTCCCGTTCTGAAAATGAGGCAGAAAATAAATATTGATTCGGCGTTCTTTATAAGATCACATACATAAAATATTTAAGGGCGATTCTCTGTAAACTCGTCATGGCCCCATACAAAGGCTGTCCAGACAAATTTTTTAAAAATTTTTGAAAAAAATCTGTTTTATTACTTAGGAAATTAGCTGTAACTTTTGATACATAAGAGGTGCGGTTGAATTAATGCCTAATTTCTGAGATAATTGTGATTTTTTTAAAAAACGTGGCAGGGGATTGTTGGGTGCGGCAGGGGACTGTTTTAAAAACAATATAGTCATATTTATAGTATGGATAATTTATTAGTTTAGTGCTTAAATTTGCACGATCGTACAATAATATGTACTTCTAAAGATATAAGGTAAAAACACTTCGTGAAGGTCGCTTTCTGATCAAACCTGGAGTCCAACC
Source organism: Tuta absoluta (assembly GCA_027580185.1). Classification (NCBI taxonomy): domain Eukaryota; kingdom Metazoa; phylum Arthropoda; class Insecta; order Lepidoptera; family Gelechiidae; genus Tuta; species Tuta absoluta. Next base: position 11,017,964 of record JAQAHW010000009.1, read on the forward strand.
ACCGATAGTAAACCAATATCCAATTGGTTTACTGTTAATGGCATGGCTTTAAATGTCAACAAAGGTGCAACAAACCAATATATTGCACTTCCAACTGCGCAAATCAAATATGTATAACCTTGACGTTGAGATAAATACAACAGTTCCCCAGGTCAATAAAGTGAAGTATCTAGGATTCACTATTGATTCCGGTCTAACATGGTCAGCCCACATAGATGGCTTGTGTGACAGGTTATCATCTGCATGTTTCGCGCTATCCAGATTGCGTCACTCCCTGACAACCGACAATCTCAAAAAGGCATATTATGGATATTTCCACACGATTCTTGCATATGGTGTGGATCTATGAGGTACAGCCGCAAATCGAGATCGAGCATATAAGCTTTCAAAACGGGCCATATGAATAGTAGCCGATAATGTTATGACCATCATGCTCAGAGGTCCAAGATCTTGGAATAAGGTCTGTTCTTGAAATATTGGTAAGACGAACCTTCACTGAGTTCCCAACACTCGGGGACAGTCATAACTTCAACACCCGAAATCGCCACCTCTTGTAAGCACCGCGGTGTAGACTGGCAAAGGCGCGAAAATAGCTTCGAGTTGTTAGACCAAGTATGGTCAATGCACTGCCTACGCGCGTTAAAGATGGTACTAGCACAAACTCCTTCGCTTATAGACTGAAAGATATTTTGAAACCTGTGCTGTTTTGGAGTCCTTGCAGCGGTACCAAGTGGATTGGCGAGATGTGGCAATGTTGAGAAGCCTCTGTCAAATGGCAACGAAGTCCGTGCAAGTACAAAACCACAAAACAGGATCCATTCAACTACTCCGAGGTTTAAGACGTCATATCCCTGGAACTCTCGACCAATGCGCTGGAGGATATCTTCCAGACTCTGCAGTGGGATTGACTAGGCATCAACGACAACGGCGAATACCTCACACATCTCCGCTTTGCCGACGATATAGTTATAATGGCTGAATTGCTGCAGGATTTGCATAAAATGCTAACCAGTCTCAACGCCACCCCGAGACGTGTTGGACTCGGGATAAACTTGGACAAGCTTAAAGTCATGTTCATCATCCTCGAGCCGGTCTCCGTCAAAGGTGTGTGGGAAAACTTTGCAGCTGGGCAGAGACAACTCTGAGGCTGAAATCACCGGAAGAGTACAGCTGGTCTGGGTAGCATTTAGGAAGTTGCATCGTATTCTGGAATCACATTAGCCACAATGCCTCAAGACCAAAGTGTTCGATCAGTGCGTCTTACCAGGCATGACCTACGGAGCCGAGACGTGGAACCTGACAGTAAAACTGGCCCACCTGCTACTGTCCCTCAGAGAGCTATGGAAAGGTGTATGCTCGGGATCTCACTACTGGATAAAGTACGGAATGAGATTATTCGCCAGAAGGCTAAAGTAACGGACATAGCCTGGAAGTGTAGCAAGCTGTAGTGGCAGTGAGCTGGTCAAATTTGTCGTGAACTCACAGGCAGTAGAGTAAGCGGGTTCTTGAATGGAGGCCACGCCAGATGGACCAATGCCTTAAAAAAGACTGCTGGTAGCGACTGGAAGGCGAAAACGAGAGATCGTGCTCTATGGCGTACCCTAGAGGAGGCCAACGTCGACCAGTGGACTGCAATAGGCTGATGTATGTATGATATCTTAATCGCACTGCTTATCTCCTTTTCTGTAACGATTCCTCCTCTCGGGAGAATAGAAATATGAAAAATCAACAGTCCTCTGACGTGTAGAACAGTCCCCTGCCCTATTGCCAGACAGGGGACTGTCGTCAGGGGACTGTTTTTTTTGGTGTTATGGTGGATTATTTACAAAACTTCTGAAAAAGAATTCCTCACGTAGCTACCAATGAATATAAACCAGGATCATAGAAATGATAAATAGGAATTATGTGATTCCACTAATAAACGCCAGTAAAATCACTTACCAGAGGACTGTTGGTGGTGCCGACTCAAACACTCACTCACGCCACTGATGACGCTCTGGCACTGAAAGAAATGGTGTCGCTTCGCTTTTGCCGGGACTGTGTCTAACTGCACACTGATAGCGTTTTGTTACACGACAAAATTAATTTGAAAACAATACATTCTTCTTTTTTTGGAGCTTTGAATTTTTGGCAGGGGACTGTTTAAAAAATCCCCGGGCAAATTTCACATTACAGTATTTAATTGAAAGAAATATGTAATGATCTCATGTCTAATGAAAAAATGTTTTTACATTATTCTATTTTAAGATAATAGTAACCAAATATATGCAGTGTTTATGAATTCTTTATAATTAGTACCTTTATACGGGTATTCTGCAAATGGGACAGCCAGGGGACTGTCTTTTTGGGGCTTTGACAATTTGTAGTTTAAAATATAAAATTGTAACCGTCCTAAATACTACTGTGCTATAAAGTGTGCATGTTTTACTTATAATTAGAAGGATTGTAATTTTTTTTAAACCATCTATTTAATCAAAACTTGTCTGGACAGCCACTTTACAATCTTACAGAGAATCGCCCTTAAATACTTACGGGTCCGATAATTCGGTTCTTTATATCAAATGCGGCCGGCGCATTATCCAAGCCTATGTACACTTTATCTATTAGTCCTCCAGACATAGCTTAACGTAAATTTGAATAGTTTTTCACTTTATTTTAGTAATTTGTAGAGAAAGCATCTTTTTCACGAATTCTCCAAATTCTGTTTAGTTCAGCCAACCAAATGTTCGAACCATTGGATTCATTGGAAAGCCAAAGCAAATTCTATAGAATCAAGAAAGAGCTGCCTATTGCAAATTAACTCATGAAAGAATGAGACAGAAGAAATTAGTCGTAAATGGAACGCGCAATGACAAACGATGCCACTTTGACGTTTTCGTTCAGAAACCGAATTAACAATGTACGACATGGTTATGCCATTATGCTTAACATGATATACCCCGCCGACACTTTATTTCATGACATAAAGTGTCGGGACTGGAAATGAAGGACATTATTAGGTGGGCAGAATCACTTGAAACTTCTTAGCTATGGTTAGCGATGTGCCGTTCCCGGGAATATGCCCCAAGTGGGAACATTCCCAAAAGAAACTTTCCGGTGCCCGGGAACATTCCCAGTTGCTGGGAACATATGGTGGAAACAACAGAAAATGAGTATTAAAGTAGAATTTATGATTGATTGTAATAATTATGCGTCTATTTATAAACTAAATTATTAATTGCTATTGACACTAAACACCAGAGTTCATCGAGTCGTTGGACGACTCAGTGTCCCACTCAAAAAGAGGTAGAATTTCTATTGCTATTAAAATAATTGCCTACATTTTTAATAAGTGCTACATAATAAATGTTATTTCTTTTCGAATTAAGGATACTGAATATAGGAGATTACTGGTTCATATATCTTTAAAATATATTCTGAAATTTGCTAAATCGGAATCTAAATACTTTAGTGTGTGTAATCTACATAAGTATTATAAAAGATTGGATAGATTTATATATTAACATGAAAATCAAAACACAGAAAATAAAAATCATATGATTTATATGGCTTCTTAATTTGTCACATTTACATCTGACAAGTTGTTCTTATATGCAAATAAAAACAGTCATCAAGAGTAGGTAATTAAAAAAAATTACAATTCACAGCCTACAAATCGTTCCCGTTAAAATTTTACTGAGACAATCGAATATGGAAAGAACATTGAAGAAATTATGGAAAATAAAGATGAGTTTGACAGGAGGCTATCAAAAAACTAGCGAAAGAACTTAAAGTTTTTCTGGAAACCCATAAGGACAACTCGAGGAAAAACAGCACAATCAGAGTTGAGCAGGATTCGGAGCCAGGATAGTAGTATAATAAAAGGTGAGGAATGTGTGTTGAAGAGATGGAAGGAATATTTTGAAAGCTTGTTTGAAAAAGAAGAAGTACAAGAGGTGAACATACATGAAGAAGATGACAGTGTAAACGAAAGTGAGATTGAAATGGATGAGATTATGAAAGCTCTGAAAAGGCCTATGATAGAGTAATGAGGAATGAATTGTGGTCGGCACTATCAGTGCATGGGGTGAGCAGCATCTTGGTACGAGCACTGAAATCCTTATATGAGGATTCCAGTGCTAGTGTCAGGATTAACGGGGTCTTCACTAAGCTGTTTAACATCAAGAAAGGTGTTGGACAGGGATGTGTTGCGTCACCATGGCTGTTCAACCTATTCATGGATAGTTGTTTGACATTTTTAAAAGAGTGTGAAAATAGACTGAGAATGAATGGATTACTCGTCAAATGTCTTCACTATGCTGATGACCAAGTTATCCTTGCGTCGTCGGCTGAAGAGTTGCAGAAGATTGTAAACATTATGAATGAGGCTTTGAAAAAGAAAGGAATGAAAGTGAATTTAAGTTAGACGAAAACAATGGTTTTTGAAAAAGTACAAGGTATGACGGAGTGTAACATTATGATAGAGGTAGAGAGGGTGGAGCAAGTGAAAGAGTTTGTATATTTGGGATCGAAGTTTACATCAGATGGAAAGTGTGAAAGTGATATTGAATGGAAGGTTAATGCCTGCAACATGGTGAATGGAGCGTTGCATACCTTTATGAACAGCCAGACAGTTTCAAATAAGGCACGTCTGGCTGTGCAGAGGGGTGTTAGTTCCAACACTTATGTATTGGAGTAAAAGTTGGGTATGGCAGAAAAAGCATGAAAGTAGAATAAATGCGGTAGAAATGAGAGCACTAAGAAGTATGATTGGAGTGAAATTGAGTGACAGGATAAGGAATAACGTGATAAGAGAACGTTGCGGTATAAAAGAAGACGTAGTGACTGCTATAGAAAAAGGAATGCTGAGATGGTTTGGTCACATTGAGAGAATGAATGAAAGAAGATTAACGAAACAGGTGTATATGGCGAGTGTGAATGGGAACGTTGGAAGGGGAAGACCAAGACGCACGTACTTGGATCAGATCGGGGACGTTCTAAAAAAGGTCAGGTCAAGAGTACCCTAAACCAACGAGCATTTATGAAAATATTGATGCATGTTGAAGAAGCGAAAGAGGTGTGTCAGGATCGTAGCAAGTGGAAAGATGTAGTCCTCTGCCTACCCCTATGGGAAAGAGGCGTGATTATTTATATGTACGTATGTACTTGATTTTTCGGATCTAAAATACAGGCAGCAGAGTTGACAGGCTTCAGAGCATTTCATTTTCTTCTAACAAATTTTATGTTCACCTCTTCAAAATCTTCTTTAAGTAGTTCATGTGTCAAGGATTACTGAAAAGATCACCCATTTCGCGTATTGCCTGGTATAATTCAATTCATTTTTCAATTCAATTCATTTATTTCTAATAATCACAAACATTATCAACAGGTATTAACCTAAAACGATAATGGACATATTACACAATAAATAAATCACAAACAACACATGTACAATTTGGCATGTCAATAAAAAATGTCTTATGAAATAATTTAACATAATAAATTTGTCACTAATAAATTCTAAAATCGTAATTACCTAAAACAACACTAATAAATTGAATTTAGTAAATCAACAACAACTAATCTGTCAAATAACTTATTATACTTTACTATTTAGTTTTACTTAAACACTCTATCACAGCTTTATTGAATTCGGGTATAGTACAATGAAATAAGTCAACCTGTTCGCCAGTAAGGTTGAGAATGCGCAGCGCCACTGTGATCGGTGCGTATTTGAGAACGTTAGTCCTGCTTCGTGGTACTTAGTACAAATGTATGTTGTCGAGGTGCTCTTCGTAAACGACTATTGGGTACATAAATATTAATTGCTCCCAACAAAATACTATTTTCAAGCATTCCCCTTATTACTTTAAACACGTATGTGGCTAGAGCTACATTTCTTCTCAATTCTAGTTTATTGTAGCCTATCATACCGAGGAGAAAGAGAGTAGGGTAAATTATTGGATAAGATGGATATACTCCATACTGCTTCTTATACATACACCTCAAAAATTTATTTTGAATTTTTTCCATCATAGAAATGTATAATACAATAGTCTCCTTCGAGTTTTATGATCCAGTTAACGGTTGGTTTTAAAAATTCTGTGAGCTCTTCTAGTTCATTCCGTATTGACTCTTCAAGAAGTCTGACTTTCAATGGAGCAACTTTTCTATTTCCTTCATTTATGGCCATATTTTAAAGGACAAATTTGCATTTGATGAAACTTTCTAGTGAGAACAAATAACTACCCCATCTTGTCTTAACAGGCACTCTCGGTGAATTGTTAATATTTTTAATCGAAGTGATTATGCAATTTGTTTATTGGCATCATGTTGAAAACAGTTGTTTCCTTGAGTAAAGTCGCAATAAAACTAGACATATTCTTCTTGCATTCTATTACTATCAGAAAACATACGCTTACCCTTTTTCAGGTAAGTTTTTTGATGATGATCTCGTTAGTTTTATGACTAATAATAATAATAAATGACCGCAGGGCTACATAATAGAAGTTATATAATTTTTTGTTTCACCTAAACTGAACTGATAATCTATCTATTATATTTTTCTATAAGAAACGAATGTAATAACAACGCATTTTCTTGTTTTCAGTTTTAGTCTTATCTCTAATTACATTACTTTTGTGTATAAATTGCCTATAACTGCCACGTGTAAGCGAAATTTTATTTTTGTATTTATACTTTATCCTTTTATCAATTGTATTAATAAAAAAAACACATGGTTAAAGTAACATAGCAAACCCAGAAACATAAAAATATCAATGTAACATTGTTCCCACTAACTGGGAACTTGCCCGGGCACGTGGGAAGATTCCCAGGAATATACCCACTGGAAAGTTTCTGGGAACGGGAATGTTCCCGCGGCCCATCACTAGCTATGGTGCTTAGGTGTTACGAAATACATCTGTTTTTGTTTCATTCGAAAATTCCAAATAGTTTTAAAGTTATGGACATTGGAAGTTGAACAAAAATTCAGATCTCTGTAAACGCGCGCGCTTTGCGTGTGACGTAATTGTACAGGCTCCGCCCACTTACACCGCGCGCTGTATGAGTTCTTCTCCCGACAGATTATTGTTATTTAATAGTTATTTAATATAAATATGGAAGAAGGTTGTCAAAAAGGGCAATCAAATAACTTGCCGAGGGTGGACGGTTTGATGGTGGCTCAATATTTTTTCAAAAAAAGGTGATTTCGTTGCCGCTGAAATGCGAGGAGTTAAAATGAAAAAGTAAGTAAGAACCCTATATATTTGACAGCCTGCCCAGCGGTTTCACCCCCCGCTAACAATTTTCCCCGGGGAATAAGACATTTTAATATAGCCTATGTTCAACAGGGATAATGTAGGATTCTAACGGTAAAATATTTTTTTAAATCGGTCCAGTAGTTTCGGAGCCTATTCAATTTGAACAAACAAACAAACCATCAAATCTTTCCTCTTCCTTATATTGATGGAATCTATAAAACTGTATATCACTTTGCTCTATTGTCAATAATTTCCACAGCGTACGTGATATAAGATATTTTTTGCTACATTTTTCACACATTGGGTTACATTATCGAAATTTTCATGTGGATCCCTATTTTTTTCTCGTATTAAATATAGCCTATGTTCATCAGGAATAATGTATAGGATTCTAATGGTAAACGATTTTTTTTTAACCTGGCCAGTAGTTTTGGAGCCTATTCAATTCAAACAAACAAACAATCAAATCTTTCCTCTTTATAATATTAGTGTAGATAACTGTAAAGTTATTATTATTTTAACAATAAATAAAAAGCAGATCGTCGCGCACGTGTGCTACGACTGGTGAACAACGAGCAACAAAGCGAGTCGGTGGCGGGCGGCCGGCCGGTAGTGTTCAGTGACGTCACACATGCGAGCGCGGTCGAGCATGCCTTGCCGACTTTTAAAAAATTATATCTCGGAAACTACTTATCGTATCGAAGTAATTCTTTCGGTGGTTTTTACCTTTTTTTACAGACTATATGAAAAAAATAAAAATAAAAACCCATGTTGAAATTAATTATTCTATTAGGGTTAGGTTAGGGAAAGATTTATTTTTAAGAATAAAGAAAAAGTTTATTATAAATAGGTTAAGATATTGTTATTTAGTAGTAGCTTTAAGTAATTCTATAATGTATGTTTCTTATGCAATCGCCTTAGCCTTGCCCTGTAATGATTGTGTAAATGTTGTAAATAAATAAATAAAAAATAAAAATAAATAAATTATTCAAAGAATTCTGAAGATGGCGTTTAACTGACTGATGCCGAAGCTAATAGGCATGAAAAAAAACGCGCTTTATTATTAATTCATATTGCTTTGTTTCTACGTTGTTTTCGTAGTGGTTTTTGTAAATATACAGAAAAACTCATGAAAGTAAAATATTTTTGTGATGCGAGTGATGTAACAATGACGTTTACGTTTACCAGTTACGTTTCGTTGTACGATCTCATACATCCAAGTAAGTAAGCCCAAGTAAGAAAAATAAGAAATGATACTAAGAAAAAGAACATCGATTTAGTCAGACGAGAATGTTAAATTATTGAATAAGCTACATATCTACAGTTAGATGAATTACTGAACAATGGGTCACATGATGTGTTGGATTGGATTGTAATTAGGGTTACAAAGTTTCTTAATTTTACCGAAAATGCGGGTAAGATTTAGTGTCGTTGCTGATCTGTAGCAGGTTTATTGGCTGGCGACTGAGCAAACGGCGTGACTTGTTGTGACGTGACTGACTAAACGTGCATCAAGTAATATGTGTTTTGTCTACCTACACTAAATTTTTGTGAAAAAATGCCACGAATTCAAGCTAAAGTGTGGCATTGTTTCCAAGTGTTACATGAACATGATTAAAGAAAACATGTGGTGTGTATTTTTTGTAATACGGAGTATAAAAATGCAAATACTACTCGGATGACGGAACATTTTGAGAAAGTAAAGTAAAGGAAAGTGTCTTAGTGATATCAAATTATTACTAAAATAAAACGAAGTTGCACATACTCGGAATATGTTTTAGTAGTAGTTTAATTTGTTTTTTACCCAACCTTACCGTAAAATATAATATTTGACGTAAAATATCGTATTTTACGTAACGTTACGAAAGTAATTTTACCGCTTTGTATCCCTCCCTTATTTTAATGTCGTGTGATGACGTGGCATCGGACATTATTAGTACAGTACACCTAAGCAGTACACACACACTCGGCAACATTGTTTTCATTCCAATTTCACTGTAGTGCAATATGTAGGTGTACAATAAGGTGTCGGGTATCTATTGACTTCTATATAACAGTGTCGGGCAATACAGTACGTGGTGTACGGTACGTATTTACGTACGTATACTGCTACTTCGTTCGATTGATTTGTTTGTTTTGATTGATTTGTTGTTTTGTAAAGCGTTGTGTAGATATATTAATTAGACATAGTTTCACATTCTTTCTTCCTGGGGATATTCGTCTAATAATGGTTGGATTAAAGTGCTGCGTTAATGGATGTTACAGCAGTTCAACATACAATACAAACACCACATTTTTTTCATTTCCATCTGACATAGAAAAGTGAGTTTTCTGTATGCTTGCTTTGTTTTGTAGATTATTATTTGCTTAGAGTCTTATTTGCTGATCTGATCACTTTCACCTCGTGGTCGTGTCTTATTTACTTCTCTTCGCCGGCAAGCAGGTGAACCTAGAAGTTTTTTTTGTCCTTAAAATTACGTGCATACCTTCCGTAGATGGAGTATATGGCTGCGCGTCATTGGACGAGATGATTTAGTGGAAAAATTTCAAAATGGAAAATTAGCAAGTTACAGAGTGTGTTCTGACCATTTCAAAGAAGAAAACTTTATTTATCGTAAAATTTTAAAGCAGAACGTGCTACCAAGTTGCAATTTACCTGTTATTGTTAGATCAACCAATGAAGCTGGACAAGGAACATCCTTAGGGCCTGGACAATCAAATTTAGTAAAGACTTCAATGTCTTTAGACCTTATTAATACTCCAGGAGAGCAAAACAGACTAAGTATGGCTGCCACTGATTCAGTTAATAATCTGAATATTACAGCATACAACCAAACACCATTTCAATCATCAGTAGAAGCAGACATCAATATTTCTGGCCCTCAAATGATAGAAACTAACCAATACTTTGAAGGTCATGCTATTGCCAACCAGCAAGATATCTTGGCGCCAGATCCTTTGATACAGAACAAATTAGAAAATACAGCTCTTCAACCATCTGAGATGTTGCAATCAGATTCACCAGAAAAGCGAAAAATGAAGGATGAGTTGCCACAAATGCAAAAAAGGATCAAAATGGAAAGAAGCTATAATCCACTAAATGCCAAGAATGAGGCAGAACCAAGACCAGTAGCTATGAAAAAGTTCCTAGAGTATTGTGATAGATTCTTGGATGAAAAGATGGCAGAAATTGTTAAATGCCATGCCCGAATGGTTGAAAAATTTAAAGGCAATCGATATACAATGGAGTTCAAATTATTTGCATTGAATTTGTATTTTCGTTGTCCTCAGTCTTATAGATTTTTGGAACAATATTTTCACTTACCTTCCATAAGGACATTGCAAAGAATGCATATTCCTATTTCATCAGGTTTAAATTCACACTTTTTGAAAGCATTAGAAAGTAAAATTCAGTGTATGAGTGAGAAAGAAAAAGTATGCTCTGTTTGTGTAAATACAATATCTATCAAGCCTAATGATTCAAGTAAAGAAAAGAAAAATGGATTACAGGATGTTGATAATGTTGAAGGTTCAGACACTGCAAAGTATGCTGTAGTTCTTATGGCTAATGGATTATTTACTAAATGGCAACAGCCAATAGCATTTGAATTAAAAGCAGACATATCAAATTACACTGAGCTCACTCAGTGGATAGATCATGTTATTCAAACATTATTGGAAATTGGTTTAGATGTAAGAGCATTAACATCAAATATCAGTTGGGATTTTTTGAATTCTGCTAAACTAAGAAATATAAATAAGGAACAATCATGTTTTCATGTGAATGGGCATAAAATATATTACATATTTGATGTACCTGATTTAATTACAAATGCAAGAAATAATTTAATGAAATATGACTTCAATTTTGGTAACAAAGTAGCTAGATGGGCTCATGTTGAAACAATTTATGAACGAGACAGTGCTCATGAATTAAAACTTATGCCCAAAATTACAGAAAAACATGTAAAACCCAATAATTCTGATAAATTGCGTATCAAATTCGCGATACAAATATTTAGCTACACTGTTGCTGCAGCAATACAATTTTATGTAAAAGCTAGATTGATTGAAAATGGTGCCAATGATACAAAAGATTTGATAAAAATGTTCAATGATATCTTTGATGTATTAAATTCTGACGCAGTCACAAATGATTATGTTCACAAAAGAGCATACAAAGGAAACAATGACCAGAAGAAATTTTTATTGGAAGCTTTAGGCTTTTTAGAATCTCTAATATTGATAGAACCTTTAACTAACAAGGGACCTAATAATTTATATTTTATCGAAGGATTTATTGTTACTATAAAATCAGTAATGAGTTTGCAAAATGACCTGAAACAGCAAGGGCATTCACATATTTTAACTAGGAATCTTAATCAAGAATGTTTGGAGGAGTTTTTTAACCAAATCAAACAGACCTGTAAAGAGCCTACTGCTCTTCAGTTTAGCAGATCCTTTAGGAATATATTCCTCACAAATATTTTGAAAACAACAGCCACTTATAAAGAAGGCAGTTGTGAAGATGATTTGACAACTATTTTATTTAAACTAAAAGATTTAAAGGAGTGAAAATATATGTATAATTCAAGCCATAATGTAAAGACTGATAGTTGTAAGAAGTTGTATGCAAATAGTTACTAAATAGCGAAAAATAAGATCAAATTTTAATATTTAAATGTTTCTTCTTCTATTCATTCACACCATATGACAGAGATCTTGCCTTATAGCGGACCTTGAAGGAGGCCTACGCCCAGCAGTGGACTGCTATAGGCTGATGTGATGTGATGTACATAGAAACTAGAAGATAAGATGTTTTTTGTCTCTAGGAGTATTAATAATAAATAAAAATCATGTAATCGCTTGAGTAATAATTTATATTTCTACAAAATATGATATGCTGTCTGTTATTTGTTATACATGAAAAAATATAACACTGTTCTCTGATTTATTACAAATCCAATATTTAAGGAAGTATTTTTATTGTGGAAATGTTATTAAGTTCATGTTATGTATGTATAGGTACTATTTCTTACATTATGTATGACAGATCTTTAAAGACTTGGCTTAAATAAAACAATAACACTTAATTATATTAACTGAGAAGTTTTAGTTGTATGTTAGTGACGTAACAAAATTGGGTGCAATATTTATTTAGATTTGTTCAAAAGTCGCATGAATTTTGTCTTTCACATTTTGTAAAAAAGAAAATGGAATAGTAAATACTAGAATTCTGATCTCATTATGCATGATCAGATCACACCCTTACCAACGAAAAATAAAATAACATATATTATGTTGTCTGTGTTGGTGAAAAACAAGAAACTGATAAAAACAAAACAATGCAAACAAAAATACAACGATATATTTCTCAAAACTTAATAATTACCTCTTAATACTAGAATCACACTTATTCCTAAAACATAATCTAGAATAGGACTAGAAATTCAAAATATCTTTATTGTTATTTAATACTTAAACAGCAAATTAAGGACGGAGGCTTAACTCCAAAGCTCGTTTAGATTTTGTAAGAAACATATAATTACTTGGTATATTTTACATCGCACCTCCGGACATGAAAGATTATGTCGGCAGGCAGATTCGTTATTAGCCGCGTCCACATAGGCTGAGCAGCCTCGGCCGCGGCACAATGCGCGCGGCATGCGCCGAACCGCGCGGTCTGTGTGGACGTGGTGCGGGCGAGGCAGCCGCATGCTCACGCTCGGGCGAGCGCGCGCGCAACCGAGCCAAACGGTGTCGGCAAAACGATTTGCTCAAAGGCGCCTCAGTCGTTTGCCGCGCGCCGTGTGGACGGCGTATTTTTTGTTGTTTTCCGTGCGCGCTCAATTCGTTTGTTTACCAATATGAACAAAAGTGACTGTCGGCAATTAATAAGTTTATACGCAAGTAATAATTGGCTGTGGGATGCGAGAGACCCTAATTATACCAATAGGGGGTTGAGAGAGGATTCCTGGCTGAAAATCAGTCAGGAAATGAATATTCCAGTCCCTTGTTATAGGATCAGGTAAGAATGTTTTGAGGTTATAAATTTTATAAAGGCGATTTCCGTAACAGAATCTGTTTTTGTACATGTTCTGACCCAATATCTTCTCCTTTTTAAATCATTTCTTCGCTTTTTAATATTATTTATCAAAATAAAAGCATAAGCCGCCACAGCTGTGCGTACGTACGGCGCCATTTTGTTTAATCTGTCAACTGACCGAGCAAATTGGCTCGCGTTGTGCGGCCGAGGCTGCCTCGCTCTCTCATTTGATCCAAACGAATTGCCTCAGGCGCACATGAGCATTTTGCCGCGCGAGGCGGGCCGCGGGCGCGGCTGCTCAGCCTATGTGGACGCGGCTTTGAGCATATCTTCATTGACGAATCTATAAAATAACATAACTTTAGTGCAAAGTTAATTTATTACCCTGAATCCACGCTTACTATTTTTGTAATACATTTCCTTCACGTTTTCATCATAATTTCGTGTTGCATGAGGTAGACAGATGATTATAATTATCAAATATAGATTTAGTAATAATATGTATATGAAAGTAGTCCAGACAAGACTTACAGTCTTATGGAAGCTGCCCATTTTAGTATGCAGTGCAGTCGAATATGAAATAACACATTCTTTAAAGATAATAATGGAATAATACATTTATTTGAGCTGCGCAGGAGTTGTGTTATAAAATGGAACAGTTCTAACCAGTAGCATCTATAGTTACCTACTTTGGGATCAAGCACAGAGCAATGATGTCATCCTCGCGCGCTTACTTATTGTATGGATGTTTCTTTTTTAATATTGACCCTATAAACGGTATTTCCAGGTGCTACGACCTATGAAGTTATAATAATTAAAAATGTGAAATTATACTTTGTATTATATTTATAGTGAAAACTATTTAGTCGTACATATTGTCCAAAGTTTCAATACTTTCAATCTTTAGTTGCTGGCACTAAATTTTGAACACATCATTTACCCAAGGAAATAACATTTTACATACTCAAGAATGGCTCATGAATAACTTTGATACATTCAAAAGCCATTTTTGGCACTCGTTACAAAAATAGTCACATGTTTGGTTTTATTTATCTCTTACATTTATTTAAATCCAACTAAGTATGTATCTTTTGATACCTAACCTTACCATTTTAATGATTGATTATAAAACTGACATGATTCGAATACCTACTTAGTAAAAAAATATGATATGATATATTTTTACGGTTTTAACATTTAGAAATACTTATATAACAATCTATATGTATGAAAATATCTGTTTTAGAACTATAGAAAAATATTTAATGGATGGAAATATGCATTCGAGGATTATAAATGGTTTAGTCTAATGAGTTTGGAATCAAATTCTATAAGTACTATAACTTCCGTCATTATTATCACCATATATTAGTATTCTAATACATATATTAGATATATCTGTTAACTTTAAAATAACTTATTCAAAGAGACTGAAAAATTACTTGAAACTCAAGCAACAAGTTCCATGTTATTTTCCAGTTTTTATAGTAATAAAGTTATTACGCTCTCATCATCACTCTTTGTAGAATCTTATTATGATACCGCAAACTTCGACGCAGAGATAAACCAAGGTAATTTAACCGAATTCGCCCAACTATTATAAACACACTGTATTTACATTGCGTATTGTCAATTACGGGGTGCAAGAGACGGTGTACCGAAAACTTTGCAGGCATGATCAGACCATGAAATTGAACAACTTTATCTATGGAAGATATGTTGGTAAACGAGAAAAAATTTCCGACCTCCTATACAAAGTTCCCGATCAGCTGACTGACTTACTATGCAAACTCTAAAAAAATAAATCGTTTCCCAACATAGGCTCCATATTAAAAGTTGTTCAGTTTCATGGTCTGATCATGCCTGCAAAGTTTTCGGTACACCGTCCCTTACACCCCGTACAATTAAAACGCATGGAGAGCCGACTACGCTAGAATATCATCATTAGCAACGACAGTATTCGAACTAAGTTATAAAGCCCGATTTGGAAGTTACTGTAATTAGGGTCCTTATGCCTTTCTTTGATTATCGGTTTGAGAGCAGTCGAATCGGTAGTATTAGCGTGTCTCTACTGTAGCCTTGCGCACCTCGAGCAGTAGTCGTTGTTGTCGCGGCTGCCGTAGTACATGCAGAGGGGGGCGCGGCACGGGCGGGGTGAGGGGGGGCGGTCGTCGTAGAACGTCGACTTGGAAAGGTACAGGGTGCGGTCTTGTTGCTGCTGCTGTCTCGCGGGATTGTTCTGGAAGGGAAATAAACTGTGACAATGCGATACAATTGATTCGTACTCATATGGTCTTGTATTCATATGGTCTTCTTCTTATCGTGTGGGACACCGAGTCGTCCAACGACCCGATGAACCCTGGTATCAGAGTTTTACTAGTAGGCCTCTGACATGGTAACAAAACCTATCTCCCTACCACCCATCCTACACCCATATTTCGCGGACGGAGCGAGCTTATGAAATCATAGTTACTGACGGAAATCAGTGAGAATGCGAGCACACAGCATCAAAAGATCGCAGGCTTAATGCGAGCTTATGAAATGAAAGTTACGAACAGACCGCTGGCTAAATGTGAGCGAACCTAATTACTCATGGAATAAAAGTTATATAATACAGATATTATTCTAAGCGCCAACGCTGCGTCGAGAGGGCTGCGCGCGCGAGGGCTAGATTCGGAAAAATACTAAAGCAGCGCTGCGTGCCGCGGGGCGACCTGTCCGAATACGACGACCTCGCCGTATTATAGCTACTTCTAAATTCGGACGGATAATAATGCCAAGCGCGTGCAGTCCGCTTAACGGACCTTTTACGCTTAAATGCGAGTAGAGGTTGTTACTACAAAGTATAAAGTAAAGTCGCTTCCCGCGTCTGTCCCTATGTCTGTATGTATGCTTAAATCTCATAACCACCCAACGGATCTGGATGGGGATTTTATTAAAAGATAAAGTGATTCAAGAGGAAGAATTTTATGTCGGAAGGTCTGTTACCAGTGGGAAATCTGTTAGCAGCGGGTGAAACGGCTGGGCGGGCCGCTAGTTAAGGGCGGGCCGTGAGAAAAATGGGTATTTTTGGATGCACGCAATTTTGTTGAAGAATACGATAAACACCTTATTTTTATAAATAATGATTTTTCATTATATTATCTAGATTTTTGTCGCAGGAAAACACAATTAAAGAAAGTTTGATCGATAGTTTTATTTTTCAAAGTTTGGTCTATTTTTACACTTTTTGCGTAGTGAATAGCAATCTTAGGAACATTACATATAGTTTTTTGCGAATACGATACGTCTTGTACGGTTGTACATTACTAGATTCTTGTCGTACAGTTTTTTGATTACTTGTTTATTTGGCGAGAAATGTCCAAAACAGTGAGAAATCGGATAAATATGGCGATTCCGCTCTGTTATTTTTATTTTTTATTTGTTTTTTTATCCCGCCCGAGCCGGTTTTCTATTAGGACAATACAAGAAAAGAAAATTGCGTTATGCAAATTTCTTTTTTTACAATGACCGATCATGACGTCAATAAGTGATAAAACTATCCAACATTGAATAAAGTTATTTCATTTTCATTTGTTCTCACATACAGGATTTGCCATTAGTGTGAAAGGGACGTTTAGAAGTTCGATGCATACCTGTAGAGTGCGCGCGCCGTCGTGCGCGGCGCGGTCTGCCTCGGCGTAGAACTGCGAGCGGCCGGTGCCGTAGCGCGGGGCGGGCGGCGCCGCGCCGCACGACTCCTTGCGGTTCTTCTCCGATGTGTATCTGCAAATTTAGTTTTTTAAAATATTACATACATACATATATCACGCCTATAGTCCCTTTCGGGGTAGGCAGAGCATAAATGGCCGTGAAAAACGGTAATTTACGCCACGTCTGACAAAAGTTCGAGGGTCAATCAGATAACTGTGTATCACTATAGTGACAGGTTGTCAGCCCATCGCCTAAAATTGCAATACACACCCTCGAGTCCCTTAGTCGCTTCTTACGACACCCACGGGCAAGAAAGGGGGTGATGCTATTCTAAGCCGGCATCACACGGGGTAGCCGGCATCACACGGGGTTTTAAAATATAAGTATTCATTTAACATGACTATTGAAGGTCCCGTTGTAAAAAAAACGGTCTACTCGCAAAATGACCTAATTCCTAAACGCAAAACGGCCTTCTCGCAAAAAGACCTAACTCCTATACGCATAATGTCCTAAACGCATAATGTCATAAACGCATAATGACCTAAACGCTTAATGTCCTAAAAGCATAATGTCTTCAAAATTACTCTATAATTAACGGTGATTTCCCACACTTTTCCTCAACGTAGGTACAATGTGTGATGTCTTTTGGTGTACTTACCTGCTATATTTGGCCGTATATTGGTAAGAGTTATGTAATACATAGGCGGTGTAATTATTCTGTGCATCATTCATGGCCTCAGTTCATAGCTTAGCTTCTGTTATTGGTATACCATCTTTGAACATAACATTAACATCAACAGCCACATCAGTCCAATACTGGATATGGGTCTCCCCCTATTAGGGGTTATTGACATACCATGCTTGGTAAGCGAATTGGCGAGCGCAGTACAAGATGATGAATTTCCAATCCCTGGATGATTATCCCTTAGTCACTTTTTACGACACCCTCGAGTAGAATTGGGGTGATGCTATTCTAAGCCGGCCGGCACCACATGTCAAACGCTGCGGTTTTCGACCGGTAATATTTGTGAATGTCTATGAAGTTTGCATTCAACAGAGCTCGATAAAATTTCAAAAAAGATTTATACAGCCAACAAAATCCAATATTTTGTAGCGATGTAATGTTTTAGCTAAAGTGACATTTCTTTTCCTTTTGCATATTTTGCTTTCAATAGTTCAATCAAAAAGCTAATTGATTTGTCGCAACTAAAAATTCCATGTAGAACAATCAATTGAACTACTGGAAATAGAAGATTTTGAGGACATTAGGCATTTAGGACGTTGTGTTTAGTTTAGGACATAACGCGTTTAGGGCATTAAGCCTTAGGACATTAAACGTTTAGGACATTATGCGTTTAGGTCATAATGAGTTTAGGTCATTGAGAGTTAAGGAATATTTTAGGATTTAGGACATTATGCGTCGGGAGGAAAAAAACATATATACATACATATATCAGGCCATAAACAAAGCCATAACGTAAAATGGGACTAAAATACATGAGTAGGTACGCAATTTGTAAGTACAGCTATTACAATTTCTCACTACAGTGATACACCATTTTCGGAAAACAGCGAAAACAGCCGACACAGGAAAATAATAGTACTACATACATACATATATCACGCCTATAATCCTTTGCGGGGTTGGCAGAGCGTAAACGGCCGCAAAAAACGGACATTGCCACGTCTGACAAACATTTGAGGGTCATTCGGAAAATTGTGTATCGCCATAGTGACAGGTTATCAGCCCATTGCCTAAAATAGCAATACACACCCTCGAGTCTCAGGTTTTTTTTATATTAGTATTCATTTAACATGACTATTAAAAAGGTCCCATTGTTAAAAAAACATACATACATATATTAGGTCTACATCCCTTTCGGGGTAGGCATAGCGTGCCCGGCCGCAAAAACTGTGTAATCTGTGGTTATGGAGTTGCTAACGTAACTTAACTACCTACTTATAGCTTATTATAACTTAGTTAAGTAATATTCTGTTATGTTAATTGACCCAAATAAAGTGAAAAAATGGGCTACGTCTGACAAACACTTGACTCACTACTTAGACAATCGTGTATCACCATAGTGTCAGCCCATTACCTTAAGTTGCAATACAAATACCCCCAAAAAGCACATCAAAACAGGTAGGTATAGGTGTTGTTGCCGTGTGAAGCCGGCTTAGAATAGCATCACCCGATTGCTTTCCCGTGGGAGTCGTAAGAGACGACTAAGAGACTTGAGGATGTGTATTGCAATTTTAGGCGATGGGCTGACAACCTGTCACTATAGCACACAATTTTCCTAATAACCCTCAAATATACGTGACGGAAATGTCCGTCCGTTTACGCCCTGCCTACCTCTCAAGGGATTATAGGCGTGGCATGTGTGTGTGTGTGTGTGTTGTACCCGCTCCTCAAGCAACGGAGGTCCCTCATTTTTTCCCCATTTTGGGAACTACCGGCACGTGCCGGGTAGATTCAGTTCAATACCTTATTCCCAGAACAACTCGTAAGTGATTGTTTGAACAACCACAAAACTTCTCCGGGTGAGCTCCTGCTCCCCACCACACAGTCAGGTGTAGATTTCATAGCCCCGGGGCTAAAATTGTAGAGTCCAGAACTTACTTAGTTGCTCATGCAACTACTTGCAAATCTTTTGATTTTTGTCTCTATTAGGAAGAGATCGCTGCAAGGGATAAGGCCGCCATTGCTTACTTTCAGTCTTAAGTTTTCTGTATTGTTTTGTTTCTGTTGTGTATGTTGTATGCAATAAAGTGTTCATCTATCTATCTTAAAACATAAAAAGTGCATCGTACCCGGTCCACGCCTCGTTGAGGTAGTTCTTGACCATCTCGTCCTGCACGGGCGCGCGCGCGGCCAGCACGCGGCAGCACAGCACCTCCCCCGTGCCCCGCACCCCGCCCCCCGCCGCCGCCTCCCGCCCCCCCGCCACGCCCTCCTCCGGGTTGCTCTGGCTTCCACTGCTCTTGCCGGTCAGCTTCGCCATCGAACCGAAGTTCTTCTTCAGTTGTTTGCTCATTGATCTGGAATAACACGGCAGAAAATATTGAATGAATACTTATGCTCATTGAATTTTCATACAACATTGTAACGTGAGCGCGAGCGATTGTCACTCAGAGAGCTATGGAAAGGTCTATGCTCGGTATCTCTATAATGGGTAAAATCCGGAATGAGACTATCCACAGAGAGACCAAAGTAACGGATATAGTCTGGAAGTGTAGCAAACTGAAGTGGCAGTGGGCTGGGCGGCCACATCTGTCGTAGAACCGACGGACGGTGGAGTAAACGGGTTCTCGAGTGGAGGCCAAGCGTAGCGTTGGACGACCTCCGGCCAGATGGACCAATGACTTAAAGAAGGCGGCTGGTAGCGACTGGATGGCGAAAACGGGAGATCCTTCCCTATGGCGTACCCTGGGGGGCCTCCCCCGCCTACGTCCACCAGTAGATTGCAATAGTCTGACTGATGTATGTTTGTATGTAAAGCGAGCGAAGCCGTATATTAAACACCAAGTCCCAATTCTCGCCAAAAATACAAACGCGAGCAATAGGAGCTTATAGGCAAAGATGAAATTTCTCGAAAAACTAAAATGCGAGCCACAACTTATAGGTACAAAAATAATGTTTTTTGTTAAGTGACGTGCAACTGTACTTCAGACATACCTGCCAATACTTCCGAAGTGTTTTGTGACCGAGTTCATTTGCTTGGAACTCTTCGTGGATAACGCATCCAAGGACCTCCTCAACTCCTCAGGCGGTTGGCTGGTCGTGATGCACTCCACTCTCTCCAGGTCCAGGTAAGCTGCGAGCATGGCGGACCGCTGGTACTCGTCTGGTAACAAGGTGTTGATGGTCTTCTGGTCCGGTTCTGTGTCCCAGCGGAAGTCTTCACCTGGATCCACGTTGAACCTGGTATACGGCAGAACATTTTTTAGTATAAAATAACTTATCCACACGCACATACTCTTAAAAAACATATTTTTCATTCTGATGCAGTTAGGTTATTAAACTGTACTAAATCTGGACCCTGGTATAATATCATGAACTTATTTTCTTCTGGAAATAATTTTATAAAAGTGATAATGATAAATAATGCAGTCTAGACTCGAATCATCCGCAAACTATTGTCTCACAAAACGGTTAGATATCAATACCATAACTCGAACACAGATTTAAGAAGAGATCTGTAATGAAAAATGTAGAAACTCAATAATTCTATATTAGTATAACATGACTTACCGCACAGGCATAGGGTTCTGCATGTGGTCCTCCAAAGGAATCCTCGCTCCATCAGTAGGCAATGGCTCGCAAGGGACTAAAGCCGAGAAATGCCCTGCGTCATATGCTAATAGAATTGGCGCCCTACTACATTGGTCTGGGTCCAATTCTAGAGGAAGGTAGATGCCGCCAAATGGGATTGGGGCGATGGGGTCACCGCGGAAATCCTGGAATTCGATAAAATCAATAAGTTATGTGAATGTATATTATATTGCTGTATGATGACGGATTAGAATAGCATCATCCCATTTCTTTCCCGTGTGTGTCAATGGGCTGACAGACAAACTGTCACTATGGCGGTTTCGGTCTTGGTTCTACTAAAAATCTACTGCAACCAGCCTAGACCCAAATATAATAATATTCTAATAGAAATTATTTATTGCCTTTAAAATTTAATTTCAGCTTTAACTAACTAGGTACATACAACAGTAATTATAGTAAAGGCAAAAGGATGAGTCTCACCTTGTGCTGACGAGAACTGAGTTCCGCCAGCGCTGTTTTTCAGCACATCTTCCTCCCTAAGATATTGGGCGGGGAAATGTTCTAGGGCTAAATAACAGATAGGTACTAGTGTGAGCAAATCTTACTAACAATGAGAATATACTCACTCTTAAAGCGACGTCAGCGAACACAATAACTGGTCTTCTCATGACATGCGCCAATGCAAAGACGTGCAACTGTTCCAAGCCGGAGTAATGAGGGGCAGCTGACAGGTCTGGCTTGGGTCTCGGTTCAGCTGAGGCTGCCCTGACGGATTCCTCCCAGTCGCGCTCCCATTCCGCCTCGGAAGGTGTGAGCCCAGCTGATCGGAGCGAGAGGCTCTCTGACCACCGCCAGCGGCGTTTTATGGCACCTGGTGATCAAAGAAACTTTCTTAGTGCGTGGTCCAAGGCGGCCCTAAACTACTTACCTACAGCTGGAATAGGCCGTTTTACGATTTATTGCACGCAGAAGATTAACAAGTCAGACGCAATAGGCACTGATATTAATACTATCAATTTCTGAATGTAAACATGGGCTTACAGCAGATTACGAGCGAAGCAAGCTCGTCTTTTTACACTGTCATAAGTGAGAAGTGCTACATTACGCTACAACAAGAATAAACTTATTACGAGCGAAGAGAGCTCGGGTCCAAGGTGAGTAGAGAAGAGTGACAAGACGGCTGCCACCGTCCAACAAATCCTAGCACCACACAGATACTCACTTGTAAGCGCTTCACCGCCTTCCCCAGACAATAACGCTTGAACCTTCGTTCTCAAAGCGAGCAATCTATCGTGAAACCCGTATGCTGCAAGCGACGCTGCGTGTGGTAAGCAGTTGCCGTCACCAGATGTCGCTAGCGGTAGTAATCTCGGCGCGCCTGGCACGCGGCCGTGCCGCCAGTAGTTGAGGATGCCTGCTGATTCAAGGGTCACCAGGGTGGCTGTTTCTAAGAGATCTTTCTCTAAGAATGTTCTGAAAACAAAAAATATTATGTTGAAAATCTTTGGTCATTTAATGGAGTTGATGTAAGGGAAGCCTTGCCAGCGGATCTGATTCCGGGACATTAGAACTTGGGCATTTTCAAATCAAGAGTGAATAGGCAAGCATGTACTATCATCTTCTGCATCGTCACTTAACATCAGATGAGATAGCAGACAAATGCGGGCCTATTTTATATATATATTTTTTAAAGTAAAGTCTGATATTTGTACTATCAGAAGGAGGTCAAGAGTTCGAGTTACCCATTAAAGGGATCAGAATGGACTGGTGACAGTACAAACAAACTTCGTAAGACTTTGACCAATATTTGACGACGACCTATAGATCTTTTCCAATTCATTCGCTTTGATACTACTCGTAGTACCAGTGTTCGAAATTTATTTGATTCAATCATTTATCAAGCTGCTAATAAAAAACGACAAACAATTCTTCTTCTTCTTTCGAGTGGAGGAACAACCTGATGAACCCTGAGGTTACAGTTTTTCAACCACCTTCTACTACTAGTAGACTTCTGTCATGGTTGTGTAACGACCTCCGTCTAGGTAATCATAGACAACAACCGGGACCGACGGCTTAACGTGCCCTCCGAAGCAAAGTACCATCTTTCTTAAGGATACTTGGTGGTTTAGCACGTAATATCTTATAATCCTAACCAACATTTACAGCCAGAACAGCTTCTTACGACTTCCTATTGGGGGGTATTGTCATACTCAAAACGTTTTTACTTAGTCGCTTTTTACGACACCCACGAGTAGAATTGGGGTGATGCTTTTCTAAGCCGGCACCACACGGCCGAACCAAAACAAATATCCTAACCAAACTGGGAACAAATTGACAAAGTGATAAATATCAACTTGAGTGCCCCCCGAAAATCTAACCTGGGACCTCCGGATTCGAGACCAACGGTGAGACAGCTAATTCATTCATCAACAATTACCTACTTATAGAAAGTTATTAATGCCAAATCATTAAAACTGATTACGTTTTCCAATGCATTAATCGAAAGTGTGGATTATTTCCGCTTGCTATTAATATGGTTGGAAAGAAACGGAACTGTATTCTGTAACCTTCAGCGGAACGTTTAAATGATTATTATTCCATTTGCTTGGCCGAGTTACTTTCTGTGTTTACTAACAGTGAGGTCAAGGGAGTATATGTCTAGACAATACATTTGCAGGACTAAATAGGTGCACAGAAACAACACAAATGTACGAGAGTTTACAAAAGCAATAAGGTACTTACTTATTTAAAATGTACTGTCTAATTCCAAGCTAAACTCGCGCAGTGGAAGCGATTTACACAGGTAAATTTCGAGCAAAATACCAGGAGTTCAACTGGAGGCAGACAATGGCTGCGTTACGCAGCGCTAAATAACATACGCTGCACAATATATCAGCGCATACTATGAATCAAACGTGAACCTAAATCTATTTAACCTAATTAACTAAGTTGAGTGAAATTGGCAAATGATGTGTTCCAACCTTTACATAACTCGAGTCGGTAGTAAATACCGTCTGCCGATCTGGCGTTACGTCACACGTATTAGCACTAGATTCTAAGTAAGTACCTCCAAATTATATCACCCCACGAATTCCGCAATTCGTACTAAGGAGTCACAATGATATGGTACAACAAATATGACTAAAGGGAACACACCATTAACACGAAGAAAACAGTTTTATACTAAGACAACTAGGTTTACTACTTACAGTCAACGTGCCGGTCCAAATGCATAAAATACCCAACGGAGAAAGGAAGTTCAGGGAATGGATCAAATGGGGAATTCCGTGGGTACTTACAGGGCTGGGTGGAAAAGATATCGACACCCAGCATTCCACTACAGCCTTGGCGCGTTATTCACTTCAAATCACTCACAGCTTCTGTTCGTATTTCACTTTGATATTAGTCATTACGCGTGACCCAACACGAATTAGGGCCGTACAAAACGCGAGCCGATATGGCCACTTGATGCCTATTCAACGCGACGCTCACGTGGAAGACGTCGAGACATCCAACAATCACTAAGCCTGGTATTCTAGTATAACCCAGGAGAACCGCAATAATACGATGCATCAACACGCGCGATCTCAAATTGAATCGTCCATTACACGCGGCATCACAAAACGCGTGGCGGGAAATCCGCACGATACGCGATACCCTCCCGTCCGAACGGTTTTGAGTGACTGGGTAGTGCGGCGCCGAAACCACCGGTTGGCGCCGTCAGGCGGTCTGCGCGCACGTCGCCAGTCTCGCCCTGCGAGTGAGAAAGGGACAACACACGCCCAGAGCGACGCGTGCGATCGAGCACCGCGCCGCATTCATAGACCGTCATTAATACCTAACTTACCCTAGCATAACAACGCTAAATATTAAACATTCACCCGCCCTAGGCCGAATCCCTTAGGCCTATTCACTACTGGGGAGACGAGATAGCGTTGCTATTGCTCGCTTAAGAACTGAATCCCCTACCTGAACTGTCGCGACTCGAGGAGTGCCATCACTACCTGGGAACAAGTTGAGAATGCGCCCTCTGCGCCATCGCAGTGGCGGCAGGTTGGCATCCTTAACCAGAACGAGATCTCCGATGCGAGGGGGTTCAGTTCTGTCCGTCCACTTAAGGCGTTGCTGCAGAATGTGCAAATACTCAAGCGACCATCGCTTCCAAAAATTCTGAGACATTTGCTGCAGCAACTCATAACGCGTCAAACGATTGCTACTGACCTCTGTGTAGGGGTACTCTGGCAAGGCGTTAAGTGGTCGGCCAATTAAGAAATGCCCTGGTGTCAGGGCCTCCAGATCATTCGGATCTGAGCTAAGCGGACACAAAGGACGTGAATTGAGAACGGCCTCAATTTTACAAAACACGGTCGCTAGCTCCTCAAAGGTTAATATCGTTAAACCTATAACGCGCATCAAATGCGTCTTAGCGGACTTTACAACCGCTTCAAATATACCACCCCAGTGGGGGCATCCTGGTGGATCGAACACCCAGTTAATGCCCTGACGGGAGAGGCTCGTGCCGATAGCTTCCTCGTTTTCCGATAAAAACGTTATAATTTCTTTCATACATCGATCAGCGCCCTTAAAATTGGTACCACAGTCCGACCTGATCAGCGCTGGTCGCCCTCTTCGCGACACAAATCTATCTAAAGCTGCTAAGAAAGCCTCCGTAGTGAGGTCGGCCACGAGTTCCAAGTGGACGGCCTTGGTTGCTAGGCACACAAACACGCACAAATACGCCTTGATTGACTTCGCGTTGCGAAGGCGTGATGCCTTTACCATAAAAGGCCCCGCAAAGTCCGTTCCCACACCCGCAAACGTCCAGGCTTCCGTCACCCGGTCCGGTGGGAGGTCTCCCATCTGAGGTTGCATTGTGGCTGCCTTCAACCGATAGCAAGGCAAGCACCGAAACACAATGCTCCGTACCGTACGTCGTCCAGACAAGATCCAAAACTCGCGCTGCAGAATAGCCAAAAGTGCATTGCAGCCCGCATGCGAGTTTTTCTGGTGACGATCCCTAACTATAAGTTCTACCAAAGGTCCCTTCTTTGGGAGTAACAGCGGATGCCGTGCTGAAAAGGGCAGGTTAGCGTTCCGAAGTCTACCTCCAACCCGGAGCATTCCATGCTCGTCCACGAACGGGTTGAGGCGCACAAGACCTCCCTTCAGCTTTCCACGGCCATCCCTGAGCAGCCTGGCCTCTTCCTCAAAATGTTCCGCCTGGACGACCCTAACCAATAAACTTAGAGCCGCATTCCGCTCCGCAGGCGAGAGGGCAGGTGCCAAGTTCCGTTCTGCTTGAGGTTTTCTACAGTTGTTCACGAACCGTTTGATCCAACCTGTCACCCCTAGAAGTTTGTCGAGGGAGCTGTATCGTTCCAGCAAGAAAGCCGCACTAGGCTTAGGTACGATCTGCCCTACGTTCACTCGCAAACCTCGATCAGGTGGCCCAAGCGGCGACCCGCACTCATTGTATGGCCATCTCTCAGGTGACTCAGTCAGCCACTGAGGTCCCCACCACAGTGAGTGACCTACCAAATCAGGGGCCCTACATCCCCGTGAGGCGCAGTCCGCTGGGTTCTGTTCTCCCGGTACGTGTCTCCATACCAACGGAGTTTCCGATCCTTTAATCTGTGACACCCGATTTGCCACGAAAACCTCAAGAGTATGTACCGACGTCTGTAACCAGCACAGAATTATCCTACTGTCGG
This sequence comes from Tuta absoluta, assembly GCA_027580185.1. Lineage (NCBI taxonomy): Eukaryota > Metazoa > Arthropoda > Insecta > Lepidoptera > Gelechiidae > Tuta > Tuta absoluta. The sequence continues at coordinate 11,044,931 of JAQAHW010000009.1, forward strand.
TCCATGCGTACACCGTTTCATCCAAAGTGATGGTACCGCGTAGATTACTAGCGACATGATGTAGCAAGCGCGTGAGAAGCGCTGCTCCCGCCAATTCCAACTTTGGAATGGTCCATCTTGTCCTAACCGGAGCCACCTTACTCTTGGCCATAACTAGACGCACGTCTACAGTTCCCGTTGAACTGACTGTCCGCAAATAGACAGCTGCCGCGTACCCTCGCTCCGAGGCATCACAAAACCCATGTAGGGTAGCCTTACATCCCACCGATGGGAGCAATTTGCGAGGTATGGCGATGCGTACGATCCCTGGTAAGGTGGTCACAAACTTGGTCCAATCATTCAACAGCTCTCCGGAGAGCTGGTCGTCCCAACCCAAGTTTGCTATCCACAACCTTTGCAAGAAGCACTTCGCCATGAACGTCACCGGTGCGATCCACCCGTTAGGATCGAAAGTTCTGGCGATCGTCGATAATACCGAACGCTTCGTCCAAGTCTTCTGCAAAAGGTCTGGCTCGATCTGATACGTAAAGACATCATGCGTTGGCCTATATTGGACCCCTAGGATGCTCAACGTATTTGGATTGTCCGGGTTCTCGAAAAGGTGCGGGTCCTGCTGGAACTCACCTGGCAACCCGGCCAGGAGCTCTGGACAGCTGGACAGCCATTTCCGCAACTCATAACCTCCTGATTCCATGATCGCGATCAGCTCGTCTCGTAGTAGCAGTGCTTGTTGCACGCTATCTGCACCCGTGCAGATGTCATCCACGTAGACGTCGCGATCCAGTACTGCTGCGGCTCGAGGGAATCTTACCCTTTCCTGTGCGGCCAACTCTCGCAGCGTGCGTACTGCCAAAAACGGACTTGGCTTCAGACCATACGTTACCGTGTTAAGCTCATAAGTGACCATCGGCTCGTCAGGGCTCTCACGCCACAAAATCAGCTGGTACCGACGGTCATCTGGGTGTATAATTGTTTGGCGAAACATCATTTTGACGTCTGCGACGAACGCTACTTGGTGCAACCGAAAATCTGTGAGGATGTCCACAATGTCCCGGTTCAACTTGGGACCCGCGTGCAGACACTGGTTCACAGACACACCATTCGATGTAGGAGCAGAACCGTCAAACACTACCCGTATCTTCGCCTCCGGTGACTTCAAAACAGCCAGGTGTGGTATATAGTAATGCTCGACACACCTCCAATCTATGCTGGACACCGACATGTGGCCTAACTCTAGGTACTCCCTCATGAATTCGATATACTTCTGCCGAAGTGCTGCATCTCGCTTCATCTTTCTCTCCACAGCCAGTAGTCTCCGTTCCGCGATCTGTCGCGAACTACCTAAAGAGGGGCGGTTTGGGAGAAATGGCAGCCTGGTAACAAACCTACCTGACGAACTTCGTGCAGTGTTGTACTGATAGAACAGCTCGCACTCGTCATCCTCTGGCTTCCGTCTATCCGCTGTGGGTGGCTCCTCAGACTCCCAAAACCTCTGCAGCACCTCCGACAACACACTACCATAGAGTACCGTATCGCCCTCTGGTAGGTCCTGAGGTCTCCAAACTGGGCCAAAAATAACATACCCCCCTGTGGTATCAACGGCCACTAAACCAGTTTGCTGAAGTACCCGTTTTCTGCCACACCAGAATCTCCCGAGGACGTCTGACCCGAGGAGAACGTCCACCGTACCAGGAGTATCAAATTCAGGATCAGCTAACTCTAAGCCTGTGGTTAACCCTCGTACCGTTGACGGTAACCGAACCTGAGGAAGTTTCCCTACCACATCATCCAGCACCACTGCTGAGGCATGATAGCTGACCCCTGTACCTGTATTACCTAATGTGAACTCGAAGTTCACCTGACCCCGAACGTCAGGCACATCTACACCTCCAATACCTACAGCCCCATCCGTTGTGGGCCTTATATTTAAGCGTAGCCTACTCACCAGCTTACTAGATACAATACAACCCTGAGCCCCTGTATCTAACAAGGCTCTTACCTGTATGCTGCGGCCACCGTATCCCCATACCCAAATCATTGCCGTAGGCAACAATACCGTAATTGGCCGGGGGGCCGAAGCTGGCGTGTAGGCGGCGATTACCTAGCAGGAACCTAAGCGCGGAGTGTCCGCGTCCTGCGGGGGGGTCCCCTCTCTCCGTACACCTTCGAGTGGGTCCCACTCCTGCTGATAGGGACCTCTGGTCCTGTACGCCATGGCTGGCAGCCTATAGTAACCCTGCGGCAGGCGCGCGTACCGTGGATGCGCCTGTAGCCGCGGGTGCTCAGCCAAGGGGAGAGGCATGCGTGGGTCATGGGAACTCACCATGTTGTTCAGACCCGCCGAGTACTGCATGTACTGGCCCTGGTGTTGGCACCCGCCCGTAGCATCACGTATCTGTGATGGGTGCCCCTGACCTTGGACCTGTGACCACCTACCCTGTTCCGGCACCTGCTGCCGAGGTGGTGACTGTCTCGCGCGTGGTGAAAGGGGCATCACCTGCTGATGTCCCTGGCCTCGTCCCTGAAACCCTGGTGGAAGAGGACTCCTCCTTGGAGGGGGTGGGGAGCGTTGCTCCCGTCTAGGTAGGGCAGACTCCGTCCGCTGACCCGCGTCAGCTCTGCCTCCGTAAACTCCGCTGCGGTTCATGCATAGGAGCTGATGGTGGGCACCCTGGCAGTACCTGCAGTTGGTGCTTGATGGGCACTCTCGCACCTGATGCGGCCCCATACACCTAAAGCACCAACGCCGTTGCTGCACCACACCACGACGTTTCTGCACCCGCTGTGCAGCGAACTCCTCACACGCAGTCACCTGATGCCCCGCCTCTCTGCAGTAGGCACACCTCGATTCCAAATTAGCGACATTATATCGCCTGGGTGGCCTACTCTTACCGTCTCGCGCCTGTGCACCCGGCCGTTCCGGGCGGCGAGCGGCCGCAGACTCCGCGTGAGGCGACTCTCCAAATTGGGCATCTACCCGCCTGCACTCGGCCTCGAGGAAGGACTTGAGCTCCTCGAAGGTCGGGAGGTAATCAGTGGCCTGTGCTATCATTGAACAACTACAATTTTACAGGCGAAAAAGTGGCAACATCGCGCCAAAATTAATATTTAAATAGCAATACTGATGAAAATTACAACTACAGGCGTTTTTTGAAGCTACAGGTCTACAATTTTACAAGTCACAGCTACAGGCACCTGTAGATTTCCATCGACAAACCATAATGTAGATTTTGCTTTTAAAAACACAATCGAGCAAGTTTTTACAGGTGTTCATCAAAAGACTTGTAAACTACAACTGTAAAAACTTACAACTTGTGAATAATTTTACAGGTCGTCTGACCTAGGTAATTATTTTACAAGTGCAAGATTTCTGCATAAAAATCTATTCAATATATTCAAAAGTACTCAAAATGCGTTCCTTGCCAAATTATTTTGCTCGAGGCGTTAAATAAAGCAAAACTTTATCGTCAATTGTGGATTATTATTATTAATTCACAACAGTACTATTTTAACGTACTCTATCAATAATATGATTTTAATTAGAAATATTGTTGATTTCATTTTTATAATTTCCTTTTTATTAAAATAATAATTTTCAGTGTAATGTCTTATATATTTAGCTAAGTGTTTACATACTTTCACATTATTTAATCTGTGCTATAACATTGACGTTGAATTTGAGTGAATGAAATGAATGAATCGATAGTGTTGTACATTGACTTGTAAAATTTACCTGTAGTCGAGATTTTGGAGCGGTACTGACAATGGTAGCTTTACAAGTGTCTTCATAAAACGCCTGTAACCTGTAAATTGTAACTACAAGTGCGTTACAGGCAGATTTCCGCCTGTAAATGTGGACCTGTACCTGTACAATGATAATACATGGCACAGATGTCTTACCTCCGTGTGACTGTTCAAAACGAGCGGCCATGTCGCTCGGCAGGCGGCGCAACAACGTGTGGACCAGGATATAATCATAGCCTGACACCGGCATCCCCTGTCTCTCAAGAGCGTTCACTGCAACGCAGACAGGGTTGAGCACCTTGGCCCTGAGGTCCGTCCCTCGTGTGATGGTCGGCACGGTGAGCCACTGTTCCAGGAGTTGGTCAATCATGAGACGTTTGTTGCTGTATCTCTCGATCAGCAAACCGCGAGCCGTCTCGTAACTTGCATCATCGACTGGTAGATGCTTTACCAGCTCATGGGGCTCACCTTGCAGCTTGGCCATCAATTGTGCCATTTTATATGCCGGCTGCAAGTCAGTGCGGTTATGAATCACACTGTCAAACAGATCCTGGAATCGGGTCCAATCCGTGTAGTCCCCGTGGAAGACCGGAATCGCCACAGCCGGCAGGGGCACTTGCACCCCCGGTCCCCGCGGACCATGGGGTGGGTCCGGCTCCCCAGCTCTACGCCTGGTGATCACAGCAGCCGCCTGCTGGATCTCCTGCCCCATCTCCATGCACTGGGTCACATTCGTCCGGACCGTAAGTTTGACCTCCTCATCAGGAGTCCCATCAAATAACTCCTCGCATCCAGTGAGGCAATCCAACACCTCCGCGACCCGTTCGTCAATCCGTTGCGCACAAGCGATGAGTGCGTCCTCTCGGTCCCCGCGACCGACCATCGCCTGCTTAGTCGCGAACCAAATTAGGTGCGTTCTAATTTTTGCCTGAAGCTGTGTAATTGTGGGAGCCATGGTACCAACCCAAAGTAACACCGAACCTTACAATAAAAAACAATAATAGACAATCGGCCCTGATCCTACCGTTAGGATATCCGCACAGGGTAAACACAACGATAATAACAAGCAATTCACTAATTGATTGGCCCTGATCCTACCGATAGGATATTCTACACAGGGCACACACTACAATCACAATAAATATATTTTTTTTATGTAGGTAGATTAAAAATCTTATACTAAAATAATCTTAAATCTAGTGGTTTTCTGAACCACGCTCTGCTACCAAAAATTGTCTAATTCCAAGCTAAACTCGCGCAGTGGAAGCGATTTACACAGGTAAATTTCGAGCAAAATACCAGGAGTTCAACTGGAGGCAGACAATGGCTGCGTTACGCAGCGCTAAATAACATACGCTGCACAATATATCAGCGCATACTATGAATCAAACGTGAACCTAAATCTATTTAACCTAATTAACTAAGTTGAGTGAAATTGGCAAATGATGTGTTCCAACCTTTACATAACTCGAGTCGGTAGTAAATACCGTCTGCCGATCTGGCGTTACGTCACACGTATTAGCACTAGATTCTAAGTAAGTACCTCCAAATTATATCACCCCACGAATTCCGCAATTCGTACTAAGGAGTCACAATGATATGGTACAACAAATATGACTAAAGGGAACACACCATTAACACGAAGAAAACAGTTTTATACTAAGACAACTAGGTTTACTACTTACAGTCAACGTGCCGGTCCAAATGCATAAAATACCCAACGGAGAAAGGAAGTTCAGGGAATGGATCAAATGGGGAATTCCGTGGGTACTTACAGGGCTGGGTGGAAAAGATATCGAAACCCAGCATTCCACTACAGCCTTGGCGCGTTATTCACTTCAAATCACTCACAGCTTCTGTTCGTATTTCACTTTGATATTAGTCATTACGCGTGACCCAACACGAATTAGGGCCGTACAAAACGCGAGCCGATATGGCCACTTGATGCCTATTCAACGCGACGCTCACGTGGAAGACGTCGAGACATCCAACAATCACTAAGCCTGGTATTCTAGTATAACCCAGGAGAACCGCAATAATACGATGCATCAACACGCGCGATCTCAAATTGAATCGTCCATTACACGCGGCATCACAAAACGCGTGGCGGGAAATCCGCACGATACGCGATACCCTCCCGTCCGAACGGTTTTGAGTGACTGGGTAGTGCGGCGCCGAAACCACCGGTTGGCGCCGTCAGGCGGTCTGCGCGCACGTCGCCAGTCTCGCCCTGCGAGTGAGAAAGGGACAACACACGCCCAGAGCGACGCGTGCGATCGAGCACCGCGCCGCATTCATAGACCGTCATTAATACCTAACTTACCCTAGCATAACAACGCTAAATATTAAACATGTACTAAATGTTTGCACTTACTTAATTAAATTAGGTGCAAAAAAATTAAGGGTGCGATCTACTCGTGAAACTGAACAATACTTTTCCCGAGGAGCATAAGTTAAATCAGGAAAAATGTATACTGAATTGTTTTACTGTTGCAAAGCTACATCATACCTGAATTTTTTGAAGTGGGTTGAAGTATATTCATTATCCACAAAAAACGGTATAACAGATGGGTGGGTTACTAATTATTCAAAACACAAGTTACCATGTTTTGCACTTTATTAATAAAGATAAACTTGCTGATTGCTTTTTATCTGATCCTAAAAAATCAGACCTATACATTTTTATAACATGTAGTACAAAAAATTCAAATGCACGTTATAAGGCATGAAAATGTACGAAAAACAATAATTACAGAGAGTTCATTGTACAAATATTAGTGGCGTGTGGTTAATGTGCTGGAGCGGTGCCATTATACATGTGACGAAAAAATACTTAAATAAACGAACGCTTTTTTTAAAGTAAATACCTATACCCGGCTTGGTTTTGGGCAAGTAAGTCTAGGTATGCCAACTGGGACTGCTGGAAAGATATTTTCAACCATGACGTCATTTACCTACGCGAAGAAAAAAACTATTATTGGTTGGGATTATTATGTTAATTTAGATGCCCCTCTGTATTTATAAATAGCACTACAACACAATTTTTGTTTCTAGAGTTTCATTTTACGGTGTAGGTACCTAAAAGATACTTAAAAAATTATTAACAAAAAGTCCGAGTAACACACGATTACTTCTTTATTTCGCACAGTCGGTCCGGCAAATAAAATATGAACGAAGTAAAGAAAAAAATCACTGAATTAAAACATGTCGTGGTATAATTTATTATAAAAGGAAATATAAACCGTGATATACAACGATAGCGTGATGTATTCGGGCGAGTAGAGTGAAATAGGTTTTGGGAACAAAAGTTACTCTAATACGAGTAGACTGGTAATAATCAGCTTAGTTTAGGACTTGTGTACCCAGACTAGGGCACGAGTATAGTGTATAGCGTATTCGATAGAACGTCGATGTAAGTACCTAAATTCGATGTTCGTAAGACTCTGGAAGATTTTGTTTCGGTGTAAAACTAGCCTAAGTAATATACAAAAGCAATTTAATGAAGGAATAGAAATGGTGCAATCTGGTGCAATGCAATGCGAGGCGTCTTTAGTAAGTACTTAGTTTGATTTGACGTCATATTTGCCTGAAACTGTTCAAACTACTGAAAATTTATTAAAGTCGGTAATAGGTTCAAGGCCTTGTTGAGTAAAGCAGAACTATTGTTTTGTCATCAAACAATCATGTTTGACCGACTGAATTACAGCAGCGCAATACAACAAAACAATAGTCAATGATACTTAAACTCACTTTTCGTCACAATCCAATAAATGACAACCTAGTTCTTTCTTTACATAATTTATCAAGTTTATCCATGTTTATCTATACCGAAGCCCCGAATAATGACAAGAACTCAAAGTATAGGAAAACCACAAAACTATCTGTTTTCATTGCTGAATCAGTGGTATCATATTTAATCATATTAAAAAGTTGTAATGGTTTACTGTAATTCAGCTTGACTTTCGAACATACAAACAGGAAAACTATTTAGTTGCCTGTAATTTTTTTCGTCTTCTGATGATGAATAGTGAGCAACGGTAAGAAGGCATTTTTTTGGAAGAAAAAGATAATTTATTGGTTGAAGTTCATTACAAAATTTCGTTGTCTTCGAGAACTGTTCTGGATCAACGCGCGTTTTCTACCATGTGAATCATTGTTTTATTTTACGTCGGACATCCTTTCATCGCGGCTACGAAATAGGTCAGCTATTTTTAAGTACTTTGCAGAATTCCAACATTTTCGGAAATACGATTTGTTATTAACGGGAGTCGGGTGAAAAAAGCGTTACGCAAAACTTTAAAAAAATGTTCTTGCCTTTAAAGTAAGTATAAATATCATCACTACATTCAATAAAATAAAGAGCAGGTGGTACTTATAAGACTTTTCCCTAAATCGTTTTTAACGATTTTAAAGCTCTATAAACCCGAATTGAAATATCGGAAATATCTTTGAAATATTCCGGTCCATCCCCTAGTCTATTCTTCTTCAAATTTAAGAGTCAGACTTTTGTCGGTGGAGTAACTTCAAATTTTTCCTCTTTTTGCTTGTGACTTGACCCCCTGATACGACACAACATTGACTTTTTCCATAATCTATATCTGACTGTAAACTAGCAACTCAGGCACTTACCTGAAATCAGGCGGGTAGACGGATATGTCTGGAAGTAGAAGGATGTGGTCCGAACTCAGTGTGTTAGGTTCGGGGTCTGTGTTGCTTCGAAGAGCCCACACTAGGCCCTCGTTGTCTGTCGCCCGGGATATGCCTCTCGACAGCTTCCGGCCTAGAACAAAAAATATTCGTAAATTCAAGAATAAATTGACTTGATTATTCAAATAGTTAAGCGTAGTGTTGGACGACCTCCGGCCAGATGGACCGATGACTTAAAAAAAGGCGGCTAGTAGCGACTGGATGGCGAAAACGGGAGATCGAGCCCTATGGCGTACCCTGGGGGAGGCCTACGACCAGCAGTGGACTGCAATAGGCTGATGTATGTATGTATTCAAATAGTACTCCTGTGACATCTTCTTCTTTTAGGGAATGCACTTTTTCCTTAGCGTTGCCTGTCACTTAGTTAATCCAAGGCTGTGTTCATCGTGGATTTCTGAAGGCTACGCTGAAAGCCTAAAAGTGACGTTTGATTATGTGTGACACACAGATTTTGACACAGACAGGACTATCGCTCCCTAGTTACGCAAAAAAATCAAATAAAACAAATGATTGGTGATCTTCCTGTCTCTTCCTTGGCTTATTACAAAAACTGGAGTATTTAACTAATTCTTAGATTTAAAAGCAACGACACCCGAAATTTTGGACAAAAGCCCACGCTTGATGTCCAGGACTTACACGCATACATAAATACACATATCACGCCTATAATCCCTTGCGGGGTAGGCAGAGCGTAAACGGCCGCAAGAAACGGACATTTATGCCACGTCTGACAAATAATTGAGGGTTATTCGGAAAATTGTGTATCGCCTTAGTGACAGGTTGTCAGCCCATCGCCTAAAATTGCAATACAAACCCTCGAGTCTAATAATGATCTATTGTACTTTGCAAGTCATGGATGCCGGCTTAGAATAGCATCACCCCATTTCTTCCCCGTGGGAGTCGTAAGAGGCGACTCCTCAGTCCAAAGTACAATAGATCATTATTAGACTTGAAAACATTTAATGACTCGGAAGTGGAAACGTTTTACTAGCAGCTAGTATAAGTCATCTTCATATCAACATAGCATGATAAACGAACGGGAAAAGCATTAGTTAATGGCGAGAAGCTTTGCTTTCATGTTAATATCCGATTGCGAACGCGTTCTTCCATTCATTCTCATTTTGGTGTGTGATGGATGATGTTGTTGTTGTTTCCTATTTTCGTCAATTCAGATTTCCACCCTGGCCATTTGAAAAGTAATGGGGCACAAACGAGCTGAATGAGAGCTTTATAACCATAGAAATAGTATCAGCTGGATTTCGGACGAGACAGCTACCTACATATCGATGACTTAAACTTAAATCGATTTCTACCAAATTAAAATTTGATAATATAAAAAAGTACACTAAGGTGTTTTTTTGATTGTTTGTTGATTTCGAAAATTGTTTCACCACTTATTTACAATACAATATTTTAATATTATACTAATTGTACATACATTATCATTACAGGATAAAAAGCTACCACATCCCTAATGAACATCAGCTTCTTTTTACCACGGGTTAAGCTGCTGGGCTGGCCTTTAGTAAGATTTCATGTAGTGTAACACCGAGTCGACGAACGACCCGGGGGCTCAAAATTACTACTTTTATTTCAGGATTGGGTGTTCTTTTTATATGTTTCTGTTTGTATGCTTTGCCTAAATAAGGAGCATGCAGACTAAAATAACGACTACGTTTTAGAAACTTACCATGACTATACCAAAAACGAAACAATTTGTGAGACTTTACTTTAAAATCATCTATTTCAAGAATAAATATACAACTGGAAGCTGTTCGTAACGAAAACAATCAGCTACAATGGGCCTATGACGTCACAGTACACGTCACTCGGACATTGGCACGGCACTGATGTGCTTACTCGTGTTTGTGCATTTTCATCACGGTCTTAGTGACGTCAAAAGGAAATGAGTGTTTTTCACTGCGGATGAGAAGTGAAATGCCATTTTAAAGCTGTTGTTTTTTTGTAAACACAACGCTTGAACTGAAGCTTTAATTAACTATGCAAGTTGTTTTGTGACGAAGTTTGACGTCTCTGAGAATGTGTCTGGATAAAGTGAGAAAACTAAACTCATAAAAGGCGCACTAGGTACTTTTTTTTAAATGTGGTACCAAATCCACCATTACCACGCTTATATCTGCCGTCACGCAGAAGTATTCACACTTCCGTTTCCAGTCTGCTATGCATGGCGTAGGAACTAGTAAAATCACCAGCTCATAATGACAATCCATATCTGATGTCACAGGGTGCTACAGATTTTCCTGTCCGAGCAGTCTTCATCTTCTTAGCGAATCGTTTCTGGCGCTTTATATATATTTGGACCAGTACTCAGCCACACGCACAGCTTTGTCCGTTGCTTTGTACAGGTCCTCGCGTGTGCAGGTACTAGGGCACGCGGGGCAAGACAATAGATGTGCCATAGTTTGGGGTGATGTACCGCACTGGCAAGTACTTTCCGAGCAGTGTCTGTAGGTGTTATGGGGTCCATCAGGCGGACACTTTGCTTCAATCACTATAACAACCAATATCCTTCCTTCCCAATGCCGCCGAAATATTGCGTTCAGGAACGCTACACAAGAATTTAATAGCAGTAAGGTATTGTGTTCGTCATGAGGACACAAAATACGTCAGTCTGCATAAAGCCGAGTCTCTTGCGGCTTTTTAAACGAAACTAAAATATCGATATACATTACGGCCTGGACCTAGACATTTCTGTATTCCGCGACCGATGGAAAGCAACGTTTAATGTGTTTTGTCTGAGGACTCCGTGGATTGTTGGGGAAAAACATGCGAGAATCGGCTTTATCCTCTGCTGTTTGTGCATTTTCGTCACGATCTCGTGACGTAAATAGGAAACAAAAGAGGTGATGAATTCAATGGGTTTGTTAGTGATATTGAAGTGGGAATTCGATTTCAGGCGGCGGTCTTCAATTGTAATGATGGTGAGGCGTGAAAGTGGCAACGTCTTTGTAAAACAATGCTTCTTATTTCTTTATCTAAATATGTAAGTATTGTGTTGTATTGTATTGTGTTGCCATTTTTGGTCTATACATATTTTTTTTTTACTTCCAGAATTAGCTAGGGTAGCGTAGGGGCTAGTACGATTGTTAATTTAGAGTAGGAGCACTTCTGGGCAGGTTTTTTGGGGGATTTTTCCTGTTCAGGAGGTCCGATTAATTATACGCATTTAAAATACACGCTTTAAAAATCTTGACTTCAATTTGAAACAAATATCGTTTTCAGATGGTGGTGGCGTAAAGTTACATGCCGTTTACATGTTTAAAAAAAAAAATACATGCCGTGTGATTAACCTGGCCAGCCCCGTGGCAGTGCTTTGATTTTTATTTTTTTATCCCGCCCGAGCCGGTTTTCTACTAGGACATTACAAAATTGTTATAAAAAAAAAAAAATTTTGTGATACAAATTTCTTTTTTTTACAATGACGGTTCATGACGTCAATAAGTGATATGATAATACTATCCTACATTGAATAAAGAATTTCAATTTCAATATTAATAAAAAGTTATAAAGACCAGTCAGACTGTAAAGGGAGCCACCAGTTTCAGCATGTAATTTAAGGGCCGCCGCAGACCAAACCGCCATTTTTGCGAGCGGCAGCTCGAGCACTTTTCATAGAAATCCGAAAATCACCCGTACGTAATTGATATATGGGCGATATTGGCCGGTGACAGCTAAAGTGCTCTGGCAGGTACGCGCGCCATTGTTCGCGCGGATGCGAGCGGCGGCGCGCGACTGTCGCGCGGGTGCTCGAGCATGCTCGCGCTGCATCTTGAGTGCGCTTGTGTCCGTCTGGCGATGACAGGTCGACAGCGATCATTTTTTGGTGTGGCCATCAAAGTAGAAATAAAAAGATACTGTTTTTTTAAAATAAAATATATTAATTACTAACATGAGCTCACCTTAAGATCAACCTCATTATAATCAAAACTTTCAGGACTTTTATTTCAATTGTTTTAATTTTTCTAGTGGGGAAGACCCTTTTACATCTAAACTATTTTAATAAGTGTGTTCAATATGACTCTCCTGAAATTGGAATATTTGTCATAATAAAAATAGATGTGGTGAGTAGATATTCGTGTTGGTATTATTTCCTGTCACTGGATGCATCCCAAACACCGAATTTAATTTTAATATGATGTAGTTGGCAACACTGTCTAGCGCAACAGCGGACGCGCACGCAGTTCTGCCGCCGGCTCGCGGATGCTCGCGACAGCTCGAGCTGTCGCGCGTGTCCGCTTCTGCCGCTGGGGACAAATGTCACGAGATGACAAGAGCCATCGCGAGCAATTGTCGCGCGGCAGCTGTTAGGTTTGCGGCGACCCTTCGGCTTCAAAACGAAATCTTCAAATAAATCTATTCGATATAGGCTTACAACATCGAACATAGAGTGTAGCAACAAACATCTTGTTGTGTTGCGTCATCTTGGACCCTTTTGGGCTTTGGGAGAGTCCGCTTACCGTCAACTGTGTCATAACCCTAAATAAAATAAGTCGGTCGTCGACCACAAAGTAAGTATTGGCGGCTGCGCGTCGACTTAGTGTCTCACGGTGAAAGATACATATAAAGAACAAAACCGTTTCATGTTTCAAAACCGTTTCATGCATCAAAACCGTTTCATGCGCAAAGCTACCGGGGCGCCCTGGTACATGCGTAACGCCAACCTCCACATCGACTTAGGCCTCCCTACCATTAAAGCGTGTATGAAAGAAGCGTCTCGTCGCTTCTTCGATAATGCTCCCCATCATAAAAACCCCTTGATAGTTGCCGCGTCCAACTACTTCCCTCATCCAACCTCGCGTTTTAAACACCGTCCGAGACACATCCTTACGGAAGAAGATGATGAAATCACAGTAGCCACTGCTGCAGCCATTGCGAGTAGATCACACTCCACAAGCTCCTCAAGCAACCGACGCCCCCGCCGGCGGGGGCGCGGAGGTCCCTCATTTGCTCCCCACTTTGGGAACTACCGGCACGTGCCGGGTAGATTCAGTCCAATACGTTCTTCCCAGAACAACTCGTTGGTTGTTTGAACAACCACAAGCTTTTCCGGGTGAGCTCCTGCTCCCCACCATACAGTCAGGTGTAGATTAAAAGCCCCGGGGCTAAAAATCGTAGGGTCCACAAAAAAAAAAAAAAACATAAAGAAACTTACATTCTGGTGCTGGTGTGAGGACGAGGTTGGAAGGCGCTGAGTACGCCATGGTCAGGTCCAGGGCACTGACTGATCGCTCAGGGGTCATGACGTCACCGCCGGCTCGCGGCCTTAATGTTGAACCGTGTACTCTATCTGAAAAGTAAGAAAAAAGCTATTTAGGCACCGTAAAAAATCGGAATAATTAATAATGTGATTTTTGAGAAGTACACCTCTGACGCCTACGTTGTGATTCTACTTCTAATTCGCAACTATCTCCTTTTCGCATATCGTTCATAGGATTGCCTTTAGACTCTACTTGTAAATAACTTACGAAAAACGATTACCTAGTTCCTACCTTATACCCATACCCATACCCATATCCCACACTTAATTGACTAAAAAATTTGTCATAATTCATTTCTTTCTTTTAATCCGAATTATTCTCTAAATTATTTAATGAATTCACTCTTTCCTTTTCGATACCTCAGACAATTTTTATTTTGATTCTGTAGCAACATGGCCGACTTCAAACGAGCAGCTCTTATTGATAATTGGAGAGGTCTGAAAGGTCCTCTTGCTTCAATATCACTTTGTGTGGGCTGGTGCTCAAAAAACTAGAGTGGACGGCTCAATTCAGCTAAGTAGGAACCAAGGACAGACTGGAGTTAGCTGAGTCTGTTGAAGTGCTAGCATATCAGGATTTGTGCGACTTCACTTGCCGCTTAGTCGTTTTATTCTGGCGAAATAGCTGAGTTAGTGTAATTTCATGCTTTTCGCAAACCTACTACCTTTGCTTCCTACGTTAAATGGTCCCTCAGACAGGCATTTTGACGCCAAGCGCGATGCAACGAAATTGGATGAGATAAGAACGTAGGGCGCAAGACTAGGCCAAGCAAAAGTGGGATTGTGTCAGATTTGTTTGTCGGATAGTCTGACGCACCCAGATCGGGCAAAGATCTTTACTAAACAATAGGTATTTTAAAAAAGTTATATGTACAATAAGGTATGATTTTACATGTCGGAAAAGGCATTATCTCCACGGCAAAACGGTAGCAGCAGAGCAGGTCAAACCGCTGGGCGGGTCGCTTGTTATATGATAAAACAATCTGAAAATTTACGGTGTTTTGCGTTGCGACACTAAAAGGCAACAAAGTATAATTGTATACCGACAATGATTCAGATGCAGTAACGCTACGCTACTGAATCACACAGCACATTTAGACTCGTGTATTTTCAGTGCGATATTTTTGCCGGTAAAATGATATCTCGTCTGCAAATGTTTGTTTTGGCCTTCGAGAGTTTGGGAATGCTACGGTTTGCTTGCTAGATTGCATTCTGATCTTCTAAACGTTATTGCTTGCTGTTGATTTAAGGAATTGCATCGGAAAAGATAGGTTTTCGAGTAAAGAATAACAACGCTATTACATTACTTTGTTAGTCTTCAGTCTAGACTTTAAACTATGGATAGGTATGTACGTACCTATGCTAGAGTTCATTTTGGTTTTAAAATCCGTTTATCTTTATTTTTGACATGTTTTATTATTCACATTATCTAGCAGTATCGACCACAAGATAAGTCTAGTCAATAATTCAATTATTGGGACCTAACTATGTGGAATAAATATGAATAAAAAACTGTGAAAGGTAAGCCGATGGGAATTGGCATATAGTTTCAACACTTTGACTTTTATACTTGACGCTATGCCTAAATATAGTCGGACAATAAAGATGTATAAAATGTTGACATCCTGAGTTCCTGACCGAGGAAAACAATGACAACTCCTAACCTAAATAACTAAGCAGCTCAAAGTACGAACGTAGGATATGACTGTGTACTATGTGTGGTAACAACGTTTAAAACTTGTCCAAAACGCAATAATGTTTGTCAACTTGCCAAACTTTGCACTAATTATGTGCATTACTGTCAAATAATATTTACTGAGTTATGCCACTAACGAGTGTAAAATAATAAAATGTAGAGTCATTTTTAGGTTTCCTTATCCAAATGGTCTAAACGGGTCTATACGTGTTTTCTAAAATATAAACGGCATCATCATCGTCAATATCGTGTTTTTTATTAGTATTTAAATATAGAATTATGAACAATAAAGGTTTTAAATCTGCTTACACTTTGGCGCTCACTCAAATTTATAAAAATAAATGCATTTCGCATTTGTTATAATTTATTTATATGGTACGTACATAATATACTAGTATATGATAGCAGAACCATTGCTTGTTTTAACAAATCGGGTTCACCTTGAATTTGCCGTGGATTGATATCACAAATCTATCACATTGCCACTCGAGTAGTTAATCTTCAGTTGTTCCATTTTGTTGACGATACGTTCCATAAAACATGACTCAAACATACACACAAACACTTTTTTATCAGTACACAGCTGATATTAAAACGTACTATCCGCAGAAACATAACATTTAAAGGATCAAACTACAGCAGTTATTCTAGCAATTGTATGGAAGACCAGGACACGTAGGACTTTCGAAGTGCTGCTGATAGTACCTATACCTACTTATATAAACAGGCCTGATAGACCGTGAAGACCAGACAAAATGGTGACACTCCTAAACAGATTGAATAAGAGAACAATACAAGCTCTTGGCAAACCTTACATTTCCTAGTAAGGCCGTCACAATTCGATACTTGCATTGGAAGTAATAAAATGCGAAACATGTTTGCTAAAAATAATTATCCAAATATATTACTATTCTTAGGACATTGCAGGCTGAATCGACTGATTGTCCATAAGAAAGATGGTTCCGTGCTTCGGAGGGCATGTTAAGCCGTCGGTCCCAGTTGCTGTCTATGATTATTTAGACGGCGGTCGTTACACAACCATGTCAGAAAAATACTAGTAGTAGCAGGCGGTCAATAAACTGACACCAGGCTTCATCGGGTCGTTTATCGACTCAATGTCCCACACAAAAGAAGAAGATTATTTTCAATTAATGTTATCCAAAATATGCAAAGTTAGAATGATTAATAAATAATATTTTTATATATTTTTGCCGCCATTTTTTACTATAATAGTGACGTCAAAATAATGGTAGATTCATACAATGACTAAGACATACTTTGACTAGTATGCTAGTAGCGAATTCCTTGGACAGTGCCAAGAGATATTTAGTTTTGATGACATGAAGATTGCGAATCAAAATCTTTGGCCATAAAATACACCTTATATAAATGATCCCAAGTAAGCATGTTACATCAACAGTAACAGAAGTTCACTGCTTTAAATGGGCCATCTGTTATTGGGAGGTGTCTACCTGCCATAGTTAGGTTCTCACTTGGCATGCGGATTTGTGAGCGCAGTGCAAAGTATTTCATTCACAAGGAACACTGCTACCACCTGGGTTCAACCCTTGTCGACTTTTACGACACCCACGGGTAGGAACTAGGAAGGAATGGGGTGATGCTATACTGAATCGGCACGATTATAACATAAAAAGGGCCACGAAACGCGGTATTTTGCTATCGGTCACGTTTTACATCACATGTTTGGTAAGTACTGTGTGGCAATTACTAGAGTTCCACATGTCTTAGTCATGATGAGTGACACCCTATTTGGCCTATTAAACAAGTACTAATCACCTGGGGGCCAATCGCGGTAATTTATAACGTAAATACCAAAACAAAACCAAACCAAAAACGCTACGTTACGCACTTTTCGTATCGCGGTAACCGCATGAACGGAAACGTTTCGACTTTTGTTTGGAAGTTACGCTGGAGCGGCGAACGTTCGATCTTTCAGTACGCGTTTGGTATCGCGGTAATTTTTTGACAGCGTTTTAAACCACTAACGTTACGTTGGAAAGGTCTCAGACGCTGTCAAATGAACGTTTTTGTTGTAGTTCGTCGAGAGCAACTTTTGCTGAGACGTTGGCCGTTTTAAATACGTTTTTGATTAAAAAAAATGCTTGAGCTCTATCTCCACACCCTCGATAGGGCCCATGAGGTGGACGTGGCTGAATAAAGAGCCTTGAGCCGCAGGAAGAATACCACAAGTGCCTTAATCACACGCAGCGAGTGTAGTGGACAGAGTGGCAAGTCAGTGCTCTTGGCTGTGTTTGTTTGTATGATTGCCTTGACCACATGTAGCGAGTACATTGGACAATAGAGAAAAAGTCAGTGCGCTCGCCTCCTACTCACCAAAAGCCTTGATCACACATAGCGAGTGCAGTGGACAGAGAGTGGCAAGTAAGTGCTCTTGGCTGTGTTTGTTTGTATGATTGCCTTGACCACATGTAGCGAGTACATTGGACAATAGAGGAAAAGTGAGTGCGCTCGCCTCCTACTCACCAAAAGCCTTGATCACACATAGCAAGTGCAGTGGACAGAGAGTGGCAAGTCAGTGCTCTTGGCTGTGTTTGTTTGTATGATTGCCTTGACCACATGTAGCAAGTACATTGGACAATAGAGGAAAAGTCAGTGCGCTCGCCTCCTACTCACCAAAAGCCTTGATCACACATAGCAAGTGCAGTGGACAGAGAGTGGCAAGTCAGTGCTCTTGGCTGTGTTTGTTTGTATGATTGCCTTGACCACATGTAGCAAGTACATTGGACAATAGAGGAAAAGTCAGTGCGCTCGCCTCCTACTCACCAAAAGCCTTGATCACACATAGCGAGTGAAGTGGACAGTGAGTGGCGAGACAGAGAAATATTTTTAGCCTAGCTGAGGGAGCGAGCGATGGTGGAATAAATTTGTAAATAAAAGAAATATATATTATAATATACTTTGTTTATTTTATTTTTCTTTAGTTAGTTTACATCCATGTTGTGGCTGTTTAATTCGTTGGGGATCGCCTGCATCAGACGATGGTAGCTGTAACAATATAATAATAGTGTAAATAGCTACCCCATGTCCCATGCAAATGGGATGTTTTCCTGCTGTAAAAAGAAGCAACTTTTATTATTATTGATATCTACATATTATTTCTATCTTCCCCGAGACTACATACATACAGTTATGACCCTTTATCTCAATTCTTTATTTCTGCTTACATCAAGAAGATCTTAAAATTTAATTGGACACTAACATGCACCTTGCTAGGGTATTGCAGTTTAGATAAAAAACTTAAATAAACTAGCAAATTTTAAATTAAAAATTATGTTTTACATATATTACCTGCCGGGTAGGCAGAAACAAAACAGCTGCAAAAATACAGTTGCTATGGCCATGTCTGATAAATAAGTGTGGGCTGTATAAGAAAAATCTATATAGTGATAGGTTCTCAGTCTGTGGCCTAACGTGGTAATACACAAAACACCTTCAACTCCCTTAGTCACCTCTGACAAACTACATACATGGGAAAGAAATGAATTGATGCTATTCTAAGCAGTCATCACATGACAAAAATAAATAAATTATGTAATTTTGAACTCAAATGTATATGTACCTGTAGGAATGGATCTTCAACAACACTTGGCCTTGACATCTTGTCCTATTATATTTGCCACACTCAATTCCATTGAAAAGGGTGACATTTACTGGAGTTCCACGTCTGGTGCCATGTTGAGACTGGATGAAGCTAGATAATTTAGACCTCATCCTGTCTTACGTTGTTCCAAACCTGAAAAATAGTACATCATTGAGACAAATTTAACAAGACATTGCGGTTGGGAAGAGACAACTTTGAGGCTGAAATCACCCGACAGCTAAATTGAATCATAAAACCATTGAATCATACGTTCTTTATTGTACTTACTGAAAGGCCAATAAATACACGGCGGCAATCCAATTTCTTACTTTCTTATGTATTTCATCTTATTTTCATACTTCACATTTAAAAATAGTACTGTACATTACGCGACATTATGGGGTTTAGAAATCCCATGGATCTTTAAATAAAAGTAGATGGCTATCTAATACACTTGTTTTTTTAGTGATAGCTAAATAAAACATAGAAATCAACAAAACATGGAAAACCACAGATCACTTGTACAGTTAATATTCTTAAATCTAAGAAAAGGCCTAGAGCCTGAGGTCATTATTGCTATACAGCCGTTTTACACTCATAATCGATCATCGATTATGAAAGTAACACCTAGTATTTTGGAATACTCATTGCAATCTCTTAACGTTTCAAGTTTGGTTTTACATTGGCAACGTTAACGATTAATACGTTCAGAAAAAATACCGCGATAGCGTTTTTGACATTAACCATTGCCAAACCATTTCCGAACCGCTAACGTTACGTTGAAATGGTAAAACCTTTGACAAATACCGCGATTGGCCTCCTGTTCACGTTTTAACACCTACATGCAAACGTGGAGTTGCAAAATCGCAGGTGTGTGCGCGTGTGTGTGTGCCTGTGTTGTGTTTTATCCCTTCTCTAACATACGCATTTCGACATAGTATTTTCACAAATTAGGGAGTAAGGTGCGCAATGTTGTCTTGTTCTCGCGCATTTTCATCGTCATCATTACTTCACTTTTAAAACTTTAAAACCCTATTTTGACAGCAGCCAAAACCATACTAGAAGACATATCAGAGAAGAAAAAAATATTTTGTTTCAAAGTTTATGCATGATGAGGTAGCTGTCAAAATAGGCTTTTAAAAGTGGCCCGAGATTAACAGCCGTGCGATGACCACTGATGGACGTGGCCTCCTCCAGAGTTCACAGACGGCAATGTTGGGCCGACTGTATGCAACTGGCAGCCCGCATCTATTACAAGATCGTCGATCGACCTTCTAGAAGGGAAAATCATACTGCACTTTCCGATGTGTGGACTTTAGAACCTTCCAACTCATTACCGTTTTTTACAGGTTTCGATTTTTCAATGAGTTCAGCCGCGCATAAAACATAAGAAACTTTATTCAGCTGAAAATGCGTGAACGTGAAATATTTTACTAGAATCATTGACCTCATTAGTTGAACCTTCGGTCGATGAACCCGCGATAACAAATCGTTTAGTTGCGTGATTCGATAGGTTTGGGTGCAGCAATTTCGTGTTGAGGTGGGTTGGGCATATAGTAAACCTAACACAATATATACGCTGTTACTAGTGACCGATAGCGAAAAGTTAGATCAGGCTGATATATTCCTTGGGGAATGTTGTTCCTTATCACCAGCCAGTACTCTGTTTTTAGTCTACATTATATTATGTATGCACTCAAAGCACGGAACCATCTTTCTTACGGAGCTAGCGACGTCATAACCAAACTGAGAACAATTTTACAAAATGTTAAACTATACAAGTGTAAGAGATAGGCCTCCGAATAGTTTTTTTTATTTTGTTTATATACTCTGACACTAGGGTTCAACGGGTTGCTTGTAGACTCATTGTCCCACACACACGAAAAGAAGAAGCGGGCCATGATAAAGAACAACTTTCCCCTAGGAAACAACAATAACACAATCAATCCCTCATACAAAATCACGATCGGCTGACTGCTTTACTATGGAAAGTATTTTTTTTGACGTTACCTGTCATAATATATTCCTGGGGGAAAGTTGTTGTGATCTGGATGCACACTATCAGTATTCGGGGGGCTGTCCCTTACACCCCCTTTGTAATCTAGTAATTGAACTAGGGACCTCCGTATCCTGAGACCTAAGCGCCAACGCTGCATTGAGCGGGCTGCACGTGCGGGCTAGATTCGGCAAAATACAGGAGCAGCGTTGCGTGACGCGGGTCGCCCAGCCCGCGCTGCTCTAGTAATTTTCCAAATCTAGCCCGCACGACCGCTCGACGCAGCGTTGGCGCTAAACGCTAGACAACTGCAGCAGACTCAAGTTTTATTTCAACAAAACTTCGAGAACTTCTAATAAAAAACATTTGTATATTTGTGCAAGTATTACTTATAAATTTACGAGTATATACTTACTAAATTATACGTCAGAACAATCGTCTAAATATGAATTATTCATGTAAAATTACGAAAACAAAGGCCATTAATAACGAATATGAATAAGTATTAGTGTAACATTTATTACAACGCGTGTTGAGTATTAATAAGATTCATTACTCAATACTGTTTCAGATCTTTAGGTTGGCTATAAAACTGCATACATCATTATATCACCGACTGCCTGCGACGTAAAGGTTCCGGGTTCGATTCTCGGTAGGTCACTCGCAAAGTTAATATTTATCACAATTTGTTTCCAGTCTGGTTAGAGGACATTGCAGGCTGAACCAGCTGATTGTCCGAAAAGAAAGATAGTTCGGAGTGTCTAAGATTACATAGATATCGGTCGTTACACAACCATGTCAGAGGCCTACTACTAGTAGTAGACGGTGAAAAACTCAGACACCAGGGTTTATCGAGTCGTTGGATGTCCCTTTGACATGGTTATATAACGACCGCCAATTATGTATAGGTAGATTTGGTGGTTATGTGTTTTTGTTATTGTTATATTATACAGCCGGTATTTGCCGTGTAGTGCCAGCTTTGAATAGAATTACCTTAACTCTACCCGTGGGTGTCGTAAAAAGCGCGTAAAGGATAAATTCGTCCAGGGAATTGGCAGTAGCGTTACCTTTAAATATAACATCTTGCACTGCGCACGCCAATCCGACTGCCAAGCGCACATTTCCAGTAGTGGCAGCTACAACAGTAGCTGTTAATGTAGGTATATTATAATACATATGGGATGTTGGAAATTTGGAACTAGTTGAAGAGTTTCAAATTGCGATGGTTATTTGTATCTATTTAAATATAATACACACATTTAAACCTGCATTATGCATCCCTGCACCGTATTATCACATTCAGTTCAAACCATACATACATACAATTATATCACGCCAATCCCTTGCGGGGTAGGCAGAGCGCAAACAACGGACATTTACACTACATCTGACAAATATTTGAAGGTTATTCAAGACAGGTTGTACGCCCATCGCCTAAAATTGCAATACACACCCTCGAGTCCTTTAGTCGCCTCTTACGACTCTCAAGGGAAAGAAATGGGGTGATGCTGTTCTAAGCCGGCATCACACCGTTCAAACCAAGCCTCAACAATTTAGTTCGTCGAGTTTCATTAAAGTTTTACGTACTCGGTACAGTTGACAAAAAACTGCAGTCGACGACCTCATAATATTGTCATGTCATACTTGCTCATGACACGCGACCAGGCCAACAACGGTGTGTAGGGTTTTACTAGAGAAGCATCGACTATGGTTTTGCCCGACTAGCTGACTACCGACTAATAGTCTTTAAATCTCCTTCTTTTCGTGTGGGACACCAGTTGTCCAACGACCCGATGAACACTGGTGTCAGCGTTTTTTCAACTGCCTGCTACTAGTAGTAGGCCCCTGACGTGGTTGTGTAACGTTAAAATTAGCCCACTAGTAACCGACTACGAAAGTGGCCGACTAGTTAAGCTAAAACGATCATTACTTCGGTGAATTTCGGGGAAAAAAAACGCGTGTGTACTCGTTATTTAAGCCATTTAACCCTTATGGTTTCAAAGAAGAAGATTTTATTACAAGTATTTTCTAATTATCACTACATAGTATAAAATTAAGTCGCTTTCCGTTTGGTGTCTCCTTATATCTTTAGAAGTACCCAACGGATTTTGATGCGGTTTTTTTTATTAGATAGAGTAACTTGAGAGGAAGGTTTATAAGTATAATTTATTCCGGGAAATTGCCACATTCCCATGGGAAAACGGGTAGCCCAACTGGTAGTAAACTTTTGAACCCCTTTTGACACCTTTAAGGATTAAAATTTCAAAAATGCTGAAACACGTATTTAATTATTTTAAGTTATGAGTCTAATCAGAAATTTTGAAACAGATCACATTTAAGATAAATAACTTTCATACAAACTTTTAACCCCCTTTTTACCCATTTTAAGGTTAAAATTTCAAAAATGCTGAAACACGTGTTTAATTATTTTTAGTTATTAGTCTAACCACAAATTTTGAAACAGATCACATTCATTTAAAAAAACGAACTTTCATACAAACTTTTAACCCCCGTTTGACCCTATTAAGGGTGAAAATTTCAAATATGCTGAAACACGTGTTTAATTATTTTAAGTTCTAAGTTTAATAACTAATTCTGAAACGGATCACACTTAAGACAACGAACTTTCACACAAACTTCTAACCCCCTTTTCATCTCTTGGGGGATAAAAAAAAAGTCGCTTCCCACGTCTGTCCCTGTCTGTTCGTTTGTATGTATGTATCTTCAAAACCACTTAACGGATCTGGATGAAGTTTTCTTAAAAAATAGAGTGACTCAAGAGGAAGGTTTTTATGTATGATTTATGTCGGGAGAAAGTCTGTTTCCCGTGGGTAATCAGTTAGCAGCGGGTGAAACCGCTGGGCGGGCCGCTAGTTATATTATAAAATCAATGCTATTAAGCCGACTTGTCTCTGACTACTTGTCGGTGCATCTCTAGTTTTTACACAGTATGTAAAAAATATATATCAACCGGCCTATTAAACTCAACAACCTTCATAGCAGCTTATGTACAAATATAAAATTATAACCAGTTGTACGACTACATCTAAACATGCCAGTTCCAAAGCCTTTTGCACTATATATAAAAAACTATAACAAGGTGCACTTAGTCCATGACAGCCCGTAAGCTAGACATCCAAGGCCTTTTACACGATATATAAAAAATATAACATTGTAAATAAAGCCATTATACTGTGTATCACCTGTTAACATAAAAAGCCCATTTCCGTACACGGCTGAGGTTTTCCTCTCTGCTGCTTTTTATTTCCGCCTAGTCTATTCAATAGCCGAGTCTGATTGTCAGAGAAAAAATACTTCTGTTGATAGGTGGTGGTTTTAGTTTTCAAAGAATGTTTATTTAACCGTGTGGTTCCGGCATAGAGTACTATCACTCCATTTCCACCAGTTGTCGAAAAATGCGAGATGGATCCAGGGACAGGGCACCAGCGTTCCCTGTGACATACAACTGAATGCACTGCCAGCGCCAACCAGACTGCCAAGCGAGGTCATGACCACTGGCTGTGGCTCTTAAGGCTCTGTTTTACCTGAAAAGTTAGTCCCTTTCATTCGCCAGCCAATCATATTGCGATTATATTTTCGCGTTTTACGTTTTTTTACTTTTTAGAAACTAGAGAAATACCGTTACAATTACAATCACTAATTTAGCTGTTCTTAAAAGGTAATCACTTTAAACTTAAACTAACAACAATATTGAAGAGAATATTCAAATAGAGGTTAATTTGGTTTTTTTTTCTATCAAGTAAGTTTGTAAAATATTGGAACTGAGAGGTATCTGTTAGTTCCTGGACAGTAACCACAGAATATATAATAGTTGCAGTAACATATATTTCTTACAAAATTTTCTTGCTGTAATTGCCTAAATAAAAACGGTTTAAAAATCTTGCTCGCGCTATCACTCGTATGGTAGCAAGCATAGGTAAATGCCTGGTTAAAGACCTATCCAATAGCAAGGCCAATTTCTTATCATAATTCGTCTAGTCTGAAAAGGGTTGGGTTTTATTTTAGACCAGACTGTGTTTTTTTGCCAAGTCAGGTCAGGTATCTATATAGCCTTGGTCATGCTATCGTCTGCGGTCTATGAACAGCACAGATTACCTCAGTGAGCTTAAAGATATATTATTAACATTTAGCTAGTTGAAATTGAAACCTTGATACGGATCCTTGAGATAAGATGTAAAAAAATGCTGCAAATATTCAAAGGGATTGAACCAGTTAGTTACCCAATTTGATCCTCCTCCTATACAAAAAGTGTTGGCCGGCCGGGTCTGTTTGTACGGGCGATTTTTTACATATTTTGACCTATGTTTTTTGGGGAAAGTTGTTCAGTTTCATGGACTGGTTCACCGAAATATTTGGAGCAATTTCTTTACTCCATGTATTTGTTACACCAATTTTGACGACATGGTCCTGTGAGTAATGGTTTAGCTTGCTATAGCAAAACGTTCATATCAACAGCCACAACAGTCCAGTGCTTAACATATGCCTCTCCATATGGTAGGTATGTTCTATATTCCATACTTAACACTCTCGGCTGGCCGATTGGCGAGCGCAGAGTTAGTGGCAATAAGACAAGATTTTGCACTCACATGGATCGCTGTTGCCATTTCCTGGATAAATCATATTTTTTTACAACATCCACGGATAAAACTGAGGTAATGCTATTCTAACCCGGCACCAGGGTTCATCGGGTCGTTCGTTGACTCGCTGTTCTACACGAAACGTCATTCGCTGTCACCCCCGCGGAGTTTATTGGTCTGTGATGTATTCAAATCAAAGAGACGGTGGTGGCAACGGCAATTAATCTTTTGGGAAAACATCAAAGGTAAAGTTTCATGTTACTTTGAGCTGTTAACAGATGTTGGTGGATTTATTCCGCATCAGACATTTTCTGTTTAAGATTTCTTTATCAGTCAGATTGGTTAATCTTTAGGTTTGGGCATATCGATCGCGATCCCGGATGTTAACTATACCTCGTGTTCCAAAACCTAACTGACAGTTAGTCATGAGTCATGTCATTTTGGTCAATGCAATTAAATTGTAACCAACCAGACTAGGTATTTAAAAGAATGTAAGCAAACTAGATAATGAGAAACAATAAACTGAACGCCTAGAGTGTACGGGTTTGAAAATGGTTGAGTAATCCTAACTCACTCACTATGCCAGATAGTGATCTAAAAACTGATGAAAAATGAGCTTTCTCCCCTGATCTGTATCACTTACCGCCTTTTAAGAAAATATGCTTCAATTCCGTAAGATTTTGTAGCTTTGTAACTGAGGAATGAGTTAAAATACGTACTATGCTGCGAAATTCAACCCTGAGTTCTACATAGAAACACAACTAGCATCGATATTCCTGACAGTTCTCATATTCGCAACTTTTCGCGCATCAAAACCGTGTTAAAAGTACATTAACCAGACGTGAAGTAGGATATTAATAGAAGTAGCGCCGGGAGAAATTTGGGGCATCGTCTGGGTACGCAAATGTGTTATAGACCGGCAGATTCGCGAAATATGACTCAACTTAGTCTTTTGGTACATGATTGTACTATATAATAATGAAGGCGAGTGTAGTCGTGAACGGCCTCGATAGAGGCGCCACTTCAAAAAAAAATCTATACAAACAATTAATATCAAAAGTGGCCGTGTTTAGGCTCTTATTACCATAACTTTAATTACAGCGAATACTTCATTGAGTTTGCAGGTTCTAATTTCACATGTAACAATATTACGAACGAATATGAACATGATACTCAAAATACACCATCAGCAAAATTCCGTTATTTTCTACTTTTAAGCCCACGCAGATGAGCTTAAATAAAATCGATAAATGTATCTTTAGTTTTGAGTGATACAGAATTTAAAACATAAAATTAACTCCTCCACAAAGTAAAGCACTAGTGTCAAAATTTTCAAGAAATTCGATCTATCTATGATATTTATGAAAGGTAGATATACCTCGTTGAGGTAAGGAAGGACGCCCACTGCTCTTCCGAGGCTTAACCATAAATGGACCGGCCAGGAAATCTCAACACAGTACGGTCGCGATTCAATAGTGTTAAAAACTTTTTATTAGTTTATTTTCATTCCAGAAATTACCTAGGAACACTTTGTTTTTCAATATAAGATGAAAAACAAGAACAAAACCACAAACAACCATTATCTTATTTTGCCTAATAAGGGAATCTCACATTATTTTAAGAAAACGAATAACAGCTCAAAGATTCTCGTCTCTTTTAATTTTCTTAATTCAAATAGTAAAGATAGAGAAGTTGTCCCGCAGAACCTGGGGACCCATTCCGCTGTTTGAGAGGCGTCTTACTTGTGTTTAAGTTGGATGTCAGTTGGCCGTTTCGTATGCCGTTAACAGTTTAAAGTATAGAAAATTGCAGTGGCAATAGAATAACAGTTGAGTGTCGATGACAAAAAAATAAAAGAATCGGGGCTCTAGATTCTCCAATGGATGTATTACTTTAAATTTCTATGCGCGACTATACTGTGTGGGTGGAAAAAGCTATATCTATGTTCTGTTCAAGTAGGTATTTAAAGGAATGTATTACTATGGCTGAGTGACAGGTATTACTATTTGTTAAATTCTGTTGCAGAGCATATGTTGTTCCACTTAATTAAGTCTGCTGATTACTTATTACACTTTATTAAGATTCATATTAAGAATGTACCTTTAAAACCTATTTGGTCCGAGTATCGTCTTATTAGGTCGCAAGGGATTGTAGGAGCTTCCCAACTGTGCTTTTGCCGGTCGGTTTCCACTACCATAATGAAGAGGTACCCTGGAAAAAGGAGCTTCTTTCCACGACTGTACTAGTCTATTAGCGCAGTCTGGTCTTATAAGGTCACGAGAGATTGTAGGGGCTTACCATCTGTGTGTTTGCCGGCGATAGGGTCGGCTTCCATCACCATGATGAGCAGAACCCTGGAACAAAGGATAAGGTTTTCAGTATATTGCTTGTTTTTAATTTCTTAAAAGTTAATATTTGAGTACTCAAACATAGTATTGTCGGATTAGAAGAAAGCATTGTGACCACTTAAAGCACTTTGCTTTCTGTAACTACACTACACAATTTTTACTTACACTTACGACATTCTGTAATAAGCTTCAGTAGGTATCTTTACTTCAATTGCGAATAGCGGATTAAAGATAAAGTCCCCTTTATTTGCCGTGTGGTGCCGGCTAGAATAACTAGAATAACATAACTCCATATCTAACCGTAAGTGTCTTAAAAATCGAATCGAGATGTATTCAGGGAATGGGTAGCAGCGTTCCCTGTGAATACAACACCTTGCACGGCGCTCGCCAATCCACCTGCCAAGCGCGGGGAGTATGGCAAATACCCTTCTAATAGGGGAAGTCCTATGTCCATCACTGGCCTGTTGTGGCTGTTACAGTTACGTTTTCAAGTTATGATTTGCCGAGGCTAGTCTTAAGTAAGCAAGCAGTTCGAAGCACAAAATTAAGTGTCTATCAGTATTTTTCCAGTCATCCTAATTTGAACTTCGAATCTTGGCAAGCTGTACTAAATACATTCATATTTGACAAAGTGCGCAAGAAATAAACTGTGAGCAATACTAACACGTAACAGCGCCCACACAAGATCTAAAATAGATTGTCATCCTTACAAAATTGTTAGCGATTATTTTGTATTTTACGCAGAAACGGAGTTTTGAAATGGCAACACTGTATTCTGCGATTACACCGGGCTGCTATTGGCCGCGTTCGGCTATTGGCGGAAAAGGAACCGGTCGCAGAATATCACGTGTTGTAGGTGGGGGATTGGTTTTGGCTGGTAGGGATCAGTCGGTCCTCGAGTCAGTCTGCAACGGAGAGTCTTTTCGACAAGTCGTGTTCACGGATAAAGTGATATAAGTGTGAAGTGATTTTAAGCGGGATATTCTTTTGTCAAGGTAATACGTATTTTTTATTTTCTATTGTTATTTTGAATTATCATATAACTAGTTAATTTTGAAGAATATAATATTTGATTTAGAAGAATTTGAAATAAAGCGATTTAAAAGATAATGCCTTGTTTCCTTTCGTATCGCCTTCAGCATCAGAAGTGGGATAGTGTACTCCTGATCCCACATAAGTGGAAAAGATACACACGAGTATATTTTTACGCATTAAATGTTAAAAAATAGGCATCGTATTTTTAAATCGCTTGATATGACAATTAAATTTAACAATATTTTTTAGTCTCGTCTTCTCCTGGTGATATTTTTAAAGTGCATAATTAATAACCTCACGTGAGTACTGAATTTAAACGGTTGTTTCGATTTTTATACTTACTTAATTTAAGGTGGCACGGTATTGTTTATTTGCCGGAGTACTCTCCGGATATGCAGTAACTGTGACAAATGAGAGGCTTATTTTGCCAAGGCTACTCCTTGGAATAAGTTGCTCATTTTATTTAGTTATTAAAATAATATCAGGCGTTGTATGTTCCTTGAGCAGTCTTGGGATATTCAATAATCTGAATAAATGGGCGATTTATTTAGCCAGGGCTACTCCCTGGGATATGTCGCTTATTTTAGTTGTATTCTGATGATATAAGGCGTTGCATTTTGCCGGAGTACTCTCCGGATTTGTAACATCTTGGAAATGTAAGCAAACTATTTTTTGGATAATTTGCTTACTATATCATCTGCACATTAAAAGTCGAAACAATTTGAATCTTTTAGCTAATAATACGAGGAATAATATATCACCAGTGGAAAATTTATGAAGATCTTTTAACAAGTAACTAACCGTATGTGTTAATTTTATTATAAATAACATACTAAGTATATTATTTAATATATTATTCATACGATATCATAACACAGGTAAGAACTTCTATTTTCATGAAAAAATATTCATGTATATATATATTAATTTTATGATGCCACATTGTTTAAAATTTAATAGATTGATATGTAACTGAGTTCACCTTGAGATAATATATTTTCTTAACTTATCTTTCTTTATGCTTTCTTTATAAATATACCTTGCTTTGCTACTCAAATTTAAGATGAACAGATGAATACCTATGATTAATTGTGACTGTTCTGCATAGATAATGGAAGTACCGTCAGATGGCAACGATGAAGAAGGCCGCAATGCTGTGGAGGGTGAGCATACAAGCCAGTCTAGACCCGATGGCGTTCGTACAAGGCAGACTCCACTGCGGCGGATCGGAAGCGGCGAGGGAGCGGATGGGAGTCTGGTCAGTGACAGGCAAGTCCGCAAACGCTTATTAGATATACCTAGAAGTGAAGTGTTAAAGGAAGTGGATGGGAGTCTGATCAGAGATAGGCAAGTCCGCTCCACTTCAAGGAGAGAATCTGCAAGAGCGGAAGGGAGTCTAGCTGGTGCTAGGCAAGTCCGCAGGCGTTCTTTAACTAGGTCAAGAAGTAGGGAACCGTTGCTAAGAGCTGAAATAAACAACGGGTCACAGACGCAACGTGATCTTCATACTCAGAGATCACCGATAATCAGTAAAATATTTAACAGAGAATCACGGCCACGTTTGCGTGTAACTTCTCCGCGTCTTAGAGATAAATCAAACAGTGTAACTCGTAATCATAGACAATTCTCTTATTTACCTGAACATCCTAGGCAGGGACAGAGAGAAGAACGGCGTCGTCGTCGTAGTAGTGATGTTAGTGACGATGAATACGATAAAGTTAATACAAGATTTCTAAGAAAACGAAGACGATCTCGTTCTCCCTCTCGGCACGCGAATTACCAGATTCCGCGTGATGTACCTTCTTCTACAGAGGGCATACTTAATAAATTCTTGGACATACTAACTAATGTCAAAGGGAAATCATTCAGTAAGCTTTCCGCAAATAAAGATGTTGTCCCCGAGTTTGACCCCATGACGAAGGATCAGACAATTGTGACGTGGTTAACTAAAGTAGAGGAGTGCGCAGAAATATACGATTGGGATGAACGTGAAATTATCCATTTTGCGCTTCCAAAGTTAACTGGTGTGGCTAAAACCTGGTATCAGGGGCTGAGCTCGGTACTTTACACTTGGACTGAATGGAAAAGAAAGCTTATCGAATCGTTTCCCTGTCGGCAAGACTATGCAGAGTTGTTAAGCGAAATGTTGGCCAAGCGTGTGCGTTATGGCGAGTCTTTGGAACAATACTACTACACGAAAATTAATATTCTAAATAGGTGCGACATAACGGGCCGTAAAGCCGTCGACTGTTTGCTGCACGGGGTAGAGGACCGATCTGTGAGAGTAGGAGCACAAGCTGCTGGTTTCCGCCAACCTGAGGATGTCTTAAAGTACTTTAAAACTATTAAGTATGGAAAAGATGCAGTGGATAAACATAGCCAGGACAGAAAAACATTAGGAAACATAAAAACACGAAATGAAACTAATGGCAGAAAAATTGCAGTAAACGTTAAATGTTATAACTGCAATGAAGAAGGCCACAAGAGTTTTAAGTGTAACAAGGCACCAACTAAATGCGGATTCTGCAGTAAATTAGGCCACCTTGAGGTCTACTGCAGAACTAAGCAACGTGGAAAAGTTCAAACGTCTGAACAACGCACAGAGGAACACAAACCAAAGCAAGTAGCTTTGGTAAATGAGACACAAGACACAAATCAGAAATACGTAATTGAAATACAAATAGATGGAAGTCCGACCACTTGCCAAGTAGACCAAGGAAGTGAGTGTACTTTGATGAAAGAGTCGGTGGCAAAACAACTGCAGCTTTCATTAAATTACGACAACTTACCGATGTTGAAAGGTTTAGGTGATCAATTGGTCAAGCCATTGGGTAGGTGTAACGCAGATGTTACAGTACAGGGCATAGAAGAGAATATAGAAATTCTCATTGTAGACGACAGTGCTATAAAACATCAAGTATTGTTGGGACATACATTTACAGAAAAACCTCATATAATGATAGTGAAAACCTCAGATGAAATTTTGTTTGAGAAAATCACTGATCAAAAAATTGGTTTACTAGTTCAACATGACAAAACAATTCTTCCTCAGAAACTGGAGACTGTACTTGTACAAACAAAATTTGACTATTCGGGGTCAATTTATGTACATGGAACCATTCGTAATATCATAGGTAAAGAACACTACTTACTACCAGGTGAATACAAATTGAAAAATGGGTCAGGCCATTTGCTTATTCAGAATATGAGTAGTAACCCTATCATATTTACAAAGGATACATTATTAACTCGGGTTAATGTTATTCCAAACGAAATAAGTGCATGTCCAGTGTCGTTTGATAACAAAAATCTCGATGAATCAGTACAGTGTGGCTCACTGATTAATACACAACAAAAATTTAAACTCCAGGAACTTTTGTCAAAGTTCAATGACTGTTTTTCGTCAGGTTTGAATGACATAGGGTTTACTCAAGCTGGGGAAATGGTCATCGAGCTTACGGATGCAGAGCCGGTAGTGTACAGACCATATCGCCTTTCATATGGCGAAAGAACGTTAGTACGTGATATGGTACAAGAAATGATTGATGCAGGAATTGTCCGCGAGTCATCTTCGCAGTATGCCAGTCCAATTGTGTTGGTCAAAAAGAAGACGGGTGAAATGCGATTGTGCGTA
Source organism: Tuta absoluta (assembly GCA_027580185.1). Taxonomy (NCBI): domain Eukaryota; kingdom Metazoa; phylum Arthropoda; class Insecta; order Lepidoptera; family Gelechiidae; genus Tuta; species Tuta absoluta. The sequence goes on from JAQAHW010000009.1 coordinate 11,077,589, forward strand.
GATTACCGAGCTTTAAATAAGCGCACAAAAAAGGACCATTACCCGATCCCTTTAATCGATGACCAACTAGATCGGCTTGCAGGTAATAAACTGTTTATATCCCTCGACTTGGCTTCGGGATATTATCAGATTCCTATATCGGAGCAGTCACAACATAAAACTGCGTTTGTTACGCCTGACGGATTATTTGAATACACACGCATGCCATTTGGACTCGTCAATGCTCCGGCAGTTTTTCAAAGGACAATAAATAAAATCTTGTCTGAGGCGAAAATAAAATACGCACTCGTATACATGGACGACATTTTAATACCTGCACACTCCTATGAGGAAGGCATGAGTAGACTTGAAGAGGTATTGAGCCTTTTGAGACAAGGAGGTTTAACACTAAAACTTTCTAAATGTAAATTTTTCATGAATAGCATTGATTTCCTAGGATTTGAAATAAATGCTGACGGTATTAAGCCAGGAGAGAGAAAAATAGATGCGGTGTCTAAATTTCCAGTCCCCAAAACTCAAAAAGAACTGCAGCAGTTCATAGGTCTAGCTAGCTTCTTTAGGCGTTTTGTTAAGGGGTTCGCCACTATTGCACGCCCACTTACTGATCTGTTGAAAAAGGATTCGGCATGGAAATGGGACTCTCAACAAGCTGAAGCCTTTGAATCTATTAAGTGTGCTTTGGTGGAGAGACCTTTACTAGCCCTTTATGACCCTAAAAGGGAAACACAACTGCACACTGATGCTAGTAAATTAGGAATTGGGGCAATACTGCTTCAAAAGGACGATACTGGAGCACTGAGACCAATAGCATACTACAGCAAGAAAACCACACCCGACGAACAGAAGTATCACTCATTCGAGCTTGAGACTCTGGCTGTGGTGTCTGCTCTAAATAGATTTCGCGTTTACCTTATAGGCATACCCTTCAAAATACTAACCGATTGCAATGCATTACGGACGACAATGTCAAAGCGGGACTTGATTCCTCGAATTGCTCGATGGTGGGTCCAATTCCAAGAATTCGACTGTGTGATCGAGTACCGCTCAGGATCAAGTATGCTACATGCAGACGCCTTGAGTAGAAACCCAGTAGACGAGGCTAGAGATGAGCCACATGTATTGGATATACTCACTGTTGGTACAGACGACTGGATTTCTACAGTCCAAAGCAGTGACGATGAAATTTCCCGCATTAGGGAAATATTAAGTGATCCAAAATCCGTAAAAATTACTGACGTTATGAAAAACTATAAATTAAAGAATGGCAAGGTATATCGTATTGTGGGAAAGGAAGACCAAGACATTCGCTGGGTCGTCCCAAAAGGGGTTAGATGGCAAATAGCAAAAATGAACCATGATGATTTGGGTCATTTTGGGTTCGACAAGACGCTAGCACGCATACAGCAAGTTTATTGGTTTCCCAAAATGAGACGATTTATCAAAAAATATGTCCAATCATGTTTAGAATGTGCACGCAGCAAGAACCCGACCGGAAAACGCCATGGTGAACTACATCCCATTCATAAAACAGAAATTCCGTTTCATACAGTCCACGCGGACCATCTAGGGCCATTTAACCGTAGTAAGAAAGGAAACTGCTACCTTTTGGTCATTGTAGATGCCTTTACGAAATTTATAAATATCAAACCTGTACGAAACACCAAAAGCTCCACTACCATAAAAGCTTTAAAAGAGCACATAATATGTTTTGGAGCACCATCTCGGCTAATAACTGATAGAGGAACATCTTTTACAAGTATCAGTTTTCGGGCTTTTATCAAAGATATGGGTATTAAACACATATTAAATGCTGTTGCTACACCCAGGGCAAACGGTCAATGCGAACGGTTCAATAGAACCATTCTGAGTGCGTTGGCTGCTAAATCCGAAAACAAAGATGACAAGAATTGGGATAACCACATTCTTGACATCCAGATTGGTTTAAACACAACAGTCCACAAAGCTACAGGGAAAAGCCCATCAGAATTGCTTTTTGGGTTCAACATAAATAGCACCTCTGAAAACTTTTTAAGTGATATCATTGATGATTCTAAATCTCCTGCTGATCTGGATCAAGTACGTTGTGAAGCAAGTAAACGTATTGTTGAGCAACAGGCTAAAGATAAGGCATCATATGACTCCAAACGTGTAACAAACGTAACGTACAAGATCGGAGACCTTGTTTGTGTACATCGAGAGGTGCCTAGTGACGGAAAATCGAAAAAACTTGCAAGAAAATTTCAAGGCCCTTATCGTATCATTAAAGTTTTGCCAAATGACCGTTTTTTAATTGAAGATACGCCATTGACGCGCAAGCATGGCCAACGCCGCTATGAGAATATAGTTGCAATAGATAAACTTAAACCTTGGCTTGCTTTTGATAGGAATTTAGACTCCACAGACTCTGAATCTGGTCATGAATCTGAGTCCGGTCAAGTCTCGGAGTCTGGTCATGTTTCTGAATCCAATCATGATTCTGGATCTGGCCATGAGTCCGAGTCATGACTCTGAATAAGTTATACAAGATAATTAGACGTGCATACGTACGCGTAGACTATTATAATGACATATTATGATAATTATATCGATAGACTTAATACATCTTTTGTCTGTAGGTAAGTAAAATAATTAACTCATGTAAATACATAGTCAAATACCAGAATATGCAAAATATTTGTGTAGCGTTATCTATGATATTGAGCTCAAACTCAATGTTTCATTGTTACGAAAAAATGTAGAGAAGATTAGTACTTAGTCTATGATTTAAAATGCAATTTACCTGAGTTGCGTAGTTAGTTTAATGGTTAGTTTTAGTCGATATTCCTTAATTCAGGAACTAAGTTACTCTATTTTTTAAGTTTTTTTTTATACGCGAAGGGACTCGCTCTTGCAGGATGGCCGAGCTGTTAGCGATTATTTTGTATTTTACGCAGAAACGGAGTTTTGAAATGGCAACACTGTATTCTGCGATTACACCGGGCTGCTATTGGCCGCGTTCGGCTATTGGCGGAAAAGGAACCGGTCGCAGAATATCACGTGTTGTAGGTGGGGGATTGGTTTTGGCTGGTAGGGATCAGTCGGTCCTCGAGTCAGTCTGCAACGGAGAGTCTTTTCGACAAGTCGTGTTCACGGATAAAGTGATATAAGTGTGAAGTGATTTTAAGCGGGATATTCTTTTGTCAAGGTAATACGTATTTTTTATTTTCTATTGTTATTTTGAATTATCATATAACTAGTTAATTTTGAAGAATATAATATTTGATTTAGAAGAATTTGAAATAAAGCGATTTAAAAGATAATGCCTTGTTTCCTTTCGTATCGCCTTCAAAATAGTATAACAAGCGCTGCAGTGTAAAGTAGTTTGCTAAGACGCGAAAGACCTTTGGCAACTGGTTTTGGTGAAGTACGACTGTTTGTTTACAAGCAAGCGTGGATGCGAGGTGCGAAGCTAATTATAATAATGGCCATTGATATGGTCTGCTAGATATAAACACGCCATTTATTGAGGTATTTTTTTTAATAATCTGTCTTATTGATAGTTTATCAGCCAGGCATATCTGAAGGAATCTATATGTACGATAAGCAGTCACGTTACCCATTTATAGGATCTACTTATACAGGGAGTAAGAGGGTATAAAAGGAGGTCAAGGTATGAACAACTTTCCCCATGGAGCATAGGCCAAAATATAAAAAAAAACCTCGCACACTAAATTGGCAATCAGCGGGTTAATTATAGCACAATTTATTTTGTAGGTGCTACTACTGTTTACTTACTATTTACATAAACAATAAAGATTAAAGACAAACTTAAAATATTAAATAAATAAATACAAAAACAAAGCTAAAGGTTAATATACTATAGGAGGCTCTTTTTATATATATTTCGACGTATGTTCCCTTTTTATTACTCCTTGTAAGGCAATATAAAATGATCCCTGAAATAGTTACTCCGAATTCTATAGATAGTACGTTACTTAGCTTTGACCTTTTAGTTTTTTGTTAGGGAATGTAGAGGTTCCAATCCACAACCCACGTTAAAACCGCCTACGTATAAAATAATATATGACAACCGAAAATCACAAACACATCAGCTAAGATGTCAAAGAAAATTCATGAAGAAAAAGAAACATATTGGTATATCGCCTACGAGTAGTAGAAGGTGGCTAAAAACTGACACAAGGTTGCGAATAGTACGTTTTGCGCACAGGGTACATTTTGCGAATGGTACATTATGGGCCGAAAGGTTCATCGGCATCGGGTGGTTCGTCCTGTAATCCTGTATCCGTATTCCTGAATAAAAAAAACGCTTGACATCCGCTAACCACTGGTTCCGCGCAGCTGTCTTACAGTATTTTAATTCGTATGGAATGCTTTCCTGGGGTTAAAAGTAGAATTATATGTTATTTTAGGTTATACTTTATTTGTTAACAAATTTCATTAAAATCCGTCAAGCCGTTAGAGCGTGAAGCGGTGACAAAAATACATACACGCTAACCATTTCCAAAACTAAACAAAGCTAATACTATGGGAAATAGCTGATATTAATACTTATATACTTTTATGAAAATAAATAGATACATATTATACATAGAAACACCCAGACTTAACACAAATATCTGAAAATTACTAAACAAATATTTGTGTCTTGTGGGAATCGAACCCACGACCCTCGGCGTAGCAGGCAGGAGGTGTACTATCCGCTACGCCATCGGGCCAGTCAATAATATAATATTGGTATAGTATTTCATCTACCTACGCAGAAGTTTTTTTCACATTGTATTTATTTGATATATACTTGCTTGAATGACTAGTTATTACATTAAGAATTCGGCGTAGTTTTTTATGGTCCTTAATTTATGAGTTTGATGATCTCATTTTGGTATGTGACATTGAGTGACATAATTACTCGCAGTTTTGACCAAGTTTGATCCAAAGATTCCTTTGTATGTTTGATTGAGTGAACAAAAACCATGAGTGTAAGTACCCACCTATACGTACGTACGGTATACATATCGTTGAATGAACATTTCCGTGCTTCGGAGGACACTTTTAGCTCTCGTGTCAATTCCGGTTGCTGTCTATGAACATTATGGGGGTCGTTATACAACCATGTCATAGGCCTTCTGGTGGTAGTAGGTCGTGGAAAAACTGTACGTTTCATCGGAATGTTCGTCGACTCAAGCAAGCAAATGACAATATAAGAGTACTTATGAGAAAATCTTTAAAAATATAAATACATTTAAAGCATCAAAGATTGTGTTTCTTTGTCTTTAATGTCATGAAGTCATGTTTATTTTTGGACCAGCACTCTTCCGCGTGTAGGCTTAATCAATCAAACAGAATTTGAATGGAATAACGAAATATGTATGGGATTGTTTGTATAGATAATTTTAATTTGAACAAACTTATTGAAAATCTACATTTGGAATTGGAGCACGAACGCAAATAGTAGTGCCTACTTGATTAACTACTGTACTCGTACTGAGTACTTACCTACTAGCTATAAATACAAGCAAATGTTTAGCTAACATAACAGTCATATTTTTTTAAATATAAATAGAGATATAATATGTTTAGCAAATTTTTGCATACATTTATACAACCGCCGCCGTGCGATGTCAGCTTAGAATAACATCACTCCATTTTTTTCCCTGGGTGTCGTACGAGGAAACTAAGGGACTAGTATATAACATGTGTATAACAATTTTAGCCGATGGGCTGACAACCTGTCACTATAGTAATACACAAGTTTCCAATGGCCCTCAAATGTTGGTCAGACGTGGCGTAAATGTCCGTCTTTACGGTGTTTACAATTTGTCCCCGCAAGGAATATAGGCGTGATATATGTAAGTATGAATGCATCTATATACAACTGATTACTAAAAGCCACCCATCCTTAAATATTAGAACTTAGATTTAACCTTGAACGATCAAATTTTGTTAGGCATGTAAACCAGAATCCATGCGAATACTTGTGTTCATAATTCACGAACAAAACACATAACGCATTTTTACAACACATGCCAATCATACATTCCTTAGATAAGGCGAGTACTGTCAGCAGCTCTTCAATATATTGGTTAATCCACAACATTTCATTTTACGTTAGATACAAAAGATACATATATCGTTTAGAGTGTTTGGGATGCTAATTAAGATACACATATTTTCATAATTTTTAATGCAATCGTTTTTGAAATATTTTGAAAAGTTGTAAAATCTTCCAAAGTTAGGATTACCATGAAAAAACCTTTGCTAATAGTAGAAAAAAAAAACAGTGGAGAAAACTTCATTCATTCATCTGTCAATGTCAATCAGTTTTTTTTTTTAAATAAAGGTAGGCAAACGAATTTTGTTTTCAGCAGTCTAGTTGTTGGAACTAAACTATCACTTTTAAAAATTTAAAATCTCTGATTATGAAACAAAATAAAATAAAAAGAACTTGCCCTTTATTTAATGATGCGATAAAATATCTATTAAAAATATAATAGAGTCTTGTTAGAAATTTGAAATGTTGTGGATTCTTAGTAACTGTATGAACTACCAGTATATATTGATACTTTGAAGGGGTATTTCGTGGTACCCCTGGTGATGGTACAGATTCGTAGACTGACCAGCTATGTAGGTACCTACGTATCTAGTGATTCATGTTTTATTCTGGACTCGGAAGTAGGAGGCGGCTAGATCTTCTTTGATGTGACCTTTTCGATAATGTTAATGAGCCAAGTTTATATTTAAGGCAGCATCACTGCATCAGTCCTAAAAAGTAAGTCCCTTTCTTTTCTTTTCGCTTCGTTATAGAAAGAGACGATGCCTCACATTCGGAAAACCGAAAATTTATTCTATTATTGAAGTAAATATAAACAAATGTTTCAAAAGGTAAGCCCATAGATTCATTACTACAATCAAATCGTTGAGGTTTTGAATCTAAAAAACGGTCCAACGATGCAAAATAAAAATTTAGTTTGCTTTTTTTTATCGAGGCAATTTCAATAAGGCAAATTCAATAAATCGTGTTTTGAGCGCCATTGTTTTGTAGCATATATCTGGAAGTATAAGCAAGAAAAATATCGTCTTATAATTTTGAGTTTTCAAGAAATGGGGTTCCAAATTCCGAACTCTATCCAGCCTTGCGCGGTTCATTTCCAAGCCTGTATCACCTTAATGTGCGATCGCCGTGTGATATCAGCTTAGGATAGCATTCCAATTCTATCCATAGGCCAAGTGACCAAGGGATAAATAAATTTATCCAGAAGATGGGCAGCTGCGTTTCCTGTAAATGCCACATCTTGCACTAATACTGGGAGGCTCATGGCCAGCATTTGGACTGGCCGGTGAAGATCTAAGGTGATTGTATTTCATTGGTTAAGTTCTTTTTTGAGAATTTCATCTCTCGATAAAAAACTTAAATTATTCAACCTTCGTATGAATTGCAGTGTACAAGCTGCTACCAATTCTATCTCGCCGTTTTTCCATCAATGTTAGAGCCTGAATTATTTTGGAGTTTCTACACCTAGAGTAGACGATCAATTTTTATGTTAATTCACATTAATTCAAATTTAATTAATCTAACTATTCTTCATTGATACAAAATGATTTGTTCTGTACGTACACGTTTAATAATTTAAATGTATAATGTGAATTTAAACCTCTGACTTGTAACTACACACATACATGCACATATCACGCTTATTATGCCTTGTAGAGCGTAAACGGCCGCAAAAACGGACATTTACGCCACGTCTGACATATATTTGAAGGTCATTCAGAAAATTGTGTATCGCCATCGTGACAGGTTGTCAGCCCGTCGCCTAAAATTGCAATACACACCCTCAAGTCCCTTAGTCGCCTCCTACGACTCCCACGGGAAAGAAATGGGGTGATGCTATTCTAAGCCGGCATCACACGGCAACTTGTAACTATGTTGTTATTAATAAATGTATTGTATTGATATATGTTTAAGTAAAAAGCCGCGTCAGTACTCACCACAGACACAGGCCTAGGTCTTCCTCGACCTTTTAAGTAATCGGAGTTAAGCCTAGTCTTATAGTCTGATCCATTCTAGACCGGTTTGGGTGGCAAATGTTTACGTAACATGAGTTCATCGTACGTTTTGTTTTGTATGTTTGGAGTTACTATGAAAATTCGTCGGGTGTTAAAAGAAATAAAGAAGTGTGCCGGCTTAGGGTACTATCACCCATTTCTTGACTCGAGGGTGTGTATTGCAATTTTAGGCGATGAGCTTACAAACTCACTATGGTGATACACAATTTTCCAAATGACCCTCAAATGTTTGTCAGACGTGGCGTAAATGTCCGTTTTTACGGCCGGCTACAATCTACCTACCCCGCAAGAGATAATATGTATGTAAAAAAAAACTTCATACACATTGTTTTACTTGTAAACAATTTTTGGCAAATCGGGGTGCATCAAAATGGCCGAGCATATAGGGACATTACTAGTTATGTGTAAGTACATAAACAGTAATGTCCCTGTTGAATTGTATAAAAGCTTATTCTCCCGATGCGATATATTTTATATTATGAAGTAGAAAATTGAATCAATACAATTAATTGGTAGTAAAGTGTCACCAACAACTACAAATCGGCTTAGCGTGCCACCTGAAGCACGGAAACTCTTTTTGAGGCACGGGGTGTCTAGCGAATTAACTAGTGACTATTCTTTTGGCCGACCTTACGCTTGTGCGCCGTTTTGTAACTATTTATAACTTTGTAATAAATAAACTCGACTTCTATCTGAGATTAAGCCTAACCTATAAAATGAAGGATAATGTAAGGATTTTTCCGATACAATTCCCATTCGAATAAGTTCAGTGGTTAACGAGTTCCAGTACTTAAAAGAATCGCACATATATACATACATGAACTATAAAACATTACACTCCTTTTTTGGTTGGGCAGTCGTGTAAAAAACGGCCTATACTTACTGGCTACTATTACAATCAAGACCGGAAGCACATCCATCGCACGCAACTATATTAACACGAATAGGTATTTCTTGATTACCAGCATTGATTAATAGTAAACAACACCACAAATGATACGAAATAAAATCTTCTTATCTTATCTTATAGAGCCATCGGGATCCCACTGCTGGGCAAAGGCCTCCCTCCGAAATAAAATACTCTTCTATAATTTTTTTGGGCTGGACTCTGCAGTTTTAGCCCCGGGGCTTTGAAATCTACACCTGACTATTTGTTGGGGAGCTAGAGCTAACCCGCAGAAGTTTTTCGAGGTTGTTTAAACAACCAGCCCAAGGGCGCGATTAGGCTTACGGGTTGTTCTGGGAAGAACGGATTGGACTGAATCTACCCGGCACGTGCCGGTAGTTCTCAAAATGGGGAACAAATGAGGGACCACCGACGCCCCCGCCGGTGAATCCATGCTTGGAGATCTTGTGAAGTGTGATCTACTTGCAATGGCGCCACCAGCGGCAACTGTGATGTCGTCATCATCATCAGAAAGATCTTGTCTGGGACGGCATTCAAAACGTGAGGTGGGATGGGACGCTTTTATTCATTGCGACATAGGCAGAACATAAACGGCCGTAAATTAATGAACGGTCGATTATCGTCACGTATTAAATATTTAGTCATCCCATCGCCTTAAGTAAATACACACGAAACCCACAAGTCAGTTTGCAGACCTACCAACAGCCGCGGGATAGAAATAGGGTGGTGATGCTATTCTAAGCTGGCATCACGCTGGCTTCTTTTAAAGACTGTACACTGCAATTTTAACAACGGGGCTTTTAAATCTGACTAGTTGGTTGGGTCGCCAGCAGCGGTGGCGTCGGTTGCTTGTGCAACTTGTGGAGCCTATTCTGCAATGGCTGCAGCAGCGGCTACGGTGATAGCATCATCATCCGAATGGCACTACACGGTGTTTTCCATGGCAGAATGAAAACTATGAGAATGAAAGGAAGACCTAGAACATCAGAAAGTGGCCTACAAGGTGGACATGCCTCGCTGGCAAGCGTGACGAGCAGTACAGTAGAAATAAGACATGTTTACGTACGATAGGCAGGTGACATAGTATTTTATATTTACGTACGTGGTTTAAGAGCTTTATTCCTTGGCAGACACACCTCGTATAAAGTGGAACATTAATTTCAATGTTCAAAGGGTCTAAAGTTATATATTTGAGGTTTACCAAAGGAATCTCAACGTAAATACCTTTACAAACGAGATATTCGTTATAGATAACCTAAATGCATCTCACATGTGAACAATAAACATAAACAAGCAATTTTTCATGCTAAAATAAACTCTACGGTGATAACATACGGTGCAGCGATTTAAAAATCTAAACAATCAACATTCAATATGAATGCTAAGGGCTTTAATAGACGGGCTACATTAAGTGGAAAGTTTGAACAAACTAAGACGGTCAATCTATAGTTTTTGTCCCATTTGGTGGGGAGCTAAGTGACAGCCAGTCATAAATTTTATTCCGTATCATAATCAATGATGTACATTCTTACAGTAAATGAAAAGGTTTAAATAAAATAATTTAATACTTCGTCACACAACAACACACAGCAACACTGATAGATAGGGTCTCAAAATCAAAACACTAAAAAGGGGTGGGTTCTTACCGCGATAATATTCGATTTTGTTTAGTTTTTTCGTTTTGTTTCTTTTAAGTGATATGTGAACGCGATAGTTTATAAAGGTTCATCCGTAGTTTTCTTATAGTCAAACCAGCCCAACCAATCACACCTTTGCAGCTAGTTACTTCTTAGAAGTCGTTTTGGGTAGAACGGACCGGAATGAATAAAGCAGTTGACGTCTATCAGCTAGGAAGTTATAAGTCGTGTTAGATAATTTTTGAAAGGTGTTGCGCAGCGGTTCTTAAGAGGGAAGAACACTTTCACTTTATTGGCGAGTATTGGCGACTATTCGTCGTGTCGAAGAGCAGTGATACGCAGTCCGTCTGCACAGACCATAACTGTTAACTGACACTAGTGCACTATATCAAGTATGCTCGTCACGTTGGAGAAAGTGCTACTTATCGGCATGTGGCAATTGTTACATGAAACGTTTTTTATAGAGAGTGGTGTTACATACATATATACATGTATTATACATACATTTTATAGATGATGGTAGAAAATAACATATATTTCGATATATAAGCACCTTGCCGTGAGCTTATCGAGAATGAACGATATACAGACGTAAATATAATTTCTGCACCAGAAATGCGAGGTTATAACATCCATAAATTTGTTGAATTTTACAATACGACGCACAAGAAAATAAATTGAAAAGTAGGAAACAAAAAAAACAGTGATTTATCATACATTAATTATGCAAGGTGGACCCCGGATATCGTTTCCGTTACGATCTCGATGCCTATGATAAGGAGTGGACCGATTTGGCTTTGGACCGAAAAAAGTGCCTTTTCCCAGCAGTGGGATCTATTCGGTTAGTCATAATTTATATAATAATTATGCAAAGAATTCAATTTGAGCCTTTATCGTACGATCATGATGGGACTTAGCTAAACTGCCTATTTAAAAAAAAACATACATACAAGCAGAGAGACACCAATTCCCTTATTTTACGTTTTAAATGAACTCGTAATCTTTAAAATTACAGGACCGACGTAATTATGAAAAGCTTTTACTGCTAGAACACATTCTTCCCATTTATAAAAGACAACTTTTTATTATGGGAAAACACCGCTGGGCCCCAAGGTTATTATTTTTCGAGATAATCTCAATGTACTTTTTTCAACTCACTAAGAAAAACAGGTTCAGGGACAAAATCACACAGCTGATTATTGCGATAGAGTTAAGTGGATTAGTGTACTGTACTCCATTGTCATAGGATGTTTAATTGCCAGTTGCTGAGATGTGGGAAGATTGAGACACACATACTTTTGTATCGTTGCATGGCTGGTTGAGTAATAGAAATCTTTATCTATTTAGCAATTTAATCTTGATTTAGTCACTGAAGTAAATGAAGACTGTTAATTATTCCACATGGTTGCTTATGCCACCTACCATAAGAAGTTATCACATCCTAGGGCTTCCTTTTATTCAAAGAATAATTTGTTAAATTTCAAGTGTTTTCTATAATGTAAATAAATACCTTTTGTGTCTTTCACACAGTTATGAAATTCTTCAATTAATAATTCCATTAAACATAACTGAGTGAATTTTTCTATTTTCTTCAAAAAGTAAATATTTTAATAAATAAATAAGACAAATGAGTCACATGTAAAGTGTAGATATATAAAATATACCAACAGCTACAAAACATAACAATATTTATGTACTAGCATAAGCATGATTCATAAAATACTACAACATGTGTGATAGTGAGGTGTCTTACCTATTGACTGATAAGGCTTATCAATAGTACCAAGTAACACATTTGTAAATATGACTATATTAGGTCTGCAGTTTTCTGTCTAATACTTATTGGTTTAGAATGCCATCACTCAATTAGGGCCATTATACTGGCCCGACGGCGTAGTGGATAGCACCCCTGCCTGCTACGCTGAGGGTTGTGGGTTTGATACCCACACAGCACATTATATTATATTTTGTGTTTTAATATTATATGTATTTATTTACAAAAAAAAAGGTTTTATGTATTATATCAGCTATAAAGTTCTCATAGACAAGCTTTTAGTTTGGGGCTGGATGGCACTGTGTTAAAAGTCCAACATATTATTTATAATTTCTACCCCTGGGTGTTGTAAAAAGTGACTACTGAAAGAAACTAGCGTGTATGCACCTTGCACTATGGCAACCAGCAAACCAGGCATGGTGAGTAGAACCAATATAGGAAACCAAAAGCCAATAGAATGGGGCCATGTACAGCAGTGGACTGCTGTGGCTGTTGATGATAAAGTTTCCACTTTATTTTACTTTTAAAAATACTTTTGCCCAGCTGTTTCATGAATAATTGAACAATATAGAAAAGAATCGCTTTTCCTAAAAACCTAAAAATGTTGTCAGATTTTTTTGTCTTTTATGCTGATTGTAGCAGTATTTATTGGAAAAATTGTTAAACCATTGATAAGAGGCTGATTCCAGCAAAGATATTTTATCAGCAAAGGAAAAACAATAGGGTAATAAAAGAATTGCTGAAAGGAATTTGGCACAAAATAGGATTCAAAATTTGATTAAGTACAATTTCTTTGACATATCACTCATATCAGAAGAAGAAGAGACATCACCATGATTGAGGTAATTTTTTTATATCTAAAAGGAATGAAATGATATGAAATTAACATTGGTCAATTTAGCATCATACTATCACTTATTGACATCATGGTCCGTAATTACAACAAAAACAAAATTGTTTAATTCAATTTTCTACCTTTAATAACAATTTTGTATTGTCCTGATAGGGAAACCTAAGCTTGACTGGGGTAAATAAATAAAAACATAAAAATACAGGCACTGCCTCAGGGCTAGCCAGCTTAATCACATGGCATGTAACATTACTGTAAGTAGATAAAACCAGGTTTTATTTACCTATTCACAACAGAAATTTGATATTAAAAGGGTGAAATAGCAGTGCAGCAACCAGAACATAAAGTAGAAGACCAACAAAAAGTAACAATATAATCAGACATGTAGGTAGCAAGAGTCACATGTTGAGTAAACCACAGAAGTATCAGTTACAGTGTTACATTACATTTGCAGCCACAATGTGACAAACTGTAGGTATACTACTATTGGTACTGTCAGCAACACTTCAACCTACACATTTAAGGGAAAAACCTATACTAGTTATTGATGATATCTACATAAAGAACAAGTAAAAGTTGATCCCTTAAATGGGTAAAACTCAAGGTACTGCTCATTCAGTACATGTATTTAATTATTTTCAAATACAGACTGGACAGATCATTAAAAAAAAACATTGTTTTATTTTACCATCACAAAATGAGAAACGGCACACTCACGAACTGTGGACTTTGCTTAATTCACACATAAATAGTGTGTCCCATGAGCACACATTTTGGCACCATTAGCGCTATTCAACTTTGATCAAAACACGGCCAATGTCCTTGACTCTTCTGTTTATAGGTAGCTTTACGAAGTACCTGGGATGTAAGGCCAAATTAGCCCATGACACTCCTACACGATTCAAGGTTATGCTCAACGAAACAGAATAAGATACGCTCCAACATGTCAAAAACACAATAAAAACGCAGGTTAGGTCTATCAGAAGTCGATAGCTCTCAGAAAAAGTAAACAAGGCATCACCATTTTATATTACAATGCAATTACGTAGATCGTCGAGGCAAACAAATTATTTACGTTTCAAAAACTTACCTTACTGGGTTTTTGCTGCCTTCGCTGATGAGTTTCAATCCATAAAACAATTTCACAAAATTATTAATTACCACTTATACTTCTAGAACACAAGAAACGAAGATATTTTCAACTTTAGAACATTTATTTACAAATAATGCACATTCTCCACTGCGCGAAAAACACTTGTGAAAATCCATAGAGCAGACTGACGACTGTCGACTGACAGCTGTACTGTATGTGACAGCTGGAATTAGTAGTGATGTCCTAGTACGTTAGTTTAGCCATATCGACAGGCTGGACTTGCAAGGTTTCTTTAAAAAAATATATATTGGAATTTGAAGGACTCTTCGATAATAGCCCTTAAATGTACGCCTAACTATTATTGCTGTTAATCGCGGCAAGATATCCCTTCTCCTTTTCGTGTGGGACATCGAGTCGTCCAACAATCTGATGAACCCTGGTATCGAGAGTTTTTCAACCGCCTACTACTAGAAGTAGGCCTCTGACATGGTTGTGTAACGACCACCGTCTACGTCTAAGTTATCATAGACAGCAACCGGGACCGACGACGGCTTAACGTGCCCTCCGAGAAATTAAACAATTATTTTTCGGACAATTAGGTGATTCAGCCTGCAATGTCCTAATCAGGCTGTAATTTGTTTCCAGTCTGGTTTCTGGTTTGTGCACTCGCACCACAGATAATCGAACCAGGAAACATTGCGTCGCAGGTAGTCGGCCGTCAAGATATAACATATTTTGTCCGAAAATAATGTTCTGAGACCTACTACTAGTAGTAGGCGGTCGAAAAACTCTGACACTAGGGCTCATCGGGTCGTTGAATGACTCGGTGTCCCACCCGAAAAGAAGAAGACTAAGCACACAACTTCTCCTACAAAGTTAACGAGAAAAAGCAAAACCTAACAATTTTTTTTTGGAATAGGAGTGCGAGTAACCTGTTTACATGCTCGCTCTGCCTACATTCCTGACTATTTCCCGAACATAGCTCGAGTGTGTGAACACAGCATGAAACTAGAGTAATAAATACAAAAAAATAATAACAAGACTATTTTCTGAGATAAAGCCTAGCCTATGACACTCAGGATAATGTAAGGATTCTTTCGATACAACTCGGTTTGTAAAGCTTAGCTGGAAAGCATAAAACTATAAAACTAATTAAACATTCATTACACACATTAATTATAACATTCTTATATTTAGTAAGAAAAAGTTAAAGATTACTCTTATGGGTGAAATTAACTAAATAACCTTCATAGTTACCTACGTCATTATAGTCAACGAAACAAATGTCTTTCATGATCTCCTTCAAGATAACCATTGACATTAGAAACTATAAATCCTAGTACGTCAGTCAATGTTCAATGTCAAATTTATGTAAACAAAGTCATGGATTTTTTACTAATGGAGTTGTTCGTTACAATGATTCTTCCTAAATGACGTCATCAAACAGTATATTTAAAAAAATATATAAGTGCAAGGATGATCAAAAAAACAAAAAAAAACAAAGTAGTTTCTTAAAATGATTTATCCTGCCTGAAGAAGAAAATTTAAAATATTTTAACTTTACATACCGAATTCCCATACAGTTGTTCAGTGCTAAGGGAGTTTCAGGTTTTTAAACAAATGCACATACATACATTCATAAACTCTGAAAAATAAACCTTCTTTTTGGTAGAACAGTCGCTCGTGCAAAAAGACGTACAAATACTTTTTATTAATCGATTATCGATATCTATATTTAATATGTCACAGCATTTTGTCTATGGAAATTGAAGAATATTGCCAGTGAATAAAATTTTACCTCATTTCCGGTAAATTTGATGAAATCTGTCCCCCATCCCATCAAAAAACCTTAGATGAGATTTACGATTGAATTATATTTTACGTTATCTCTTTACAAAGTTAGTAAAAATAAGAATGATCAATAATTTTTATTCATCAAACGACCCTTTATTTAATAAATTTATTTTTTCAGTGTAATGGAAAGATTGTAAGACAGAAAACGAAAAAGACTCTCGCTCTTTTTCATTTTATGAAAACTTACAAAATGTGTTATATCCCTTCTTTTCTTTACAATTTATTAAAACAATATCATGGCGCTTTTAACTTTATAATGGCAACATTTTTAGAATTTCCTTCCGGCGGCGCCTAGCAGATGGTTGTCCAAGGCAAGGCAAGGCCCAATCAAATCATTCGGTACGAGATCAACCCACGTAGGCGGGCATCAAAACATTGCGCTTGCACGATCGCTGCACGTTTATTTATTATTAGAAATTACTGAATGAAATATCAATGGAAACTGTTCCGAATTCCAAATAACTATTAAGTAAATATTTTGGTGTTGTTGAGTCAGTGTGAAGACATCTGGATTTGTTTGTTTTGTATTGACTGGTGCGATATTTTTGTGAACATGACGGCTTCTACCATGATCGAGCTGGAGTCCTGGATCATCTACCAGTGCGTCCTGAACGAGTGCCATGTGACCAGCAACTGTAAGTCTTTATAAATTAATTTTATTTGCCCTAAATATCTAGCATGACAATACTTACGCACTCAAGGGTTAACCGCAAAGTATTGTTTCAATGAATGTTTTAATATTATAAATAAATTATTCTGTGTCAATGTGCTTGATGTCTATTCATATTTACTTATTAAATATATATTTTTTTACTTTTTAATGTAAGCAATCAACAATACCACCACTATTACTTGTTTTATGTAGGCGCTTTCTCTACCACTTAACTCTACCATTGAAGAGTGATAGGAACAATAAATATGTTTATTCGTATATAAACATTTTGATCCTTTTACTTTAATGTAATCAATCAAGGGATCATTTTACAAGACTACAATTAGATTAGGTAGGTACTTACATGAATTATTATTTGAAGTATGCCTTTCACAAGACTAAAATGATTGTACTTACCACAAAGATCATCAAGAAACAAAAATAACAAATCAAGTGTTAGTAGTTTCTTTGGGAAGATCCTAGACGTACTGGGTACAATACAAAGCTCCATTGCTAGTACTGACTGTTCTTTTAGTCGAATACAATTCAGTGCATCAAATACTTTGATAAAATTCCGCGACCATCTGTTTAAAAAAAAAGACTTTACATTTTCGTTTGAAGCTCCCATGTTATGGTCGACCAATCACTAAACGCTTCAAAGGGAACTTAAATTAGTGTTAATTGGAGGTTATCTCCATATACGTAAGATGCATTACTTGCCAATACCAGCATTCTACAACCACAAGAAAATGTATGATATCCATTGAGTTATTTCTATCTGTGTTCTTGTTCCTAATTGTACGCAACGAGTAATGTATTTGAAGCAAGCATGGACATCTGTACGGTAATTTGATCGCGGAATAAAGAACTCTACCGTCTTTGAAATCTGTTCTTTCTCAATGGTTTGAGAAGATTGTAAGTTCTACGAAGTAAAAAAACATAGGTACGTTTTGGGGCTTATTACTTGAGGCTGATGAAGATATAACATATCGAACTTTTTTTATTTGTTTGTTTTACTTATATCTACTTTTGTTCCGAAATATTTTGTAAAAGATTGAAAAACTAAACGTTTTGCCAAACACATTTATGTGTCAAATTTGTGTCTTTTTTCAGCACCCCTTAATGTGATATGGTCGAATATTAGACAGATATAATTATTTCAGTCTGACTGAAAAACAGTCACGCTCCTAAGCAGTCATCTGGAAAACTCTTGGAAACGTGAATCATATCCGTCGCTTCGATATCTTGATTAGGTACTTCATTAAATGATCTGCTTGGTGGACATGAAAATACCATTTGTCTGTAAACATTAATTACTGTTACAGGGTTTTGATTGTTGTCCTTGCTTCGAGTAATAATTGCGCGTGTTTCATGCACTGTTGAATAGTGAAATTCCACGTGATAACAGACTTCTTCTTCTTATCGTATCAATGGGATACACCCAATACAGATTGTACAAAATCTACGGCAGCGATTGCCAATGTTTGGCAACAGCTGTCGCTTTTGAGTTGGTCTCTTTGAGGTCCTCGTGTATGCAGGTCTCAGGGAGGCTCGGGCAGACAAGACAAAAAATACAGATCGATGTTATGCGTGCATCTTCTTTATTTAGGAGGTATGCTCTTGTCGATCGGTAAGGGTTTTACTGTTAAATGACACACTTGATGCCGGAGTGAGACATGATTTCATGCCAAACATATAGGACCTAAACGAATTTATGTAAAAACGTAAAACCTCTAAAAATATCAAATTGAACAAAATAATTTTACTGCAATAAATTGTGAATTGAAATAATAGTCACGTCAAGGTAATTATTCAAATGCTGGGAGTCTAACTATGCTATAACTCAGATATTCGAACGTTAACAGAATAGAGATTTTAAGGGTCGTTAATCACTCTAGTCCAGATTTGAATTTGATTGATCGTTGCGTTTTGTTTCCAGTTTAGACTTAGATTTGTAATGGACAATGATCATGCCTAAGCAGCCTCTTTTTTTGTGATCTGAGTGCTCTCGTGATCTGGAGGACTGGAGGTGCCGGGTTCTATTCTTGGTGAATACACTGGGTACGCAGAATGTTGAAATTTATATATTTTTTTACTGTGTGGGGTTGTTTTCCTCCCCCCCTTAACAAAGCTAGAAGGCATAGCAAGCTAAAACAAAGGGTTTATTAACTAAAAGACCGGGCATCTATTGGAATTGGATGTCACGGAAAATGAGGTCTGACGCACATCTAGCACCATTTAGTTTTCAGAAATTTTTGCGTAGGTATTATTTATTTGAAATAACGTCGAAGAATGGCTTCAGCAAAAAAGTACCTACAGTGCGCGCTAGTGACAATACTTTACAGCGTTACGCCTAATTCGAAAGTTCTTCTGGATGAAAACTCAAAGCGTCAGTTATACTAACGCTAGTTACTAGTTATTATTCTGTGGTTATACCGAGGCATAATTTAGTGTAGTTTGCATTTACGCCTTTATATTTTCCCAAGCTGGGAATCGAACCTGAGACGAAACATTTTGGGACCCTATTACACGCTAGTTCTATTATATACTCTTTGCCTATTACGATAAATTCCTCATACTTACACACTTTACGTTCCCTCCGCTGTACGCGACCCCGTTTTACGCGGTTCCCTAAATACAATTTTCAAAAGTTTAATAATAATACAATTTTCAAACATTGGTGATTAAATATTATTTATTGAATTTTAATCATAAAAGGCTACACGACATTTTCCTTCATTATATTAAATTAAAATACCCCGTTTTACACGGCGGAACGCATCCCGGCATCCCTCGTGTAAATAGCTGGGAGCCCTTATCTTTTATTGAATCCTGTCTCTTACATCAAGTTTGTAGATATAAAGGTTCTCTTGGAGGCATTTACTCTGAGACCCTTACATAGCGTCAAGGCCGTATCACATCCTTGAGATCCTCGTCGCGTGTCAATCGATTCTGGTGGTTGTTTTAGACTCTTCAATTTACAAGTAACAATCGATGTATGTTGCGGTATTCTTTGACTTTGTGTAGATTGTTGGTTTGATAATCGTTCTTACCGAGCCCAAAATTCCCTTATTTTTAAAGGGGTGTGTTGTAGCGGTAAGAAAAAAAATTATCTTGGTAAGCAAAATATGTACCGTAAACGTAGGTTACTTTAACCCTAGGGGGTTACTATAGCCCAAATCAAAAAAAGATTTTGAATTCCCGCCTTTATTCTGGAGTGACAGATACCGAAGTAATTTGTACTACAATTCATAGATGGCGATATAGGCGTGTCGGTAAAACAGTTTCGAATAGCTCAGTCGCTCGTTTTTACCGGTTGGTAGTGTTTAAAACTTGGGACCTGCAAATTGCAAGAATTTTAACTGTGAAAACTTTGTATCGTCACTATTTAATGTAAGTCTGGCTGTCTTTTTGTACTTGGGTGTATCAAATATGTTAAGGAGATGCGCTATAACAGATATTATTCAGTTTTAAGAACTTTTTAGGATTAAATTGGCAGAAATAAAACTGCAGGGTACTCTGACCCGCAAATGGAGGTATCTTTGGCCCATGGGCCAAAGTAACCTACAAGTTTAGAATTTCATATAATTTCGTTTAAAATATGTTTCTTTTCGTTTTTAGATTCTAAAATTGGGATATAATAATATGCTGAAGCAGTCGACATGCTCAGTCAGCATGGTTTTTCTACTATTTGTTGCCGATACTCAAAAAACAAGATGGTCGAAAAGTTATCATTGGAGACATCTTATCGTCGCACATTAGTAAAAATGTTTTGTTAGCATGCGAGAAACATAACATTAGATTTATCTGCTTGCTTCCTAATGCCACTCACGTATTACAGCCGTTGGATGTAGCCTATTTCCGCGGTTCCGCCCTTTAAAAATTAAATGACAAGAAGAGCTGATGGCGTGGAAAGAAAGTCAGCAGGGTAGAAAACTCCCTTCATTGCCAAAAGAACTGTTTCCAAATCTGTTAAAGACGGCATTGAATAAATTCATAGACACTCCTATCAATTTAATTTCTGGTTTTAGGAGATCAGGCATCTATCCCCCAAATGTGGAAGAACGTCTTAAAAGATTGTCAAAGCAAGACAGGATTGTTTACGTTGAATGGATTGGAGACGTATTCCTGCAAACACTGGACAAGACACGTAATTCTGACGTAGCAACCGCAACTAAAACCAATAAAAATAAGAATTTATAACGTAATGAGTTAAGCATTAGTACAAAATTGTTATAAAATATTTTTTAAAAAACAACAAAAATACTGTTGCGCTATGTCTGTTGCGCTAATCCTGCTGGCCGTTCTATTAGCGCAACAGACATAGCGAAACGGTATTTTTGTTGTTTTTTTAAATATTTTATAACAATTTTGTACTAATGCTTAACTCTTACGTTATAAATTCCTACAAAGAAGTAGTTTGCGAAGCAAAATGTTGATGATATTCAATTTTAGACTTAAAATATTTTTTTCTGATATTTACTGAAAATTTTTGATAGTATGAAGAATTTTCTATGAAAAATAAACCAAATATCATGTATTAATCATTTACTCTTATTTACTTTAGGTTATTTTGGTTGTTTTAATCATTTACTCTTATTTACTTTAGGTTACATTAGCCCTAAATTAAATAATATTACGTTTAAGCTCCTTAAAAACGTGTGGGCCAATGAAACTACCTCCAAAGTACAACTTTGGCCCAAATTTTAAAAAATAAAAATA
This sequence comes from Tuta absoluta, assembly GCA_027580185.1. Classification (NCBI taxonomy): domain Eukaryota; kingdom Metazoa; phylum Arthropoda; class Insecta; order Lepidoptera; family Gelechiidae; genus Tuta; species Tuta absoluta. The sequence continues at coordinate 11,099,142 of JAQAHW010000009.1, forward strand.
AATAAGTTTCACTATATATATAATGTTTTTTTTACATAAATTAGTTAATTATACCCTTGTTAAACAATCCAAAACTGTGCAATATCCATGTGTCTATTAGTGGCCAAGAAATTAGAAAAAACGTCAAAACATACCCTTTTTTTGGACAAAGTAACCTACGTTTACGGTATTTGGTAAGGTGAAATCGCTACTTGGGCAGCAACTCGTGTCAGCAAAGAATTTATTTTGGTCACCAAATATTCCAGATCAGTCTGCAGTTTATATAATTCTAAACAGCAGTATTTGGTGCCTATTTCTGCTTTTAAGTTACTTTTACATAAACACGGTCTTGGTACTGGTACATAATACATGGTCCATAGTAGTTACATGGTACATGGTCCTTGTTACTTACACAACCTATCTATACACTCGCAAAGAACTGTTTTTCTGCTGACGCACCATGCTGCTAAAACCTTGATGCCCAAGTATTCCAGCCAGTTAGGAAACGTTCCATTTAAACTTCGAGATGTAGAGCCTTTCTTCAGGTTAGTTGAAGGTACTGCGGTGTTCCAAGGTCGGCCCTGAAGCAAGGTTGAGGCCACTCGGATACTGAGGTGGCCGGGAAAGGGAAAACTCAATCAATTACTTTAACAGTTATGAAACTTTGGCGATGTGTTTTTAAGTAAGTTATGTAAAATCATCAATATGGATTAAATAAAGTGGTAACAAAATAAGTTTCGACGTATTACACGAATCAGTGATGATAAGTCTTATTCGTGTGGTGTCTGGTAGAATAGAATCACCCTGATTTTCACTAGTATAGACTATTGAGGTATAGACTACTGATGGCTAACTAATGAAATTTTAGGTACATTGTCGTATTTCTTGGACTTTAAATCCTGTAACTCGCTACTCACAAAAAATAACCTTCCGTTGCCTTAACAAAAACGAGTTCTCACATCCTGTTTGTTTCGTTTCATTTCAACCCCCAACAATACAACAAGATCCCCGTTTCTGATCTCTTCCTTCCCTCAGTAATTACAGGAAATGCTTTGAAGGATCAACAGCGGTTTGCTGTGATCTTGTTCTCGCCCACAGCATATTGCTTTCTTATACAGAAGTCTTATTTTTGAATCAGTAGAAGTATTTTTTCATTTTTAGTTTACCTAATGTTCATTTCAACACCATGGGAGAAACGCACTAGATTATGTTATGGTACAACTTATCTATGGCTATGGGTGTTTTAGTCCAATAGCAGCCCAAAAAAGCATAAAGCCTTAGCTATGGCTAACAATTTAAAATGTCTAGAAAAATAAACGTCATCATTATCATTACTGTTGGCAGTATTTTTAGGTTAAGGTTTAGTAAAAGATCCATTTAACAAGCATTTTCTCAATTTCGCTTCCGCCTGTCTGCCACAAACGTATCACACAATCACAAATACTCCCCCATGGTAATACAGAATGTCAATTTATGAATACGAAGAGGTAAGCAACAATTTTGCGTTTCGTGCTCGTAAAGTTGAAATTGTCTCATGATTCTAGATTTTATTGCTGCACATAAAACAATCCAGTACAAAGTATTGGAGATTGTAGTATAACTTTTTTAAACTTTCAGCGTAGAGCAAGAAAATGTCTGGAGAGAATCCTAGGCAAGAGTGAATAGGCATTATCTAGGCAAGCATGTACCATCATCGACTGCTTTGTCACTTACCATTTGGTGATATAGCAGATAAATGCGGGCTTATTTTATATGAAAATTTTAATAAAAAAGAATCATATAAAAATCGGAATTAAGTTAAGATAGATTTCGCGTGCGCATAAACACCACTAATTGCAGAAAAATAGAGAATACTATCTAAGTCAAGTATAAGACTGCTAATTATTGTATTTGTACACAGAACAAAGGAGCGCATTTTACCATATTCGATTCATTATCATCATCAGCCCAAGCCAGCCCCAGCCGATATAAACAGCTGGACATGGGTGGTTGGTCATCCCCTTATTATAAAATGGGCCTCTACGCATGACGCAGGCGGGTTGACGAGCGCCGTGAAAGTTGTATTTCACTAATGATAGATACACCGCGGGTAGATAAGGGTCGATGCTATTCTAAACCAAGTCACAAACACCAAGTCGGATTGCAAAGAGTTTTTATGGCTTCACTCCGGTCCGGTCGGATGCATTCATACTAAAACATTCCTTGCCCTGCCCTGAGATCGTCTGACGCAAAGAGCCGTGCAGCAGTTGTTAACTTTGTAAAGAAAGTAAGATGTATGATGGTCTGCGGGTGACAACTTATTGCGGAATTTATTTCCTGGACTGAAAATGGAAGTCGGAAAGAAAAATCTTTTTCACTGACCTCATGCTACTCAATACGGAAGCCATCGAGTTACGAACGCCTTTAATAGATTAAAGAATACCGGTTATTCTTAAGAACAGTATGCAATACCAGAATAAGTTGATTCTCGAAACTCGGAAATATTATAATTGGTTTTCCACGCAATTTTCGAAGTAAATTCTTCTTTCCACTAAGGGATTCCCAAATCGAATCTATTTGGAAATTTTATACCTAACAAACAATACTTCGAGATTTTCTAGGAAAAGCTAATTATATCTTGGGTTTGAAAGTGAAATGAAATTATTATGGCTTTTGAATTGTTTTGTGTTTCTTAGAAACATGACTAGCAATAAGTATTCAAGTATTACAATCAGTTATCTGGTATTTACCGTACAATACAAGCTTTGCTATGTTGACGGGTAAAATATTATTATAAATACATACACATATCTTGCCTTTATCCCTTGCGGGGGAGGCAGAGCAATAAGGTCGCTATCGCTACGTCTCACAAATATTTGAGGACCGTTTAAGTAAAATCATGTATCACTATAGTGACAGGTTGTCAGCTTGTTGCCTAAAACTGTAATAAACATGAAACTCTTTAGTCCTGTAGTTGTCTCTTACGACACCCTCGGGAAAGAAAAGGGGTAATGTAATTCTATGCCAACATCTCACAGCAACCAAATAATTGTACCAGCTAGGTAGTATTTGAATCAGATATCGTCAGGACCTGTTATCCCCGTGGCCCAAATACGTTCAGGCAATCCTGAGTAGTTGACATTCCACTCATGTGCTCAGGATTACTTGGGAAAATTGAACTACAGTATTACGGCCCGAAAGGGTTCAGTATAGCTTGTGATCAATACGATGCGACGAATGGAAAAGGCGATAAGAGTTTGTTTCAGCCGCAACGCAGTACCTCATCCTAGCCAATGGAAAGGAATAACTTACACTGATTTGGTTCAGTGAAGCAAGAATTCTGCTACGATTATAGCTGATATCCCGTCATCACGTTTTCTGTCAGATGATTTTCACCACCATGTTCAAACTCGCTTCGCTCGCAACGTGTAGTGTTGTTGTAGCGCTGTGTGGTTCCTCTCTTGCTTTTTTAACCTGAAATATCGAGCTAGCTTCGCTCGCAATACGAGTAGTGTTGCTAAAACACAGTGTGGCTCCTTTCTTGCCTTTCTAAAGGGAAAATGTCGAGCTTGCTGCGCTCCCAATACGTATCGTGTTCGTGTAGCGTAGTATGGCTCTCTTGTCTTTTTTTACGTGAAAAGTAGACCTTGTTTCGCTTGCAATACGTGTAGTGGTAGCGTTAGGAAGTGTGTCGCCGTGTCGCCCCGCTTTACTTTTTTAACGTGAAATGTCGAGATCGCTTCGCTCGCAATATAAGAGCTGATGGTTTGGCGCAGTGTGGCGCGTCTCTTGCTTTTTTTAACCTGAAGTGTCCAGCTCGCTTCTCCTGCAGTACATATTCGTCTGCGTAGGGCAGTTTTGCTCATCTTTCCCCAATGGTAGTCTATGATATGAGATAAACGTGGGCTTTATGATCTCTCGCGGGTGACTGAGATTAGGAATATCGTCGATTAAAAAATTTAGATCTTCAACAGTTGTTTTGAATCCGTCATCCTATCCCACGACTCAACCCTAGTTGGATTACTTATTTTATTTTTTTATTGTTCATGTGTTTGCTAAATACTGGCACAACACCAAGCGAAAGTCGAGCATTGCTCTCAGTAGAAATATATCAAAATTAAATGGTTGCCTGACAAATAACAGGAAATTGGGGCGGATGTTGTGTAGGCGACAAAGTTGACAGGCTTTGTAAACTGGTAAACTCATTTCCAGTCTATTGTCAAATTTGGGGGAAATCTAATGGTTGTTTACATACCATTCCTCCCCTACATTCATCGTCATAGGACTTTCCAGCTCAATGTTGTATTTAGGCAGGTGGAGTGTGGGAGGCTGGAGAAAATGTTGATGATCCGTACTGATTCGCCAAACCACTTCTGCACGACAGTCAGAAATAGGATTCTTATTTCGTACGTACGGGGCCGAATAGATGAACGACCCGACGATGTGATACTAAATATTTGAATTAACCTTCACGTATATGTAAATCAAGAAATTGAATTGAGTTAACCTGTAAAACCCCGACACGTATGATTATCACTTAGCTGAGTAGGTACCTAACTCGAAATGCCTAGTATCTACATCTTGGTACCTAAATTGAAAGTTTATTCGCTGCTCCAGAATTCTAAGTAGATTTAGATATAAGTTTGAGTGGCTTAATGTAATCCATGCTGAGTACATTATCGACATTTGCATGGATATAGGAAGCTTTCAAAGAACCGAATATTTTCCACGATAATTTACTGAACAAAAAACTTTTTTCCGTAATTTTATGGAAGAAATGTTCGATCGGCTAAACAAAAAGTTTTTTTTTTTGGGATTTTCCGTACATTCACAGAATCTTTTAACCTAAAACCAATTACTTAATCCAAATCCGATACACGAATAGTCAATCAACTGTCCCTTAGTGGATTAGACTTAATTACTTCAGTTGTTGGCAACTACTATTTAAAGGAAATACTTACCTATTTTTAGTAAGGCGTAGAATAATTGAATACCTAAATTGTATTAAGTGAGTTCGAATATTTGTTTGAAATGAAAACTATGATTGCTTTTCACTTTTCTGAATGCTGAATGTAGATCTTCTTAAATCTTCTTGGCCAGATAAGATTGAGACAGATCCTGTCAACAATGTAGAGGGCTCACCCAGGAACATAAAAAGGCACTAACAGACCCACACAAAGCCGAGAACTGCTTGCTGGTTGATGACGGATTCCGATGGGTAGTCGCAACCCAAGCCATACGAAACCTATTATCGCTTACAAAGTGATATAGTTCTATCGGACCATGTCTATACGTATATTTACACAGAATTATAAAAAGTATGCCCAAAATTATTTCCGATTCGTGATTACTCGCGGCTCGTCACAATAAGTCCAAAGTATTTAGACCCTGGCTATAAATATACTGTTCAGTACTCAAAACTGCAACTTAATTAGATTCTTGTTCAGCCTAGCACTGAATTGTAGCACAAATAGGTGTTGATCTCGTCCCTTTGATTCCTGAGTTTGCTTGTACATGTAAATCAACGAAGATCTTTGAGTCGTTTAAGCTTTGATGACGCCACAAATTAAGTATTGGCGGGCGCGCCCACGACAACAGGCGTTAGACAAAAGCCTGATGTAAATTAACTGTACTTACTTATAATTTAAATGACCTGAAAATTGTAGCAGGCGGGGGAAATGTAGCATTCTGCTACAATTACTACCATTTTTCTAAATATTTCCTGAAATCCATTTTATTTTATCAATTTGTTTGTTTACTTTCTTGATGTTATGTCAACCTCTCAAAGTTGACGGCTATCTATACATCATAGAGCCGCGTAGCTTTCTACTAAAAAGTTATTATACATTGATCTACCTCTTCGTATTTTCTGACCTCCTGGTACTTGTATCTAAATTTACTACGCCTGGCACTCTCCCTCTCCCTCTCCCTCCGGAGGAACTGAGGTCCCGAGCCCTCCAGCGTGCCTCAGAGCCATCCTCATAACCACCTCATCATCAAGCTAACATGAGATGCCAACAGATCTCCATGGACAGCGACGACTGGCCACTGACAAGTTCCATGATCTCAAAATGACGGCTGACGAGGTCGACGATCGTCGAAGATTCTAGAACCGAAGAGGATGACGATCGAAATGAAGAGCGCGATCGTCATCGAAGCTTCTGGAAATGAACATGACTATCGAAATGAAGACTGTGACAGTCAGCGTCAGACGAGGGTATAAAAGCCACGTCAAGCAGCTAGGGGATGGGTTTGGTCTGGACTCTAAGTTGTGATCTCGAAGACTCCCAGTATAGTCTCTCACTGAGTAACCACTGTAACAGTCTATTTTAGTCCTAAAAGTCTCCCCTCAAGTGACGGAAGCTTAAAAGTCTCCCCTCAAGCGCCTACGCCTCGTCGGGTTGAAGATACAGCTGCTGCGAAGACGCTCCTCGCGCTGGACGCGCCGCCGTTACCTTCTGTGTGAGTGGCCAGGTTATAATTTTGGTTTTCGTATCAGGAGGTGGTTATCTGTTAATTCTTTAATAAAGCCTTATCGTTTACGTTCCCTCTTTTACTCCCTCGGCCCCTCACTTAGCGTGCGGGCGCGAGGCTTGCTAGGGTGCCTACACACAGGACACTCTACCCACACTTACTCACTCACGCCCTCCGGGGTCACAGGCACTCGTGTTCGCGAGACCACTCTACAAATACTTAGCTATAAGTATTCACCTGCGGTTACCTTGGCTCCCTGAGCGCCGGTGCCTCTCGGAGCCTAGATAACACGACAAAATTAAAACTCCTTTTGATATTTTGACAAAAAAACCTTTAGTGTCGGGTGGTGTTGGTTACACGAAGAAAAGTGATATGAATTTCAAAAGTCACTGAGGCGTATCTCATTATTTATTTTGCCGACCCCCTTGCCAAGTTCAGCATTCCTCCAGGGTTTATGAACGTCGTTGAGCGTTACTACGAAATTTCATTTGGAGGAGTTCCTTTCCATAAGAAGCACGTGCCGAGAAATATGCAAAGGAATATACAATATTTCCTTTCATCGAACTTCGCTTCCTTTGTAGACAGTTCAGAGAAAAAGAAATCAAGCATCATTGAGAATCTAAATAAATGAAATACTGGAAGCTTGTTATGAGAACGCGCGCTGTCTCATCATTTGTATTATGAGAACATTTATCTCTGACCAATAACTTTTACATGAAGTCGCAAAGAAGTTTAACGTTGTTATACAAATTGGGAGATAGGACGTAGAATAGATTTCAAATTTTAGATTTGACACAGACTGTTTCATTCATCTTCTACTCTCTTTCGTTGTATGATCAGAAAACAGAAATACGAGTAAAACCTAAAGATCCAAATCGTCAAGACCCCTCCAAATTGTTCGTTCGCTCGTCGCTCCCTTAGCACTGGCCATAAAAAATAAAGATGTACTGACCTGGCACGCGCGGGCGCAGGCAGGTGTGCGAACAGCTGTTCCTTGTAACGGCTGCTAGTGGTGACTCCTCATGCGTTTTATACATGGTGTAAAAAAATTAGCTAAGAATATTTCAAGGGGTGCACCAGTACGTGAAACTGAACAACTTTCCCCAAGGAACTTAGGCCGAAATATGAAAAAAAAAATTGGCCCTCCCATACAAATTATCCCGGCCGGGTAACACACTAAGTATGGGATGGTCAAATTATTTTTTCATATTTCGACCTATGTTCATTGGGAAAAGTTGTTCAGTTTCACGGACTGGTTCACCCCTTAAAATATTCTCAGCTAATTTTTTTACACCTTATAGAATTACTTTAACTTTCGATACTATTACTTTATTTGTGCGAATGAAGCAAAGGATCGTAAAATAGCCTTGGCCGGCTGGACAGCATTTGTCAACAGGGAGAGTTCATCTCATTGCCAGAATTTGCCACCCAAGAATTGGACTATACATACATCACGCCTATATTCCTTGCGGGGGAGGCAGAGCGTAAACGGCAAAATGGTGTATCGCCGAAGTGACAGTGACAGGTTGCCAGCCTATCGCCTATAATTGCAATGCACACCCTCGAGTCCCTTAGTCGCCTCTTACGATACCCACGGGGAAGATATGGGGTGATGCTACTCTAAGCCAGCATCACACCACACGGCACGGCAATTGGACTATACAGCCATGAAAAATGCTGTTACCCACCACGAAATGTTTAAATCGTCTGTAAAAGACAGATTAAGGCCAATGAGTTGATGAGTTCATCTCATGGAGTGAAGTTCAAATTTACATGTGGGTTATTTTAAGTTAAGTAATACTGCAAGCAAAAAAAACTTCTCACACTGTAATGTTGACAACTGTTGGTAACAATATTCAGCACCCAATGCGTGAACAAGATGAACCGCGTGAAAACAAATATAAAATAGATTACATGTGAGTGCATCATTTCAATAGTTCTTTGTACAGTCATTGAGTCATCTTCCAAATCGGTAGTGATAATCCAGTAGGGACTTTACTTATCAATATTTATAACAATATATTGACAACTGTTGGTAACAATATTCAGCACCCAATGCGTGAACAAGATGAACCGCGTGAAAACAAATATAAAATAGATTACATGTGAGTGCATCATTTCAATAGTTCTTTGTACAGTCATTGAGTCATCTTCCAAATCGGTAGTGATAATCCAGTAGGGACTTTACTTTTCAATATTTATAACAATATATTGACAACTGTTGGTAACAATATTCAGCACCCAATGCGTGAACAAGATGAACCGCGTGAAAACAAATATAAAATAGATTACATGTGAGTGCATCATTTCAATAGTTCTTTGTACAGTCATTGAGTCATCTTCCAAATCGGTAGTGATAATCCAGTAGGGACTTTACTTATCAATATTTATAACAATATATTCGTTTGTCTGTCTCGTAACAAGAAACGTTTGTGTTGTGCAATGAATCATTTATAGCATTTTATAACCAACGTTTTATGCAGTAACATGACTTTGGTTTATGCATCAGACTAATTCTACGTTCACACTATACAACTGCTGCTCCTGTCGCTGCCGCGAATATTGCTCGAAATACTTCCTTAGAAGTATCAACGCGAATAGTGTTCACACACTGCCGTCATTCTCGCAACAATACGAGTGAGCGAGATAGCAATACATTCCACTAGTGCTCGTGTCGTGTTGCAGTTCCTTTGACTTCCGCATAAAAACCGACAATCAAGGGAGCACGGTTATTGGCAGCGGCATGACGCGTAGCAGCGCGAGTAACCTGTGTACACACTTCCCTTACTATATCCCTGCCCATAGTTTGAGTGTGTTAACGCGGTATAAAGTTCGTCGTTGAAATAGGCATTCTCTTAATTTCTTATTTTAAGAATGCAGTATTTCACTTCTTCCTTAGTTGATAGTTTAGTTAGGACATCGCAGCCTAGACTTGATGGTCCGTAAAAAAGATACTTCTATGCTTTGAAGTGCACGTCAAGCCGTCTCTCTCTGTTGCTGTCACTGATCACTTAGACGGCGGTTGTTGCCCAACCGCGTCAGAGGCCTACAGTTTACATTCCCGTAAGTGGTCTGAGGCTAGGTGTCTAATAGGCGGTTTATTAACTCTGACACCAGGGTTCATCAGGCCGTTCGCTAACTCGGTATCGCATTCGTTCTTAAACAGCGATTAAACTATACTACCAACAAGGCCCGATAGTATACATTGCTGATTTTTTATGAATACAATAAACTTAATATAACCAGCAATGTATGCTGCATCGGGCTTGGCAGGGTAGAGTTAGCCGTTTTTCAAATGCGTATTCCTATCAAACCGCATTGTCAAAAGTCAAATAACCTCAAAAATTAATATTACGTATTAATATTTGCATAGTTTCCCATAATGCTAGACGAACACTGTTTTATTTTTTCGTTATATAGACGTACCAAGTACCTATGTATGTAAATATGAAGATAATATCGAAAGATCAGAAAATTTACAAGTAATTAAAGAAGTAATTTCTCATACAGACTTATTGTTCAGACTTTCACACACAAAGAATCTTAAATATCATGTTAACAATAACTCATATTTTAATAATTTATTGTGATGAATCGTTGACTGGGTATTGTAGTCGGTTTAAGACTGTAGAGAATTTAAAAACAATACCGTTTCTCCACGTGGAATATGTAAAAGGTTTCCTTTTACATGTATACAGGGTGTAAGGGACAGCCCTCCGAATACTTATAGAATGCATTCAGACCATGAAACGGAACAATTTCCAATGAAAAAATATTTCAAGAAACTTCATTTCTTTTTTGACTTCCCATAATAATTGCAGTCAGCTGATAGTGATTTCAAAGGGGAGGTAATTTTATTTTGTCGTTTGCTGACTCATGTTCTTTGGGAAAAGTTGTTCAGTTTCATAGTCTGCATGCACCCTATCAGTATTCGGAGGGTTGTCACTTACACCCTGTCTTTGTATTATAATAACCATTTGTTTACAACAATAAAGATGGATATGGTGATGGTTTAATCAAAATTATAATAAGGGTAGAGTCCAGATGGACTATATACGTCATCGGTACTTCATTGCTCATCGTTTCAGCTTAAGGCCGCTCCGTGAGAAAAATTTGTATTTTTAGATGCACGCAATTTCCTTGGCGAATGTATTATAACAGAACTCACGCACAATTTGGAAACTTACTTTACATTATGCCGTGCAGTGCAGTCCAGCAGTTGACTGTTGTGGCTGTTAATGTATGTACTTTGCATTTTGCGCTTTAAAGTTGACAACGACCTTGATTAAGCACGCACCTGGCTCATTTGACTATGAACTGCTTTGAATGTTCGAAACATAAAAAAACCGTTGGCGATCGTTTTAATTGCAACTCGTAGGTATAGGGTTGCCTACGATCTTGATTATACATTCTTAAATATAAAGTTTAATCGGTCAACTAAACATATAAACGTTAGAGATGGAGTTCATTTCTGGACAACTAAGATAGACATAATTAAGCAAATAAGTCATTGCAATTCGGTCTATAGCATTTCGTTCAGTGATGCAAGAGATAGATTGAATGAAAAATCGATCAGGTGTACAGGGTATACTATAAATACCTTCATACTTTGAGGTGAGATGTCGCTAAATTTTGACTGTGGGCAGAACTTGACACTGCATCAATGGGAATGGCTATGATTTGGTAGCTGAGGTGTCAGAGCGGTGGAGCAATATATTCCACAGTCTTGGGTTCAAATACCGACCGCAGTAGAAATTTTGCGCTATTCATTTATAAATGTTGTCAGCCCTAACGTGTATGATGTGGTTATGATTGCCATAAACCGGTCCAGTTGGTTAGACTCGGAACCGTTACATTCGGTTCCACTTTTAGTTTTCGCCAATTTAGGAATAAATTCGCTTAGAAAGTTATATCTTAAGATATTTTAATATTATTGACTGGCACCGGCTTCAATTTATAAATCTAGAAGTATTAAGACAATAGAATGTTTATTTTTCGCATTATCTACTCATTCGAATATTAATTACGTTATTTGTAGCATAGGTAGCTAAAGAGACATACTTAGTTAATAACTTTTTTATAAATAGAAGCTTACACAGGAAACTTCTACTCAACTATCTTGTAAATTAAACATACAAGTACAGTAATTTTACTCCATTTTCCTTGTAAAGTTATTTTTACCGTATCTGCACCATAAATGGCTAAATTAGGTACCTGCTGTGACCTATTCTTGTATCACTGCCATGTCATAATAGTAGGAAAATTACTTTGTTCTTTTTAAGGGGGCTCACATAAAGCTGAACAGCTTGCTCGAAGGTACTTATACAAAGGTTAAAATGAAATAATAATTTGAGACTTCTCATAGTAAATGACTCGTTTGGCCAACTAAGAAAGTAAGCTACTATATATTTATTGTAACAGAGTAAAAAATATGCGATTATAACTGGAAGAACACCCGCTTTCCTTTGTCAACAGCCACAACAGTCCACTGCTGGTCAAAGGCTTACCCCGAAAGAGGGTATTTACCATAGTTCTCCCGTTCCGCTTGGCAAGTGTATCTAGCTAGAAGCACGTTCACACTATGCACCTGCTCCTGCTCCTGCCGCTGTCGGGAGTATTGCTCGAAATACTTCCGTATCAACTATCCACGCGAGTGAGTGTTCATACACTGCCGTCATACTCTTCCCGCGCCAATACGAGTGAGCAATATAGCAATACATTCCATTCGCGATCGTCCTGCCGCCGTTCCTTTAAGCCGACATTCAAAGGAGCACGGGAAGTGGCAGTGGCATGACGAGTAACAGCGCAAGTAAACTTTTTACAAGCTCGCGTTGCCCACTTCCCTTACCATTTCCCTGCCCATATTGGCATTGTGTGAACGTGCTATAAGATGTACTCATACGCTGATGCCCATTCGCCTTCCTTATTTACTTTTAACTTAATTTATACTATAGCGTGTGTACATTATCGCGTTTAGTTTGATTGATGTGTACTAGGTACTAGTTTCACTTCACTATTAATTCATTGGTTTGTTACAAAGTGATGGCTATCGCTGATTTTAATTATTTGTTATGATTTCCTTTATGTGGATTTCACTCGATTTGCATATCGATTTCAGCTAGAAAACATTTGAAGTGTTAATTTATACTTTAGGATGTATAAAAAACTCCATTGAACAGTAAAGTTTCCGCTTGTAGAGTAGTTGGTAGTAAAAGGTGGCTAGTTTATTTATGTTATTAGTACACCTTACCTTAGTATATCTACGATACCTGAAACTACCTGGGGCCAATCTGAGTGTAAGGTCCACCTGCAAAAAAGCGGTATAGTATCCATTACCTCGAATATTATGTAATGTGACTGTGATACGTTACGTAATTTTCCTCAGGTGTATTCATTTGCCTATGTCCAGCAGTGGGTGGACTGCAATGGGCTCATGTATGTATGTAGGCATGTACGTATGTATGTATACATATGAAAATAAGCAGATGACTCCGATATGAAGGTAATGCAATACAACAATATAAAACACATGACAATTCGTTGTTTATAATAATTATATCTAGCATGTGGGATAGATATCTAGTGTACCTACACCGCATAGGGCGTAGGCGAGGCAAGGTCGATGTCTAGTCTAGATAACAGTCTAGTCCTAGTCGCATTATAGAAACACACCTTATATCGATTTAATCGATAACTAAGAACTTTGATTAGACCATAAACTTCAAACGGATACCTTGAAACGCCGCGAACTCAGCGGCGAATGTGAAAGGATCCACATAATGTCATACAAAACTTACTGCGTGAGGGCGCAGTGTGTCTGATAGCAGCCTTACAGATACTTACTTATTTAAATAACACACGACTATTTTTCAAGGAAAATGCTTTGCATTTTTGTAGCTAATAGCGACTGAAAGATTTTAAATTCTTGCTTCGCTGATATTATTTCCCATCTCCTTATTTGCTTTCAATAAAATTACTTTCTGGATTAACTTCGGACGATATTACAATATAAAATTAATTATAAACTCTGTAAAGGTGCTCTTATATCTCATATTTGATTGGTTTGTACTTCGGTGCATGTTTCAGACCAAGTTTTGAGTAATAAACAGGTGATTGGTTTGGTAAAAAAAAACCTATCAAAGATTTTAGGACATGGACCTCAAGACGACACAACTTGACTGAGGAGATGACTCAAAACGGTTGAAATGACATCACCTCAAAATCATTCCATTGAGGCCGTACAAAAATATTTAAATGTGTTTTTTTTCTCGTAAATATTTGATTACTTACTAGATTTCTTTCCCACGGTTGTCGTAAAAGGCGACTAAGGGACTCGAAGGTTTCATCTGTAGGAATTACAATTTTAGGCGACAGGCTGACAACCTGTCACTGTAGTAAAGAAAGTCATAAACAAGTGACTTAAAATTGTTATTTAGAATGCACGATGATCTAATCAAATGACAGAGAAACCATGTTAAAGTTACAATAATGTTTGTCCCGTTTATTTCGCATCAAATCTTTATCCCATAAAAGGGTAAACTCCTTTTCACACAAACTCGCATAAACATCCTTCCTACAGTAGGAAACTGTACAGTTTACTCCACATCACCTGTTATTCCAATATGGCCTCTATCACCTAGGCACAGGGTGTGGGTGTACACTGGTGCGCAGTTGACTGTCGCCATTGTGCGTGCTGCTTACGAGTTTCCATTGGACGGGTAATCTGAGCTGGGTATTGTCGCCGCGGCCTTTGTGCGACAGATTGAGTTACGCTACACCAGTAGTTGGTTCCTTGTTACGTGATTTTTATTTCCCGGATATAATGTCGACAACGAAATATGTATAGGTACAGGAGAAATCCAAATGCTATCTTACCAGTATTTCCAAACTAACGTCCTGCCCAGCGGTTTTATCTAACCGTTTTCTCGTGGTGGGAATAAGTCCTTTTACCGGCATGTATTATACATATTAAACTCCCTGTTGGAATACTATATCTTTTAAAAAGTTTTAAAGATGTAAGCATACATAGGGTCATCGGGACAGACACCGGAAGCGACTTTATTTTTTATACCATGTAGTGATTTTTAAAACCTTTGTACCAGTAAAGTTTTTTATTTATCTGCCAACACTGAAAATTTATTTCGTTAAATGAAATTCGCTTTTCGATGGTAAAATGTTGTATTGGGCTTCAATATTGTTGTACTACATATTTGTATTTTATGCTTGCGTCGTCCCTTCTACTTTAGTTCCTACCTATGATGTAATGAATACAGTCGAAAATTTTCAATGAAAATTGTGACTTCAATCTCGTTGCAAAAACATATTTCGCCTGGAGCCTCTTAAAAGCTCTTGACACAGTTCGAGGATACCTAAACTAAAATTTTTTTAAATTTCAGGAATATGAATTTGTTTTGCACAATTTTCTTTGATTAATTTGTTTTTGAGGCTTCCGCCGTACAAAAGAGTTCTTTGACGCGAATAAATTTTAGAATTCTGCTTTGCCAAAATATGGTACATAGGTATGTATATTTTGTACGGACAGTCATATTACATATATTATGTAGGCTTCGCTAGACTGTTATATAATTCAGAATCCTTTCATACAATATAAAACATCATTGTAGAGTTGACTTTCATGAGAGCCATTTGTAAGAAGTAATTGGTGCTTATCGAAAGGTCGAGCTGTAGTATTCTTATTTCAAAAATAAAGTTGATATACAGTCGGCACGTGTTTGGTTGGAGCAACCTAAAAAATAACGAATGACTGAATGACAGACCTCGTGATCTATCGCGTTGTGGGCCACCCTTTCGCAGGAAAATTCGGCATGTAACTGGCCATGTGATTTGAACTCTCGTGTTTTATTAATACTTTCCTTTTGTAAAATTTTCAGACAGTTAGCTGTTAAAAAAGGCTTCTGTACTTTTTTCTTTTTCTCTTTCGTCGTAATAAAGTAAAGCTTTCTTAGTAAAATCGGATATCTTCTTCGTTTTCCAGCCAGTATTTTGTGAAAATTATTTTTCTTTTTTATACGTGTCTATAGGTGACAGCTTTTTCATAAGTATTACGGTATTAAAATACCAAATTTTATAAACACTTCCATTTTTTCATTTGGTATTCAATTTATCGCGGGTTTTCATCGCTTAGACTATATTCAATCTTTAAAGTTAGAATTAGTCGCCGGGTATTAGTTGCAAAACTAACCCGGTAGATGAAGCCGTGCCACGCGTAACTGGCATTAAAATACACTTGCAAAATTGGCGGGCAAGGAATGACCTGAGGTAGCCCAGATGGAAGAGGCGTCGCCACTAGTAATGCGAAAGTCGCAGGTTCAAATCCTGCCCGCGCTTGAAAATTTTGCAAGTTTTCAAAAATTTAACAGTAATAATCTTTAAACAAGAAATTCAGGTGCAGCTGTTTAATCGGAAGAACCCTGGAAGAACTTACTCTCTCGAGTGCCGTATTCACTGTCACATATAATCACATATTATAACATGAGAGATACTCTGATACATGGAACAGGGACCTTTAGATACTTTCTTTCTTCGTGTATTTTCACGATGGCGCGTGTAGTATGAAAGGAAAGTAATATATTTGATCACACCTTTCCGGGATGTTGTCATCAGTCCTCGTGAGCAGTGGCTATATACAATGAGAAATTGGAGCGTTACGTCGTGTTACATGTTAAGTACTCATGTTTCTTTGAATCTAAACTTACCTGAAGTCCTGTACTTATTTGGTATCTAGGATTTGTTTATGTTTTGTTTTCTATGATAAACTGAATGTCTTGCTTAGCGCATACGACGAAACACGGAATGAAATAATGACATCAAAGATTTTCCGCGCCGGTTGTCATCTTATACTGCGTAGAGGCATTTAACAAAAACCATTTCACTTGTCCGTGAAAATTTATCAATCACACATAGCAAACTTAACTGCCAGTTCCATTGTTATTATAAACTAATTAGAAGTTCAAACATAGCTTCAGAGTGAAACGGTAACAGTAGTCGCGATGACATCTGTAATTGTATTCTATTGTAATCGCTTTAGATTTCGGATAAGCCGGACAGATTCTCTCACGACTATTAAACTTTGAATTGGAGGCGTATTTTCAAGTCAGTAGAAATGATATTTCGCATGTCCAAACTGCGATGATCACATGATCAAATGTTATACAAAAACTACCTCATGTTAAGAGTTTCTGAATAGACTCTTGAAGAAGAACTTATTGCAGACAGGTGCAAGCGATAACAAATATCTATCGATACAAAAATACGCCACCAGAATTGTTCTGTAAAATAGAGACTCTAGGGCACTTCATATATCAGGTCTCAATATAGAAAATCTTTTAATATTCATAATTTATTTTGTCGTTCGTTCTTGTGTCGACGAACGATTCGATGAAACCTTGTGTCGTTGTTGTTGAACCACCTACCTACTATACTCTATACACTGGAAAAACAAAGTATGATAGTGTCATTTGTCTCTTTCACGTACACGCAAAAACGCGCTGATAGTTGTCCTCTGTCCCATTTAATCACATGCAAAAATGAAGAAACTTGAGATGGCGCTCCACGAACTTTTTTGACATGGTGATTCAAGAACCGTGTAAATAATCACATACAATAACTAGGACCAACGCGACAGCCTAGCGCACTCTCCGAAGCACAGAACTATCTTTCTTAAATATAGCCTTTTTAAAAACTTTTTCACTAAAGCCCTGGTATAGAATATCTGTTATAATTAAATTGTATAGTTATAAGAGATGTGTGACACGCCGTAGTCGGCTATTGTTGTCAAGTCGCACGGTTTTACTCGCGCACTCGAAAGTCGGGGAAATTATACTCAGCACCACTTTTAGGCATATTTTGATTGGTAATCCACAACATTTCATTTTACGTTAGATACAAAAGATACTTATATCGTTTAGAGTGTTTGGGATGCTTATTAAGATACACATATTTTCATAATTTTTAATGCAATCGTTTCTGAAATATTTTGAAAAGTTGTAAAAACTCCCAAAGTTAGGATTACCATGAAAAAATCCTTTGCTTATAGTAGAAAAAAAACAGTGAAGAAAACTTCATTCATTCATCTGTCAATGTCAATTAGTTTTTTTTTTAAATAAAGGTAGGCAAATGAATTTTGTTTTCAGCAGCCTAGTTGTTTGAACTAAACTACCACTTTTTAAAATTTAAAATCTCTGATTTTGAAACAAAATATAACAAAAAGAACTTGCCCTTTATTTAATGGTGCGATAAACTATCTATTAAAAATATAATAGAGTCTTGTTAGAAATTTGAAATGTTGTGGATTGTGAAGTAGTTGTTCAGATTTTTGATATATCTGGCGTAATTGATTAATTTTTTCTTCACGAATAAAGAAAGAAAATTTATTTAACTGGATAAAAAAAGCTGGGAAAAGCACAATTACAATAGGTACAGATATCGGTAGGTTAGGTACAATATCAGCCTGTTGTTTTAATTGTGATTTTAGGCTCTTAACAAAGATATAAATTTTAAAGTGTTTTGTATGCATTTAATTTATGTAAGTTACCAATAACTATTATTAATTTAAAAACTGAAGCAAAGGTGAGGGTAGAGTCAACGGCTTTAGATGTTAGTTAAATAAGATGCTAAACTACCCGAAATGGGGCATATTTAACTTTAAAGTTCTAAGTGAACATAAAATATACTATTTAATAAGTAACTCTGGAAAAGTCATTTTAATGCGAGTTCAGAAATATTTTGCAGGTCAATTTATGAGCTCTTATTGTAGCTAAACATGGCCCCTTCGTCGATTTTTCCTCAGAATACAATACAGAGAAAACCCATCGCTGTTTTTTTATATAGCCAGAAAATTAAAGCTTGATGACTCAGTGGGAACCTGTAAGTCAAAAATCTCTGCCGGCAAAAAACCTCTGGCCTGAATTGTTTTTTACCAATATCTCTACGTTTTTAAATTGGTGACTATATAAATGTAAAACTACACATGAATCCTGTAGACTTTTAAATAAACGAGAGTCTTAGCATTAAGGCCCTCTCGGTATAATCGCATCTTATTATGAATGCAATGCAAGCTTAGTCTGAGCTTTTAAGATATCGCTGCTGCATAAAGCCTGGGGACAATTTCTTTTATTCAAAGGAGAATTACCCTACTTAGATTAAACTAAAAAGAAGCTAATAAAGCTACATGCGCAGCTATCTTGTATAGCACCTACTAACTTGTAGATAAAAAGTTGTCTGGAATTGAAAGAATAGTTGTCATATACCTACTAAACCAATATATAGTTTCACTCACGCAATCCTCCTTTGCTGCTCGTATCGGTTGTCATTGTGTTTGCCTGTCTGCTAGGAGCACGCATACGAAATGTGTCAAGCAATAACCAAATCAAATGTAGGAAAGAACCATTTTCTTCTACACGTAGAAGATAAAACTACACGGGTGTAAGGGTCGAATTATAGTCAGCGGCTCGGCCGCTGCGGCGCGATAGCTGCCAGGACGTTTTTCGCGAGATTACAAAGATTTGTGCGCAACGAATCATATGAATGAATTGAGTAAATTAATTTATGATACACAGTTTGATTAGTTGCAAAAAAATTCTTGTAAATTAGCGACAAATGTCTTGGCCAATTCCGCGCCGCAGCGGATCAGCTGAGCCATTGCCTATAATCCGCTAAAGCGGCCAGGACGTTCGTAGCGAATTTACAAGGAAAGTTTTGCAACGAATCATACTGCATTACATACTTTTTCTCCAATTTGCTCGGAAATGGCTTCATTACTTTAAAAAAAGAATACGTCAATGGGCTCATTAGTGTAGTCAAGGCGCAGAGGACTGTAATAGAAATTTCCGGACTAGGCCGGAAAAGAAGGTTCTTTAACTTCACACTTTCGTGTTTAGGTGTTTTATGGTACACAATACCATGTTCAGGAACACTTATACCCCGCGCGTTCCATTTTTTAACTAATTGTACAAACTGTAACATAACTTTCAACATTAATTAAGTGTCGCTCCATAATTCTTTCTTTCATAATAAATTAATTATTTTCTAAAATTACTGTATTATTATTGTTATTTCCTTGCAAATGAGAGAAAAGTATTGTACAATCCACGGCCGAAATAACAATTTCTGGTCTCGTTTACTTTAGAAGGCCTCGACTTCGTCTCGGCCTTTCAATGCCACTCCACCAGAAATTGCTTTATACTCGGCCTGTGACGTAATGTACTATTGCGCCACAGCAGCCGAGCCGCTCTGACTATTATCTGACCCTAAGGGACGGTGTCCGGACGGACGGTCATGTACAGTACATGGATCCATACACTAACTGTCGAAGGTGAGGCAATAAAAGCTAAAAATTATCGCGAAAAGACTCGTTTAAATAACAATAATGTGTGAAATTTAAGCAAGTTTAAAATTTCACTAACTTACGTACTAAGATACGACCTAGTTCATTAACATTGGACGACTCGGTGTCCCACACGAAAAGAGAGAGAGAGAGAGAGAACATAGGTAATAATTTGGCACTAACTGCTCACTGTAACCTGAAGGCAATGTAATTAACCTGGTATAATACCTAACCGCATTGTCCTTGCTCAACAGCAAACTAAGTTAACTTTACCACTTCCACCTTCGACCTTCTCGCGCAGAAGGCTTTCTAGTTTATTAAACTTTCAAACAATAAACTGAGGTAAAAAGAGGTCGTAACATAGGGGTTAATAAGACATTCCATGAGTGGTCAGATAATTGAGATTTTATCTCTAATCTCTAAGTCCTGCTAAGACCTGATTTCGCCGTATTTTATTTTAAATATATATAAAGTGTTCGACGCTCGCAATACATGTGGTGATGATTTGGCGTAGTGTGAATAATTTATTGTCTACTTTAAGGTGAAAAATGACTAGATCTCTTCTATTGCAATGTATTTTGTCTGTGTGGGTCAGTTTCGCACCTCTTTTGCGTGATAGTAGTCTATGGTATGAGTTGTGACTTGTGATCCTCCCATGATCTGAAGCGTATACGCCACTGTAACATAGGTCGTAATAACACATTCCATGGTGGAGAGATTTTATCTCAATTGTCTGATTAAGTCAATTTAAGTCCTGCTAAGACCTGATTCCATCGTATTTCCTTTAACATATATTAAGTGTTCGGCTTAACTTGCGATGCTGGGATCAGCCCTAAAACGCGAAGTCTTGTCACTTATTTAAAAATTTTGATTGCTGTTAGTAGTAATCCTTACCTTTTTTTTTTTTATTAAGGATGGGTTTGCAGACAGAGTCTAAGATGGAGCGAGCTCACCCTTATCAAAGCTTTTTTGGTTTTATGCCAGCCAGTAACAATTAACATTGACACTGTATAAATTGTAACTGTTTCTGTATCGTACATGAAAAAAAATAGTAGTGCGTAATCGCTACCGAGGCAGGTGTGTATTAAAAACAAACGCGTTGACGCACACTCATCATTCAATAATTCAAAATGTGAAAGAGGAATTGAAAATAAGAAAAGAATACAGGAACCCCTACATTACTTAAAATTATACAATGGTATTCCAATTATTTATACTTATTAGATATATCATTATAAAACCATTAAAAGGAAAACCGTAGCAGGTTATTTATGGAATGTTATGCTGATAAAACTGACTTGCCACAGCCAGCGGCACGTACCTAGGTTGT
This sequence comes from Tuta absoluta, assembly GCA_027580185.1. Taxonomy (NCBI): domain Eukaryota; kingdom Metazoa; phylum Arthropoda; class Insecta; order Lepidoptera; family Gelechiidae; genus Tuta; species Tuta absoluta. Next base: position 11,120,249 of record JAQAHW010000009.1, read on the forward strand.
ATCAGTTCAAACTACGGGTAAACTATTCTGTTTAATCTTTAAAAAAATACCTATAGACAACCAGTAAAATGTCACGACCTGGTGTGGTGCGGTAGTAGGTGAGCGCAAAAGTGCCGGATTAGATTCCCAATAACAAAGGTGAAATTTATAAATGACTTTCGGAATTTGTTCACAGTTTTGATTCGACCTGCAAGCTGGACCACCTGATTATTCGTAGGAGAGATTGTTCCGCGCTTCAGAAGGCACGATCAGTCCCGAGTACTGTCTATGATAACTTGCACGGCGGTCGCTACGTAGGCGGTTTGAAAACTTTCTGACCAGGGTTCATCGGGTCGTTCGTCGACTCGGTGTCCCACACGACAGATAAAGATATGTCGAGGTGCTGCTGATAGTACTTGAGCTGTTGGTCACAGCGGTTCTTAAGTCACTACACACTATGACTCAACAAAGTCCAAGTATGAATGAGTATTGTAGGTACACGCGTAGTTTTGTGTGACTTATCTATCACGTTTACCTAGATAACTCCAAAGTAAGTGATGCGTAGGCAGACAAGCAGTAATACTTACCCAAATATTTGTGGTCGTTTTTTTTTCATCATTGACTTGACTACCTAATGTGAAAAAATATTTTAATCTATGATTGCTTCTAAAGTACTGAGCGTTTAGAAGGGCAGACTTACTGTGAGCGCGAAATGACATAAAATCTCATATTCAAATAGCGTGAACTTTTGAAAATATTTAGAAGCATCGAACTTCTGAACTATAGAATATAATAACTTCAAAATATCCATTCAGAAATTCTGAACAGGTTTAATTTAAAACCGACAATTCGAATTGGCTCGCAAAACGTGACGATGATCTTCATATAAAAGTTCATCTTCCGATGTTATTGACTTATTGAAATGAAATTGAGACGAGACTTGATGGGTCGGTCCTAAAATATATAAAGTTTTAGATATTTAAGCGCCGCAATACAGCTTCTTTTAGGTAGTTCTGTCGCGGAATTTAAGATACCTAGCATGAAGCTGGCAAAAAACTACAAAAACGCTTGTTACTCTACTAACAGTCTTCTTCGTCGAGTCAATGGCAACAGTTAAATTTTCTGTGATCATTTCTATGGCAACTGAAATGCCCCTGGGGCTTGCCACTTGCAAGTCTTGGAGCGTACAGGGGTGTAGGCAATTGGGACAGGCTAGTTCTTAAATATAAGAAGGAGAAGAATGTAAATTCGTGGTATAGAATTGTAACAACTTCTGCAAAATGATTTGCCTCTAATAAGCCATCCGCAGCGCAGATGTGTATTGGCCTCAAAATCTTAGAATATATATGAGAGACGAAGATTACCTATAGAGTTGTTAGCTCTTTAAGAAATATATTTTTCAACTCTTTGATGTTTTTAATAGCCTGTCGTGAACGCGTAAACGTCCCTTTCTTACTAACGGCAAATTCTGTATTTCAGAACATGTTTTGAGGATTTTTCACTCTTTTGGAAATTTCTCGCTTAATAAACAAGTAAACAAAAAACTGTACGACCAGAATCTAGTAATTTACAAGACAAATCATATTCGCAAAAATTTATGTGTTATGTTCTTAAGATTGCTATAAACCACGCAAAAAAGTGTAAAAATAGACCTAACTTTGGAAAATAAATAAATTGAGCAAACTTTCTTTAAACGTATTTTCCTACGATCAGAATCTAGATGAAATAATGAAAAAATCATTATGCATAAAGGTGTTGATCGTATGTGCCAACGAAATTTTTTGCATTCAAAAATACCAATTTTCTCACGGAGCGATTACGATGGTTTATGTTTCACAATATTCAGGAATATTTGACCGGGTTATATAGAATTGTAAAATATAATTATCTAACGTAGCTCTTCTTATTACTTCATTTGAATATGTAAATACGCCATAATATACGTTAGTGATCGGAGGAGACGCAGCCGCAGGAAGCAGCCATGTTTCTTTTTTATTTTTTCCATACGCAATGGCCGCGTGCACAGATAAAACGATTTAAAATTAGAACGAGGAAGCTTGTGACAAATACTCAAGCTTTGTTCTGTGGTATTGTTTAGTAAATTGTAAACAGGAATAAAAATATAGTGGTGGTATTATTAATTCATTTATTAATAGTATGAAATGACTCAGCGTGTTACTAAAACTAAACAGTTACATATTTACTTACCTACTTATTTATACCAACTTAAGAATTTTATTTTATGTTATTTTTCTTTTGTTTATGTTTTATTTTGTTTTCTTTACAGGAACCATCTCTTTAGTCGTTTCTGTTTCGGAATACATTCGACGCCATTGAAAATATGGTGTCCACATGTAAGTTTATTTTTATTTTCTTTTATTTTTATTATTTGTCTCATTCTTACATTGCCTGAGTTCTTTAGATCATTAACACGTCTTTTTATTTTAGTTTGTGTAATGCCTTCCTAGGCAGGCAGGGGCACCTAACTATGCGTGGAAATTGGTAAAGCTTTTGTAGAAATACCCAAAATGAAAACCTACGACAAGTAAACTTCAATAGAGAATCCGAAACCTGATCCCTCCCGATCCCGAGTGTTATATCTCGCACTCGCATCGTCTAAGAGGCAGGATCGAGAGGATATCAGTACTAAATAATAATAAAAAATACAGGCTACAAGTTTGTTAAATTGGATATACATTGCGTAACCGGTTAGTCATTATGACACCGGAAAAATTACCAACTACTCAATGGACTCAGAAATAAACCAGTAGACTTGCAGCCTCTGGTTTTATAACATGAGGCACAAATTAAATTATGTCTGCGCTGTTTGTGAGCCTGAAGCGTGGGAAATTAGGTACCTACGCTACGTCAAATTGAATCTCGGCTGCTTTCAATCCTTACCTATAAAACTGTATAGCCAATATCTAGATACTCAACATCTAACTCCACCAAGACTCAAAATTAGTAATATTGAAATAGAAACACATTTGCGTAAAGTTCAGTCGCGGAATTCAGCATATCAACTCGGGCAGTTATATTTAATTCATACATACATATATCACGCTTATATAGGGGTAGCCAGAGCTTAAAAGGCCGTACAAACGGATATTTACGCCACGTCTGACAAAGATTCGAGAGTCGAAGGGTACAGAAAATATATTCTAAGGCATCTGGCATCACTCGTTCTTACGTAATATTTGATTTCATGTTCAATTCCGGGATTGAACTGTATGCTGTGTTTTATCCTTTGACCATATTCTAGACAAGACATACTGGTTGCCATGACGACAGACGCTCTCAAAGCGCGAACACGTGTGATTAATATCTCAAAGGAAGTAGGCACCCGACTGTACTCCGTCTAGACAACTTATTTTATTTGCTAAACTAGGTATATGGCCTGGGAAACTTGTGGAAATTGTGATTACGGGCACGCGTCAAAGGAGGCAAAATATCAGTCCGTCAGGACTCGGAAAATTGGTGAATTTTGGTTTAATATAGGTACTACGATAGTATAGTATGATATATTATACAAGTTTAATAAAAGACGTAATAATAACTGCAGATATTTAAGGCGTGATCCAGCCCATGACATCACATATTTAGACTTTTGTTCCATGGTAAAAGTTGTTTAGTTCTAATGGGCTGGTTCAACCCTTAAAATATTTGCAGCTAATATTTTTGCATCCTATATTCGTTTCGATTCCTTTCAGGAGCAACTTGTGAACTGTTTTAAACTTTTGCTGTCACGCATAAATAGGAGGATTTAAAAATACGTCTATCGTATCGTGATAAGACCCGATTGAAATATATCTGGGCAAACTCTTAATGGATGCTATTAGTACCTACAAGCTTTTCAAACCAAAACTTATTTTCGCAAACAAAATATCAAGCCATAGAAATCAAAAATTCCAATTAACAATATGCAGCAAAAACATTTCAAACTTAATTCCAATTCAATAGATCACCCTCCGAGGCTCAAATATGAAACATAGTACATTCTAAGCAATGTGCAACGAATTATAGAACCATATATAATTCATTGGTTATGAGTATGAAACCACATTTGAACACGAAATCATATTTCATTCCAATAATTCGTTTGTATTTCGAATTTATAAATGGAAGCGCCACGTGTATTGATTGTAGTAAGTTCGCTTGGCACGTGCATTCTGCCGGCAGCGGCGGTTGTCATGGCAACAGTACTTACACAGGTATAGACAGGAGACATCACGGTATTCTACAGTACAGTGCTGACTAGACATAACTCCTGACTTCTAACTGTCTCTGTGAAATCTCTGATTCCATCGTTTCCTAAAAAAAGAAATTATAGAAAGTGATATTTTTTTAATAAAACCTAGCTAGATCGATTTTACGTCTCCAAAACCTTAAAAAAATTACGATCCTGAATCTTTACAGCTACGTTTTATTTGCCATAAATCACTTTCTTTCAAAAACAAGTTAATGCCCGGTCCATCAGGTCCTGCTTAACTAAAATACACTTTGATTGCCCTGTATTACTTATACCTTGTGAAATCAAATCAGTATGAAAAATAAGAAGTTAACGCAAATTGTAACATAACTGGTTCTATATGCAATAATATAATAGCGTGCTAGTTAGTAGGCTAATACTATATCACTGAAAAATGTTTTGAAACCAAAGCATTAATTATTTCTACACCCGGTTATTGTAATAGTAGGTAGGTTATGTTATGTAGGTATTCTACTTATTGATACTTAGGTGTGTTGTGTACAGTAGTAGTGAAATGGAAGAGGATTACCTAAAACCTGTAATTTCTTTACTTAAAACTTATACTGAAAACTTGCTTAAAATTAAATTATGTCTAACCAGCGGTCTGCCCAGTGGTTTCACCCGCTGCTAGCTGTTTTCCCTCGGGAGTAACACAATTTTATAAAGCCTATGTTCGTCAGGGATAATGTAAGATTCTAATTGTAAAAGATTTTTTAAAATGGTTCAGTAGTTTCAGAGCCTATTCAATTCAAGCAAACAAACAATCAAATTATTCCGCTTTATAATATTAGTGTAGGAGAAATTAAGAATAACCGAATAACAGTTTTGAAACACAAAATTTTAAATATTCGCTGTTGTTAAGACTTCATAGTTACAATTAAAATTTTGCGTTCCACAAAAACGAAGAAGAATGAGGGTAGACAGATATGTTTGCCCCTAGCAATAGGTACCAACATGCAGCACTACCAGTGTCCGATATCATCAAACTACAGGCTACAATTTTACAGGTGAAATTCGATGTTCATTGCGTAGTCGGCTAGCGATTGTGATACCAGGAATATTAACCGGCTACGCCATATACAACGAATTTCACCTGTAGACTTGTAGCCTGTAGTTTCATAACACAGGCCACAGTTTACCCGTGATCATGACGCTTGCAACAGAGTCGAAATATCGGAAGCTCAAAATAGTAAAAATTCGTTGGTAAGAACCCGTTTAAATTGTAACTGAATAACAGAAATTGCTGCAACATAAATCATCTTCATTTACTCTTTCCAAAACGCCTTATTGAAGTGCTATCCGCAGCTGCTAGAATTAGGGCCCAACCAAGACACATAAGTTTGCAATACAACTTTTAAGAATATAGCCGTTGTCCGACAGCTTAAACAATGTTTACTTTTTTTTATAATAGCACTTATAAAAAAAAGTAAACATGGTTAAGGCTGCCCGCACACGTCCGATAATCGGTGACCGATTTTTTGTAGGAGTAAAATGGAACGTATTGATTGCAATGGTGTAACGCCCACATCCTACAAATAGTCGGTCAGAATTAAATCGGTGCATCCCGACCGATCCGATTGTCGGTGAAAAATGGAACACTCGGAAATGTCTGCGTTAACGCACACTACTCACCGACAGTCGGCCGTCCATGACGTGCTACTCCCTCGAAACCAACAGACAAAGTGACGGACGTGTGCTTTGAGTCGGTCACAAAATCGGTCTTAAGAATCGGAGGAAAAATCTGCCCGATTATCGGTCCTATAAAAAGTCTGACGTGTGCGGGCAGCCTTAAGCTGTCTGACAACATCAAACCGTATCTAGAAAAATAATAGAATAATCATAGAACGACGATCTAAATCCTGGCAGTTGCCATGGACTTAGGCTACCGCAAGCTTTTTAGGTTTTCTTCTGCAAACGTATTAAACTTTCCAAGAAATATGGGATGAGACGACAAGGGTAGGCAATTAGTTTTTCATTTTAATACCAACAGCCATAAACTTTTTTATGTACTTTTTTGGATAATATATGAGATACAAGTTGAAGGAAACCACGTGGAAACCACTCACCTTCTCAGAAAGGTACGTAGTAACATTTATTTGACAGGAATCAAAACAACATTTTGACACATCTAACGCTTTGTCTGCCTATCATAGGTCATAGTATATTTTGATTTTGACTAACATTATAAATTCGAGTGATTGAAAGTATGTTTGCTACCTCTTCAAGCTCAGTCGGCTTGATCGATTTAGAGGAAATTTGAGCACAGATTAATGACCTGGAGTAACACATAGTTTACTTTTTACCGCGGGAAAATGAGAAACCGCTGGCATGCCAGTGCTACGATAAAATTTTGAAAGCCACAAAGTGACAAAACTACAAAAAGTTCCACAACGGAATTTCGTCTGGATATTGTTTCAAACTGCTGGGATTGTTACTTTGAAACTACACGACCATTAGGTAACTACTTCAAGAATGCGGAACTCTCAGTGATAAGTATTTAATTCAGCCAACATTGCCAAGAACTGGCGCTACTCGGGCAATTTTGTTCAAAGGTCGTTGACTTCCAATTACAGGGGAGGTATGACATTTCTTTTTCATTTCATTCTATCTAGAAAATTAATCGCTACATTAGAGCAATAACATGACCTTAGTGTCGGCTTATGCCTGCGTAAAGTTCAGTGGCGAATTGGGGTTGTTATTATGATGACATGGAATTCTGCAATTTGCAATTTTAGGTGATGGGTTGAAAACCCGTCACTATAGCGATACACAATTTTCGTAATGTTTGTCAGACGTGAGGTAAATGTTAGTTTTATTCAACGGCCGTCTACGCTCTGCCTACCCCGAAAGGGAAATAGGCGTGATGTGTGTATGTAAATTATGCGAGTGAACTAAGCCCCGCGCGCTATGTCCTAATATTTTACAATACGCTGTCGTGTCTCGACACTACAACAGCTGGATTGAAGAATGCGTCTAATGCACGTCTGGAAAATGATTGAGGTGCTTTTTCCTAACCTGACGCAGAGTAGGTATTTATTTATTTATTGACCGTTTATTGTACACAAAATCATTACAAAAGAAACACACAAAGAATAACGACACAACAGGACAACATATTTCTACTAAGAAATTTCGTCCAGCTGACCTACGTAAAGTGAGACTTTATTAGGCAGGAAGATTAGGCGTGCACAATAGAATATAATAACATAAATAAAACTACACACGAATAGATTAACTATATTTAAATAAACTGACAATTAAAAATATACCTACCATTAAATAAAGTGTACCTTAAAAGAAATACTTATATATTTATATTATATACTAGCAGCCCGCCCAGCGGTTTCACCCGCTGCTAACAATTTCCCCCCGGGAATAAGACAGTTTAATAAAGCCTGTGTTCATCAGGGATAATGTAGGATTCTAAAAATCTTGACTTCAATTTGAAACAAATATCGTTTTCAGATGGTGGTGGCGTAAAGTTACATGCCGTGTGATTAACCTGGCCAGCCCCATGGCAGTGCCTATATATTTTTTTTTTATCCCGCCCGAGCCGGTTTTCTATTAGGTCATATATAACAAAATTGTAATAAAAAAAAAGAAAATTATGTGAAACAAATTTATTTTTTTAGAATGACGGTTCATGACGTCAATAAGTGATAATACTATCCTACATTGAAGAAAGAATTTCAATTTCATTTAACGGTAAAAGATTTTTTTAAATCGGTCCAGTAGTTTCGGAGCCTATTCAATTCAAACAAACAATAAATAAAATCCTGTTTCTAATATTAGTGTAGATTATATTATTTTTATTTTAGTGTGATGCCGGCTTAGAATAGCATCACCCGATTTCTTTCCCGTGGGAGTCGTAGGAGGCGACTAAGGGACTTGAGGGTGTGTATTGCAATTTTAGGCGATGGGCTGACAACCTGTCACTATGGCGATACACAATTTTCCGAATAACCCTCAAACATATGTCAGACGTGGCGTAAATGTCCGTTTTTGCGGCCGTTTACGCTCTGTCAAGGGATAATAGGCGTGATATGTGTATGTATGTATTATTTTAGTTTAGATTTTTTTAATGCATTATTTAATATTTTTTGTCGTCTTTTTATACCGAGTAAGGGACAGCCCTTCGAATACTGATAGGGTGCATGAAACTTAAAACTGGACAACTTTCCCCTAGAAACATATGTCAGGAAACGCCAAAAAAATTACCTTCCATACAAAATCACAATCAGCTGACTGCATTCACTATGGGAAGTCAGTTGTTTTACGTTGCCTGAAATATGTTCCTAGGGGAAAGTTGTTCAGTTTCATGGTCTGCATGTACCCTATTAGTATTCTGAGGGCTATCCCTGACACCCTTTAATACAGTAATGATTGAAATGTAATCATTAAGCTGGTACGAATAATGTGGCGTGGTTGGTAATTTTTTTAATGAAAAAGTAGTTATTGTGGCATAACTGTAATAGTTAGACATATGGTATCGCGGACATTATTAAAGATATTGATGTCCTCTATATAACTGTAGTACATCACTTTGCTCTATTGTCAATAATTTCCACAGCGTACGCGATATAAGATATTTTTTTGGTAAATTTTTCACACGTTGGGTTACATTATCGAAATTTTCACGCGGATCCCTATTTTTTTCGCGTATAAAATATAGCCTATGTTCATCAGGAATAATGTAGGATTCTAATGGTGAAAGAATTTTTAAAATCGGTCCAGTAGTTTCGGAGCCTATTCGATGCAAACAAACAAACAAACAAACAAACAAACAAACAAACAAACAATCAAATCTTTCCTCTTTATAATATTAGTGTAGATTATATACCTACTTATACATACATATTCTTGCAATTTACGACAGTGAAAGATAGTTTTCTTTTACTCTCTTTTTAAAGACAGCGATGAAAGGGCTGTCACGAACAGTGTGTGGTAGTGTATTCCATAACCTAACCGCATGCACTGTAAAGGAATATGAGTAGAAGTCAGTGCGATGGTGAGGAATAGCCAGAACAGTTCTAATTTTCGGGCGACACGGTTGGTCCTGAGGACGTGAGAAATTAAAGAGCTCACGCAAATGTTTAGGGGCACAGAGTATCTATCATACGATTTCATCAATGTCCACAATGCAACCATGAATCAGAAAGTTGTAAAAAAGCAATTTAGTATTTAGCGTGTGACGCCGGCTATGCCATGTGATGCCGGCTTAGATTAGCATCACCCCATGGGTGATGACTTCTTTCCCGCGGGTATCGTGAGAGGCGACTAAGGGACTCGAGAATTTCATGTGTATTACAATTTTAGGCGACAGGCTGTTAACCTGTCACTATAGTGATACACGATTTATCTAGAACAGCCCTCAAATATTTGTCAGACTTGGCGATATTTTACGGCCGTAACCTTGCCGTTAACGCTCTGACTACGCCGCAAGAGATAAAGGCGTGATATGTGTGTGTGTGTGGTAATGATAAGTAATTTTCACAGGGAAGGCTAGTCTCTGAAACGTAGGTCAAAATTTGCCCTCCTTAAAAGGCCTATGGGCACAGATTACTTAATAGCTATGGGGTTCGTTTTAAATCATATCTACAGATAATGGCAACTGAACTCGTTCATGAAACAATACAATCAACTAATTTGTTCCAGAAATATTATTTTCTTATGAAAAGTTCGTTGACTTTCAATCTATCCGAGTTCTTCAACAGCAATACGCATGGAGAAACTTCAAAAGTCACGTTTTCATACAGAGTGATTTATTTAATGACTTTTTATAAGAACGAAAAGACATTCGAAGTGAAGATCTCTGTGCAAAAGGTCGTTGACTCCAGCGGGGTTGATTTTGTCGTGTATTCATTATTTACCTAAGACACGAGTTGCCAAAGCTCCACAATCGTTGATTGAAAATATTTATCGAGATAGAGTGAAACGAGCACATAAAATTGTATTTCAGGGATCAACGATTCACTGGTTTGTAATACATACACATATTACGCCTATAATCCCTTGCGGGGTACGCTACGCGTAAACGGCCAAAAATATAAACGGTCATTTACGCCACGTCTGACAAATATTTGAGCGTCATTCGGAAAGTGTGTCGCCATAGAGACAGGTTGTCAGCCCATCGCCTAAAATTGTAATACACACCCTCGAGTCCCTTAGTCGCCTCTTACGACTCCAACAGGGAAGAAATGGGCTGAAGCTATTCTAAGTCGGCATCACACGGCAGAATTCTGGTTTGCAATACAGTTATTTAAAATGAAAAATTACTAGTAGAACAAGAATTCAGGCTATAAGATATCTTGAAGAATATTCCTTCTTACAAAAATTCAATACACCTTGTAGTTATCACGGGTAGGTAATTTAGACTTTTTCAGACGTTGATGAAGGCAAGAACCTTTTATTCAGCCCAGTATACGAGTACGATGAGCCAGTCTGGTTCGCTTGTCAAATGAGGTCGTTCACCCTTGTTATATTTGACACTGCCGCACCCTACGTCGTAGTCATCTCATCACCATTTATGTTTTCATGAAGGAAGTGCTGAAGTATAGGGCTTCCCAAGGGATGGAACCATTAGTATGGTAAATCCCTGTTATTTATACGAATCGTTTCTACCTGCATGTATGGCATGTAACATACTCAAATATTTTGATAAGCCGTGCAGAATTTAGAAGTGTATGTATGTAGCCGTGTGGTGCCGGCTTAGAATAGTAGCACCCCAATTCTACTGGTGGGTGTCCAGCAGTGGACTGTTGTGGCTGTTAACGTATGTATGTTGTTCCACGTATATCTCAACACTTCCAGACTGATAGCGATGATTATTTTTTATTGGTTTAGGAATTCATTATCTACCTCAGGATTAGCAAAATTCAGCAGATCAGTTCATTAAGATTGTTATCAAAATACAATCAATATTTTTGTTAAATCACGACTGTTTCCGAAACACATTTCATCTAGGTACCTTAGAATTTTGCGAAACATAACAAGATGTTAATTATAGTAGATCATACTCACAACGGACCTTCACCTCATATTAAAACTTGGCTTTGACACACTGTCTTGTAATCTTCCCTCAATAACTAAGAGTTAATAGGATTTAAGCAACATCCTTGACCGTAATAAGATGTGTTTTGTTTTCATACCTAGTAAGCGTTTATTACGCGCCCTAAATAGTACAGGATGTAACAAAAATTGCTGGAAATCAAGGTTTGAAATTAAGCATTTTTTTTTTCAAACTGAATAATTTTCCTAGGATTTGTACCTACAGTTTCGTGAGCTGGTTTGCCCTTTGTAATATTTTCAGCTATATTCGGCAAACTCTATTGTCTATGTCACGTATCGTAAATAGATCCAATTTTGCCTATTTGTAGGTACGTGAAACTAGCGTTGACTTTTATTTCCCTTAGATATTGTCACGAAAAGTATCACGAATAAGGAATATATCGCAAAGAACAAAGATATTACGCAGTATCACATATCAACTTGAGAAAATACGAAGAATATGCCTAACACTTAGCAAAATAGAAAAAAAATGTCCTTAGAACAAACCCGCGCCTAAAAATACCCTAGGCGTCAAATGCCTTCTTAACACAAATCTCTCGTTCGGAATTGAACCTTAAGTTTACATCATTCACTTGGCTAAATGAAAGCTTATTATTACATTATTATTATTTTATTCTAAGTAGTGTCGACTGGTCGATTTTGCTCCAATGTGCAAAATGCCAAACCCCAAACCCCAAATCTGCAATAGAGGTATGCACAATCAAAATCATGCAGAATCGGTGCTACTACAGCAATTTTTTAATATTTTCAAGTACATAATGAAAGAATAATAAAAGCCTGACACCAATCAGGTCTTTCATTAACTTGTATCCCACATATTGTATTCAAATTTTTAAGAGAAATTGGTCTGGGAGCAGTATGTCCACCCTATGTAAGTCTTCGTCATCAGAATTCGTTGCATAGCTGGAACCTCTGTCTGGGTGTTTATTATATCCTCGCCTAAATTATGTGATGCCCTCTCCATGCATGCTAACTAAGCCGAGAAATAAGTACAACATTGGGAACAGAGCGACTGATTATAAATGTTGAGGAAAATAAACTTAAATCAAGTATCGAACAGAACAAACTCATTTTGTATAGTTATAATTTAAACGGGTTCTTAACTATATTTTGACGCTGATACAAGTATCAATCATGATCACGGGTAAACTGGTTGAAATGAGGGTGGTTGCTAAGTATGTCTTTTTTATTTTTTTATGAATATCGCTTAAATTAAATTCAAACTATAACAGCCGCGATAGTTTGTCCCTATTCGTAGTTTAAAACGACGTACCTACAAGGTCTACGTTTCAACCCTTTACGCCGATCTTCTTTATCTTCCTTGCTTGTTTTGCTTCCTTGTCTAATAATACTTACCTTGTTTGCTTATTCCAGGATGTCCCAAAATAAATAAATAATATAATATATAAATCAAACATTTGAAGGAAAGAACAGCAATCGCTAACGTGAACAACTTTCTCAAGAAAACGAGTAAAATATTATTTCACTGAAATAATAATTTGGCTGAAATTGCGGGATAGTACCTAACCCAGTGTCACCTAAATTTTTATCACTGGAGAGCGCTTTACATTAAGTAATTAAGCCACTTCAGATTAAAGTAGATGCTTTTAGTCGCAAACTGATTAAATTGACACGTAGCCGAATCACTATTTTCAGAAATTCGATAAATAATTTATAGGGTTTAAATTTAAAGCGTTTATGCCGTGTGATGTCGGCTTAGAATAGCATCACCCCGTTTCTTTCCCGTGGGTGTCTTAAGAGGCGACTAGGGACTCGAACGTTACATGTGTATTGCAATTTTAGGCGATTGGCTGACAACCTGTCACTACAGTGATACACAATTTTCTAAATGACCCTTAAATGTTTGTCAGAGGTGGCATCCGTGGCGTTCTGCCTTTCCCGCAAGGGATTTAGGCGTCATATATTATGTATGTAAAGCTTAATTTTAGTAACGTTATTTAAAAAAATAATATTATCATGGTGGTTTCATTATTTTGATTAGTGAAAACCGACGTTACACATTGAAATGTAGTAAAACTCTATGGAATCTCCCGGACCACCTCACTTTTCGAATAGCGTATATTGTGTCTGAATTTATGTAATAACATATACGAGTACACCGCCCTCGACAAATTAAACATTCCGCAGGCAGGTGTTTGTATATCTAGTGTTAAAACCGCATAAAATGACAAAAACTAAAAGCCGTAGGTATATTTGAAAACGCAAACTGAGCGCAGAAGTAAGTATAAATTAAAGTGGGAAAGGTAATATTTTGTCCCCGCACCATTTATTTCTGATTATAACCAAACTGTTCGTTCGGGTCCTGACATCTAGATCGCTTTTCTCTCGCTATATTGATTTTACTAAATTAGTTTTCACATTTGGAATACCAATTCGTTAACAAATCGTTTTTTTACGTCGATAGAATCAGTTACTTACGTGAGAAATATGGAAATTGAGGTGAGAATTTAAAGAAAAAAAAAGCAAAACATGCCATTTAAGAATAAATCTTGTAATTCCAAATAAATACACTATTCAACATCTGGGCTCTTCGAAGGGCCAATCGATCTTATACATGATCGCGAAAACTATGATTTTATTTTATTTTCCTTATAAATTTCTGTTTACTCCTCAAGGATAGTTCCCGTCATGTCAAGGACTCTCAGCACCCTAGCTCACTCAAGGACTCTTCATAACCCCCGAGTATTCCTTCGGTTTACTCTTCTTAATTAATAAATCTGTCTTGGTTGCTTTTGCAGCAAATAGTTGAGATGATTAATTTATCAAATTATGTGAATGTTGTAGTCATTTCGTAGCTGAAATACTACGACTGCTACACTGTAGAGTCGAAATTAATTAAAGTTGATTTAAGATAATAATTATCAATATTTCACAGCAGCACATTCAAACAGTGTAATTAATAGTTTTTTTTTCAGTAAAATAGCTTGGGCTACTTGGCATTAAAAACACTTGCAAAATTGGCGGGCAAGAAATGAGCTGCGGTGGCCCAGATGGAAGAGGCGTCGCCACTAGTAATGCGAAAGTCGCAGGTTCAAATCCTGCCCGCGCTTGAAAATTTTGAAAGTTTTCAAAAAAAAAAGCTTGGGCTACTGTTTGCCAGGTGGAGGGCTACCAAACACTAGTATGTGTAAATATTGAAAAAATTGTTTAGCCAAATTACCGACGAAATAATTAATTGAATTGTTGGGTATGCATGATTTAATTAGAATTCTCCGTAGGTATACGTATGAGTAGTCAGATTTAAACTGGCATTTGATTTATCAAATATTATACAAAGGTGTGATTTTGTATTTGTATTTAGATAGGAGTAATTTACCTGAAGTATTCCTCAGCTGTTAGTTTGCCCTGTCATAAAATTTAAACGGGGCCTTGTATCATGAAGGCTGTTAGTTAAATCATAGTACTGCAGTAACTCATGTCAAGGATCGTATGACCCAATTGCAGATACAGACAAACATCAGGTGCATGTTGATACTTTGAAGGTTTATTACAGTATGTAAAAAATTGCTGGAAATATTTCAAGGAATGAACCAGTCTATTGTACTGAACATATTGTAGAACGAAATATTAAAAATATTATATAATTTATTATTTAATATTCTTCTTCTTCTCATTATTACAAACCTACTTGAGAAGGATATGTTTTGTCGCTACCACAAATATGCTACGACTGAACTAAACGCAGGTGAGTTCAGATCCAAAATGTAACTTTTTTAGAAAGTAGTTGCTATTATATGAAACCGTTTTGTATCTTGTCAATGTTGCAAACGAAACCAGGGAGTAATTTCAAATTAACGTAGAAAAATCAGTGAAAAAAAACTTTTACGTTCAGCCGATGTCAAGGATGTTTCGATTCGTGTTATATGCAAGGACATTATGAAACTAGGTGAACTTTGGTACCGATAACACATTTTCTTTGCCGTTATAAATATTAAACAAGAAATCCGAACCAAGGTCCTACTGTTCTGAAGACAAGATTCAGATTACTGGACCTCGGAGGCAAACTACTTTATGTAGTTTAGTTCAGTTTTTACGCTGAACTGGTAAAAGAGTACGAAAGACGAAAAGTATATTTGCTAAATAAGTCGGCAACTGTTTCGCTTTCGATTCAGCTCTTCAGGTAAGGTAATCTGCAAACTATTTTCTTTGTGTCATTTGTCGACATTGTGGCTTAATACTGGTCTGGCTATCTAATGTTGCGCATTGACTCGATGAAGACGTAGATTGAAAAACCAAAACACCCTTGTTTCGCCCGGCGACCTCTCCACAGCCACTTGTCCTTATTAAGACGAATATAGCAACAACAGCTGTTCCCTGCAGCTGCTCTTGTCACGTGAATGTCAAGATGCTCGTTACGGGGTGGGCAGGGGAGGACGGGCGGGGGTAAACAATGGCGAGCTTGTTATGGCCGGGGGGTCAATTCATAAAGCTGACTATTGTAATTTTCAATGTCAATTCAATATACATTGCTTGGTCAGTGACCTAATTTGATACAAATAATAAAGTTATTGTTACAAGCTGCGATATTAAAATCGAATTCTCAAATAAAATACAATGTCAGCTTTATGAAATGGCCCCCAGACTTTACAATCAACAGCACCTCAACCTAATTTAATCGGATCAACGTATAATGGTGTTCCGTACGGTTGTTAAGAATACCCAGTAAAAGTTAATCTATTGAAGCATTTACAGACGGCTGTATTAATTGCTAGCTAGAAGTCTGGCTGCCGTGTGATGCCGGCTTAGAATAGCATCACCCCATATCTTTCCCGTGGGTGTCGTAAGAGGCGACTAAGGGACTCGAGGGTGTGTATTGCAATTTTAGGCGATGGGCTGACAACCTGTCACTATAGCGATACACAATATTCCGAATAACCCTCAAACATTTGTCAGACGTGGTGTAAATGGCCGTTTTTTGCGGCTTTTTACGCTCTGCCTACCCCGCAAGGGATTATAGGCGTGATATGTGTATGTATGTGTATGTGTAGAAGTCTGGGGTTTAATCAATATTGGATGGTCGTTGTCGTAATTTTATGTTCGGGGAGTATGCTTAAGAAAAGGAGGTACGCGATTTCTGTGTTGACACGCAGCCGCCACTCTGTAACCTTACAATCCCATTGACTGTCAGTGAGAAAAAACAATGATGGCACACCTAAACAAAATTTTTGCCTCTTAAAACTTACTGCTCTTAAAAACAAGGGTAAGATGTGTAACTGGTGTATTTATACCCAAACTAATACTAAAAACAAGCTTTTAGTATCACTAAATAATATTAAAAAGGTGCGGTGTGTTCACTTCTATGTGAGCAAAGTTATGACGGTTTTATTTATATGCAGGCAACGTAGAAAAATTATACTGAATCTAAGGGCTGAGCTTTGATCAGTTTTAGAAACAAAATATTTCAACATATCGACGTCCTAATATCAAGAACACGATAATAGTATCAATGATTGGCTTCTGTTTGCTACCAATGTTTATCTGTCCGTTAATGGAAACGTCGGGGTGAAGTAGACTGCTTGGCGGCGACGGCAAAGATTAGGTTAGATCAGGCAAAGTATAGAAGCGACAATATTATTAAAATATCGTCCTTATACCAAAATTTCTAAAAATCCCAAGAATCAGAAATATCGGAATACAGTTATTGAGGAAACAGAAGTGTTTTTTTATTTATCATTACAAATAAAAAAAAATCTTTAATACCTCTAATTTAATCTTTGCCGTCGCCGCCAAGCAGTCTACTTCACCCCGATGTTTCCATTAGCTGGCAGATAAACATTGGTAGCAAACAGAAACTAATCATTGGTACTATTATCGTGTTCTTAATATTTAGACGTCGATATGTTGAAATATTTTGTTTCCAAAACTGAATAAAGTTCAGTACTTATAATTTTTCTACAGGGCCTGCCATCAATAAAATCCTAGCGCGATCATATCTACCTACTTTGTAGCTAGTTGAAGTAGGTAATTTTATTTAATTCGTATCTACCGCTTTAAGAAAAAGATAAAAAGTTCCTATCTACTTGTAATGGTACAATTAAGTTTTCTGTTTTTCAATTATTTGTTTGTTTTTGAAACATCATTTCATAATAAAAACACTGCTTTGAAAATGATTACCGTACACTACTGCTTCTGGCGGTCACACAGCATCTCAAGAGAAAATAACTAGCGCGTTCAGTGGTTGCCGTGTTTTTAATAGCAATCCTAAAGTTTAGGTGATTAGATTCAAATATGGTGAGAGTGAACCTTCTGTAAATATATTTTAGTGCCTCTGCTCTATGCCGTCATTAACAAACTCGTCGCGTCACGTGCAAACACTGTTGGCCGCCACCACACCTGGCTCCGTTTATGACTACTCACTCTGGCAAGGGTCAAATTCGTTGGGTTAAAGAGTTTTCTACCTAAAGTTCTTACACGTGTAATTTTTATTAAATCCAACTGCAGTTATACGGGGTGTAAGGAACAGCTCACCGAATACTGATGGGGTGCATGTATACCATAAAACTGAACACCTTTCCCCTAGGAACATATATGTCAGGAAAGCACAAAAAATATTTAACGTCCTATACAAAATTACGATCAGCTGACTGCATTTGCTATGGGTAGTCTTAAGTTATTGAAGTTTTCTGAAACATTTTCTATGGGAAGATGTTCAGTTTCATGGTCTGAATCCACCCTATCAGTATTAGGAGGACTGTCCCTTTCACCTTGTGCGTATTGCTTTAGTATTGTAGAGTCGTTGAGAGGTTACTTATCCATGAGATATTGAAGAAGTCACCTACACATATTTCAGATGCAGATTCATATTATATGAGATACTAATGACAATCTACGCTTCAAACAATTCTAAATATCGCTACTAAACTTTACGCAATTCTGTTCCACAATAAATTTTGCAGCTAAATCAAATCTTCCGTTTTTTTACGTAGTATATAAATCCTTGCTTCTACGTCGTAGAAAAACTGTAGGTACAATCTCTACGGCGTAGCAGCTACGCCGGTTATCGTTAAGTATTATCTACGGTTCAGTAGTTTAATAGTGATATCTTGGTGTGATGTTTTGTGACTTATGCCTTCGAAAATCAAAACACACGCTCTATTATGAAAACAAACATCCAATCTTTTCCAGATAAGTAAACACTGATAATTATCAATAAGCTACCCAGAGGCACTTCAAACGAAGCAAATTAATTTTGTTTACAATATAAATATGAAATGAATTTTAGTAGAATCTTCTTTATGTCAGGTAATTTATTTATAAAATCATAAGGAAGAAATATATTACTAGGATATTTATTTTCAAATTGTTTGTGGTAAGCTTGCGTGGCGTATTGCTGGTCTGAGTACACAAAGATCTTACTATAAATTATTGATAGGCCTTGCGGCCGGATTTCCAATAAATTTCCTTTTCGCAGAGGTTTACAAATTTTCTGTATTACACCGGGTGGAAGGAACGGCACACTGATAATATAACCATAAAACAGAACAATTTTCCCCATAGAAAATAATAGGAGTATGTAGGATAACGAAAAAATTTCGGGTAATGTGAGTTTGTTTTTTTCTTTAGTTTATGCCCCATAATAGGAACAGTTTCATGCAAAGTTTCCGGTACACTCCGTAATATATCGTCCTTCTTATGTGTGTATCTCCAGTTCTTATCTCAATACTTTTTCAGCTACTAAACTCTCTTTATACCAAACGTTGTTATATATCGAAAAATAGCTACCAAGTCGATAATTCTTGCCTCGCTTCAGAGCTTTTTTTCGTCCTTACTCTGAAGCTAGATTCTATTCTTTTTTTCACACAGTTTTTCTCCACTTCAGTACTTATTTTTATCTGACTGTCTCCAAAGATTTAGGGCACGGATTATTAGAAGGAGAGAATATGGGATATGACAAATTTCGTGGAATCATATTCCAACAATCCATAATTCCACGAAATAAACGAGTTAAGTGGAGAGGTTTGGCTCTGTCATCCGGAAGCTGGTAAAAATAATAAGGAAATAAACAACATTGACCCGATTTATCAAAGTTTATAAAGCAATTTTTCTTCTTCACAATAAGAGTTGTGTACAAAAGCCTTTCTTTTGTAAACGGATGTTTTATCGCCTGTATTTGTCACTAATTTCCAAGCAGGTTTATATTATCGTGTCGATATTTGTTTAACAACAACAATAACATATATCACGCCTATAATCCCTTGCGGGGTAAGCCTCGTCTGTCAAATATTTGAGGGTTATTCAGAGAATTGTGCATCGCCATAGTGACAGGTTTTCAGCCCATCGCCTAAAAATGCAAAACACACCCTCAAGCCCTTACGATTCCCACGGGAAAAAATGGGGTGATGCTATTCTAAGCCGGCATCACACGGCCGAATATTTGTTTATTCGGTACATATTTTCTCCATATAATAGAAATAAATACGTTATTTAGTACCTACTTTTAATTAATTTACTGCAGTATTCTTTGGTCATACAATAATGGGTTTAAATATGACGCTAAATTATGCACTGCAGGTGCGTTCCGTGAGTACGTTTTTTTTCACAAATTTTCAGATGGTTCTTGTTAGTTATTTTGTTAATCCAGCGATCCCGTATGGGGCTCTCGGCGATGCGATTTATTTTATCTAAATCCCAGGTAGAATACCAGTTCAATTTTTGTATATCATGTGAAAAGTTAGGTACCTACTCAATATATATTCTACAGTACGTACTTATGTGTTTATATAAATAATAGAGCACTGTTAGTGCATAATAAACCATAGTACATTTATATGTATTTGATGATATTTGAACAGATATTCGCATCAAGAGGAAATTTAAGAGCTAATATTTTCCTAAAGTATCAATATACTTTGGTACTTAACTGTAAGCCCGTAGAATAAACAATTTACCCGATGATATTCTATAATGTAGAGAATCTTCACTTTTTGTTTGCCAGAGATCGCATTATAAGATAATGTATATGCCCGGGGTTTACCTAGAAAACTGTCTGGTTGATGGGAAATATTGTCGCGTAGTTGTGAGATGGAATATTTTATGCTAGGCTAGACTAGAACTTTAGTGTAGAGGTATATCTAAAGCTTTTTATGTTTGCTTAAAATGTTGAGTCATTGTTTGTGGCTACGAAAACATAGTGAGCTACACTGACTGTAGCAGCGTAGCATTTTATACATTAAATTATTGATAATGTATATTTTTTAAAACACTTATTAACTTTTTGGCAACAGAAATAAATAATATACACTCAATTTTAATTCTTCGTGAATACAAAACATAGAGACAGACACATGTATGAACAAGGTTTGTAGGTTACACTTGCGACAGGTTTTGTATATTTGAAACAGTTTTCAGGCGATCGATAGAATATAGCGTGCGACACGCAACGTCGGACTATCCATCCATATATCAACAAATATACAGGGTGTAAGGGACGGCGTACCGAAAACTTTGCAGGCATGACTAGACCATGAAACTGAACAACTTTAACTATGGAGCCTATGATAGGAAACAATTTATTTTTTCGGGTTTCTATACAAAGTCAGTCAGTTCATCGGAAAATTTGTATAGGAGGTAGATTTTTTTTTCTCGTTTACATATCCTCCATAGAAAAAGTTGTTCACTTTCATGGCCTGATCATGCCTGCAAAGTTTTCGGTACACCGTCCCTTACACCCCGTATATCAACAGAAATATATTTATACTTACTACTTGGTACTGTATTGTGCTGTGGACATAGGATGGTCAGGGTATATGCCATATAAACATATACTACAAGGGAAAGCTACACCTTTCGTCTTGTTACTAATACTTACCTACTACTATTCACGTCCGATTATCTACACTAATGCTATGAAGAGGAAAGATTCGATTGTTTGAATTGAATAGACTCCGAAACTACTGCGCTATACCGATAAATAAAAATATTTTACCATTAAAATCCTATATGTCTTATTCCCGCCGGAAAACGCTTGGCAGTGGGTGAAACCTCTAAACAGGCCGCTAGTTTTAATATAATAACAAAGAGTTTTCACGTGAGTTGTCATAGATCATTACGTCAGTGTGTTGCAACGTGAATGTGTTGGAGTAACTTTTTGAAAACAATGTTCGGAAGCCATTAGTGTTCTAACTAGTCCAAAAGCTTCAAACCCATTCCACTCTCTGCTTCTAGGAAAATGTTCTTAACTTCGGTACATGTAGTTGCATTACTATAGGAAGAAGAAGAAAGTGATCTTTAGTATACGTACATGATTTAGTAACACCTAAATCAATAACCTACACAAACCCTAAGCCATCGTCAAAAGACGCATAACATTAAATAATACAGAGTGTCCCGATGTCGTAGCGGATAGTTATAAAAAAAGTATATAAGTATTAATATCAGTTATAAAGTTCCCATAGTAAAAGCATTGCTTAGTTTTGGGCTAGATGGTGCTGTGTAATTTGTTCTGAATACTTACATATTTATCATACAACCTTGACCCTAGAACAAGCAAGGACGGTAAGCTTACCCTATTCGTTGAATAAGTTAATTTAAAGTAGAGTACCAAATTTTAAAACACTTCCCGTGTTAGGTATACAATTTTTGAAGTTATTAGTTGCAAAACTAACCCGGTAGATGGAGCCATGCCAAGCGTTACTGGCATTAAAATACACTTGCAAAATTGGCGGGCAAGAAATGAGCTGCGGTAGCCCAGATGGAAGAGGCGTCGCCACTAGTAATGCGAAAGTCGCAGGTTCAAATCCTGCCCGCACTCGAAAATTTTGCAAGTTTTCAAAAATAATTTAAAGTACTTCTGCATAGCAACTGAAGCCAACAGTCGCCGCCATTGCGTAGTTTTGTCAAATCGATCCCACTCCGCATGTCTCAGATGAATCGCACACGCAGCGTACAATAGTGCGGTTTGTGACAGCCACTATACTATACAAATGACAACCCGTGATAACTGCAATTTGATGCGGCGACATGTGCACTGATATCCGGTTTTGTATGGGTTTTTGTAAACTCCTTTCGTCAATAAATCGTATCCGGCAAAGCAGCGGAAATGCGTTGCGTGCTTGTGAGAGCCGCCACATGTATTATTCCCTTGATTTCCACAGGATTCGTTAGATACTTACCTGATGAGATTACTTAGTTGTAGATAGGACACTACCAAACAAAAAAAGAACCAGATCGTTCCAAAAGATCACAAACACACATATACAAAACAAAACGATTGAGAAATAGTATTTTTTAAGAGTTGATTTATAATAAACCTTTAGGTATATAATAGATGAGTAAACAAGCAGACCACAATGGAAGCACGTTATTGTCACTTGCCCCTGCACCAATTAAGAGCAATCTGTTCTTAATTGACTCATTGAGACCTCCGGCCATCGCCCTAAGGAAAGGACTAGTACTACTTGGTACACTCAAACGCACGTTGTGCTTGAAACTTACCTGAAGCGTTTTAGTTGTATCTTTCAGAGTGTTGGGATTTCGATCATCATTGTGTAAATATTTCCTGTCGATTCAGTACGCGGTTTATTATTACGCGGCGGCAGTGCAGTACTTTTCTCTATATTCGTCTCATAATTTTTGGATTACAAATTCTAAAACAGTTGTATAAAGACCTGCTTGATTGATTAGTTTTGCCTATAGAAATTTATTTTACTTTTAAATGATGAAGCATTAACGAGTAAGGATTTACTTCATGTTTTTTGCCTATCGTTAAAATGGAGAAATGCAACAGTTTAATCTGACACACATACCTGAATCTGTGCCAATAGTCACATTTGCCGCAGTCTTCCGCCACACATGTACAGATAATACTATTAACAACACTTTGTGTGCTTAGCTTTGTTAGTTTTTGACAAGCGTTGTTTTACGTGTTTAAAGCTGGTTCAAAGTACTTATACCATATTTAATGATGGAAATAGAAAGTGATGAGGACATTTCCGCGCCATCTGACACATTGAACGCGGCGTTTGTTTGTCGGTACTAATGTGCAAAAGGGTTGTTGATTTTTCAGAGTTATTTTGTAGAGTATTGACCAAATAGTGTGTGTAACTACATATAAGTAGGCATTAGAATGCTAGTGTCAATCTTTGCTTACCAGAGATTATATTACATCCTGCGATTATATAACAGTTGCATAATCTCCTATTGTCTACTCAATGACCAACTTCAAGAATAATTACCTATCCATCAACAAAATTTGATTAATATGAGTTCTATTCCAGATAAGCGGTATTCCGAAATCTAAGCGTATTTTAATAGTCGGAATGAAATGACATGATGTCGATCCTATCTTTATCTTGACTGTACAGGCTATCAATCCGAAGAGCCCGGTCACTAAATATTGGGTTATCAGGGTGTATGTAGAGTGGATTTATAGGTTAACGAGGGGCTATTTTTTGGTTACTTTCATACCCTTTTTGGTTTATGAAGGTACTAAAATTATGACAATGGTAAATGGGTAAAAATATTCAGAGGCGATATCTTAATCTTAAAAGCATTGGCAAAATCCCGCGATGAAATAAACGCACGTTTCGTTTGACTCTTTACTTTTAGTTCATTGCTGCGTACTACATTTTCGCTCCATAAACGTCAATTTAATGCAACATTTCTTATAAAAATAATTAACCCTTCTACCACACGTCACCTACATATAATATTATTTCCAAACTAACTAGATCCCGCGACTTTGTCCCCGGATTACATGCTAACTTTGCCCTGCGGTTTGTCCCACATTATGAACTTTCCTCATAACCACTGGCAGTGGTACTCAAAGTTGGTGCCGTTATAAGCTCACTAGTGTTTGCTAAGTGGCTGCTAAATGAAAGGATATGTGCCTAGTTGGCTAATTGTTTCAAGTGTCAAGAGTACCTCACGTATGTATGTATTTATGTCAGTAAGATGTATGGCATCTTAGTAGCAGCCAGCTAAAGTAAACTCCTACTCTTACTTACCTGCGCCTCACCTGTTTTAGTATTCGTACAATTCTAGATTCCATAACTAAACCTCACGATGATGAGTGCGGTTATGATAAGTGCCAATAGGTTGCCTGCGCTTGCCAATACTTAATTAATGTTGCCTTTGTGGTCCTTTACGTACCTATAGTTGTGATTGCTAGATAACCTGTTTCTCTTTCTTTCTTTCTTTTTCGTGTGGGTCACCGGGTCGTCCAAACGACCTGATGATCCCTGGTGTCGAGAGTTTTTCAACCGCCTACTACTTGTAGTAGGCATCTGACATGGTTGTGTAACGACCGCCGTCTAATTAATCGTAGACAGCAACCGGGACCGACCGCTTAACGTGCCCTACGAAGTATTTACAAAAATAAATGTCCATATTATTTAGTACGAGCACAGCATACACTTATGTGTGAGTTCAGGGTAAAGGTCTCAATAATCGGCTTCCTGCAGGTGAAGGGCGCAGGGCGAAGGGCAAAGCCGCAGTAACAGTAACCTTTCCTCGGAAACAGCTTCACTCTGTTTCCCTTTCTATTACATAAGTGTCGTATTCAATTGTGTATACTTATGCGAGTCATGAGTCTGTTCTATTCATTATGTAATGTATACAATTTATAAGTAGCATATTTTTCATCTATCCATTCATATTCTTAGCGGAAGTATTAAGTAATCATGAGGACATAACATACCGTAGTTTAAGAGCATCCTTGCAGATATACTCTGTAATCATATTGAAATTATTTTCTACTGATATCGATTAAATGATTAACATATAGGTTCAATGCCCTCCTGACAATAAGTCAGCTTATAAGGGCCATTAAACAGTTACAATAGGTGGTATTATTATTCAAATGTGCTCATAACATCACATTACGACCTCAAGGTACCCGGTACTGTTACTACGTTGTAAACTTATGATGGGCAAGTACCTAGTGCCAACTGTTAAGAGGGAAGAATACCTTCGCCATTTCAAAAAATTAGGTATTTAAGAAAACTCATTCTGTCGCTCGCGCGCTGAAGTCCCCGCGTAGTGCGCACAACACATACACAGAACCTCACGCACACAGACAAACGCTGCCACCAGCCCTGCGAGCGCAGCGACGACGACTGCGCAACGCGGGGTGCTATTTTGTTTTCTTAGATAGATCATTATGGCGTAACCGAAACTAAATTGAGGATTATTTTGATAAATCCAAGTAAGTATTTTACTACCTATGTTATGTAATGTGTATAAACTAAATATTTTTTGATGATTTAGCTTGAAAAAAGTAAGTACCTACACACAGACAATTAATAAGTTACATAGGGATTCTTAAAACGAATTGAAATATAATAATTCCCCATAAAACATTCTTGTAGAGGAAGTTATTTTGTACCAGTCTTTTTTTTAGATTTTTAATATTTTTACTGGATATAAAAATATTTCGATTTGTTTGGAGTACCCCTGTGTAGCTTAATCATAATAGACTGTACCTAGGTAGTAGGTAGGTTGATATTTACGAAATATTATGATTTTTGACTTTGATTAGACTACAAAACTACTGCATTTGCTGCTATAATTATCTATCACATTACAACTAACTATAATGTTTCCAAGTACCAAATTTTTTTTCGGATTCGTGGTCTCATATCTAAAACTGAATAGGTATGTACCTAATGTAGGTATAACATTATTTTATAATTATTGCAGGTTCCGATTTATTAATAGTCACACGATAATGGCTATGACTATGTGCGCCTGAACTGTCTCCTGTGCTGACACGCTTGTTCCGCCTCTCTCTTAAAGAAAGAACGGTGCCAGGGGCCTGGAAGCTTGCTAATGTGCAACCAATTCCCAAAAAGGGCGACCGTGCTGACCCTGCCCATTACCGCCCAATTTCCATCACCTCCATCCTATGCAAGATAATGGAGAGGGTACTCAACAGTAAGTTGCTGACATACCTTGAAGACAATGATCTCAGTGACCGTCAATATAGCTTTCGCCGGGGGCGGTCTACTGGTGATCTTCTTGTGTATGTCACACACTGCTGGGGCAAAGCTATCGAGTAACACGGCGAAGCACTTGCCGTTTCACTCGATATCTCGAAGGCCTTTAACAGAGTCTGGCATGCAAGTCTGCTCAGCAAGCTTCCTGCTTATGGCATCCCAGCTGATTTTTGTACTTGGATTTCGGACTTCCTTAGTGAACGGCCCATCAAAGTAGTCGTTGACGGCTGCTCCTCTGACCTTACGGCCATTGAGGCCGGAGTTCCTCAGGGGTCTGTTCTCTCTGCAACTCTTTTCCTGCTGCACATCAATGACCTTCTTCAGCATGGTATTGTTGGATACGCAGATGATAGTACCGTTTCAGAGAGATACTTGCAAGGTAAAAAAACCAGCGGGGATCAAATACGTTCGTTAAGAAAGGCCATGGTAGAGCGAACAGATCTGACCTTAAGCCTTGTCTCCCAATGGGGCGACGACAATCTGGTCTCATTCAACGCCACCAAAACACAGGCGTGTCTTTTCACTGCAAAAAAGAATCCTTTCGACTGGACACTTATTTTTCGGAGTACATCTGTCCCTGTCACTGACAGGCTTGAGCTTCTAAGCATGGAGTTGATATCAAATCTAAACTTCGGCGCGACCATCGAGTACAAAGCTCAAACGGCGGCTAAGAAGCTGGGCATCCTGAATAGAGTGAAGCAATACTTTACGCCTGGACAGCTTTTAACTCTTGACAAAGCACAAGTCTGTTTGTCGGTTTTTTACAGATTGTACTTTGGAGAGTGTGCTCAAGAGCTTCACGACCTTGTTCCAGACGCACCGCCGGATACCATCCATTCCTGGTTGCCATTCCACCAATTCGGACTAAGCGTTTCCAGTCATCATTTATAATGCGCACTGCTAAAGCGTGGAACTCACTACCTGCGTCTGTGTTTCCAACGCATACAACCCTAATCTCTTCAAAGTAAGAGTGAACAGGCTTCTTCTGGGTGAGCTCGCTCCATCTTAGACTCTGTCTCTGTCTTATGACCTAGACTAGAGTCAAGAGCAAACCCATCCTTGATATAAAAAAATGGAGGAAAATTAGGAAAATACTTTTAGAAGGGGCAAAAAGAAACAAATACGTTTATTTGTCCGCAAGAAGAAATTTCACTTCAAGAGAAAGAATAATGTTTGGTTTGTATTTTGTTTACCTACCTACACCTCACTAAGTAGGTAGGTATACACATATTTTGAACATTTTGTAATCTATATACTATAACAACAATTAGGGAACAATTCAAGTTTCATCGAAATCTGTTAAGAAGTTTAAGACATAATATTTATTTATTTATTTATTTATTTTATACTTTATTGCACATGGTACAAAAGGCGGGCCTAATGCCACGCGGCATTCTCTACCGGCCAACCAGAAGGTAAACAGAGAGAAAAATACACGGGTGCAATCGGGTGTGAAATCAAAATAATGGAAAATAACAAATTGAACTACTATGAAATAAATATAAATATATAACATACATATCATTCCTAAAATATACCTACACAAATACTTACTAAAATAAACTTACTTATATTAATATTAATACACATACTCTAATGTAAACAGAAATAAATTAATACTACTTAAATAGAAAATTTAAACTAACTAGCGAGTACCTGCTATATACCTTCATAAAAACAAAAAGTGGAGACTGATTATTTGACAACAGAAACTACTTATTGCGATTAAGAAGCCGGCCAAAGTGATCGTACACTAACTTCTTGAAAGCAACACGATCAGAAGCTTTCCGGATTTCGGGTGGCAATGAATCCCAGAGACGCGCTGCCTCGACCGTAAAGGAGTTACCGAAGAAAGCTGACCTACTAAGGGGTATAGAAAGGGCAAGGTTATGCGATGAGCGGAGTTGACGGCTGTGAGTGTCGCAGAGGAAGCTAAATTGAGATCTCAGGTAGTCTGGGGCAAATTTATCGTTCAATGTGGAATACAGAGTAGTAATAATAAATAAATAAATAAATAATCAAAAGTCATAAAACGTTTTCATTGTTTCAAATTTTCCCGTTGTCGGGAATCAGTTTTTTAAAAATATTTATTAAATTTTCAACTTTTCCGTTTTAAGAATTATGTAACTTTAGTAGTAGGGATAAGCGGGATTTGGACCACTCGTGACCCCCCTATCGAGGCTGTTTGGTGGTGCTTGCCAAAAAGCTCGTCACATATGATTCTTGATCCGCGATTTGATATCAAATTTATCCGCGTATGTAATAAAATTGATCCGCGGTTTGATATCAAATTAATTCGCGGTTTGATATCAAATTAATTCGCGGTTTGATATCAAATTAATTCGCGGTTTTTGTACAAACTACTTGCTCATTGAATAACTTATCATGTTACATATTTTGATATCGCTATCAATTTCACTTTATACCTACACTTATACCTATCAATTATCAACATAACTTAACCTAACCTAACCTAACACCTCTACACCGATTTACCTGCTGCTACCTTCGTAATGAAATGTTAATCAATACCTATCGCATATCATATTTTGATATTGCTATCAATTTCACTTTATACGTACTTTTATACCTATCAATTATCAACATAACTTAACCTAACCTAACCTAACACCTCAACACCGATTTACCTGCTTCTGCGTAATTAAATGTTAATCAATACCAATCACATATCATATTTTGATATCGCTATCAATTTACTTTATACCTACTTTTATACCTAACACCTTAACGCATGTTTACTCTACTAAGCATGTCGCTACAAGTTACTTCTTTTGAATTGGGAACAATGGCTTAGCCTGCCGCCGGTCTCTTTATCTCTTTGACTATTTCAACAACAAAGCATTTTTAAGTGTTTGCCCTGCCTTTCTTTTGCACGCACCGCCTGTTGTGAATATTTCTAAATTTATTTCTATGTAAATGCAATTTTGAAATGTTTTTATTATCCTTTGATTGTAAAACCTTCCTTTCATAAAGCCGTCTTCCGCTTAGGCATACAATGGACACGATTTTAACTTGTCGATACATGCTTACTAGTGTATCAGGCTCGGTGGCGGTTAACAGTATTACAAAAAAATGCCACCGCGGGCGGTGGTCTTGCTATATAAGCGGAACTTACGCGTCAGTCTTCACAAGTTGTTTCGAGTTGTGACGTATAGTATTAAAAAATTTATCTAGTGTTTGTGAACGCCGATTATAGTATAAAAATAAACCTAGTGTTCGTGTTCGGAGTGAAGACTTCTACCAAACGCCATGTCCCGGTCTACAGCTAGCTGCATAGGAAAAATGGAGGTAAGAATAGTTTTATTTTATTTCTCTTATTTGTTTTATACTGTTTCAAATTTATCTAACATGCGTAGTACTTATATGTAAGGTAAATATTGAGGGCTACGTCCATCAGAGGACTGCTACTGGCTGTTGTGATGTGTGTGACGTGACATACTTATTTACAGTTGTTCAGGAGAAATATTGTTGTAATTATGTGATGATGTTGTCTAAATAATATAGATATAATATTTTCTTCAGTTTGCGCAACTATTACTCATAATTAAAAGTCTTTTTATTAAATTCCAAATAAACAAAGCTTTAAATCCGTATTTTTTTATTAATTTTATTATAATATAGATATGTCAGCGTAAGTCATTAACCTGAGTTTTATTAAAGTAAATTTTATTTCAGCATTGTTCTCGTTACCATCAATAACATATATCCGTGTTTTGTTTTAGGGATCGACAATTAACGTTGATGACTTACCAAACACATTCAAGAATTACTACTTTGCCGCATCAAGCGATGATGAAACTGAGAATGCATTTACTATTGTCGAATCCGATCAAAAATCACCAAAGCGAGCAGGCAGCGATAATGGCATCGATCAATTTTTCGACACACCGAAAATCAAAAAACAAAAGAAAGTGCAATCTTCCACAGTTGGGATGGCGCGAAACGGTGGTGTATCTTATATATCATCAAACACTAATGACGCAGCAAACGCAACCCATCTGGTTAAAGTGGAAATCTACGATCTCAAGAAATTAGCCAAAGTGTCGTCAAACAACCACTGGAAGCATGCAGATGTTCGTGCCAAATACTACACAAAGGTCACGGACAATGTTTACGATCGCAGCAAGGAATTAATATACGACATCACGAAAAACGTTTCGCAATCACAAGATTGTAAAAAATACTTTTTTGATAACTAATTTCATAATTCTCAAGCAGCTAAAACAAAACAAAAAACTACCACGCCCGCCACTCAACAACAGAGCAACTCCCCTTTCTACCTGAACCATATTTTCGCAAACTCTACTATATGATGCACCGTTACAATGGGTTCATAATGCTCGTTAACTAAAAACGTGTACATCAATAAACCCGAATTCACTACTTAAACCAACCATACCAAGCTTCGCAAAACAGTCAGCTCAAGACTGGAGCTCGGATAACTTATGCTCGCCAATCAGTTGAAAAAAGAGTTTCGAAAATATTTCGATTATTTCTATAAAAAATGGGAGAAGAACGTGTTGTTAGTCATTTCTTCAAAAATAGTGAACAAGACTTTCCGTTTAGTGATTTCTTCAACAGTGAAGTGTTGGAACAATCTGAAATATTAGAACAGAATAATGCTGACATGCTCAACTTAACAGTAAATAGTTTTTCATCCGAAAATGATGGTGCTTTATGTGCTATTGCATCTAAGATAGAACATCAGCTAATGTAAGTTTATCATCAAACTATTTCTTACAGATTTTTATGTGTAATTCTGTTTGATAACATATTATATATAATTGTTCTAACATTTTCTTTGCTATTATTCAGAAATGCGATACAAACTGGGGGAGAAAAGGAGATCGAAAATCAAAATGATGGCGCAATTATTAAAAACTCTTTCGACATGAAGCATCAGCAAACATAAGTTTACAAACAAAATATTATGTTATGGATATTTTGATAAATTAACATTCCTGTTTTATTTATTCATGATTTAATATTAAAATTTATGGTTGTATTTTATTCTATTTTTTTATTTAGGAATGTGCTGCAAACTGGGAGAGGCCTGAAAAGAAAATTATCACATGATGGTGACTCCTACGCGAAAGCTGTCCCTGGACCTTCATCATCTACTAATGATCTCATTGCATCAAGTAATGATATGATTAAGTGCGATGCTTGTCAAATACTGGTAAGCCGTAGATATTTTTCTAACCATATTCGGAGCTCTACGCATAAAAGTAAGGTTTTAAATTTAAGTAGGGATAATAATGTAAGTGTGATAAATACTGCATTTGGTTGTAGAATAATAACTTACAAAATTACTTCACCGAATAACGACGAAACTCTACAAACACCTGTTGAATTCTTCAACTCAGTTAAAGGTACGATTTCCACTTTGATAAATGAGAATCTAAAACAGCTCACAATAATCAAAATAAATTTCATAATCCATGCTGAGTTTGTGCAAGAGACAAAAAATTTGCATAATATATTCGATTTTCAAACATCAAATTTTAACATTTGTATGGGTGATGAGTTGGATGCATACTTCAAAACATTATGTGAAACTATTTCCACAAAAATTAGTGAATTCGAAAAAAAAGACAGCGGGTGGTCATTTAAATCTGTTCGTCATTTGGAAATGAACGTTAATAAGTTTAACCCTCTTCAAGGGTCAACGTATGTAAAATTGCCAAAAGATATCCAAAACAAAAGAGCTTTAATAAACGTGAAAAATAATGATCATGAATGTTTGAAGTGGGCATTACTCTCTGCTTTATATCCTGTAAACTACCATAAAGATAGGGTTTCATCTTATTCTAGACATCAAAACAAACTGAATTTTGATAATGTTCCTTTTCCAGTTAAGTTAAAGGACATTGTCAAGGTTGAGGAAAACAACAATATTAGCATTAATGTTTTTGGGTTAGAATATGACGAGATATCTAGAAAGAATTCAGTAGTGGGACCACTTTATTGGTCTAAAAATAAACGTGAAAAACACGTTAATTTGCTGTATATTTCTAATGGCAGTAATGGGCATTATTGTTGTATTAAAAACTTATCGCGATTAGTAAGTAAGCAGCTATCGAGGAAAAATCAGGCTGTTTTTTTATGTGATGAGTGCTTATTGCATTTCACCACAAAAGCGAGGTTGGATAACCACCAAAAGTTCGACTGTAGTCATGTTTTTACAGAATTGCCCAGCCCATCAAAAACTAAAAAAGATTGGTTTGGTAATAATGAACGTACGGATAAAATACGGTTTAACAATTATCATAAACAGATGAGGGTGCCTTTTGTAGTTTATGCTGACACAGAAGCACTTCTCAAGCCTATTTCTAGCTGTGATGCGGATCCAAATAAGTCACATACAATTAATGTACATGAACATGAAATTTATAGTTATGGTTATTACATTAAATGCTCATTTGACGATAATTTATCAACTTATAAAACATATACAGGGACTGATTGCACTCAAAGTTTTATGGATAATCTGTGTAAAGATGTTAGGGAAATTCATAAAAAAAATTGTATACAGAAACCACCGGTTCCTCTAAAAGATTGGCAAGAGGCTGATGTTGTTCAAACAAAAACATGCCATATTTGTTTAAAAGACCTCGAGTCAGAATCAGCTTTAGATTTTGACTGGCATACAGGTTTCTTTAGAGGGGTGGCACATCCAGTCTGCAAATCTAAATTTAGAACTCCATTTTTTGTTCCGGTTTTTCTGCACAATCTGAGTAACTATGATGCTCATTTTCTTGTACATTCTTTGCATCTAAAAGAAGGGGAAATAGAAATTATTCCTCAAAATAAAGAAAAATATATATCATTCTCCAAAAACATAAATATTAATGGACATAATGTGCAATTAAGATTTTTAGATTCTTTCAGATTTTTGTCAAGTAGTTTAGACAACCTGTCCAAAAATCTCCAAGTTGATCAACTTAGAGAGTTAAAAAAACAAGTGTCTAAAGTTGACGATTTTAACCGTCTGATCAGAAAAGGTATTTTTCCCTATGAATTTATTCAATCACATGAATCACTAAATGCTACATTTTTACCAAACCAATCGGATTTTTACAGCTCTTTAACAGGATCGCATGTTTCTGATGAAGACTATAAACATGCACAAGATGTCTGGCAGCATTTTCAATGTCAGAATATGAGAGATTATTCGAACCTTTATTTAAAAACTGATGTTTTACTATTGGCTGACATCTTTGAAAATTTCAGAGATGTATGTTTAAAAACATATGGATTAGACCCAGCACATTATTATACTGCACCTGGTCTAAGCTGGGATGCTATGTTGAAGTGCACAAAAATTGAATTAGATTTGTTGGTAGATTTTGATATGATAGCGTTTATTAAATCAGGTATAAGAGGTGGAGTGTCCGTATGTAGCAACCGACATGCGAAAGCTAATAATAAATATTTATGTGATTACAATGCAAAGGATCGCAAATCTTTTTTAGCTTACTTGGATGCGAATAATATGTATGGTTGGGCGCAGTCACAGTATCTCCCATACGGTGGTTTTAAATGGGTTGAACCGACTGTAAATTTTCAAGTCTCCCCCACATCAGATATAGGGTATATCCTAGAAGTAGATCTTGATTATCCAGATAATTTGCATGACTTGCATTCTGATCTACCATTTTGTCCGGAAAATATATGCACTGGAGGAAGTACACAACCTAAGCTAGTACCAAACCTAAACAATAAAAGAAAGTACATTATTCATTATAGAAACCTAATGCAGTGTTTAGAAAAAGGCATGAAACTGGTAAAAATTCATCGAGTTTTGGAATTTAAGCAAAGTTGTTGGATGCGAAAATATATTGAGCTAAACACACAGTTAAGAACAAAAGCAAAGACAGATTTCGAAAAAGATTTTTATAAGCTCATGAATAATGCTGTCTTCGGCAAAACTATGGAGAATATAGAAAAACGTGTAAATGTAAAACTACGAACGCATTGGGAAAATCATGGTAAAGTTGAGGGGGCACAAAGTTTAATAGCTCGTCCGAATTTTCACAGTTTATCTGTATTTTCCGAAAATTTAGTAGCTGTTCAATTAAATAAGACTAAACTATTTTACGATAAACCTATCTACTTAGGATTTTGCATTTTAGACATTTCAAAAACCTTGATGTACGATTTTCATTATGATTATATTAAAAAAAAATTCAATGACAATGCAAAATTGTTGTATACTGATACTGATAGTTTCATTTATCAGATATTTACTGATGATTATTATGATGATATAAGACCTGATTTGGAAAAATACTTTGACACTTCAGATTATCCCATAAACAATATATTCAATTATCCTAATGTAAATAAAAAAAAGATTGGGTATTTTAAAGATGAAAATAACGGTCGAATTTTTAAAGAATTTGTCGGTCTGCGATCAAAAATGTATGCAATTCAGGTGGAAGATACAGTAATTGCAAAAGCTAAGGGTGTCAACAAAAATGTTACGAAGAAAATGAAAATCGAGGATTACAAATCTTGTTTGCTTAACAAAAATGTACAGCTTGCTTCAATGTATAGATTTAGATCGATTAAACATGTGGTTTTTACACAAAAACTGAATAAAGTAAGTCTGTCTGATAGTGATAGTAAGAGATACATTTTACCAAACTCCACTGACACCTTAGCATGGGGGCATTATAGCATAAGAAATAATTAAAATAATAGTTGTAAGATTCAGGATACTATAAGGTGTAAGGTTGTTTTACATCTACCTGTATATTTACATAAAAGTGTTATTGGAATTATATCGTTTTTAAGATAGCATAATTTTAATAATTTTTCTACTTATGTGTGTATTTAAGTAAGATTGTCATAAAATGAAACTGTATTTTTATTGTAAATATTATGAGTTTTACTTTTTATAATATGTTCAATCACTTCATTTTAGTAACTTCAGTTCTGCGGATATTTAAACATAAGAACGTGTTTTAAAAATAATATGTATTTGTTAGGTTTATAGTGATTATGATTTTTAAATGCATGCTGTTTTTATTGTACATATTATAATCTGAATATATTAATTTGTATATAATGACAAATATATGTGTTTCCTTTCATTCGTTTATACTACCAGCTCAAACTTGCACGTCGCAATGATTCATTTTATTCACCCTTTTACTGCAATTGTAGCAGGTCCTAGCGGGTGTGGAAAATCAAATTTTGTTACAAATTTTTTAAAGCACTGTAAAGTAATATGCAGTCAAGAATTTTCCGAAATCATATGGTGCTATGATGAAATGCAACCCTTGTACAATTTGAGTGATGTTAATTACAATCAAGGTATCCCTGATTTAAGTATGTTTGATGGAAAATGTCCTAGACTACTTATAATCGATGATCTTATGAGAGAGTCAGATGGTCGTATCGTTGATATTTTTACAAAGGGAAGCCATCATAGAAATCTCAGTGTATTTTACATAACTCAAAACATATTTCATCAAGGAAAAGGTCAAAGAGATATTTCTCTAAATTCGAGTTATATAACTTATTTTAAAAACCCTCGAGACAGAACACAAATACGACATTTAGCTCGTCAGGTTTATCCAGAAAATGCTAAATTCGTTGAAGAAGCTTACAAAGATGCAACGACAAAAGCTCATGGATATCTATTCATTGATCTTAAGCAAAACACAAATGAAATATGTCGATTTAAAAGTAAAATTTTTCCATTCGATGAGCAGTGTACAATTTATGTCCCTAAAAAGGGGTATAAATACGATGCTCAGCAAATAATTTATGTCAGTTACAAATAATGTCTGAAGTAGAAACATCTAAAAAAAACAACTTTTTAAAAGCTTTAAGTATCATAAAAGAACAATATCGTGAAGCCTTGTTAGAATGCTGTAATGATGATGAGATAAAACAAATTTGTGAGTGTATAATAAACGTTTTTAAAGAAAAAATTCATATAAAAGAAAACAACGAATCTGTGTTTAATATATGTAAATTTAACTGTTTCGTTTCATCTGATGCTGTTTAGTTTGTAAATGCATTGAACAAAATCGAATATCAGATCGTAACGTCCTAACGTTAAAAAAAATGATTAAAAGAATAACACCTCATAAAGATTTATTAAGAGCAATATTAACATTAAAACCAAAACATAGAGAAGCATTGTTAAAAAATTGTGGAGATGATGAAATCAACTGTATAACTGAATGTATTTTCAATGTTTTAAGAGGAAAAGTACCCTTAGATGATAAATCGAGACGTAAATTAAAAAAACATAAAGATTTATTGAGGAAAATTGTTTTGAAAGGAAAAAGTAAAGAAAGGAAACAAATTTTCGTGCAAAGAGGTGGGGCTTTTTTACCTATTATTCTAGGGTCTGTTCTTAGCACATTGTTAGGTTCATTAATAAAATAAATATGGAAAGCGCAAAGAAAATGATACTTATTGAGCCTGAAGTCATAGAAAGACTGAAATCCGATAATGCAAGTACTAAAAATTTATCACGTTTAGATGAAGAAATGCATAAAGTAATAAACACTAAAATAGATGACAGGGAAAAGTGGCCACTTTATTTGCAAACATTGCAGAGATATCTTCATTTCATTGGAGAAGATCGAAAACCGTTACAGATACCTATACTACATTTTGATGAAAAAGAAAATGAGATAAAAGAAACAGTAAAGTCAGAGAAAGCTCCAGATAACGAAGAGACGTCTACTGAGACAACCTATAATGGTTATACAAAATCAGAGTTACTTGCTTTTATTCCAAAGACATACAAATTAAGAGGTGAATTATTAATAGATATTCTTTTGAAAAATAAAGATAAAATATCCTGGAATGAAAAAGGCACTGTGTTCGTCCGCAATAGAGAAGTGCGTAAAAGTAATATCGTTGACCTTTTGAGTGACATCTTGAGACCTCTAAAAAACAGTTCACCATATGGTTGGGAAGATTTTGCTCATGTGCTCAAAGATCTATCAGTCCCCTTAAGCTTTATTGGCAATCCAAAAAGAGCCACATACATAAGAGTTTTATCTCAGAGCCCAGCTAATGCTAGAACAACAAAAGACGTTTCAAAAGAGGCAGAAAACAGTACTCCTGATTATTTTAGCACGCCAAAATTAACTAGCAGTGGATCAAAAGTAAAACCAGCCAAAAAAATTAATTGGGAGAAATGGACCCCTTACTAGAAATTCATAATATTTATTACGATGTATCTAACCCAGCCGGTTACAGCAGTCTCAGTAAATTGACAGCAGCTATGAAAAATAAAATGACTAAAGAAGAAACAAAGAAATGGCTGGAATCTCAAGAAACATACACCCTACATAAACCAGTGCGTCGTCGCTTCCCTAGAAATAAGTACATTTTATCAAATTTAAATGAACTTTGGCAAGCTGATTTAAGCGATATGCGGACTTACAGCGAATATAATGACGGTTTTAAATACATTTTATGTGTAATTGATGTTTTTAGTAAGTATGCTTTTGCTAGACCTATTAAAAAGAAAGATTCGGCAACTATAAAAGAAAATTTTAGGGACATATTTTTAGAAGCTAAAGCTACACCGAGACATTTACAATCAGATAAAGGTACTGAATTTATAGCAAAAGATGTTCAATCTTTTCTCCAAAGTAACGGTATAAACTATTACACCACCAATAATCCTGATATTAAAGCAAGCATAGTTGAAAGATTCCAGCGTACACTTAAAATGAAAATGTGGAGATATTTTACTCATAATAATACGTATCGATATATAGATATTTTGCAGGATTTACTTAATTCATATAATAACAGCTTTCATAGAAGTATTAAAATGCGTCCTTGCGATGTTAATTTTAATAATATTATGACAGTTTGGCGCAATTTGTATGAACGAAAAAATAATAAAGAAACTTACATTAAAAGCAAACCCAAGTTTAAAGTTGGTGATCATGTTAGAATAACTAAGTACAAACACATTTTTCAAAAAGGTTATGAAACAAATTGGAGTGATGAAATATTTTTAATAACTTCGATTATAGACAGATCACCATGGGTTGTATACACAATAAAAGATTTGCAGAATGAAAATGTAATTGGAACTTTTTATGAAAAAGAACTACAGAAAGTGACATATGACCCCACCGCTACATACAAAATAGATAAAATATTGCGCACCCGCTATTCAGGTCGCAGAAAAGAACTATTAGTGAAGTGGAAAGGTTATCCTGATAAATTTAATAGTTGGATTTTAGCATCTTATTTAGAGAAGTCATGAGGACCGAAAATTTTTACTTAACTTTACCTAGTAATAGCTCGTTTACATATTTTCCAAGTAACAAAACCACTAACTTCTCCACAAAACTACCAAAATCAATAAAGTTGGATGGGGAATGGTCAGTAGGATTAGTTGAATTTCAGTATCCATGCACTATGTTTACTGTTCAGGATAATAATAATATAATGTATATAACAAAACGTATGAAAGTACCCGACCAACCAGAACTTAGTACAGTAACATACAAAAGTCACATACCTACTTCCAGCTATGAAAACATTAACGATGTTATAACTGCACTAAATTCAAGAGAAAGCTTCAAATTAAGACATGACAAATTAACGAAATTGGTCTCACTCACAGGCGATGTGAATAATCTGATATCTTTGAAGTTTTCGCCTGTTTTAAGCCTTCAACTTGGTTTTGATCCTAATACAAACGTTGCAACACAAACAACTGGAAAGTTTCCAGCTAATTTATACCTTGGATTACCATCACAACTATACATATATTGTGATATTGTGGAACCTCAGATGGTTGGAGATGTCATGTGCCCTTTATTGAGAATAACATCATTAGATCCTGTGAAATATGTATATGGATCAAACAAAATGCATATTTTTTCACCACCGCATTATGTACCAGTCATGCGTAGAGAGTTTGATACAATTGAAATAGATATAAGATCGAACACAGGAGATAAAGTACCATTCCAATTTGGAACGAGCTGTGTTAAACTACATTTTATGAAAAGAT
Source organism: Tuta absoluta (assembly GCA_027580185.1). Lineage (NCBI taxonomy): Eukaryota > Metazoa > Arthropoda > Insecta > Lepidoptera > Gelechiidae > Tuta > Tuta absoluta. The sequence goes on from JAQAHW010000009.1 coordinate 11,159,535, forward strand.
AAAACAGTATGTACATAAAACAAAATAATTCATTATGCCCATATCAACATTACTATTCTCATCAAGCAGGAACTGGAATCGGGGTAATTTATAAAGGAGTATCACATCAACGTGGTCATGGTATAGGAAGCTTTTTAGGTGGTTTGTTTAGATCTGTCCTACCACTTTTGTCGAATGGAGCCAAAGTTGTTGGAAAAGAAGCTTTGAGTGCGGGGGTAGGGCTTTTATCAGATATAGTGAGTGCCAAGCCTTTAGAAGAATCTCTAACAAACCGTTTTAAAGAAGCCACTTCTAATCTCAAAAGAAAAGCTGATGATAAAATTGTGAGAGCTATGAGTGGCTCGGGGTATAAAAATAGAAAACGAAACCTTAAAGCTCTCATTCACTCAGAGAATTTGAAAGGAAGAACAGTGAAAAAGGGGAGGAAAAGTAAAAGTTCATCCGTTAATGATATTTTCTCTTAAAAATAATATAAACGATGTCATTTTTACATAATCATTCATGTGAATGTGCAAAATCAGAATTAGATTTATTCGCTTTACCATCGACACAAACAAGTATAGAAAGTGGTCAATGGATTTATTACAAACCCATCTCATCTCTTAGCGACGATGGACCTATAGAATTTCAAATCCCTGGTTCCGGAGATGATTATATTGACTTATCACATACATTGCTTCATGTGAAGGCTAAAATATTAAATCAAGATTTGTCTAATATTGAAACTGAAAAAACGCCAGTAGCACCAGTAAATAACTGGCTTCATTCAATGTTCAGTCAGTTAGATGTATATCTAAATCAAAAGCTCATATCTCCACCAAATAACACATATGGATATCGTGCATACATTGAAACATTATTGAATTATGCGCCTGCAGCAAAAGAGTCCCATCTTACATGTGCCATGTGGTATGAAGACACTGCAGGAAAAATGAATAACACTGATGAAAATAATAAAGGATACTCATCTTGGCTGAAATATACTAAAGATAGCAAAGAGGTAGAAATGATAGGGCACTTACACGGGGATATTTTTAATCAAGAAAAGTTTTTAATTAATGGTGTTGACATGTGTATCAAACTAATACGTTCCAGGGAATCATTTAACTTGATGGCACCAACAAATGATATCAAAGTCAAAGTAGCTATCACTGATGCTACGTTAATGTTGCGTAAAGCTCGAATAAATCCAAGTGTACTTCTCGCTCATCAAAAAGTATTAGCTACTACAACTGCTAAATATCCGATCACACGGGCTGAAGTAAAAGTTTTAACCATTCCGTCTGGTATTCAAGGCAAAACGCTAGATAATGTTTTTCTAGGTCAAATACCTAAACGCTGTATTATAGGATTTGTGAATAATACAGCTTTTAATGGTAGTTTTAGCAAAAATCCGTATGATTTCGACAACTATGGTTTAAATACGTTTAGTTTGTATATTGACGGAATCCAAATTCCTTCTAAAGCATTACAACCACAATTCAGTAGTGGGTTGCATACTGTTATGTATCATACACTTTTTTCTGGAACTGGTATTCATTTTTTAAATGAAGGAAATGGCATAAATAAGGATAGATATGCAAAAGGTTATTGTTTGATGGCTTTTGACTTAACACCCGATTTATGTGCTAATTCTTCATCACATTGGAACTTGATTAAACATGGAAGTGTCAGATTAGAAGTAAGGTTTGAAAACGCCTTAACTGAAACAATTAATTGTATTGTGTATGCTGAGTTTGATAATTTAATTGAAATAGATAAGAACAGAAATGTTAGTGTAGACTTTAGTAGTTAAGTAGTATATAAGATGATGGACTGTCAATATCTCTCAGATGCATTTTTATTTTTGTGTAAATTAGACTTTAATATGAATACTTTGGCCATAAAAAAATACTTGCGAATGATTCATCATTCTTTGGCTGATAATGTGTTCCCCGCTAATCGTCTACCTATTTTTATGACTTCACCGGTGTATTTGATAAGTAATTTAGATCCTGATACAAAACCGGGTTCGCACTGGGTAGCAATTGTTATTCATTCAAATGGTGTTGGTGAATATTTCGACAGCTATGGTCGTAAACCTGAAGGTTATCATTTAAATTATTTAAAAAGAAATTCACGCAGATGGGAATACAACCATAAAGCTATTCAAAGCATTTTTTCATCTTTATGTGGTGAATATTGTTTAGTGTATTTGTATTTAAAATACAGAGGCCTAAGTCTTAAAGATTTTAATAACATGTTTACTAAGGATTCATTTGACAATGATTTTTTATTAAACGAAATCTTTAAAGCCTCGTTCAAGTAGTATTTTAAGTTGAATGTTACCATTATAATTTAGCTAATAAGACTAAATTGTATCTAGCTTTAAGAAACGGCTATGTCAATGTGTGTTTTATGAAATAAATGGTATATGCTTATAAACAGGTCTTTTATTTTATTAGCATTACGTGAGAAGTAACATGTAGTGTTTTAGAAAAAAGAGAAAGAAAACAAGAGACATAAAATAATAATTCAATTAAATTTATTGAGAATAATACAAACTAGGAATAATACAAACTAAGAAGCCTAACTAAAATACGAAAAAAAAAAAAAACAGAAAAATTATTGCAAGGTAGGTGAATATGTCGATGATGGTAAAACATAGTCATCCGATTGGGCGCTATTCATTATTTCTTCAAGTTCTTTCTCTTCCTCGTAGCTCCAATCTATTTTGAGTGGATGTATGGTGTCACTGCATGTCTCTACAGGTTTCGAGTATGACATATGACACTCTCCACAATACGCCTTCATGCGAAATACTCCATCAATCGTATCTTCTGACACTTCACTGAACTTTTTAGAATGTCCTTCGCACGGGGTGTAAAACATTTTGATATCACTGTCTTCAATTAATGCTTCGGGTAATTGATTATTTATATACCAAAACCTGATGTATCTTGCGTATTCGGCGAGAATGACATCTTTAGGTATCGTTGAGATGATTTTCTTAGTAAGAAAAGACATTTTTGGTTATAAATGTGTACTGCACAAGCACAAGTCTGATACTGACTGTTTTGCGAAGCTTGAAATCACTCGCTTAAGTAGTGAATTCGACTCTTTTGTCATTTCCATCCTTGGTTTAAGGAGCATTGTGAACCCATTGTCATGCGTAATAAAGTATTAAAATCCTGTGTTCGTGAACGCCGAAAATATGCCTCAGGTAGAAAGGGATTTGCTCTATTGTTAAGCGTGTTGGTGATTACTGTTTTTTCTATTTTAGCTGCTTGAGAATTATGAAATTAGTTATCAAAAAAGTATTTTTTACAATCTTGTGATTGCGAAACGTTTTTCGTGATGTCGTATATTAATTCCTTGCTGCGATCGTAAACATTGTCCGTGACCTTTGTGTAGTATTTGGCACGAACATCTGCATGCTTCCAGTGGTTGTTTGACGACACTTTGGCTAATTTCTTGAGATCGTAGATTTCCACTTTAACCAGATGGGTTGCGTTTGCTGCGTCATTAGTGTTTGATGATATATAAGATACACCACCGTTTCGCGCCATCCCAACTGTGGAAGATTGCACTTTCTTTTGTTTTTTGATTTTCGGTGTGTCGAAAAATTGATCGATGCCATTATCGCTGCCTGCTCGCTTTGGTGATTTTTGATCGGATTCGACAATAGTAAATGCATTCTCAGTTTCATCATCGCTTGATGCGGCAAAGTAGTAATTCTTGAATGTGTTTGGTAAGTCATCAACGTTAATTGTCGATCCCTAAAACAAAACACGGATATATGTTATTGATGGTAACGAGAACAATGCTGAAATAAAATTTACTTTAATAAAACTCAGGTTAATGACTTACGCTGACATATCTATATTATAATAAAATTAATAAAAAAATACGGATTTAAAGCTTTGTTTATTTGGAATTTAATAAAAAGACTTTTAATTATGAGTAATAGTTGCGCAAACTGAAGAAAATATTATATCTATATTATTTAGACAACATCATCACATAATTACAACAATATTTCTCCTGAACAACTGTAAATAAGTATGTCACGTCACACACATCACAACAGCCAGTAGCAGTCCTCTGATGGACGTAGCCCTCAATATTTACCTTACATATAAGTACTACGCATGTTAGATAAATTTGAAACAGTATAAAACAAATAAGAGAAATAAAATAAAACTATTCTTACCTCCATTTTTCCTATGCAGCTAGCTGTAGACCGGGACATGGCGTTTGGTAGAAGTCTTCACTCCGAACACGAACACTAGGTTTATTTTTATACTATAATCGGCGTTCACAAACACTAGATAAATTTTTTAATACTATACGTCACAACTCGAAACAACTTGTGAAGACTGACGCGTAAGTTCCGCTTATATAGCAAGACCACCGCCCGCGGTGGCATTTTTTTGTAATACTGTTAACCGCCACCGAGCCTGATACACTAGTAAGCATGTATCGACAAGTTAAAATCGTGTCCATTGTATGCCTAAGCGGAAGACGGCTTTATGAAAGGAAGGTTTTACAATCAAAGGATAATAAAAACATTTCAAAATTGCATTTACATAGAAATAAATTTAGAAATATTCACAACAGGCGGTGCGTGCAAAAGAAAGGCAGGGCAAACACTTAAAAATGCTTTGTTGTTGAAATAGTCAAAGAGATAAAGAGACCGGCGGCAGGCTAAGCCATTGTTCCCAATTCAAAAGAAGTAACTTGTAGCGACATGCTTAGTAGAGTAAACATGCGTTAAGGTGTTAGGTATAAAAGTAGGTATAAAGTAAATTGATAGCGATATCAAAATATGATATGTGATTGGTATTGATTAACATTTAATTACGCAGAAGCAGGTAAATCGGTGTTGAGGTGTTAGGTTAGGTTAGGTTAAGTTATGTTGATAATTGATAGGTATAAAAGTACGTATAAAGTGAAATTGATAGCAATATCAAAATATGATATGCGATAGGTATTGATTAACATTTCATTACGAAGGTAGCAGCAGGTAAATCGGTGTAGAGGTGTTAGGTTAGGTTAGGTTAAGTTATGTTGATAATTGATAGGTATAAGTGTAGGTATAAAGTGAAATTGATAGCGATATCAAAATATGTAACATGATAAGTTATTCAATGAGCAAGTAGTTTGTACAAAAACCGCGAATTAATTTGATATCAAACCGCGAATTAATTTGATATCAAACCGCGACTTAATTTGATATGAAACCGCGAATTAATTTGATATCAAACCGCGAATTAATTTGATATCAAACCGCCGATCAATTTTATTACATACGCGGATAAATTTGATATCAAATCGCGGATCAAGAATCATATGTGACGAGCTTTTTGGCAAGCACCACCAAACAGCCTCGATAGGGGGGTCACGAGTGGTCCAAATCCCGCTTATCCCTACTACTAACTTTAGAACCACGCATTCTGCCAGCAGAAAGGGGTCATCACGTTAAACACTCGTTTACTATTACTAACATTTACAAGCTCGATTGAAAAATAAGTTAATAATTAGTACACTAAAATTGGTAGTTGTTGATCACTTTGCCTTGATCGTAATTTTCAATTTACCAAACTTGCATCGTAAAGTACTATACCATCTTTCTGGAGCAGTCCGATAACCTATTGTAATATGTATGTAAGTAGGAGCGAAATTTATCTTCTCCTTACATCTAGAAACAGAAATTGGTATTAAGGGATATCGATTCCTTTCTCATCTCTACTATCGACTTTTTCGTTAACATCTCTATAATACGTGAAACATTACTTCGCCCCCCGACCCCCGATAGTGCGATAGAGAGCGTTGCCGCTCGCGACTGACTGTAGGTATTTTTAAGGTGAAATTTGCGTCTCGGGAGAAAACGTTTCCCACATACTAAATCACAACCAATAGTTTTGATTTTGGTGTCCATCGTTTCAGCATATTATATTCTAGGTTTATAGCTTTTTATTTTTTCTGAAAACTACTTTGTTTTTAAAATACAAACGTTTTACTTCAAGGAAGATTTTGTCATTAAAAAAGTGACTTTTAGATGCCTATAATTTTCAATCAATTGCAAAATTCGAAAAAAGGAAAAACTATAAACCTAGTTTTTTACTGTGTCAACAACATTCTAAAAAATCATTGAGATCGGATTACATTTAGGGGTAGGAAAACGTTTTCTCTTTTTGTATGGACGAGAGCTCGGTAGTCGATTCTCTTAATGTTATGGACCACAGCTTGCCTATTGCCTTTGCTTTTATTAGTTATAAAAATTACCAACAATTTTTCAAGGACTGAACCAATTAGTTTATAAAACTGAATTGCTTTTACCTTGAAACATAGCTGACAATTGTTTTCTATCCATCCATAGGTATATGGCTTCAGCTCTTTGTATTGATACATGCTAAATGTGAGGTCTAAAGTGTGTCATATTCTGACCATCTCTATGTACAGTCGGTTGTAGCACATAATGTACCAGGGGTACTCCAAAAGAACTGAATTATTTTTGTCCACAGCAATAATTTTTTCTTGACATGAATACGTATTCGTAGAAAGTGACTTCTTTTATGAAAATCAGTTTTTTGTTAACAATATGTGGACAATAATAATTCAGTTCTGTTGGAGCACCCCTGGTACTTTATGTGCTACAACCGTCTGTACCTTGGAAAAAGTTTTTCAATGTCATGATCTCATTCTTAAAAATACGTTTTTTTGCTGTGTTGTGCATATTTAAGAGTATTGCTCTTGTCGGTGGAGCTTCCGCCAGTTTTCTCTGTATTCTGCCTTCTCCTTGACTTTCCTGTACTGTTTTTGTACAATATCAAATTATAAATGAATATTATGTTTACTTTTAACATAGTTATTTACGATTCAGTATTTCGAGGATATCCTACGGTAAATAAGGGGTTATAATATCCGCGTTAATTAATTTTGGCGCCCGGACGCAGGGACCTCATTAAAATTTTAATTAAAGCGCTGTTCAGTGGTTTGTAATTCGTATGACATTGGAGCGATGAGATGAAACGTAAATAGTTTAAATAACCATCAAAAATCATACACCTTCATAACCTTTTTTTGAAAACTTGCAAAATTTTCAAGCGCGGCAGGATTTTGCAAGTTTAAAAAAATTGAATACCTAACACGGAAAGTGTTTTAAAATTTTGTATTCACTTTCATAACCAACAGACAACGTGTATTTATGTTATTATGATAGTAGGAAATTCAACATAAAAGAAGGTGCGTACATAAACTCCGTTTATTTAAGGATGACCAATAATGGGACAAACTTTGTATGTAAGTGACAGCTCGCAACTGTCAGTTACATACAAAGTTTGTCATCCTTAAACAAACGGAGAATATATACATACATTAACAGCCACAAAAGTCCACTGCTGGACATGGGCCTCTCTAATAGGAACATATCGTGTGGGATTTGTGTTGACCAATGATCCGATGGACCCTGGTGTCACATTTAAAACTTGCAAACTCGTAGACTGGACCTTTGAATACCAATGGAGCACATTACCAATTTTAATGTGATAATTAATTACCGTCCACCGTAAGTAGTAACCAAAAAATCAAAATTAAAACATTAAATTGTAGATTCTTGAACTTATGAACAATTAGCTTTTTTTAAGCTTGCATAATTTTCAAGCGCGGGCAGGATTTGAACTTGCAACTTTCGCCATTACTAGAGGCATTCTTCCATCTGGGCTACCGCAGCTCGTTCCTTGTCTGCCAATTTTGCAAGTGTATCTTAATGCCAGTAACGCGTGGTACGGCTCCATCTACCGGGTTAGTTTTGCAACTAATACCCGGCGCCTAATTCTATCTTTACTTGGTCTTTGTGGTCTCTGCCTGAATCTTTAAAACCTGTCAAACAAGTAACTGATATAATAAATAATTGTCAGCCATGTTGTTCAAATTGATATTTTTATAAGTGACTGGTTTTCTTATTAATGTTGTGGGTAAAGGGGTGTTGAAAATATTTTCGTGCCACTTATGCCCTCGATCCCTCGGAAAAGCGGGTACCTTTCAGTTGGTTGAACTATTCGGCACCCCTTTAGATATAAAGAAAGGTATTCTCGCTAATGGTCACGCGTAAAACTTGACATTGTAAGAACTTCGGTGGCCCTAGTCAAGGTCACAATACCACGCAATATTGCAGAAAACGATTTATGGTCTCTGTAATTTGAAAGGTACAGTAATTTAATAATAGAAAATTATAGGCCATGTTTCGCGGATGTAAATTTTATGGGGTAATACTGAAATGTGCTTTGTAACTTTGCAGAATTTGTGAACGGTTTTAAGAAGAATTAAAAGAAAATGATTGGAATAATAAGGTAAAGCTATAAATTTTCTTTAACATACATTATACCCGACTTAGCAAAGAGCAAAGTCATCAAGATAAACTCACCTCAACATTGCTGTATGTATACTCAATCTAGGTAGGCATATAAAGCTGGTTCCGGCGGAAACCAGATAGCGGGGCATATTAGAATATCGCGTGCGGGGCCTTGGGCGCGGGCCAAACGAGCCGGCAATGTCAGGGTGGGGTGAAATACCCCGTGAAGTGCCGCTTCCATGGTCAGGCTGGCTGGCAAAGCAAAAAATACAAGACATGTGTGAAAATGTTCTTTTGGCATCAAAGTAGAAAACAACTAAAAAAATGCAACAGTAGTTTTTCACATACAGCGCATCCAGCCCCAAACAAAGCAAAGCTTGTACTATAGGAGCTAGATAGCTGATATTAATACACTAATCTCCAAGAAGTAAGAATAGAATGCAATACTTGTTCTTAAGTAAGTATGTGTTGTTCATCCCTTAAATGGGTAACTTGAGGGTCAAACCGAAACTTTATCAGAGTGTAAATATATAAGTAATGATGTCCGGTGTAAAATACATACATACATACATACATACATATATCACGCCTATAATCCCTTGCGGGGTAGGCAGAGCGTAAACTGCCGCATAATACGGACATTTACGCCACATCTGACAAACATTTGAGGGTCATTCGGAAAATTGTGTACCGCTATAGTGACAGGTTGTCAGCCCATCGCCTAAAATTGCAATACACACCCTCAAGTCCCTAAGTCGCCTCTTACGACTCCCACGGGCAAGAAATGGGGTGATGCTATTCTTAGCCGGCAACACACGGCAAAATAACTGCAAATAATTGTAGGGGTGAACCAGCTAACAAAATTGATCAATTTTCTCCAAGAACATATATGTCGAAATATAAAAAAAAATTGGACGCCCCATATAAAATGGTCCAGCCGACCGTCAATTTGTATTGGAGGTAATTTTTTTACATATTTGACCTATGTTCCTCAGGGAAAATTGTTCAGTTTCATGGGCTGGTTCATTCTTTTAAATATTTGCTACATTCAGTATTAGGTTTATGGTGTGTGTTTGAGGAAATTGCGTTCAAGGCTTCAATGATTCATCATTCGTGTTTCAAATGGTGGTTATAAAACAGCTCGATCGATAAACTTTCTAGAAATGAAAAGGTGTAGTTCTTGTTACGTAAGAATAAATATCCTGGAAAATTCACACAGCGCCATCTGGCCCCAAACTAAACAGAGTTTGTACTATGGGAACTAAATAGCTGATATTAATACTTATATAGTTTTCCTTCAAGAAAAGTTATGGTCGAGAATACAAAACATTGTAAGCTAGTCTCTAGTAAGTTCTAGGACACTAGGTATAGACAAATGTTCATATAATCTCTATGAAAGCTTTTCTCATGTTTACGTTTTAACTAAAGCGTTTTTATAAGGCTTCTGTTAATAAAGCAGACACTAAAATAAATACATATTACTGATATAAATAAAATTTTCTCTTGACTTTATTATTAAGTTTATTTTAGCTCTGAACGAATGACATGGCCTCAAGTCGGGATTTAAATACTATTAAGTTACCTAAGCGCTGCCATTTTCCTTCAAATATGTTTACAAAAGCATAGGAGATATCTAATTCATGTCGTGTCTTATAATTTGTCAAAATAAGACGACGAAAACAGTGGTGACTAAATTGACTAGAAATGGCGAAGGACCCATTGACATTTTTAAACATGACAGGACTTAGATATCTTCTTTTCTAAACCTATTTGACGGAAAGTGATAGCGCTAATTTAAGGTACGTTAAGAGAATTTATTTCCCTAATTAAGGACATTACTAGGTAGGCAGAATCACTTGTAACTTCTTAGTTGTGGTGCCTAGGTGTTACAAAATACAACTGTTTTTGTTTCATTCGAAAAATCCAAATAGTTTTGAAGTTATGGACATTGGAAGTTGAACAAAAATTCAGATCTCTGTAAAAGCGCGCGCTTTGCGTGTGACGTAATTGTACAGGCTCCGCCCACTCACACCGCGCGCTCGCTGCTGCCGCCGCCGCCGCGCCGCCGCCGGTCCGCCACGAACACACACAATTATAAATAGTGATCAGTGCACACACATACTAATGCACCTACTTACCGCACATTACGAGTTCTTATCCCGACAGATTATTGTTATTTAATAAAAATATGGAAGAAAGTTTTCAAAAAAGGCAATCAAATAACTTGCCGAGATCAAATAACGTAACGGTTTGATGTTGGCTCAATATTTTTCGAAAAATGCTGATTTCGTTGCCGCTGAAATGCGAGGAGTAAAAATAAAAAAATAAGTAAGATCCCATTTGTTTATTTGTACACATATCGCGTCACATTATTTCCTTACTTCCATTTAACGCGTCACAATAATACTGTAGGGTAGGAGCAAATAAGTAGATAGATACGTAAGTAACTTTGTAGGTATGTTCGAAGCATATTATTTATAGGTTAGGCACAGTAGTATTGGTACGTAACTACCAAAGTCTATTCTCGAACAAAATATAACCTAGTAACGATACTAACGATAATCTACCTCTATGTTCATAAGATTTGATTTTGCTCTTTGTCGTATTTCTGGCGAACTGACTGTTGTTGACACACATGATGTACCATTTGTAAGTCTTTATATTTGACACTAGCGGCCCGCCCAGCGGTTTCACCCGCTGCTACTTACCAGTTTTCCCGTAGAAATTGGATCTTTGCCCGTAAAAAGTAGTTTACTTCTTTACTCCGTTCCAACAGAAGTGACTCAACAGGACCATGTGCCAGCAAAAGCGGCCCGTCATGTTAAACAACTTTTAATTTGATGCCGATACCGTAGCTCTTCGAGTTTAGATGGGATGCTGGTGGTCAGCATCAGGTACTCCAGATCCTTGATGACCATGTTCCAGCCGAAGCGGCCTGTCATGCTGAACAACTATTGCTATCAAGCCATTATCGTATCTCATATAGTTTAGTAGTGCTCCTGGTGCCCACCATCAGGTGCACCAGACCCTCAATGACCAAGTGCCAACAAAAGTGGCCCATCATGATAAACAACTTTTACTTTGAAACCATTACCGTATCTTCTATAGTGTAGATGGGATGCTGGTGGTCTGCATCAGGTACTCCAGATCCTCGATAACCATGTGTCAGCAGAAGCGCCCCGTCATGCTGAACAACTTTTGCTATGAAGCCATTTTAGAATCTCTCATAGTTTAGCTGTGCTCCTGGTGCCCTCCATCAAGTACTCCAGATCCTCAAGTGCTGACAAAAAGCAGTCCAAGTCCGTTTTCAATATACCACCAATATCAGTGCCAAATTTCACGAAGATTGCTAAATCGGTTTGGCTAATTTGGGTAATATCCGCTATATTTTCCGCTTTTCCTGCTTCTAACCGTTTTCCCGTGGGAATGAGGAATTTTCCCGTACTAAAAAGTTGTTACTCAGGAATGTTGTAGCTTTCTAATAGTGAAAGAATTTTGGAAATCGGTTTAGTAGTTTCGGAGTTTATCGATTACATACAAACAAAAAAACAAATCTTTCCTCTTTATTATATTAGTGTAGATTTTATTATTTGACATAACTGTACCGTAATTATTACTTTAACAATGAATAAGAAGCAGATCGTTGCGCGCGTGTGCTACGACTGGTGAACAACAAGCAACACAGATGAATAAGATATTGTAACGAGCAACAAAGCGAATCGGCGAGTCAGCGAGTCGGCGCGGCGGCCGGCCGGTAGTGTTCAGTGACGTCACACATGCGAGCGCGGTCGAGCATGCCTTGCCAACTTTTAAAAAATTATATCTCGGAAACTACTTATCGTATCGAAATGATTCTTTCGGTGGTTTTTACGTTTTTTTACAGACTATATGAAAAAAATAAAAATAAAAATCGATGTTGAAATTAATTGAGGCCAATGACTAATTAAATAATGGGAGTTACTATTCACCCTTAAACTTATCAGTTTCAGTTTTAGTAACTTGAGGAAGCAAAATAGTCGGCAATTAACAAATCATAGCAAGGTTGGCTATTTTCGTGAAATAATTAGTTGATCGTGTTGATATCGATCCAATACGTTTTTGCTTGAGAAGTTTTCCTTCTGTAACTCTACGAATGTTCAAGTTCACAAATCAGGATGTTCAGTATCACCTCGAGTTATATAACGGAGCAACATGATCCAGGTTTTTCGCACAGTTATGAAGGAAAACCAGTATAAGTGATCCCTGAAATGGGTAGTAGGCTCCTACTTAGTACATATGTAATTATAACCCTATAATTTCCAAAGTCATGTATTGTACTTAAAAAGTAGGTAGAGATTGTCGATCGAAAGGGATTATTTAAATATCAGTATGCAAAAAAAACACAATTGTGCACTTAGGCAATGGAGCTCCTTCTATGTTTATAACAACTAATAGTCTCCGTCCCATAAATTTTCAACATCATTATTCTTGTTTAGTTTATTTAAATAACCTTTATAAAACACCTCTCATTAAAAAAAAGATTTGTCATTTAAACTTGTCTTAATTAAATTGGATGAAGCCGTATCACGTTACCTTCATTTTAAAAGTATTTTCTCTTTTAAAATCTTCTGCACCAGAATTTTATCAAAATATTTTTTTATGGCTTGATACAATAAATGCGTAAGCCTATTTTTGTGTAAGTATTGTACTTTTGTGTAAGTATTATACCCAAGTGATACTAGGCGGTCAGATTTACGCATTTTTTGTAAAATGCTACAAACTGAACGATTTCAACCATGGAACTATAGATCAACCTGGAAGCCGTACTCTGTATTGCACATTGAAGATAGATAATTTGACCGATGTGAGGCTCAGTCTTAGACTAGGGAAAAAAGAGTGGACTTGAAATACCTACGAAAAAAACGTGCATACCTACACTCGATCTGTCACAAATATGGCGGCATGCCATAGTGCTGCACTCATTATTACCTATGGATCTTGGATAAAAACTTATCGATAGTTGTATGTGCGGTGCTTACAGCAGTCGGAACTTATTAAACTCGATCATCTAAAATTCTGCAATATTTACATCTACACATAATAAACATTAAAGATTTGTCTTTTTGTGTGTACGTATGTAATCGATAAACACTGAAACTGCAACACCAATTATTAATTTTATATGAGAGTTACAACATTCCAGATTAACATGGCTACTTTTTACCATAGGAAAATATCTTATTCCCACGGGAAAACAGTTAACAGCATGGAAACCGAGAGGTCGCAAAAAAATAGCAGGTATTACCCAAATTAGCCGAACCACATCTTTGCCACATTTCTAGCATAAATTAAAATGAGAGAGTAAAAAAATTTCGTTGCCTGCCGGGGCTTGAACCCGGGACATGTGGATAACCAACCCACTATTTCTAGCATATTAGATACGTACATGGACAAATTTATGTCGGCAATTGAGGATCTGGAATTCCTGACAGTGGGCACCAGGTGCACAGCTAAACTTTACAGGGCTATTTTTTATTCACCCAGGAAAATTTGCAGGGTGATTCTACTCATGATTCTGAACAACTTTTACTATGGGGCCATTTGCGAAATCACTTCAAAAAAATCAGCTGTTCCATACATTTTGATCGTGTAGGTATTCATTTTTGTATGGAACAGCTGCTTTTTTTCGCTATTTCGCAGGCGGTCCTTTAGTAACAGTTGTTCAGAATCATGAGTAGATTCACCCTGCAAATTTTCCTGGGTGAATAAAAAACAACCCTGTACTTATAAGATGAGATACGATTTAAGGTATTTTAGAAAAAAATGTTCAGCACGACAGGCTGCTCCTGCTGGTCAATGAGGGTCTGGCGATCCGCTATATACATATGCATATCACGCCTAGTATCTTGTGGGGTAGGCAGACGTAGGCTTGATATCAATAAAACAAGAAATCCATATTTTATGATAGATTTATTAGAATCAGTACCTATATACAAATAATAGCAAAATTTATACAACTAATACAATTGTTCTAATTGTAATTAAGATCTAAATATATATATTTTTAAATATATAATAAAAATATTTATTTTTCATATATCATAATAGCCTACTTATTGATACATACATACATACATACATCACGCCCATAGTCCCTTGCGGGGTAGGCAGAGCATAAACGGCCGTGAAAAACGGTAATTTACGCCACGTCTGACAAAAGTTCGAGGGTCAATCAGATAACTGTGTATCACTATAGTGATAGGTTGTCAGCCCATCGCCTAAAATTACAATACACACCCTCGAGTCCCTTAGTCGCTTCTTACGACACCCACGGGCAAGAAATGGGGTGATGCTATTCTAAGCCGGCATCACACGGCAAATTATTTACTTATTGATAAATGTTAATTAATACCAATTGTAATATCATTATATTGGTAATCTATTGGTTATTTACTTAACCCTAGAGTGGGCGCGCTATGAATGAATGAATTTTAAAAGCAATACTTACCAACAACTCACTTGAAGGCAAAGCATCGTCTTGTTACATTTAATGTTCGGTTAAGCCATTTATCTTTGAAATGCAGGGAACAAATGAAAATATCTTTGGTCATAGTATTTAAATTTTCGACCCCAAGTATATCTTCTTTCTTTCGGCCACTGCTTTCTTTGTTCTTGACGCCTTGGTAATCTATAATCATAAAACAATTCGGCTTTAAGTGTGCCCGCATTTATGACACTAAACTTCATACGAAAAACTTCGAATGTATGCGTGGGCACGATTCAAAAGTAAAGCAATAAAGGGGATCACAATTGTTTCACTTATTTAAATATGATATCGATAAATTGAAAATGCCGTACCCCAACTCTATATACTATGATGAATGATTTTTGCAAAAATCTCGGTATATCTTTTTTAAAGCAGCAGATGATTATAAAAACGTAAGCGTTTCTTTAAAAAGTTTCTCACAGCTACCACAATCTTACAAAATAACAGGAAATACAACATATTTTAAATCAAATCGGTTACTTACCTGTGCAACGTTATCTTTTGATGTTTATTGTTGCTTTTCATGCGGCATCCCAGCACACTGCACCTACCCATATTAATACTATATTCTTCCAAGTTTTATCACTTTGAATAAGCTCAAATTTCACATAAAACACAAATATTCTTAAAAATTCCTCGATATTTACACGCGGGATGACAACTGACGTACTTTCATCTGACAGAGACTAAACATGGCGGCCGGCCGCAGTGTTGCTATTTATGGTAATGATAAAACATTAGTTGTCCTTTTTTTCATACTGTAATACCCATAAGTTAAAAAGAGACGCAGATATGTCTAAGTTGTACTCTTTTAATGCCGAGTCCACTCTTTTTTCCCTAGTCTAAGGGCTCAGTTACCCTTCTCTCTTTCTTATTTTCCCGAGTTACCCCGAGTTACTCCCGAGTGTACCCGACGTTTACCCACGATGATAGGGTGACCATAACATAATATAATCAGTTTTTGAAACCGGTATGCATACCGAAAGAAATGAGGTACGTAATCTTAACGAAACAACCATTTTGAAATTGATAATAATATTAAGTTCATTGCTTAGATCATGTTTATACTCAATAAAATCCGAACACAGTGAATATTTTGAAGATTGACGTTATTTAAGTTTTTAAATACCAGCCTTTTCAAAGAGGAATAAAGTATGCTTCCTTTTTCTATCTTGTTTGTTTGGAAGAAAAATTGTCCCGTTTACTTCCGACAGAATTAAACTACATGGTCAGCCTACTTACAAACTATTAGAAAGAGATAGAAGGATCCAACGAATTTGGAGGTCATATTTCTTGACTGCACTTCTTGTTTCCGAGTACGGACTCCAGTTTTACCTATAAGCTTCTTGATTTCAACGTTATTGTTTCATTGTTTTAGACCGTCTTGCAAGTGTCACTTAAGTGTCATGAAGTTGTTCTGAAGACTTTGTAGCATGATCAGACTACGAATTAAAACTTCCCTATGGATAACCTTACTATAAAATGAGATGTTTTTAACCTTTCTTACAAAATACACGATGATTAGCTGACTGTCTTATCTACTACGGGAAATGGAATAAAAACATCGTTTACGAAAAAAAATCTCAATAGGGAAAGTTGACCAGTTTCGTGGACTGCACACTCGAAAAATACTCAATAAGTATATAAAAAAATACCAATATCACACTTACGCACTTGTACGTAAAGACAAAATAATTTAAACTTTGTTGATTAATAGACCACCTGAACCCAAATTGCTTACATCGTGGCGTCCTGGCATGACAGGCACTCTTTAACCTCAGGTGAACAACCTTCGAGGTCGAATCTAATCGCCTGAGGGCCAGCACACACTGAGATGCAACGCGACGAGACGGAGACGTAATAACTTTTTAGGGCCGCCCCAGACTATCGGGCGTGTTTGACGTCGCGCGAACTTTTACTAGAAAACCGAAAATGAACTCTTTAATTGAAATTAAGGTGAGATTGGCTAGAATGAACGCCGCCGCTGGTTTTATAGTTCAGTCAGAGAAAAATAATAAAACACCACCACCATGAAGGAATAGCAAAATTACAATATAAACACAAGACAGACATATAAAAAAAAAAAAAAAAAAAAAAAACGTACTAAAGGCAAACTTTGCAAAATCAGAATTGCAATCAAAAACATTGGCGGAGTGAAATATAAACACTGCTACACAATGAAAATTTATATTTTATACCATAACATCAAACAATTTTATACATAACAAATTGGTGTATATATATGGTATTGTCCCAGTTTACACATATTCAATTGGTCAACGAGGCACAATTGACCATTGGCGTCGCGAATTGAGATAAATTATCATACACAATTTTACACACGCATGAAATTACTTGGAAAAAATTAAACAGGCTGTAGTTATGGATGCATAAAATTGCAATACAATGCTACCTTGAATTATGTTTGCGATATTATGACAACTCTTGCGGGAAATCTTAAATGTCATATTCAAACATTCCTTCATGCCGCGACTGATATATACGCAAGTATGTTGCATACCTAAGATGAGGGGGTAATTGAGAACACTTCAATTATTAAAAGCAAGCAGGTTCACCCGTGCAAAAAGAAACATCATCATCATCATAACATCACATTACGCGATAAGGCCGATAAGCCACGATCTCCCGTTTTCGCCATCCAGTTGCTTACCAGCCGCCCTCTTTAAATCATCGGTCCATCTGGCCGGAGGGCGTCCAACGCTACGCTTGCCAAAGCGTGGCCTCAACTTGATTACCCGCTTGCTCTACCGTCCATCGGTTCTACGACAGATGTGATCATCCCACTGCCACTTCAGCTTGCTACACTTCCAGATGCCCATTACTTTAGTCTTCTGGCGGGTTATCTCATTTCAGACTTTATTAGCAAGATCTCGAGCAAAGACCTTTCCATGGCTCTCTGAGTGACATGTAAACGGTGGGCCAGTTTTACAGTCAGTTTCCACGTCTCGGCACCTTCAAAGCACTGGTAGGACGCACTGAACAAGAGTTTGAGAGGGGCTATACCGCGACATACCATAGCATAAGTAATAAGTATTGCAAGTAGCGATCGAAGCGAGCTCGATATGTCACGGTGCTAGCCTCCGCTTTTGTCAGACAACATTTTAGTCCCCTTTACGTAAAAATAAATAATAAGTATATTATTCGTTCGATTCTGTAGTGTGAGGTTCTGGGTTTTATCTATGTAACCCCTTGTATCTGCACCTGCTCCAGTTACTTCTTTGAGGGATCAACTTATTCTGGAATATAATACAGTTGTCAAGGATAAACAGTATAACTCAAATGCTGCGAATCGCCTCACGAGAACCAATTGTTTGTTTACTTTACGACCGAGAGATGATTGTATTCAATTCCGCGGTGTTATCAGAGCGTCCCGTTCCGACTCATTACAGCAGCCAGTCACTATTACACACAAGAGATATTTCTCGGAACATTCTATTGCGATGCAAAATTATTACCATAGTATAAAATATATAAATCATCGGATTTAATAAGAAATATCATGCTGCGTGAGACATCAAATTGACAATAGACCCTATAAACGCTGGTGTCAGAACAACCAAGTGACTCCGGATCCTAAGACCAACGCTCAGATCAGACCGCCAAACCATGGTGACAGTTATTATGCCCGACTAACCTCGACCACTTATATTTTCGTTATGTTTTATACTATGCTTCAAACAAACAATTTGGAGCGCTACGGAAGAAACTGATTTCTCAAGTCGCACCTACGCGAATGTGATTAAATGATTAGTGTGATGTCTTTAGATTACGTTTTTGATTGATTTAAGCGTAAACCAGTTATTTGTTAATGACTCAGCAGTTTAACATATTTTCTTTTATGCAGTTTCCGTTGTATACCAGGTCCATTCTTTTTTTACAAAAGAGGTTACTAAAATCCCGTCTAAAAACCGAATATCATGACACGTCACCGCATCAAACTGTGGCTGTCACAGGTTGTCATTTATATGGAGTCACGAGTCGTAATTCCGTCCGGTGCGTGTGCCATATACCTAAATTGATGTATCTTTGAAATGTTCATGGTGATCAAATTAATAAATCCATCTAAAGGTGCAAATCCGCGGGCAAAGCGATCGATCGTGCAGAAACTGTCTGTGTCACTGAAATGTGTTAGCTCTTGGTGTCGACTTGATGATTTGATGACGCTGATCCTGAGCGATCACTCTGTGCGCAATCGATCACTGAACTTGAACTAATATAAGTGAATACCGGGCAAACCAGAACTAGATAGGTCGTTTACTTCTTTTGCGACGAGTTCCAATTCGCATTTCTGTTAAACGAGCGCTGATGGACTGTTATGTTCAAAACTCGTACGTATCAAATCAATGCACCCGTTCCTTTCAGAAGTTGTAACGTGACTTTCTGTTGTTACAGCGACAGAGAGCAGCGCGTGGTGCGCGCGTGACATCTCGCTGCGCGCGCAGAAGAAGTTCCTGTCGCGCGTAGGAGGGGCGGCCAGTGCACGCGCACTCGTGCTGGACGAGCACGCGGCCAAGCTGCTTGACCAGGTAATATCAATCGACCAGGTAATATCAATGCTACCTTCACACCAATGCTCCTGCTCCTGCTGCTTCACGCGCAGCCATCATACTCTTCACTTCCGGGTGAGCTCCTGCTCCGGGTGAGCTCCTGCTTCCGGGTGAGTTCCTGCTTCCGGGTGAGCTCCTGCTCCGGGTGAGCTCCTGCTTCCGGGTGAGTTCCTGCTTCCGGGTGAGCTCCTGCTCCGGGTGAGCTCCTGCTCCGGGTGAGCTCCTGCTTCCGGGTGAGTTCCTGCTTCCGGGTGAGCTCCTGCTCCGGGTGAGCTCCTGCTTCCGGGTGAGTTCCTGCTTCCGGGTGAGCTCCTGCTTCCGGGTGAGCTCCTGCTCCGGGTGAGCTCCTGCTTCCGGGTGAGCTCCTGCTCCGGGTGAGCTCCTGCTTCCGGGTGAGCTCCTGCTCCGGGTGAGCTCCTGCTTCCGGGTGAGCTCCTGCTCCGGGTGAGCTCCTGCTTCCGGGTGAGTTCCTGCTTCCGGGTGAGCTCCTGCTTCCGGGTGAGCTCCTGCTCCGGGTGAGCTCCTGCTTCCGGGTGAGCTCCTGCTCCGGGTGAGCTCCTGCTTCCGGGTGAGTTCCTGCTTCCGGGTGAGCTCCTGCTTCCGGGTGAGTTCCTGCTTCCGGGTGAGCTCCTGCTCCGGGTGAGCTCCTGCTTCCGGGTGAGTTCCTGCTTCCGGGTGAGCTCCTGCTCCGGGTGAGCTCCTGCTCCGGGTGAGCTCCTGCTTCCGGGTGAGTTCCTGCTTCCGGGTGAGCTCCTGCTCCGGGTGAGCTCCTGCTTCCGGGTGAGTTCCTGCTTCCGGGTGAGCTCCTGCTTCCGGGTGAGCTCCTGCTCCGGGTGAGCTCCTGCTTCCGGGTGAGCTCCTGCAAAAAAACATACTCTTCACGCAGCAATACGAATGAGGGAGAGAGAAACTAAATCCATTCGTGCTTGTGCTGCCGTTCCTCTGACTCCCGCAAGAAAAACCGACACTCGAGGGAGCACGGGAAGTGGCAGCGGCATGAAGAGGAGCAGCGCGAGTAACCTGTTCATATGCTCGCGCTGCCCACTTCCCTTACTATTTTCCTGCCTACCATAGCGCGAGTGTCTGAACGCGGCATATTGACTAGTTCCGACTTTTGATGGTTAAAATATTGATTACTTTTGTTTGCTTAGAATTGTTCCTGAAATAGATCTTCAATAATAAATTATTCACTTATTTCGACTTGAGGGTCGATAGGTTAGTAACGAATCTTTAATGAAGCTGATTTCTATTTTCAATTGCGAGGTCGGTTATAGTCTTACTTTTGTTGGATTTAAACGTAGTCTACGTTTCGCGTTTGTCGCACTGGCGTTGTACATCTGGGGGCATCTTTGTTGGGTAGTTTGATCTTACTCTTTTCGTGTGGGATGCCGAGTCGTCCAACGATTCAATAACCTTGCTTGAAAACTTATAAAGAATTTGAGTTTGATTGTACGTTTGAAATAATATTAGCGTTGCTAGTGGCGCTTATTTCAGCATGTTTTGATATCGCTAGCAATAAATAAGGACTATGGGTCTGAAAAAGGTGCGCTAGCAAGGTAGGTAACGGGAAAAAACAGTTCACTACTGCTAGAACGCTGATTTTATTACCTTGCGTGACTAGTTGAGAAGCCCCCAGATACGTTATCCATTGGTGTAGAGAAGTGTAGCTTTTTAATCTGTAAAAAAGACCTTATTTGAGTGTTGTCGCAACGTTCATTACCGTAATTTTTGTATGAAATCTAGTGTGTCAAGGAAAGCAAAAAAATATCTGATGGCTGCGAATCATAATATAACTCACGTTTTATACAATGAAAAATGATCTTAAAATGTAAATTTCCTCCCATTCCAGTTCCTAACCGTGCTCCGCGAGCGAGTGGAGAAGAAGGAGGCGGAAAAGTTGGTGAAGCACGTGATCAAGGCGGCGGTGAAGCTCGGCGTGCTGCGCAGGCACGGCCAGCTCACTTCCGCTGACGAGCGAGCGCTGGCTGCGTTCAGAGCCAAGTTCCATGTGAGTAACGAGCGGAGAAGTTGGTGAAGCACGTGATCAAGGCGGCGGTGAAGCTCGGCGTGCTGCGCAGGCACGGCCAGCTCACTTCCGCTGACGAGCGAGCGCTGGCTGCGTTCAGAGCCAAGTTCCATGTGAGTAACGAGCGGGGAAGTTGGTGAAGCACGTGATCAAGGCGGCGGTGAAGCTCGGCGTGCTGCGCAGGCACGGCCAGCTCACTTCCGCTGACGAGCGAGCGCTGGCTGCGTTCAGAGCCAAGTTCCATGTGAGTAACGAGCGGAGAAGTTGGTGAAGCACGTGATCAAGGCGGCGGTGAAGCTCGGCGTGCTGCGCAGGCACGGCCAGCTCACTTCCGCTGACGAGCGAGCGCTGGCTGCGTTCAGAGCCAAGTTCCATGTGAGTAACGAGCGAGATTGATTCCAAGGAGCGCGAACAAGCTTTGAAACTAGCGGATGCCGAGAAGCATTGGGTCAGGGGACAACTAGTCAGATATTTGTATCATCAAGCAAAAAATATAATTCTGTTTTGCTGCCACCAGCCAATAACGTCAAAAATCACCTACAGGACAATATTCTCCCAGTTGTACACTTGTCAGTTGTTGCGCCGTTGGTCCTCACCGATTCACTAGATACTTGTTTGTAATAAAAACTTTAAGGACACTTCGAAAACAGCTTGAGATTTGTGCAAGCTGTTATTATTATTACTTTACTTACGCTGCGGCGCGCGGCGAGCCTTACCTATATTATGACTTATACGTAGGTGTTGCTTATACCAACCCTTTGTTTAATGGTTGTGCTGTATGCTCGTAGACAACTGCTATAGTTAAATAATTTTTTATTCAATTTGTGTTGATCCAACACATTTCGAAGCTTAGCCACTGGCCGTCTTAACACCATCCGGAACTTATGGCAGTAGCGGGGGAAGCTTGATGAAATAGTTTCGCAGATACATAGCTGCTACGTGATTTAACTCTTTACGTTCGTGTTGCATAGAAACGTGAAATCCTTTGTTGGACTGACCCGCACTAGATGCGAAACCACGTTTTCATTACCTGATGGTAAAGCTAGAGCGACAACGACGAGCGAAAAGGGGTGATTCTATCTTAACTGGCATCACACGGAAAGTGAAATTATCGGTTTCTATATTTTTATGTACTGGCATTGTTGTGGTTAAGACTTATGTAACTACTCAAATACATTATTGATTGTGATAATGCAATAAAATATATGACTTTGACTATAGGCCGATAAATATAATGTAAAAAAAGTATGTATGTAATAATATCACCTATTTAGTTCCCATAGTACAAGCTATGCTTAGTTTGGGAGTGGAGGGAAATGTCCAGGATATTTATTTATTTTATAATGTTATTTTGTTTGTTTCTAGACGGTACTAATGGCCGTGGTGTCATTCTGTGAAGTGGACTTTTCCTACGACCGCGGTTTCCTCCAGGATGCTCTGCGCGAATCGCATCAGTCACTCAAGTAAGCATTATAATTGGACATCCCCAAGATTTATCGCTTGAAGGGTAAATCTAGCCGAAATTCGGCAGTTAATTTAAACTCAAAACACACCGTTATGTAAAAAAAACTGCCATCTATCAGATTATGGACGTGGCAACATTGGTACCTTACCTTTAATAATAAAGGCCCATTTCCAAAAGTAATCTTCTTGATATACAATGTGCTGTTTTTCTGTTATCGTTAACCTTCAAGTGACGTTCGGTAATCCAAATGTCTTCTTTTCAGGTCTGTAGTGGAACGCCACCTGTCAGACAAGTCAGTCTCCCGCTTAGCCGGAGTATTCAACCTGGTATCTCGAGGTGACCTTTTAGACTCTCTATTTGCAGGTCAAGTTGATGAAGATGTCCTCAAACTAACCAAGATGCTTCGCAAGGAACTAGACCGCGGCCTCCTATAATCCAACCAAACCAAATATCATGTGCCGTCCTACCACTATGCCACAGTGCGTAACCATCACAATTTTGGAGGATTTTAATGTCTCGAAGACATTGGTTAAGCCTTGATACACTGACTTTACTGAATCTCCTTCACTGTGTTAATGTCACAGTAATAAAGCTCGTAGATTTCAACTATGGGATCACTTTCAACATTATAATTATCTCCACAAATGGGGAGTAAATTTTCTACTCTTAGTCTTTTCGATGACAAGAGCCTACTTTTTGCACTAGATACCTACTGTTGAAAATGGGCATGTAGTGCTTTTTTGTCCACATCAAGGAAGGATGTCATAGATGAGTATTTGTTGTTGGCTTTAACAGTTACGTTTCGTTTTATTTTTTGTTGTAACGTCTTTTTAATATACCAAATTTCGAATTATTTTGTTTTGGATTCTGAAAATACACAAAATAGATTACAGTAGTAGCCTTAAACTCTTTTAAAGTTGCTAAAATACGTACATTGATAGTCGTTATTGCGTTCAGGGTCAAAAAATCACCGATCGTAACAATAATTGAGTTTCTAAGCAATGATAAGTAAATGGTAATAATAATGAACCTAAGTATTTGATGGATAATTGTTAGTAATTAACGTGATGTGGACAAAAACATGTAGCGTAGGTATATTTGAATCTTGTCTAGGTACTTATGTCTTATTTGCCGTAGTCGCACTACAATTTTCAAATTACGTAGAGATGAGTATTTCATTATCGTTTATATGTAGTTTGTTTTTCTCTATTTAATGAGGCCTACTAAAACTCGTTTACGAACTAGTCAGACTAAAACAAGAGATAATCAAAGAATTAACTCAGAAGTAATGTTGTCGTCAAAGTAATATGACGTAAAAAGGAATTTGGATTATGAAATTTTTATTAATTTATTCCAAGGTAGTTGTTCTACTTACATATCTTTCATAGAATAAGCCAGAGAATGGGGTAAAGTTAATATTTGTATGAGTAAATTTCGAAAAGGGCAATAGTGTTGTTAAATAAGAAAATTGTAATAAAAACTGAAAGGTCTGAATTATTTTCCTAAACAATCAACGAATATTTTATACTTGCCATTTTACATGCCATCTATCGAGTGAGCTCGTTATTTTTATAGATAAGTTATTTGATTTTTTTGAAATTACCTATTGATCTGTCTATGACTCTCAAAAGATCTTGCCCGAATTAATTGCGAATTGATTTATAATTTATATTTGTTTTAATGTTTTTATCATTAAGTTTTAGACGGTTAATGCATTTATGTGTAGGTGTAAATATTATACTCGTTATAACTCGAATATTATTTTAAGGGCTATGTTATTTTATTGTCAATCTTGAAGACAGTTACCATAAGGTTTATAATTGCAAGTTTCTGTCGTATTGTGTAGGTACGAGTATATATGTTTATATCCCAATATCATTCTTGAAATATAAATGTGATCTATGTTTAGAAGTAACTAGTTATATCAACTATACAACTTTTCACTGTGTATAATGTCTTCACTGTAAAATAATATTTAAAAAACCATGAACAATAAATGTTAGTTCAAATTGATATTTTGGACCAAAATTCTACACTTAACAGCAGATACATATCTGGATAAATATTCATATCTGTCTTTTAAGCAACAAATTAATGTGTATGTGTTTTTTTGTGAAGGGACCGGATGTTGTTAAGTAAAATAATTGGCATAGGCCAATAGGCAAGTAATTAAAATTGTCCAAATTTTAAAAGTGGATATAATTTTATAAGGCCGACTCACTATTGTCATTCTACAGCAAGATTTTACTTTTTGCTGTACTATGCGCTGTGTGTGTTCCACCAAATGGGTATACCTACACTTGATCCCAAGAAAACCCTATTTGTACTGTGCCGTGTTTTCCACCCAATGGGCATATCTACACCTGAGCCCAAGCTAATTCTATTTGTGCTGTGTGTACACGTAAAATCTGAAAAAGTGTGGACAAATATCTAGCCTTTTTACAAGAAACGTAAAAAAATATATATTACACTTTTCTATTAAAACATTTGAACGAATTAACAAAATCTTATAATGGTCCCTTTCTCTCTACAATGAATCTTTTTAAAAATGTCTAACTGCGCGCACTTGATCTTGCCTAACACTTACTTATAATATTATATTAAAGTAACGTTTAGTGTAATTTATTAAATTCTTCTTGATGTTGTATTTTCCATCTAGCTGTCTTCTTAAATTATCAAGAATTTGAAAGCAATAATATTGCGTAATCTTTTTTGGATTTTGAATGCCTTATTAAAACATAGATAAAGAATTGATTTAGAGTTATGGTAATTTCGGACTAGACCATCTGATTTCGACAACCTAATAAAAATTTGGTACAATCTGAGTTTGATCACTTCACGAAAATTAAAGGCATCATCTGATTTGAATGTTTCAAGTTAAGAATATTATGAATATTATACAAAGATTTTGAATGAAAACAAGATGGAAAATACAATCAAAGCTAGATGAAATCAAAGAGACGTCCACGTAGGGATTGTATTAAAATGACAATATAAATGTGTACTACTGAATGTTATTTTCTTCTATTCTCTATGGATGTATTGTGTCTGAAATAGTCAAGTTATTTCACATTCGTGTAAGTCAATGTATTTTGCAAAATGGGATAAGTTTGTATTTGTACCTACGGTATTGAATACCAAACCACGCCACGCGTTATTGGCATCAAACATTGGGTCATTGGAGTCAAGATACACTTGCAAAATTAGCGGGCAATGGATGAGCCGCGGTAGTTCAGATGTAAGAGGCGACGCAACTCGTGAAAGTTTCAGGTTCAAATCTTAGTTGCGTTGAAATAGTCTTTATCTATAATTTAACCTCTCAGTGTAACATGGTATGTTGACATCAGGATTTTTTAAAATAAGACAATGTGAGAAATTTTGCAAGTTTTCAAAAATTTCAAAAACGATGTGAGCAATTTTGTAATATCCATTTTAGGAACCAACCTATGCTGGTTATGTACTACTTAAAAAAAAACTATCTTCAAAGGGTAACACGGCATAACGCCAGGAAATCAATCAAATATAAAATTAGTAAAGATGTAAAAAATAATTTATCATTAAAGCTTGCAAGTTTCAATACAATTGAGCTCTAAGCACTGCAAAGCACTATATTTTTTGCATGTACTTGTAATTTAATGTAAGATTAGAATAATGGGCATTAAATTGTATTGCAGATCTCGTTCTTAATATGTTCGCAAACAATCCTTTTCAAATTCGTCACATAGTTAAACCAACAGATTATATTTCATAAATTCAATATTGCAGGTAGTCAAACAATACCTCTATTTTCGATCTGAAGCACATTAATCTACCCCTTTAAGGCGCTAAGTAGGGTGAAGCGACTGTCCCTTGGCCGCTGCGTCAGAGAGAAATACCCAGTCAGATTTCAGGCAAATTTCCACGCGTTTATGGGAATTTTTAAAACTTTTCACGTGTACCTAATGCATGACTTATTCACACATTTAATTTATATCAACGCGATTTTAAGTTGACAATACCTAAGGCCTTAAGGTTCAATCAATTTTTTTTTTACGAACTGTATGAAATCTTGTTTAAGTTGATCCCTTGAGATCTGCCGCAGACCCTACGTACGTTTTGCGAACGACAGATAAATAAAAAATTTCGAAGATATTTAACAAAGAACCGAACGTAATTGAAATAAAGATTCCGCTGGGCAACTTTAGAGCCGTTTGTCATTCTAGCCAATGTCACCTGTATTTTTAATTAAAATAAAATTCCTTTTCGAATTTCTAGTCAAAAGTGCTCGCGCTGTCGCTCTCAAAAGATACTCTAGCGCTGCGGCGGCCCTAAAAAGTAGATTGCTGTGCTGCTGATAGTTCAGTTTGTCAAAAAAAAAACGAATATACAAATATGAAAAGATGCTGTTACTCAGAATCTTCAGGGTAAACGAATCTCAAAGTGCAATAACAATTACATACCATCAGCCCATGCACTGTATAGTACGTATTTATTTTTTAATTCGTTAAGCTGTGTTATAAATTAAGATTTGATATCAAAATATACAATAATAAATTGATACAAATGATTGTTTTTTTTTTCGCCTTTTCATTTCAAGCATTTATCCAGTTATTTATTTTAAGGATCAGGCACCTTATTAGGTACTGGTTCACTATCATTAAGAATAACTAGTACCTATACTTAGTACCATTGCCGTGTGATGCCGGCTTAGAATTAGCATCACTCTATTTCTTTCCCGCGGGTGTCGTAAGAGGCGACTAAGGAACTCGAGGCTTTTTTGTGTTTTACAATTTTAGGCGACAGGCTGACAACTATAGTGGTACCAGATTTTTCTAAAACGTCTCTCAAATATTTGTCAGACGTGGCGGTAGCGACCATATTTTACGACCGTTAACACCCTGCTTACACTGCAAGGTATAAAGGCGTGATATGTATGTAAGAAGTACCTATAGATTGATCCTCTAGATGAGTAGGCAGATATGGGGACAAAATAAACAAAAACAATTGAAACACGAATATATTGTGAAAGCACCAGTCAATAATTTATTCACTAAACCCCCTTAGTATACAAATCTGATATTGTGTATTGACGATGTTGGTCACTACATGTACTCGTGATGTGCTCAATACTTACATTTATTACACCAGAATTCTAAATAACTCGTAATTTACGGAATATATTCGTATTGTAAGTTCCAGAAAAAAATACACTGTTTGAAACTTATCTGCGTTTAATTTAGTGGTCTAGAAAATTGCTGATGTAATCAAATAATCTCAAATCTGTGACTGAATCGTGACTGAATCCAGCACATGAAATTTTCATTCAATAAACCATTCAATTTTCCGTATAGCTTATACGACAGTTGTTCCAAACAATTGTCTGCTAAAATTAAAAGAAAAAAAAAACATGTCTATAAATTATAGAAGTGCCTATTTTTTAAGAAACAGTTAAATTACCTTTTTATATTGTATAATATTATAATCCACAAATGTAGCTTTCAAAACTCTACCTTAATTTTCTAGTTTTAAATAACACCATTACAATTATATGGATCGTTAATAGTTTGTACATTATTGGAAAATTATTATTGGCGAGCCATAAATAAAGAAATAAAAATTTCTTCACTGGTGGGATTCCAACTAGGGAATGCAATCTCGATCTCGCGAGATCTCGAAATCCCCAAGATCTCGAGCAATTTTTCGAGATTGAGATCTCGAAAAAGGCGATCTCGTCTCAGAAAAATCATTCGAGATCTCGAATAAAATCCATCGAGATTTTCGAGATTTCGAGTCTGAGCTTGCGTAAGGCGTTGACGTGTTCATTGATATGCGTCCGCGCAGTGTCTGGCGTTTGCCGGCGGCGGCAGGACCTAGCAGTCGATACCTATTGAGCGGGTGCGTTGCGGGGGGTACGGGACGGGGGATTGACGCGACGCGACCGACCAATCCAAGAGCTTGTTTATTGTTTACTTACTCGCATTTTCGTCACTGTGCATTTCGTGTTTTCGAGTGAAAGTTATTATTCATCTATACAAAAACTAATTACATTCAGTATTATTCTATATTAGATAGTTTTCAATGTGAAATATAAATATGTCAAAGAACAATTCTAACCAAGTGTTTGTGGACGTTACTACAAGTTATTTGCCGGTTTGGAAATATTTCAAAAAGTCTGTGGATGGTTCGACTGCAAAATGTGAAAAACTGATTTCGTTTTTCGTATCCGTTGAGGCAAGTCGATCTGGCATTGGAGTATCGATCAATTATTTTACAAAATACGATAAAAAGTCAGAACGTGGTCTTTATTACTCTTACTTTCTAATCTTAAAGTAAAAAAGTACAATGTTTACCAAAATTATATGAAACAAACAGAATCTCGATCTCGATCTCGAAATCTCGAAATCTCGACCCATAATCCAACGAGATCTCGGGTTGGTCAATCTCGAACCCTGAGATCTCGAACGAGATCTCGAGTTGCCAATCTCGGCTCGAGATTGCATTCCCTAATTCCAACGCACATCTCAAGCGCCAGTTATGTTATCCACTGAGATATCTATGTATACATACATACCCATGATAGATATACATATTTATCTTGAGTTTTAACCACACCACACCACCGATTCAATAAGTCAACATATAACTTAATGTAGAGTAATTTTTTGGCAATAAAAAGACCTTTCCAGATTTTTCTGTAGTAAGTTGATTTTACATTAAAATATTGAAACCCATCTACGACACTCAGAACACTGGTAAATAAGAAAAATACTTTGTAAAAGGAAACATTTAGTGATATTTGCTTAACTTAAGTACATTTAGAGATAAGTATCTTACAGTTTAACCTCACCTTAGGAAACAGTGAATAATCGTTTCTCCGTCTAATTCGTTTATCGTAACGTGAGTAAAAGAGATGACTGGTTATGCCTTTACATGACTGAAGCTGAATCTATTTACAGTTTTTTTTTTATTGGAATGTTTAAGTATGGAATATTACCACTAAGTTAATATCTAAATACTTATGATTTGCAAATATAATACATGTAGTTAGTTAAATTGTAAAAATATGAAAAACATGGGAATAGATATAAAATAAGAGCTACATAATATTGAGCACTCTATAACTTTAAAATCAAGTTTTATTAATTATCTGAACAAATGAAGTGACATTTCCAATACATAAGCAGGACCATAAAATTCGATTCAATAGATTAAAGATGCTAAAAATAAATTTTAGTGGATATTTATTTGATTAGTATTCAAATAATAGTATGAAATAAGACTATCATGTCTATCCTACTTTCAAACATATGAATGGAATAAGCCCGGAATGTCAACAATATGAGATCATAGTGTGAAAGCTTGTGTGTGACTCGCTATAAGGTACACGTGACTAAAAGCTCAAAGCTTTGCTGAATGAGCTTCTCAATTACATTTACATCTAAACCACAGATAAATTAATTACTACAGTTAGTATAAAATAGATTTATCTTTCTAACCTAGTTAGTCTATACATTTTGTGAGTATTCCCTTTGTATACGTTGTCTATGCTCGTAGGCGGTTCTCCAACTTCGTCCGTTACTGCGTATTTTAACGCATGCGTCTGTCGGACGAAAGGAAATTGCAAATTCCGATCTTATTCCGATACAAATGAACGCACTGTGACCGTATTTGTATGAGAATAAAATCGAAATTTTATATTTCATTTCAACTGACTAAAAATACGCAGCGACGGGAAACCAGGAAACCGCCGCAAGGAACGTTCGTGTCAATTCGATAGTTATTTTTTGGTTTTTGTAGAGCATAAATCGAACTCCTATTCTCCTACCCCAGGCTTTGTTTATATGAAAAATGCGGAATGTTGAGCCATAAACTACATAGATGACGTGACGCATAACGTAGGATCTTCTACGTCCTCGTAGCAATTTGCTACGGGCTACGAAATATGCGGGCCTGATTAAAATAGGATCACGTATTTGATGATGAAAATGTATGTCCACTCATTGACGTTTTTTCTTTCGCGAAAAGTGTTTTATACGAGTCGTAGATATTGGATAAAACATATTGATAAATCTACACACATAGCACTTTGCTAACTTTTAGCAACGATCAGTTATTGATGATTTTTCATATTCTCAAAAACTTTCTTAGATTTTGTGGATTACATTTTAAGAAATAGGTACAGACCTAATTTTAACCTACTAATTTGTATTCCAAGTATTTAATTACATATAGATTACCCACTAAAATAAATTCAATGTTATTATTTTTTAATAATGTTCGTAACCGATGATTGGAAATTACAACATGAATTTTTGTTGAAATTTACCTTCTATTATAAACAAAATTACACAATTTTCTGCTTGACCCATAAATGTCTGTCAGACGCGGCGTAAATGTTTGTTTTAATGGCCGTTCACGCCCTGCCTTCCCCGCAAAGAATTTAGGCGTGATATATGTATGAATCAAAATGACTACTGAAGTAACAATTACACAGATAATTAAATCTACTTACACCATATTCAATCTTAAATTATTTGTATCCATAATGGAATGTTAAAATGACACAGAAAACTCGTACACGTGATATATCAAGATGTGTTATATTTAAATTGTACTACTTACATAGGCAAGGCCCAGATTTACACCAACACCGAATTAAAAAAACCGCTGCAAACAGAATTACATCCAATCTTATGTCGGTAAACTTAAGCTCCGTAGAACTTTTTAGTACTCATGTTTTTGAAAGTAAATCTATTAGCTAAACGTGAAATAGTGTGACGGTTGGCAGGTATACGTAAAAATGGCATTATCTATTGCTTTAGTATACGGCCTTAGTGTTTTTATTCCATTAGGTACCTTATAACATTTGTTACATTTAGAACGGGACTTAAAAGATGAATAAAGACAAAGATTTTGATGCAAATATAACCATGACAAGATTTTAAAGAAAATTTACCCATACAACTTGTAATTAGGTGTTTGTAAAATTAAAAAAAAACAATTTTCATATAACCATCTATTTGCAAAACCAATGTGCAAAAATAATAAGTGAAGTGATTAACAGTAAGAAATCGCGTAGAAACAGCTTAACACAAAAGTAATCATGCTACAAGTTTAAACAATATATTTAAGAAGAGGTTCTAAATAGTTAAAAACAGAATTGTAAATCGACTCAACATGTGCGAAAAAAGTTTAACACTTCTAGAAGTTCTTAAATTTTCTCCCAGTAGGTTTTAAGATAAAATAAAAGTAGCTTAATTCGTGTTCTTTATTTACCTATGTATTTAATACTTTAAACATACTTAGTAAGATGTTTTCTAGGTAATTTAAAGTGTAGGACTTTGGAGTGATGTATAAATCCTGAGTTTGTAGGTTCTTAGTGCGACTGGTTTGGATTTGACCAAGAAAGTAGTTACAGATAGGAGACAAAATCCTACATAATCTGAAGTTACTTCAAAAGTTCAATATCTAGAGTATCTTTTTTTGGTCTTCAGCATCTGCAGATATTTATTGATATATTATTATATTGTATGTTACAAAGCCTCGCGTGATACATGTTTTATGGTCAATACAAAGTAACGAATTGACAGCGGTGTGTTAACTTATTCTTTTAAATGTTTTTCAGATGAATTTCAGTTTTTATCCAATTGATCTTTGTTTGTTCAAAAGCAGGTAAACTGCAAAAAAAACACGATATTTGCACGTGACATGAAGAGGATGTCTTTAAGCAAAATGAACATGAAAAATTCATCTCTGACCCCGCTGTCGCTTCGCACCGACTGTGATACTCAAGAATTGCTGTAGAACTGAAGCTCAGGATGTTTTGACTACAGTAGCTGGTGAAGTGGATGAGCAGGCTGCTCACTCCTTGAGCTTGTGCCAGTCGGCGATCTGGCGACGCGGCGCGGCCTGCACCTCCCGCCAGTGATGCCGCGCCGAGCCTGCGCCCTCCGCGCCCAGCTCCAAGCGACCGATCACCTGAAAATCGAAGATTGAAGAGACTTTTAAGAGTGCATCTTTAAAAAGCATGCAATGTTTGCTACTGTAAACTGTTTACGCTGGGAGGACTTATGACTTTCGCTATCAGGACTAACGACACCCTTATTCTTTCTGCCACAGCGGTGATACTTACCGCATGTATGCTATTAGACTTCCTCGATCATTATATAACAAGGTAATTGAGAAAAATCAAATGAACAACCTGCGGATCAAGGGTGTATCTCCCATAATTTCATTGAAACACGGTGGTGGTAGTTTAAAACATTTTTTTCTTATCTTACCTCGTTTTTAGTGACGCGGTCCCAATCAAGGACCAGCAGCTCCAGTGATACGTGGTCTAGGGTCGCGGTAGGTGCGGCTGGGACCTCAAATACAAACGACTCGTTGAAAACTGGATTCAGGGTCCTTTTCTTCACGTGGGTCTTCTTCTTGGCGATGCGCTGGCCGTTGTACAGCAGGTACATTTTCACGTAGCTGGAAAAACAAGTTATCAGAAGTCAATAAAGTCACCTACTCATCCCTTGGCTAAAATCTGCGATGAAGTATCATTTAGAGTTGTGCAGCTTAGACCTAGACGCACCTTCTTTACCCAGATACAGAAGAAAGTCAATGTCGTGTCCTATGTCGTTGTGTTTAGTTGCAAGTGGGCCACGGATTTATGTGTATTTTTGGCATTGTAATTTTTAATCTGTTGCCTGTAACTGAACCTATTGAAATAAAATAAAAGTATCAGGAGGTCAAGTCACTAAGAGGAAAAATTGGAAGTTACTCCACCGACAAGAGATTGAATCTTAAATTTGAAGAAGCCGCTTTGCCCTACTGAAACAGAAGTTTGATGGAAATTTCCAGAATATTTTAAAATTATAGTATATACTGTTTCAAATGTAAGAACATATATTTATAATAACAATTTTAGATTTAGACTTCGTTTTAGATTTGAACCAGTGGGTGCGCTCAACTGCACAAAGATAAACTTACATCATGATCACAAAAGCAAAAGATAAGATTGTGTAACTTACGGATCAGCAAGTCCGGTGACGTCCATCTTGGGGAGGTTGCGTGCCTTCAGAAGCACGACGGTGAGCCTGGCGGCGGCCGGCTGCCAGCATAGGGACACCAGCACCTCACCACGACCTACGCTACGCATCTGTAAGAAATAGCAGGATTTCTAGTTTTTTGTAGTTCTGACCTAGCCTACATAAATTACGTCATTTGAAATTAAGGGGGGGGTCTAGCCTTTGGATGATGGTAACATGACGCTGGAGGGGGGGGGTCTCGCCAAAAATTACGTCATTATTCGGAAGTCAAGTAAGCGCTTACTTAATTTAATTACTTAAAATATGATTTTCTTTATTATTTTTATTCGTTTTATTACCTCTTTAATCTATTTTCTATGAGATATGACGCCATTTTAGACAGGGGGGGGGGTCTACAGAATTATGACGGTAGGATGATTATAGGGAGGGGGGGGTCAAAATTCGGAAAAAAAACGATGACGTAATTTATGGACGGCCCCTAGGTACCCTCACACTTTATACCACGGATTCACCAATGGCGAAAATTGGAACTCAGGAAATTTTCATAAGGCGGAAAAGGTGCGATAAAAATGGCTGGCTGTTTGCAATGTTTTCCAGTTTCAATACGCAAAGGTCTGTACCTTGAGGCTCCGGGGCTGGATCTCTCGGCACAGAGCCATGGCTTCTCCACTTTGAAGCTGCAGGGTGGAGAGCGGGGACACCACTTCACCAATGATCTCGTCACGGGAGTATCTGTGGACAAGTATATATCTAGCTAAATAGCTCAAATCATGGGTTACCTTAAACCATAAAATATCAAACATCATCTGCCTTTCCCCTTATTATACGCGACATGTTTGTTTATAATCAAAATCATGTTGCAATATAATTTAGCGTCGTTTTACGACCGGCCGTCTGCCTGTCGTTAACCCTCTTTTAGAATGCTTTTGTAGGTGGATTCGCCTCCATCATGCCGATCAAAAAGAATTATAGCCTAGGACAAAAATTCTACGTCGTCTATCACTAAACACTCTGAGTTAACAAAAACAGTTAATTTTTATTAACTTTGATAATCGCGGATTTTTCATAAATTGGAAGTTAAGAGCCGACAGACGGGACGCCCAGACGCAGATGGCGAGACGAACTGTTGCTTTTCTCTAAAGATTGGTATGCGGAGACACAGGATCGCGAACAGTAGAAGAAGGGGAGGGAGGCCTTTGCTCAGCAGTGGGATCCTGACGGCTAGATAAGATAAGATAAGATAAGATTTTTCCCGATGATTACCTGTCAAAGCTGAGCACTACGAAGTGAAGAGTGATGGCGCTGAGCTGGTGGGGAGCGATGCCGTAGAAAGTGAAGTCTTCGTCGTATACCGGGCAGCGGGTCTTGCGCACTACTCTGTAAAACCAAGACACCGTTTGTGAATTCCCAAGAAGGTTTGGCCAGACTCCAGCAACCTATAGGTATTATACCCATAAATAGAGTTTGGCCGAGGAGGTTGAAAATATTTCCAGGGCGTGTTCTAGACGTGATTGAAACTAAACAACTTTTCTTAGTACTATTTTGTCGAAACGTGAAAAAAATATTTGATCCTCTGAAACAAATGTTTTTGCTGCTCGAGTGATATAATATGAGAGAACCAATTATTCTTACGTATTGCGAAAAAAAAACTTAAAACGATCGCCAAACCACCCTTGCATCTGAAACCGCTACTCTATTATCCGCGTACTAAAAAGTAAAAAACAAATCTAGTTACTGTTTTCGTTGCCTTGCTTACAATTTATTTCACTGTACAGTGACATTTATTTGTTATTAGGAAAGTAACCTTCAGCGGTGGATCACAAAGGAAATCGCGTGACTATAGACTTCAGACTCGCGGACGCCGCCGTACTAAGCTCTCGAGTAATAAATAAATTATAGAGAAAAACCTACTTACGGGCTCACATACAAGCTACTTTCACGCAGGCGAAATTTTGTCCTCCATATTTTCTTTCTTAAATAAATAAGTGCATGACTGCGTATCGACAAAACTCGTAGCAAAACTCTACGCCATAGCCTGATAGCATTGGTAACATATACTGTAATTCATATCAGATCTTGCTAGTGCTATAGGTAAACCTTGACACCTCCCACCTCATAACACAACGGTTGATAAGAGTGGACGTTCAGGATCTTCAAATCAAACGCTTTAGTTATATAGGTATACTTCGTACGTAGCCGAAATCTGATCGGTTTTGCATTAAATTCAGATCATTCTAAATTATCGCTAAATCCATGTGTTCGGTTTGTCCAACTTTAACGCACTGCCTTAGACTGTTCACATCCAGGTGAAGAATACTGACCTTGTCTTGACCTTGTGCTGTTTATCGGGCAGCAGCTGCAGCTTCACGTAAGGGTCCGGTCCAGCTGGTTCACGGCCTGGTAGACCCTGGCATGACACCACAGACACCACCAAAGCGGTCTTCTCGTTTTCGTATCTGAAATTGAAAACAATGAGAATTTTAGTTGCGTGGCGTACACACACATATCACGACTATAAGCCCTTGCGGGGTAGGCAGGGCGTAAACAGCCGCAAAAATCGGACATTTGCACCACGTCAGACAAATATTTGAGGGTCATTCGGAAAATTGTGTATCGACATAGTGACAGGTTGTCATCCCATCGCCTAAAATTGCAATACACGACCTTACGACTCCCACGGGAAAGAAATGGGGTGACGCTATTCTAAGCCGGCATCACACGGCACTTTTTAACAATTGTAAAAGTTGTCAAAAGACTAATGCATGATGTTTATTTTTGTAAAACCGTCATTACGTACTGCACTTTTTTTGAAAATGACCTTAAAACGTCATTTTATGATCCTACTAAGGAAGAAAATCATTGTGAAATAACTTCCTTCCTCCTTCATTATTTTTCCTCTTAACCGAAGGTTACAGCTCATTCGCTCCGGAAATCTGTCAAGAGCCATTTAACTTCGACTAATGGCGGAGATAAAGATATCACAGGGCCTTATTGCAAACGAATGGTTTAGAGGGAACCTTACAGCAAACCGTAATCAAGCCATGAAAAATTGGTCGCTATAAAACTAAGCATTCGATAAAGAACAACTACTTTAATGCACAAAGAGCGCATCACGAAGGGATTTCGAGAAATCGGCGAGATAAGGAGTGCAACGGTTGTAACAAATTATTTCGATAATTATAAGAGTGTGTTTTAAATTTTTGAGGGAATATAGCGTGTTTTTGTAGTGTTTCGACGCGCGTCAAGCAAGCATTGCCAAGCAAAGTTTATGGTTTTCTTGTATCTCATACTTTGTAAAATTTGTTCTGTAATATTTTGTCTCAGCACAAAGCCTTTAGAGAGTTCGGAATGGTTCTATACAAGTTCCTTATCCGGGCTGGCAAGTAGCCAGAACTTGGAAATGAATCCTACATTTGACTTGAGGCAAATACCGAGATTCAGGGGTTCACGTACGAATGTAAAATGTAATGTACTTAAAAAGCGCATGAAAGCTCCTTTTCGAAAATCTTTAAAAATTTTGCTTGGTTTTTTCAGAAATGTTTTATTTTGGATCAATTTCAAACAGTCATTGTAAAGTGTATTAGTAGAAGTAAAGATTCGTAATGACATATCGGAATAAAGAAAAAAAACCAGTACTCCACGTCTGAAATATCCATAGGTTTGTCTCAACAAAAGTAGTTTTCGCATTCGTGGTTAGGTGGTTCTCCCACTTGTCGTTGTGTTTTGTCAGACGAAAGGAAATTGCGATTTCCGAACTTATTACCATACGAATGCGGCTACGGTGCATTAACAGATGCGTCTGTGAATTGAAAGAAAAACAACGCAGCGACGGATGACAATTGGGACAATCACCTTAATAAACGAAAACTGTACACGCACCTATGTAAGGCGGGGATATAGTGTGAGCAAGATTTGAAAACCAGTTTTATTTAGACAATTACAGCCACAAAATTCTGTTTTTTTTAAATATGTTTTTGTCAAGGATCTAACTGAAAACATTTACTTATCTGTTACAGAATTTCACAAATTTTAATCAATAGAAAGAAAAAACTAAGTTACCTGTATTTGAAACATTTTTTCAATATTATGTCCACAGTTTTGAAGTTATTATAAAACAATGTGCTATAATTTAGATACATACCTATTCTTGTACGAATACCTAAATAACATATTCTTACGGTTTTTTCTAGTTTCTTTATCGGAAAAACCGTAAAAATTCGCGAAAATTTGAGCGCAAAATGAGTTTCTGTTTCACTCTGGCGTCGTGCGAACGAAAGGGACAGACTTTTTAGGTGAATCAGGGCCTTAAGATAAAACGTACTTTACCCCATTCCCGACCTAATTTAGTTTTTTTTTATTTAGCTGAGTACAAGTGGGTCACACACAAACCCCCCGCGTAGTGTACCGATGTGTACCAGCAAAGCGATTCAGCAGCGGGTAATCAGTATTGGTGCCAATTCTGGCTATTGGATTCCTGTGCAAAGATTGCAGACAAAAGCGGGCCTATTTTATATATAAAAAAGCTCAGATTATTCTGTCACTTATTTAATTAAGGATTTGAAAAATATATAAAACCTGGCCTTTGTGTGCCGCTCTGCGTAAACTATGGCGTACAAATTGTAGTAAGGAAAAGTATTCTGTAAAATTCAATAAATAATTTTACGTAAGACGTAGATGACGTAAGTATCTCCTCTAAGGTGACATTTAATTGATTAACAATATTTCAAGGGCGAGTTCTACTCGTGAAACGGAAGAACTTGTTTATGAACAAATGCTTATCAGACGTGGCGTAAATGTCCATTTTTTAGACCAAACTGTATAAATGCAAGCTGCTGATGTGCTTTATTTCAAAATGAAGAAATGAACAAAAAATTCTGGTGTTCATAGTATATTTATTGAAATACTTTGAACACCAGAATCATTGCCATTGGCAAACTCGACGCGCCATAGCACGGCGCCGGGCTGGTGCGCTAAGCGGGATTTCCAACTATTATTTGCGTGATTGGTCGGGTATAATAGATGCATTCGTTTTTTTTAAATAAAGGTTATCGTAGAACGGGTGAACGATAGGGTTTTAAAGTGCTCGATTGGCGGAAATTCATTGGAAATGGTAGTGTTGGACGGCTTCCTACTAGATGGATCTACTAGATGCAATAGGTCCAGAATCGCGGTTTATGGAGGCCAATGTCCAACAGTAGACATATCACGGCTTTTTATGATGATGACAAAGTAATAGGTAAACTTAGGAACAAAATTTCCGATGAATACACTTAGAGCTATTAGTCCGGGCGGCCGCTATGTGATCGATTACTAATTTATCATCAATCTACTATCAAGTTACTGCATAGAAAAATTACACGTAGGTATGTACTTTGTATCTTGAAATCACTCAAAATCGGGTTCTCGAGTGGAGGCCACGCCTCGGCATGCGTAGTGTTGGACGACCTCAGGCTAGATGAAAAGATGACCAAGATGATAAGGCGGCTGGTAGCGATTGGATGGCGAAAACGGGAGATCGTGCCCTATGGCGTACCTTAGGGGAGGCCTAAGTCCAGCAGTGGACTGCAATAGCCTGATGTAATGTGATGTACTTTGTGTAGACTATTTAGCTCATTCAGCCATCATTTACTCGGTATTCCACGCTTTATAATTGAGTTAATTATTCTTTTTTGTGTGGGAATCGGAATCGTCCCGAAGAACCCTCTAGGATTAGGAGTGAATTTATCATTTTACCAGACTGTAGATTCTTAAAAATTTCAACATGAGTAATACGAGTCGTACTATAGAAAATAATAGACAATTCTATCCAATTCACGTCACAGGAAACCACAGGATCGATAGAGATCTTTATCCTCGATCACCAGCGATAATTGACTTTGCTGCAAGTACAACACGACACACAACTTGAACATTGTTTTAGAGTAAATACCTACGACTGGGAGTAAAACTTTGTAGTCCCCCGATACGATACAGCGTTCAACACAAGACTTGTTTAATTAGCGTTGAGTTTGAAGCTGGAGAATACTTTGTGTGATGCCAAGCGTTCAATTTTAGAATTGTTTCTATACGAACATAACGGTTACTTCAAAGGAAACCCCAAAACGTAATGAGCAAAATAAAAAAAAATGTTCTTTTTCTGTTCCTTATATTAAACACGAACTTTAATTACTTTCAAGCAGCTTTAATTAAGTTAAAAAGAGAAGTAGGTAACACTCAAATAAATTACGTTATCTGGACTGTTTACACCTCAGTACGGCTAATAAAGTATTTCAAGTCTATAAATGTATTATCATACCAGTTTTAGGTAACATTTTGTGTCTACTGAGCAATATAGCCTGTCGATTCGTTAAAATATTTGTAGATTATTCACATATTTCTAGACGACAGTTTTAACGGCCATTTACGCTATACCTAACCCGCAAGGGAAATAAAGCAAAATGCGTTGTGATATAAATTGTGTGTCTTCTGAATTATAAACCTCCTACTCTTTTTTTCCGCCTTCTCTTCAGGACACGAATAAATTGCCCATTACAATTCACATTTGTCAAAATGGTCTAGATTAAAAATCCTTCCTGAAGCTTGAGGGTTGTAGGCATCAAGCCCGTAAGCATGAAACGGTAGGCATTAGGCTTGTAGGCAGTAGAGTCGGGTGATTCTGCGGCACTTTTATGAGCAGTTACAAACAGTTACAGCTCGTTACGTCTTGTAGTGGCGTGTTTCAGGCAATTTCCACTGAAAGTAGGTAACTAAATGGAGAAGTAATGAAAAGGGTCGTATAGAGGATAAAAATGAGTAACTGGAAGCAGCAGGAATCTGAAATTCTTTTAAGGCGAGTGTTGCCGCAAAACTAGCGACTCTTCACGAAAAAAAACATAACTCTTTATGCAAACAATACCTCAGAATGTGTTTTGAACTAGTTTTTGGTAAGGAAAGGATATCCAGTGTTTGCATGAAGAAGTATGTTCTATGGCATCACTCGCTTTAAGTTAAGAAAACTTTACTCGGAATCATTTTCTCTATATAAAAACGTTTGCTCGGAGAATAGGCCTAATATTTGCGAACAAAGAAATTTCCAAGAATATACAAAAATACGCCATTTTTTACGTGAATTGTGACATTTCCATTACACTCGAATTTCGTCATTCCTACGGGAACAGCTGGTGTGATTGTATACCTTTAATGAGCTCTACCTTGAGCTGCGATGCATGACATGTGGAAAAAGAGGCTGTACTATCGGCACAGGTTATTTTGGAAAAATGTTTGGTAAGGTAATGCCGCT
Organism: Tuta absoluta; assembly: GCA_027580185.1. NCBI lineage: Eukaryota > Metazoa > Arthropoda > Insecta > Lepidoptera > Gelechiidae > Tuta > Tuta absoluta. Next base: position 11,200,749 of record JAQAHW010000009.1, read on the forward strand.
GAGAGTACCTCCGATTTTACTACCGCGACATTGAACTACCTAGGCTAAGCCTTTAGTTGATATAAGCCCCCGCCGCTCAGATACATCAATAAAATTTTACTAGCCATATAATATCGGGACACAAATTGGCTCCGGGGAAATATTTCCGTACAAGTTTTCGCCCCAGTAGCGTAGGCAGGTGAAGTTTTTACAGCCGAGTCGTAAAAAATACAATTATAATAATGTGGACAGAAAATACCATCTTACTTAACCATCTTATAAGTCGGGAGATCAGTCGTGGAATTTATTATTGTATAAAATATGAGAATTTTAGCTATAAATATTTTATGTCATTAAAGTTTTTTATTTATGTTTATTTACAATATTTTTATCTTAAATTCTGTAAATAAAATATTTCTCCCAGAGGGGCGTACTGAGGCAAAGTTTCATTTATATCATATTATGAAAATCTATAGGCAGGCGGTTTTGACAGTAGCATTTTTAACCTATATGAAAGTAAATTATGTTCACCTGTTTGATCCCATTTCGCGTAGTATTACAACACAACTTTATCAACGCCGTAGCAAAGAGCTACGATAAATGTATTTACTCCATTCTTGCTCTACATTACATCGCCTGAAGGTTTTCTCATAGAAATTCAACAAGAAAATCTGCAATTGCTTTCTATTTTACTGTATAACGTACATCAGCCTTATTCTCATTCAGAGTGTGTTTGAAGGAGGTCAGAATATTTAATAGTGTTTACATAGATATTTCCAGAATTCTTAGGATAGTATAGGGCTTACGTAAATATCAGTATGAAAATGTGTCGTATTGTTTGATGTTTATGTAGTATAGAACTGTTGGCAAGGTTGCATGATAGATATTTGTCTCAAGGTCAATTTTGGCACAAGACGATTATCCTTATGTCTGATGCTTTATTATATGAATAATAGTAACTTTGTGCCGTTTTTAATTCATGCTCAATCACAAATTAAAAGCATGATAAAAATATTATAACGGCACGAAATTACTGCAGAATATATAATTTTAGACAGTAGAATATATAATTTATGACAGTAGAATATATAATTTTTGACAGCTGTCAAATACGACTTATTGGAACGGCGCTAATTTAGTCGATGAGCGTTTTACAATTGCTAGTACAATTTGGACTTTTTGAAATTAACATTTCTGCAAATTGCTGCCAGATCTCCTGTAATTACAAAAGATTTTCTTTCTTTTCCAGATTTACCTAATTGTTTTAATTCAGTTCATTACTTTATTTATTTCACACTTACATGGACGAGCTCAAGGCTTATTACAAACTCACTTACTTCTGTTGGCTAATTTTAAGTACATTTGACATGTATTGTACTATTTATCAAATTATTGTGAATATTTTGAATAATTTAATTTATACTCTGTTGACGATGTTGTTAAAGCTGAATAAAGAATCTGAATCTGAATCTTACAAATGTAAAGCCAACAGAACAAAAAGATAGCAAAGAGCAAAAATGGGTTAATCGATTAGTAAATTATGCTTGTACATATAATTAAAAACTATAAATGCAGAAATAGAACCATTAAATTAAGTGCAATTTCTGCCATAGGTATTAAACCTACTTTATGACGTAGGATCCGACCTTTATAAAATGTTTGCTCTGTAACTGACAATACATGTACAAATAATGATTTGTATTAAAGCTTAGAAATAAAGTACACCTAATGTTATCTAACATAGGTCAACTGTAAGACTATAACAAACTTTTAATGGACCTCCAGAAACTCGGATCATTATAGAAGTTCCTGTGTCACCATTAAAAAACACTCCATCTCAGTGTTCCTCAAACATTTTTTAGTTTTTTAGGTGCAGCATGAAAATACTAATCGGGGACATACTTTTTACTAATGTATCAGAAATATGGAGATACATTATGCCTGCAGTATGCATGTGAACTGCGGATTTAAACCTGCCTTACTAATCCTGGTAGATGGAGCTATGAAAATTCACTTGCTTAATTCGCTGCTGAGAGGCATTGCTGCCGTGTCGGGTTGCTAGGCTTATGAGTGTAAATAAAGAAGGTCGTATGTACATATCCTGTCTGCGGCATTAGAAGCTAAGCTAGACAGATAAGTATTTTAGGTACTCAATAAATAAATTCACACACTCCTCACAGAATGCCGCACATGCTGAGTGAGGTCCAATTTCCGCAATAACCTTTACTCAATATAGCTGAAGATTTAATGTATGTAGTATATTTGTTGTTGTGTTGTATGAACCGAAATACATGTATTTTCTTTCTTTCTTCTTATTTTGTTAGGTCAGGCATATTTGGGGACCACTGCCACGACCAATTACTCTGAACTTCAACTACCTCGTGACTCTCAGGGCAAATGTTATTTGAGTCTGAACGATTATTAAAGCTTTTAGCTTAATGAGGATAGCAGGGTAGGGGGTGGCTTCATAATAGGACATTAACATTTATCAGGTTTTTTAATTGGTGTCAGATATGTGTACTCCCATAGCATTCTGACATAGAATTACTAGTACGGTTTTTTTTATTTTGTTTTGTGGAATTTTACGGATAATTAAGAGACCGATATACAATATAAATAATACTCGATAATTATTTTTTTATTCTTCTTACTCATAGGTTAATTAAAAAAGTAATAAGGGTTTCAACTATGTTACTTAATATTTGTCCTTACGTGCAAAGACTTATTATGATACTCTGCCAACTACCTACGAGTATTTAACTTATCTTGACAAGGCCCTAAGGAAACATAATAAGTTATAAAACTTTGGGATAGGGTTCCAAACATTAACCGGGAAATTTCGATGAACTATTTGACCTTTCAAATAGAAGGATAATGATAAATGTACAGCGAATACCTACCTATGAAAGTTAACGGTAGTATCGAAACTAGTATATATTTATAGAGGAAATTTGGAAAATAAAGCATTGCAGTATGCTTAGTTTAGGGCTAGATGGCGCTGTGTGCAATGTCCAGTATATTTATTAATATACCTACCGTGAAATTCCTGAGCCCTTATGTGGTTCGTTACTTATGTCATATTGATTGATTTTTATTAACCTAATGCCCATCTCAACACCTTAAAAGCACTCGATAGGTTTACCATTAAAGCAGCCCAAAAAAGCATAAGCCTGAGCTAGGGCTAACTATTTAAAACGACCAGAAAAAGAAACGTCATCATTATCGTTGGCAGATTTTATAAGTCAAGGTTTACTGGCACATCTATCAAGCATGCAGAAATATGGAAGCATCCTGCAAATATGGAATAAAAGGGAAGTTATAAAAGCAGTACCTACCGGATTCTAGACCTGTCAGTAGTTGGCATAGTAGTTGGATAGGTATGTGTCATTCTGTTGCAGACGTCAAAGTTTAGGCGATTCACTCACTTGTCGTCGTGTCGTTAATTTTTTTAACGTAACGTAACGCATGCGTGTGTCAAAGGAAATTGCGAATTCCAATCTTATTATCATACAAATACGGATTTGCGGTGCGTTTTACGGAGACGTCTGTCAAGTCGTTCAACACACGTGTCCGTTACGCAGCGTAACGCATCGTAAAACCCACCGTAGCCGTATTTTTATGGGAATAAGATTGTAATATAGCAATTTTTTTTCGTCTGATAGACGCATGCGATACGTTGCGTTAAAAAAACGGAACGACACGACGACAAGCGAGAGAACTGCCTTAGGTTCGCGAATCCTCGTGATAAATAAGAAGTGTCCGTCTAAACATCTTAACTCAGATGGAAGAGGCGTCGTCGCCACTAGTAATGCTAAAGTCGCAGGTTCAAATCCTGCCCGCGCTTGAAAATTGTGCAAGTTTTCAATAATCTTACCTCAGTTTGAAGTGTAAATCGCCAAGTTTCCCCTCGTTGTTGACCTCGGGCTCCACCTTGTCTTTCTTCTCGGTGGCGTTAGCGTCGGCAAGTTCCTTGCTCAAGGGTGTCGGCTCGGTCGGCGGCGCAGTCGGAGTGCTCGGGCTGTTGCCTCCGGATGGCTGGGTGATGGAAATAGATCAGTCAGATTAAATTGTGTGATAAGAAATACATGGAAATGTAAAGAGATTGAATCAATTGGTTTTGCGATCATTCTATCTCAAGCGGTATACAAGTGACACTGGCGAAATCACAGTGAAAACAAGAAATTGAATTGAATTGACTTCCCATTGGTATTCGCGGCCAATGAACTTGTCGTGTTTCAACGTTTTGCTTGGATGCCAGTGTCCTTTTCGGCCTTGGGTGCTTGGTCATATTTCTACGCTAAACATGATTATGACATTATTTTATAAGTAACATTTGGAATAATGCAGGTATGATGTCAGTACAGCATCTAAGACCTTTCATTCTGCCGTCATGTTCTGTAAAACTTACCAGCTCAGGCGGCGTGGTGCTGCACGTCGACGGTGTCCGACTCCTAGAACCTTGGACTCTAGTTGGGACACAGTAAGTACACACCGGGTGCGGCTGAGGCGGTGACGTCATCGTGGGCGCAGTGGGCCCAGTGGGACCAGTGGGCGCGGTAGGCGACGGTGACTTGCGGAGGTAGTGAGTGGCGGAGCCGGGGGAGCGTACGGCGGTGGCTCGGCGCGGCGGTTGGAACACCAAGGCCTTGTCTGGGCCCCGTTTACCTCCTGAACATACAATCACATTATCAGTACTTAAACAATAAAGACCTAGCATCTAAACGCGTGCGCACTTTTCGGTAGCCAATGGGAAACGAACTTTATCTTAATGAATGAATCAGAGACAACATGCATTTTGCTCTTCCAAGACTCGGTCTTAGTAAGTTGCGAAAAGAGTGCATTTTTACATATCTACTGTGAAAGTGCGCGCATCATAGGATACTAGATTCTCGTATTTCGTATATTGCACGGTAAGCATTGAAATCTAAACTACTCGTACAAGAGTCAAAAGAAACCTACTAATATGAGCTGTAGCTTGTTGTTGGTTGTTGCAGTAAAGGTTCTCTCGCACTTCACCTGTGTGTAAACAATTATGTTGTTATAAGCAGTGTACCGCAGAAGCACAAGCACATATAAAGCACATGAAAGTGTTGCGGCGCTGGACAGCCAAGCAGAATTTTTGCGGTGTGCTATGTATGTGGGTATTTAAAAGTCTTAGATCCAATGTAACGTATCACGGAAAGGAGACTGGGCTGGGATTATATGGGACTTCGTTGGTATATGACTCAATCAATATCAAAACGGTCACAATATTTAGATTTTAATATCTTATTTGTATATTTGTGCCAGAGCGCATCAAAATCAGTCCAGTAGGTTTTAAGAAAATCACTTGTGAAGTTTCTGTCTGTTCACGGATATTTCATGCATAGCGACGAAATGCCTTAGGTAATAAAATAGTAGATTGTATCATTAGGGATCGAAATAAAACTTTGACGGCTAGGGCGCTATTTGAATCCAGATCGAAGTGAGTAACGTGTCTTTAGCAGGAAACAAGGACTTTTTTATTTTTCAGAAAAGGTTTGATTTCCCTCTTATACATGGATGAGAAGAAGGTAACATATCCTAAATAAATCTCATATCTTCCGGGGCAGATTATTTCCTGCTTAGACATGGATAATGAGGAGATTACATGTCCTAACTATTGTGATCTCAATTAAATTGTATGGAGGAAAAATATCTATTACTATTTCTGCAAACTGCCGGGTCAGATCATTTATATTGGATCAAAGGAAAAAAATTGGGGCCATAGACCATTTTCAGCCAGTCTCCTTTCGAATTGTATAATTTTAATATGACGAATTCCAAATTAGTATGAATCAATAAACTGTTGTTATTATTTTCAATCAAAATTTCCGGGAACGAACTTTCCGCAGGTATGTTCTGACACCAAGTTGAAACTTCCATATTGGGTGGTGATATGATAAGAAACAACTTTCCCATTAGGTCCGAAAATTAAAGGAATATCTTGACCACATTAATTTAAAACTGTTTGGATTTGATTTTTTATTCCGCTCTTAGTCCCTTGAGGGAAGTTGTTCCTTGTCACGAAACCATCCAGTCTTTGGTATAGTAAAAATTTAGTCATTTATGTTAACATTTGACTACAGTACACGGATGCTCTACGGAACGCCAATTTATGCAACACTTTTATGTGTACGATCTCTTCCAGGTCCATCAAACACAGAAATGAAAATCAGAAATTGAAAAATGTTAGCGCCCGCTGGGACTTGAACCCGAGACTGTGGGGTACCGTCCCACTGCTCTGCCAACTGAGGTACAGGCGCCTCGATAGACACTTCCAAATTTTCAATCTATTGGTACTCGTCTCGAAGCGACGTACAAGCGACATCAAGTTATTGAAAATAATATGGCACACTGAGTGCATAATAAAATAAACGCTAGTCCATCAAAGACAGGTTTCTTACCAAGCTTATGGGCGAGCGAGTTCCTCCGCCTGGCGACCCAGCAGGCGAAGGCAGCCAGGATGGTGGCGACGGCGACTGCGGCTCCCACCATCACCACCCAGAATGTGGCGCCGTGCAGCTCGCCACCTGCGAGCAAAAGAAAAGTGCTTGGAATAAAAGAGGAGTTGAAGTACCATTCCCAAACCAATTTGTTTAAATCCCAAAATAAATATCAAACCTCATCAATAACAGCCACAAAGTTCCTTGCTTACCGGTTTTTGTTATAATCTTTTTATAACAAAAACCGGTAAGCAAGGAACTTTGTTAAGAAAAAAATATGTTACGATACAATTATTTTTTACAATGATGGATCATGACGTCAATTTGTGATAGTACTCTCCTACATTTAAAAAGTTACATTTTATATCATTATTTGCCATACTCACACGCTTGGCAGGCGAACTGGCGAGGGCAGTGCAGTAAATTTCAAAAACGATACTACGGCTAAAAAAATTTCAATATGCTATTTACAAGTGACGTTCCTTGTGTTTCTGTAACACGCGATATGTACTGTGCCTCTATACACTACAGTGACATCAAGCCTCACACTATCAATCTACTCTTCAAGAAGACGAATGAACAATCCCCTTGTGTCGTTGGTGAAGATAGATTGCTTTGCTTCTCTGTTACATCATCATTGAATGAATACAGTAATTATCCTCCTAGTAAAATAGGACACTAAAACCACGAATTAGATCGTTTAGACCGGCTTACAACAAAAAAGTAAACAGAAGTGAATACATTTTTCCATTTAAAAAAACGTCAAACACGCATTCAACACAAGTTTTTCTAGTCTTACGAGTGGACTGCGAAGAAAAAATCTGTTACCTATAAGCCTATAACCATTGAACACATATGAAAACATCACGTTTCATTAGGTGAATGTTTTGTCGCAAAATACGATACTTAATTTAGATATAGGACAAAAAATACTAACTAGCGTCTAGGGTAAGGGCTTACCTTTAAACAGCCTACTCTGAGGTAAATGTTAGGTGTTGTACTTGAGTTAAGGACCCTCCCTAGCAACGTGAAGCTTAGTCGGCCTTGGCACGCTCGGACACGGATTTAAGCTGTGTACACATGACGACCCTTTGTTCTAACTAGGTATAAATTCAATTATATAATAAGATCGGTAGGATATTGTAAGGTCAAGGTCATGTAACAGAGCGGCTTTTAGAGGAAGAAAGCCTGATAACTTCTGAGAAAGTGATTTATATTTCTGTTGACGGAACGGTAAAAAATTCTCTAAGACAAAAGCATTGCTGTCTTTCCATCTTCTACCTTTAATCAAGTTATAAAAATAGGTTTTAAAATCAGCTTTGGGGTGTAACGAAATTGATGATTAAAATGTTTTTTTTTAATACTCTGATATTTACAAAGTTGTAGACTAGAATAACGTTCACAAAGGCATACAATAAATGTAAATACAACCTTGTTAATAACTTGCCGAATGAATGGCGACAAAAACATAATTTGGAAAGATTAAGCGAGTGATAAAAAAGTTGCGTGCCAGTAACTAACATGCTCATAACTCCACTCCACAAACGGTTACGATTACGTAACAAAACACCGAAATTATCATATACCTATATATTAACCAATTTTAGTTGACAAGTGCGTGAGAAAGATACCGTATGTCATTAGGTCGTTACGGTGTTAGCGTAACAATACTTGTCCTGAATGTACACGACCTGATTTTCTGTATCAAAATAGCCTCCTCGATTTATTTAAAAATATAAATTTCCCCCGTTTTTCGAGGTAAAAACGGCTATATTAACTTATTTTTATTAATATTTACTACCCGACTGCTTCGAAACCCGTTCCAACAATACAAATAAATCTTTCCTGTATAATATAATGTTGTAAGATGTCAAGATGACGTTGACCTCTATTTTTAACGGACATTTTAATAAAATATTTTCGTTCTTAGATATTTTATCACGTGCACAAGAATAACAGAAAGAATGTCTCGAAAATAGATCCTTTAGTGAAACTGGACAATGCAACGTATAACAATGTATCTGGATATTAAATTTGTGAAAAGTCTGTACTATATAAGGTGTAAAAAAATTAGCTAAGAATATTTTAAGGGGTGAACCAGTACGTGAAACTGAACAACTTTCCCTAAGGAACATAGGTCGAAATATGAAAAAATAATTTGACCCTCCCATACATGGTGTGTTACCCGGCCGGGATAATTTGTATGGGAGGACTAATTTTTTTTTCATATTTCGACCTATGTTCCTTGGGAAAAGTTGTTCAGTTTCACGTACTGGTTCACTACTTAAAATATTCTTAGATAATTTTTTTACACCATGTATATTGTCGCGACGGTGATTCTTGGTGAGTAATCATAATATGGCTATTTTCCGTGGTCATAAGTAACCCATGTGTTATTCCAGGTTGTATTCTATCTATGTAACAATTTTCATTCAAATCCGTCTGGCAATTTGAGCTTTAAGAAGTAACAAACATAAGTACATACACACAAACTCTCAGTTATACTTTTGGTATAATGTATTATATCTCTCTTTTCGTGTGGGACACCGAATAATGTATTATATATCAACCTGTCACTATGGCTATACAATTTTCCGAATGACCCTCAAATATATGTCAGACGTGGCATGGCCGTTTTTGCGGCCGTTTACGCTCTGCCTACCCCGCAAGGGATAATAGGCGTGATATGTGTATGTATGTATGTATTAATTATCTCAACGTATGCATTTACAACAACTCTTAGGTATTGCCTATATTTTCCAATAAAATACGAATCTTTTAATGGCATGCTAGCTATTTACTAGACGGCAAATCAATTAATATTTCTATCAAAGTTCTCGATTTTCTGTGCTCATGGTGTCGCGCTTCTCAATATAAACCCTTTGAATAAATCATCCAAGATTGGATGTGCCCGATTCAAAGCTACAAAGGCACAGAATAGTATCTAGTATCTACCCATCTACCCAAAGAGGACGAACTCTGTAGACACTTCGGCAATAGATACTATTCATGTCGACACTTTAACAGAAGCTCGGAGAGTCCGAGTTATAAAAAGAAGGAGGGGGTTGTTTGGATGAAATGTGAACTGGAATATTTATGTAGCTTAACATAGAATTAATTCTTTGAAATATACTTTTGTACCTTTCTCTTTAAAAAATGTGATCCAACTCAATCTTAAACAGGTTGTAATATCTTCAAGATTTTTATAGATTATAAGATCAAATGTAATATAAGTTATATAAATACTCAAATTTAATAAATACATAAATTCCCTTTACCGTACCTCAGGAAATAAATCGAATATAAAATCTCTATTTGCACAATTCTTCACTCTACCAACCTTTCTATTTCTAGTATAAATTCGATATCGAGATATAGCTGCTAGAAAAGGGAGGGAGAGGTTGGAAAATCCAAGTCTGATACATTTGCAAAAGTAATTCAGAGTTCGAAGAAAAGTAGCAACAATAGATATTAATATATATTACCCTTTTAAGGGAATAATTTAATTAAAAGAAGGTAAGTACTAAATTCAAATTCTTAAAGCCTCATCTACCTCCGTACAGCATGTGTACCAGTCATTTTGAACCTTAAAGGTGAGGGTACTTACTCAAAGTTCAAATCTTATGAAAATACATAATAATAGTAGATACACTAGGGGTTAATGATAGCACGAGCTCTTGCCGATTAACGGGAATGTTAGTTAAGAAAAAGGCTGGAGAATCAGAAAGGCTACTTTTTTACAGCGGTAAAACATACAGGGTTATTTTTTTTCACCCCGGAAATTTTACAGGGTGATTCTTCTCATGATTCTGAACAACTTTCATTATGTTCGAAATCGCAAAAAAAAATCAGCTGTTCCATACATTTTGGTCGAGTAGGTGTGAATTTTTCTATGGAGCAGCTGGATTTTTTTTCGCGATTTCGCAGGTGACCGCATAACTAAAGTTGTTCAGAATCATGAGAAGAATCACCCTGTAAAATTTCCGGGGTGAATAAAAAATAACCCTGTATAATTCCCACGAGAAACTCCCAATCTGAAACCAATAGATGGAAAGCTTGTGTTGGATAGCTTGATTACGTGTTTGAGTAGGTATGTACGTTTTCAAAACCATTTATTTCACACGAGCAGAATTTGAATCCGCGACCAAACGTGGAAATCTGCCGGCGCTCTAGCCCCTATACAAACATGCGTTCGTTCACTCTCAATCGGAAAAGTTGTCCCTTTTCCATAAAACTTTATCATGTGCAGAATACAGTGCACAACACATATATGCAGTAAAGTGTATTATATGCAGTGTATGCAGCTAAAGCTCTCCTCAACCTTGCACCGGAGTGACGAGATGAGAGGCCGGGAGGGGAAAGGGGGACGAGAGGGACGGGAGGGGATATAAACAACTTTTCCAATAACACCAGCAAACAAACTACGATGCGGTAAGTTCGCTACACACGGATATTTCGAATAGAATCTGCATGTGAAAGATATCTTGCATGTACTATACTATATTAAGTAATTACAAATACCTTTATTTTATATGAAACAGCACAGCAGATTTTTTTTTCTATATCCTGTTTCATTCGATTGAAAATGTGTAAAGGGCAGGATGTTTTTAAAATCTATTACAAAGGATTGATGGAATCTAAACTGTATTTTCTTAAAAAAAAATACTATTGCTAAAAAAGCAATGCTGCTAGGCATCTCCAAATGAAACTGGTCATATACTGGGTCATTACATACTGCTACGCCATAGCTCGTAGAAGTTTTGTAGCCACTTAAAGTAGTCACGTTATTCCGTCTCGTAGCTCCAATGACGTCATCAGCCGTTAGCTAGTCTATTACGATTTACGGCTGCCTTTGGCACCTCACGTGCAATTTACGGAACCCACCGTGAACCCACGTTGGCAATACTTCGTGCTATAATTTCCGTGTTATTATGCTTAAAAAGTTATCAAAAATATGAGGATATAGCTGGAATATTTATTTTCATGCGCACTTATGGTGCGTTTTCACATAATATTGCTGTAGTCAAAAAACACGATTTCCGGTAATCAACTATTCATGTTATCGTGTCTAGCAAATCAGAAACGGTACTCATGTTGGAACATTAAATAAAAGCTGTCAAACAAGTTTTCGATTTGATAGAAATGTTTTTTTTTACTTAAAACATGTTTGTTTGTAAAATTGGTTTACGTGCCGTAACGTACGGGCTAGGCCGATCGTGTTTCTCTACCGCTTGTTATATTTATAAGAAATTATTACATCTAAATATGTAGGCCAACTTAAATATTTACCTGTTTTAAACGCTCATTTAATATAAGAACAATATAAAATGACCTTTGATAAAAAGGATAGGTGGCGGCGTACATTTAACTCTCTTTCAGTGATCATGGAACACCATTTTTATGATCTAAGAATTTTATACCCAGCTCCCAGCTATGTCTGGTAGTTAAAGGATAGTTTAAAATTATAGGTCTTGATAGACCATAAAAATGTCTAGGTACTAAAGGTTCACCTTTAGTACCTAGACATTTTTACGGTGTTACGGTTTTTAGGGTACGATTAGATTAGATTAGATTAGATAGGCACCGTCCCAGCCAGGCATAAGCCAGTCCCCAGCAAGCTGGATAATACCGGGGGGTGCAGATTTGTTCAGGAGGGACACGCTCTGGGATGGGAGAGGAAGATCAGCAAATCGCAACTCAACTGATCACATCCGACCGACTGTGCAGCCTAATTAGCCAGAATGGGATATTAGGATAGACGGGTAAATTCGAGTTGGAATGAGCGTTGATGCTGGGCGGTTGGGCCGTCGTTGCCATGGGTGGGTTGGAAGTTGTATTCTTTATTTTTCTTTTTTCGTAGTTATTCTGTGTTGCCTCTTGTCTGCATTGGTTTCGTTCTCCTTTTTCTGCTTCAGTTTCTTTTTCTTTAATCATGAAAATCTTCTGAGCCGCCTTTAGTTCTAATTTTTTTTTTTCCTCTGCCAGCTGTTCCCAAACAGATTTTGTTTTGCTGAGGTACCGCAAGTCCTGTTTGAGTCTTTAGAGGTTAATATCGGACGGTCGAGTTTTTTTGCTGTATATTTTGATGCCGCATGGAGGTAGGAGGTGGGGTTGATTACGCCTTTGTATGTGTCCAAGGTAACATAAACGCAGATATTTGATTTGTTTTGTTGTAGTTTTATTTTTTGCCTTTTAATAATTTATGCGTACCTTGATAAATGCGTGAATATAAAATTTTCCTATCGACAAAGTTTTGTTGACTTTTATTATGGCTGCCGCTTTTTAACCGTAAGTAGTTATTGGTTTTATCATCATTTTATAAATGAGGCGGATGGCCGGCCATTTTTGTTTAAAAAAGCGGCCTGTATCCGATATTATCAAACCACAGGCTACAATTTTACAGGCGAAATTCGATGTTCATTGCGTAGTCGTTTAACAATTATGATACCAGGAGTATTAACCGGCTACGCAATGTACTACGAATTCCACCTGTAGACTCGCAGCCCGTAGTTTCATAACATAGGCCACTGGTAGTTCTTCGTGTTTTATTTTTCTAATCTATTTAACAAAAATTAAGTTTATTATAAACAAGTTAAGTTTATTACATTTCACATAAGGCATAAAACTTTATTACCTACATACTGCAATTATTGCAGTTTATGTATTGTAAGGAATATTACAGGTAGAGTCTCAATGGCCTCAATTTGGGATAACAATTCAGATTAGTGCTGTCACTTTCCACCAAAAGGATAGGAGATATCCAAGTACTATCCTCGAAATAGAGGTCCCATCATGTTGACAATGGGTTTTTCGCCATTTCTGGTCAATTTAGTTACCATTATTTTAATTAAAATAAAATTATTACTATTAGAAAAATCTTGGAAAAATCTTGCATGTATTCTATATACTGTACTGCAGATAGAAATTAAATCTTGCATGTATTCTATATACTGTACTGCAGATAGAAATTCTCCGAAAGTTATTAATCATTATGTGCGTTTTTTATTTTTGGAATAGGTACTTGAATAGTTAGTGTCCAAGAAGTTGGAATTATACTATCCCTCAATGCTAAGCATATAATATGTTTAGAGAATTCGCCTATAAAATTCCACCGCGGTTTATTTTATGAGGTTCATATCCATAACTATTTGACCTGCACCCGGGGCAGTTCCATTACGCATTTTTGATTGATCATTCAGCTTCGTGCGGTCTTCTTTCAGGTCATTTGAGTTTTCTTGAAGGTGGTGGGAATAGCGGGGGCTTTGCATTTTCTCAATTCTTCGTCTCAATTGGAATAAGTGCTGCTTAGTTCTTTTAGTATCTGTCTGCTTGTGGCACCTGTAGAACTCGTAGGTGATTTTCATTCGTTGGGAAGGTTGAACAGATCCAATTTTTTCTTAGCGAATTCCAATAGCTGTTTCCAATTCCTCGCGATCTTCCGTAACTATTACAGATTGTAGTTTGCACCTAATGTCTTCGAATTTTTGTTTTTTTATCAATTTCTTTGTTATTTCAACTTGCTGTAACGCAGCCTGGCGTTCTTCTAAACAGACTGGTACGCCGGACAGTTCTTCTTGTGCTGCCGTTTTTAGAAAGATAATAAGTGTGTGGAATTATCGCAGCCCCTTAGATTCATTCTCCTTCTTAGATCATATTTTTCCTCGTAAGTTATCGCGGTATTTTTTCTGGTGTATTTATCATCTACACTAATATTATAAAGAGGAAAGATTTGATTGTTTGTTTGTTTGTTTGCATCAAATAGGCTCCGAAACTACTGGCCCGATTTGAAAAATTCTTTCACCATTAGAATCCTACATAATCCCTAATGAACATAGGCTATATTTTATACGAGAAAAAAATAGGGATCCGCGTGAAAATTTCGATAATGTAACCCAACGTGTGAAAAATGTACCAAAAAAATATCTTATATCGCGTACGCTGTGGAATTTATTGACAGTAGAGCAAAGTGATGTACTACAGTTTTGAAGAGGACATCAATATCTATAATAATGTCCGCGATACCATATGTCTAACTATTACACATTATGCCACAATAACTACTTTTTCATTTAAAAATGTACCAACTACGCCACATTATTCGTACATGTGTAATGATTACATTATTAATCATTACTGTATTAAAGGGTGTCAGGGATAGCCCTCAGAATACTAATAGGGTACATGCAGACCATGAAACTGAACAACTATCCCCTAGGAACATATTTCAGGAAACGTAAAAAAACTGACTTCCCATAGTGAATGCAGTCAGCTGATTGTGATTTTGTATGGAAGGTCATTTTTATGGCGTTTCCTGACATATGTTTCTAGGAGAAAGTTGTCCAGTTTTATGTTTCATGCAACCTATCAGTATTCGAAGGGCTGTCCCTTACTCGGCATAAAAAGACGACAAAAAACATTAAATAATGCATTTTAAAAAATCTACACTAAAATAATACATACATACACATAACACGCCTATTATCCCTTGCGGGGTAGGCAGAGCGTAAACGGCCGCAAAAACGGACATTTACGCCACGTCTGACATATGTTTGAGGGTCATTCGGAAAATTGTGTATCGCCATAGTGACAGGTTGTCAGCCCATCGCCTAAAAGTGCAATACACACCCTCAAGTCCCTTAGTCGCCTCCTACGACTCCCACGGGAAAGAAATCGGGTGATGCTATTCTAAGCCGGCATCACACTAAAATAATACTTATATAATCTACACTAATATTAGAAACAGGATTTTATTTATTGTTTGTTTGAATTGAATAGGCTCCGAAACTACTGGACCGATTTAAAAAATTCTTTTATCGTTAATTGAAATTCTTTATTTAATGTAGGATAGTATTATCACTTATTGACGTCATGAACCGTCATTCTAAAAAAAGAAATTTGTATCAAACATTTTTTTTAATCACAATTTTGTTATGTGTTGCCGGCTAAGAATAGCATCACCCCATTTCTTGCCCGTGGGAGTCGTAAGAGGCGACTTAGGGACTTGAGGGTGTGTATTGCAATTTTAGGCGATGGGCTGACAACCTGTCACTATAGCGATACACAATTTTCCGACTGACCCTCAAATATTTGTCAGACGTGGTGTAAATGTCCGTTTTATGAGGCAGTTTAGGCTCTGCCTACCCCGCAAGGGATTATAGGCGTGATATATGTATGTATGTATGTATGTAATTTTGTTATGACCTAATAGAAAACCGAACCGGCTCGGGCGGGATGAAAAAAATTAAAATAAAGGCACTGCCTTGGGGCTGGCCAGGTTAATCACAGGCATGTAACTTTACGCCACCACCATCAGATTTTTAGAATCCTACATTATCCCTGATGAACATAGGCTATATTAAACTGTCCTATTCCCGGGGAAAATTGTTAGCAGCGGGTGAAACCGCTGGGCGGGCTGCTAGTAGTTAATATTCGTCATTTTTATAATTAAATTCTGAGCTTTCATAGTAAATATTTTTATAATTCATAGTGTTATTTTTTTAAAGTAATCAAATTCTGACCTGTGTTTTATTATTATTATTATGGTACGCGATTTTTGTCCTAAATCGCTATTACCTATGATATTTTTATGGTCCGATACCCCCTTGACAAACTTCTCGCGAGTGGTTTGTCTTATGTGGTCTATTTGTTCTACTCTTCGTACTCTTTTGCTAGATCTCCACGTCGTCTTGCATTTGTTTTGTAAAAATGTAGTATTCAGTCGCAGTTGATGCCGCATGGCGTCTTTTTTTTTGGCATATTTTAAGCTTTCTTCTCTCTCTGCTCAGCGACATAGTCTTTTTCTATCATTTTATATGATTTCGTCGGCAACAGTTTACGTCGGCTAAGGTTTCGTTAATTGTTTTGTTTTCTTATTATTAATGTAAGTAATTTTTTGTCTTTTCGTATTCTCCGGTTTATTGGTAATGCCCATCTTGTATTGTTCCATTGTCGCCAGGGTGTTTTAGTTGTTTTCAGCTGTTTTACTGAGAAGGACGAAAATTTATTGCGGACACATGTGTGCTTCTCGGGGTTTACCCATGCGGAGTTTTGACAAGGGGCGTCGGAAACAATACAAAAAATGCAGTATCTTTTGTTTATTTGTTTTTTTGTTTCTGGGTGTGATTGCGTTGTAGGTAGCGCGTTTTCTCTCGCCGTTACGTACTATCCGATGTATTGTTTTGAGGTTTGTAATTTTGGGCTTTGTGTTCTCCTTATTTTATTGGTGTTTTTTGTTTTCTCCTTAGGCCGAAGGATGTAGTTCCCAGCAGCAGAACAAATATTGCTTTGTTATTTTTTATACCTAGTTATTTTAGTTAGGTAATGTGGTGATTCTAGGCGTTTAGAGCGCGGTATTAGAGTTTTAACCTAGTTATATATGTTTAGCTTTTTGTTACGTATTTTTCATTAGCATAAATTGTACGCCCGAAATATAAATGTTTGTTTTAAGTTTTCGAATTCTTCCCTTTAAAGTTTTGACACAATTCTTTTCTCCTGAAAAATTTATCAATGATTTATTATATTGTTTGACAGGTCTTAGAACTAACTTGGTTGCCTACATTATTACTTTGTCGTTGATCGGTTTATATGTCGCTGCTCGCCGGCTGTGGTGCTGGTTACGTGTGTCTTTCTCCGCTATCTTGATCGGCTGTCTATATTAACTAGAAGTCGTAGAACAAGTGGGCTGGTGCTGTTATAGGAGGTTCAATTGTACTTACCTACTATGATATTAATATTTGTTATGCTGAAAGCTGTAAAATTTCTTTTGCCAATTCCTTTTGGGTGATCTGCCTTCGACGATGGTGATCTTGGTAGTATGTTGTTAGGGAGTTGTTCCTTGGCGTGGATTATTGAATCTAGTTATAAGCAAATGAGTAAATAATAAATAAATGAAACGATCTCACCGGGATTCTGCTACTCTGAGTTTCCTGCGATGTTATGGGCATGAAGATTTCCCCTATTTAGGATTCTGTATTTTAGATTAATTTAAAACTTTTTATTGTCCGATAGAGCGTTCTGAATGAGGAATTTTGGATATTAGTTTGTAAGTATTATATTTGTTAGCACAGTTCAGTAGTATTGGCACGTAAATCACTGATTATTCTAGCAAGGTAGCAGCCGCTGGCTATAATATAACGGTCACTAGCTTTTCGGATAATTTTTAATAAACACGTCAATCACAGATTTTACGGATCACTTAACAACAAAACAAAATACAGCCAATAAATACAAAAATAACCACTGACACTTGCACTAGATAATCTACAACCACAAGTTAAGAACTTTGGCGCTCGGGCGCCGTGCCGGCCGTTGCAATAGATAGATAGATAGAACAATCGCGCGCTAACAAAGGGCTCTAGCACAGAAAACAGAAAAGAGTCTTTTCTGTTTTCTGTGGGCTCTAGCACGTGCACCGGGTACAGCGGGAGCAGCGGGCACGTCCGTCCTTTACGGCGGTCAACGAAAGATCCGTGTTACGGTTTTTAGGGTACGATAAAAAAAATATTATGCTTTTTATTTTATTTCTTATCGTGCCCTTATTGATATAGAACCTTGCGTGTGGGGGTGATACATGAAAGGGCTACATGAGACGATTTAAAAAATATATCGCAATAAAACATTTACATTTTAGTGTTTTCATTTTCACATTCTACTGTGTCCCGCTTTTTTTTTCTCCGTTCAACCCTCTGGTTAGCTGGTAGAGAATACCACGTGGCATTAGGCCTGTCTTTAGTACGATGTGCCATAAAGTATAAAAATAAAATAAAAAATTTCAGCTGCTCGTTTCGACCAAATGAAATTTAATTTTTGAAATAGTTAAAACATGCTACGTTTGCAGTCCTCTAAGTAAAAAACTATTTATGTTAGAAGTACACCAAATAATCCGTTCTAATTAATGAAAAATACACTTTAAATCTTATTATTTTCGGAATTACTTCCCAATCGTTAGTTTTGAGAATATGGCGGACCATTTAGAGTCATTTTTACAAAATATTTATCAGCCGTTTTGTACCTAGAAGACCCCAAACATAACACGTTTTGACTATATTAATTTATTTTATGAGCTGAAATGTCTTATTGCGATATGTTTTTTGTCTCATGTGGCTCTTTCAATTGATTCCCCACACGACAGGTTCCAGAACAATTATACAAATAAAATGAAAGACCACCATCTTAAAATTACCTCATATTTCTTCATTCACAATGGCTCCCTAGTATCACTGAGCAAAGCAGCATAGACTGTGCCAGTAATTAAGCTTCCGACCCAAAAGTGACCATATGCCTGGCTACGAGATATTAGCTACGGGTCTATTGGTTACGTCATAAACACGCCAGTTCCCGATTCCCGGCTCGTTTTCAGCTCGCATTCGGAATTCGAAACAGCTGGCAACATGCTGCGCAAATGGTGTGGTAAAGTTCGACATTCGTGAAAGGTTTTTAAACTTCTACTTTTCAACACTTCATAAAAGGAGAAGGTTTTCTGAATACTAAAGGGTACCCGAAATAAATTGAAAACAATTTTTTGGCAGAAAAAGAAACTGCTCCCATAGTCGTCATGTTAGGTTTTGATGAGGGGTTTCAACACAGATGAATAAAATAAGTCAAATAGACAGTTCTGTTGTCATCAAGTAGTAAGCAAACGTTCTTCTTTGAAAAAATTCCAAAATAATGCATAGCATTAGTTATAACTATTAAAAGAAGAAGTTCGAGGTAAAAGTAATTTTACCTTAGCACCTAAGTAAGTAGTAAGCTATCAAAGTTTTTAGCAAAAGTTTTAGACATGTATAAAGTTTCTACGAGTATGAGCACCGTTATTCTTGGTAAAAAGTTATGTTATTTTCTTCAAACATGCTTTTATAAAAATTTGTTAAGGATATGAGCGAAGTACTATCCTTGTTTAAAATTTGAAAATAAAGTAGATATAAATAAGATCAGGCACTAATTCTGAACCAAAGAATATATATTTATAAAACTTATTATTATTCACTGTCAGTATTATTC